>JAJAGP010000019.1:381626-1064126 GCA_025084515.1 Ancistrus triradiatus
TTTCCGAGGGAACTTAAGAGTTTTGTTTCATTTCATGCGCCTTATAACCCGGTGCGCTTTATGTATGAAAATAGATCCGTTAGCGGTCGATCGTTGATATTGCGCCTTATAATCCGGTGCGCTTTATGGTCCGAAAAATACGGTACTGCAGCGCATAAACTACAGAAGGTTTCACATTTTGCCACAACAACAGATTTATGGTGAAGCAGAACATCTGAGCCATACCTGTCCTTGACAATGCATTTAAATTGACGAAGGTTGTCACGATCTTCTTATTCTGGATATTCTTAGTTTGCAGATGATGAAATAAGTTAGTTGATGAGCTGTCTTTAAACGCAAACTGACAGTTTTCTTATTGCCATTTTCTGAGCAACGTCCAAACCCAAACAACCTCCATGTGAGTGAGGATGAGCCACGTCTATCAATCAAATCTAATGACGCAGACTGCGAGGTCGGTGGTATCTGTACTTTGACTCCTGCCACAGTTTGTTCACTCATTTTTAACTTCAGTCATGCACTTTCAGGTAAAATACTACCTTGGATTGAGCATGGTGCATGCACTCAGTGCCCATGCGTAGAGTCTATACTACCCGGCTACATGACTCAGTGAATATGTGAACTCTTAAGGCCTGTTTTTGACTGTTTTTTGCAAAGGAGTGACATACTAGACAATGTCAGCTCTCACATCTTTAAAACAATAATTAAGATATTATCATAGACGATACATATTACACATAAGATAATGGATCAGATTTCATTATCTTCTGATTTGCTTGTTTTTAAAAAACAAAAATGAGTGCGGGTAGGTATCTGTTTCTCTGAGTGGGTGTGGGTGTGATATTCACACAGGCCACAGAATGATTTAATACTTTCTCTCTACAGGCATTTGGACAAACTTTGGGGTAAATTATGAGGCATTGCTTTAAGTATGTCTTAGCAGCAAACCAGATTTTCCAGCACAGTGCTTTGCCTTTCTTCAAAGGTCAAATGTAACATGCCATCAGTCGATAGCTGTGCCATGAAATCTACAGACAATGGCTCTCTGATGCCGTTCAGCAGTCCTCCCAATCACTGAGTCACTGGAGTTGTGCTTCAAAGGATCTCACATTGTAATCATATATGATTATTTGGGTTAGAATGACAGGCTGAGAAAATGAGACAGTCATGCTCACAGCTTCGCTGAGGAGTAATTAAAAAGGCTGAACATTTTATTAAGTAATTGGATTAATTCATTCTGTCCAATGGGAGAATCAGCCCTATGATATACAGGTTATACCAGTGTGAGAGGGTGTAGGACGCATATTGTACTACTAGAGGTGGGAATCTCTAGGCATGCATGTCACGATTCGATTATGGTTCAGAGAGCTGCAATGTGATGACAAAACGATTAGCGATGCATCCTGATGCACCTTTTTCTATACAGGATTTCTTTTTTCTCACTGTCTGACTACTTGGTAGCAAAGTACAGTGGTACCTCTGTTCTTGTCGTTAATTCATTCCATAAGGCTTATCGAGAACCGAAAATGACAAGTACCAAGCAAATTTTCCTATAAGGAATAATGGAAATTTAATTAATCTGTTCAGACCTCCAGAAAATCCACACTGTATAAGGCATTATATGCATTAATGGAGTTGTATTGTACAGGTGCTCCCTGATTTATGATGGGGATATGATCCAACAAATCCATAATATGTTAAATGTATCATGAACTGAAGAGTTTAACGAGTGTTTGGTACTGCGATCTACATTGTACCATAGTGGAGCCTATAATAAGTAATGATAAGTAAGTCACTGTTTAAAACACTTACATTAACCTACAGTTGGCCACAATCATTAATACAAAGCTTATTTTATAATAAAGTGTTGAAAAATCTCATGACATTTAGTGAGTAATGGACTGAAAGCGAAAAGCAAAACACTTACTCTATTGGTGAAGTCAGGGAGCTAGCATAGCTGCTAAGTCAGCAGCCTGGAGCATTCAATTTCTGTTTTGCTTTTGGTTGACTCTTATAAATAACCTTTTATGGACTCACCTACTTGCACCAAGAATACAGTACTTTAGATGTTAAAAAAAAAGAAAAACATGATAAACACAGCGCAGATCTTCTCTGAGCAAGGGCTACTGCGAATCCAAATCACTGAATCACTGTGTCGTGAATCATGAATCGAGTTTTGGCTGGAACGAGTCACACGGCTTGACTCATACAAGTGCGCCGAGTACCGAGCAAATGACGAGAACCGAGACAAATTTTTCTAGTCAAAATGTGCTCAGAAATTTTGACATCACTTGCTCGAGGGTCCACTAGTCAGCAGCAGTTACAACTGGGTGTTTTTCCTCCTTCACCGGAAACATGGAAACATGTACTGTAGTCTCTCATGTTTGCCATGTTTCCAGAATATTTTAGTTTATTTTGCCAGACACAACTTGCAATATACATAGCGTGACACTTGTCCAGGTCCTCTTACCCTTCAAATTCAAAGAAACCAAAGTGGTTCCATAAGCTAGTTTCACAGCAGATGGGGCCGATAGGATTTCTAGCTCATCCATCTTGTGTCTCTGTTATGTGCACACCACAGACTGTCCAGGCGCTGCATTTCTGCGTTCCACCTTTTGTGTTCCATCAACATTACATTAATTAACATTTAGAAAATCAATTCTTGATATTTGTGCATCGATTCAGAATCATCCTCCTGCAATTCCATCTAAGAATCAATTCTCTCCCCACCCCTAATTCCTGCCCATATGTTCTGATGAATAATGGCAAATCTGAAACGTGAATACACATTAACAATGTATTTATTGATTTATGAATACATTTACAGCAGCCTAAAAAGAATACTTTCAGAACGGGTAAAACCCATGAAATGTAAAGTAAATGCTGGAGCGTTCATATTGTATCCAAACAAACCTTTTTTTTTCTCCCTATTCATTGTCTGTGGAGAAAATGCTCTGAGACATTTGTGGTATCAAAAGTGATGCAATTAACTTTTTCAATTTAAAGTGACAGTGGGTGCTACTTTTTTCTGTACATTTCCATCCTTTCTATGCCAAACCCACCTTTGTCTGTTTGTTGCCAAAGATCTACATTTTTGTCCCACAACATATAAGCCACTTACAACCAAAGTTCTACTGGTATATAACTACTACTGGTATAATAATTTCAGCTACAAAAAAGAAAAGGCTTTTTAATGGATCATCATCTCAGTGGCTTGTTGGCATGAAAGTGGCGTCCAACTGAAGGTTTGGAAGATTTTGGTGACCCCAAAATTCTGCCATCCTCCTCAAATCTCCAACCATGATCCTTGGAAAAACTGCTGCCTGTCTAACCACCCTCCAATTTCCCCTCATTTCATTTGTGTACTTTGTAATCTTCATCATGTTTATCAATAACTATGGGAATTTGGTTTCTGCATCACCTCATGTTTATTCCCCATTGAAACAGGAAGGTAAGAATTCCTCAACAGATTTGACCATAGCATGTCATTTGAAATGTGTTTCAATTACATTGTTTGGAAGAATTTCAATTTGACGTTGAAAAGATGATCAGAAATATCTCACATTATACTGCATCCTGCCACTATATTAGCGGATAACGTTCAATAGAAGAATCAAATAGACAGAACTAATAAATTAATTAATTACCTAATACCACTTACCTGTATGACATACTCAAGGACACATCCAAACAGTCAAACCCAGCATGTCACAGTTAGAACATTAACTGTGGTTCAAATGTGTTTACTCAAATGACACTCATGACTGACATCACTGGCTGAAATGATGGTCCTATGAATCAAAGGTAGCTGCGTTCAAGATGGTCACGCTGAAGTTTGTGCCGCAGAGCAAATCCCATTATAATTAATAAGCAAATACTTTTGTTGCCTACTCTCTCAATCATATCAACAGAAAATGGAAAAATATCAGAAAGAGGCTGGCAACTTCTTATAATAAAATGCCATTTATTTATAATAGAATGTGAAATTTTAAGACAATGCCGTGACTATCAAATTTGCACAACAATGTCATGAACTAGCTACCCCAAACAACACAAAACCAAGTCCAAATCAATTTCGTGTATCGTGCCAATCCAAGCATATTATAACATACTGCTGCTGAAGTGTTATGGTCTTGTGGTATAGTACAAACATTTCCTCGCTCATGTTCACTCCTTACACTAAATGGAAATCAAAATGAAAGCATGGCTAAAGATGTCTGCGGTAGACTTATTTTCTTTGACACTGTGAAAATCCATCAAGCAAAAGGCTGCAAATGTGTCGAATTAACCTGGCCTTGCAATAGCTCAGACCCTTAAAGTGTGGGTTAAAATGCTAATGAACGGAAGGTCGTACATCTAAATCTTGGTTCTGCCAAGCTGCTAAGCTCAAAATCGCACGCTGTTCCGAATAAGGATATGAAGGTCAATGTAATGAGGTGGGGTGTGTGTGTTTCAAACAAGATGGCATATTTTATAAAACATTAAAAGAAAAACAGCGAGTTCACACCTTTGTCTCAGGCTAATTCAAACTGACAAAGCACAATGTAAGCCGTGATAGCAATTTTACATAGATGTGGTTCAAATTGTATTAATTTAAAGTGTTCTACCTGTGTGGCTAGCGGTTATGGGTTTGTAAGAGCAAGTTACATACTTTAAATCTGTTTAAAGAAATAAAACCACTATAGAAAAGCTGTTGAATACTCGTTTCTTAATGCACATATGAACCATTGTCCATTCATTTGTGTCTGAACTATGCAAAAAGTTTTGTATAGATACAGTGGGGCAAACATGTATTTAGTCAGCCACTGATTGTGCAGGTTCTCCTACTTAGAAAGATGAGAGAGGTCTGTAATTTTCATCATAGGTACACTTCAACTATGAGAGACAAAATGAGAAAAAAAATCCAGGAAATCACATTGTAGGATTTTTAAAGAATTTAACTGTAAATCATGGTGGAAAATAAGTATTTGGTCACCCACAAACAAGCAAGATTTCTGGCTCTCACAGACCTGTAACTTCTTCTTTAAGAAGCTCTTCTGTCCTCAACTTGTTACCTGTATTAATGGTCTCCAGACCTCAACCAAACCCCATAGAAAATTTGTGGAGGGAGTTGAAAGTCCGTGTTGCCCCAAAACATCACTGCTCTAGAGGAGATCTGCATGGAGGAATGGGGCAAAATACCAGCTACAGTGTGTGCCAACCTGGTGAGGACTTACAGGAAATGTTTGACCTCTGTCATTGCCAACAAACGTTATGTTGTGTTGAGTTGAACTTTTGTTATTGACCAAATACTTATTTTCCACCATAATTTACAATGAAATTCTTTAAAAATCCTACAATGTGATTTCCAGGATTTTTTTTCCCCTCATTTTGTCTCTCATAGTTGAAGTGTAGCTATGATGAAAATCACAGACCTCTCTCATCTTTCCTAGTAGGAGAACTTGCACAATCAGTGGCTGACTAAATACTTTTTTGCCCCACTGTATTGAGAGATTTAGCATGGGTCGTTTAGGTACTGGTGCAAAAACCTGGATTGGGACATCCCTAAACAGAATCCTAATGTGTTTGCACTGCAGCTCAATAATACATCAGATGAAGCGTGCCCTGTGGGAGCGAGCTGCCCTGCAGTAATATCTACTCTTCCACACAGAGCAAACACATTACAGCTGAGTGAATGGTGAATGTAATGAATGAAATTCAGCTCTTAGCTGGCCACACCTGAGCCGAGGACAAGGCTGGGGTTGGCAGTTTGCGCCCGTCCATCTGTCTGTCACTCATCTTTTTGGCTGGCTCTCTCGCTCAGCCTCGCATTTTCTTTCTAAGCACATAAGAGCTCATTAACATACAGAGTGGCTCTTTGACAAGGAGCCTTGAAAAAACAGCATATGCGTTACATAACTGATGGGATCATTTAAAACTAAGGACACACTACACCATGGCACAGAGAGATTGACAGATAATAAGACACAGCAATTCAGCTTCTCTGCCAGACTGCAAGCACAAATCAAGCTCCTTTCAAGTTGAAACCATAGCAGCATCTCTGACATTGGAAGAGAATCGAATGGCCATGCTTGTGCATGTGAACAGTGTGCCTATGGTATAACCAGAGAGCAAACAGCAGTCAGTCCATGCTGTTAATACAGTGTACAAGAAAGGTAAACATGCAAGAGGCTGGTCAGCCAGCTGAGTAAATACCATAATGTACCAGTTTCGAAAAATTTATCTGTACTCTCCTCATTAACATCGTCTTTAGCAGACGTTTTAACTGCGTGCCTTGACTAAACTCTTTGGAAAGTCAAGACAGGCAGCACCGCTGCACTAAACGGCAAGTTCAACCAGCAGTATTACTTCCATCCGAATTAGAAAAGGAATAAATGAAATGCATTCCAGTCCGTCACAGCAGCAGATCATTACACCAATCCCAAATAATGAGGTGAGAAAGGAAACGCGGCATGTCTTTCCTTCCTCTCTTCCGTCTCCCCCTTTTTCAGGCCTTCACACCCAGAGCAAAGCACTCCGAGCCACCACACCCATTACGCCGATTTCCCACCATCATGCTGATACCTTGTGCAACAAGCTCGTAAAATATTTAGCACAGAAAGTCCTTCCAGCCAGTTAGAGGAAGCCGCACTTCACAGCACTGCACTAAAGAGATGCGAATGAATGAGGCCGGGTGACTGATGAAGGCTCCGAGGGCTTCTTTATGACAGCAATCAATTCATATCAGAAGGGTGCACTTACACACCTGTACCAATCCCAAGAATGGATGGCAGCACTTTTTAAATAGCTGATATGTTTTTTTTTGTTTATTGTTCTGGCAGGAGAAGGCAAACAGAGCTCAGGGAACTGCTCTAGAAAACTTGCAGAGACTGCGAAACTATGCCACTTCAGTACTGAGCAGACCTGCTCATCAAAGCTAACCATAAGGAGCAACGGCATCGCTAGTCATGCTTAAAAACACCAAGACTGATAAGACTGTTCACATGGAAACACCAAGAAATCAATGCAGAGGTAAAGACCACAAGTGTCAATATCAGGCTGATAGTGACCTAAATATCCACTGGTTCACATCAGAGGTGTGTGAGATACAGTCTATGATACAGTCTTGTTGTTTTAATGATGTGCGAGCTGACGTTATCAGGTATGTCACTCACGTTGCCAAAAGAAAAAAAAAGAAACGCCTTAGGAATTCACATATTCACTGAGTCATGTAGCCAGGTAGGATTGAATACAGCGCCACAAATCAAGCTAGCGTTCTACCCAAAAGCTCATGACTGAAGATAAAAACGAGTATACAAACTGACCAATGAGGAAAAACTACAGACACCTCCAAACTTTCGGAGTCTGCTGTCCACAGCAGGTTTAACCAGCCAAGGTTCCACACACAAAAACACAGTCACCAAACCTTAGTGGAACCATTCTGCAAAAAAGTACCTTACGACAAGAAACCAGATGGCAAGGAATAACAAACGTTGGCACCAATTACATTGTGAAAGACACCGTGCCAATTCAGGCGGTTAAGAGATGGGTTCAAAAAACCTTTGAATACTATAGACCCAAGAAATAAAAATATCGTCTAATTATCGTTATTGACAAAATCCCAAAAAATACCGAGACATTCTTTTTTGCCAATATCACTCAGCCCTAGCTTAGCACATTTTTATACACGCTGACTAAGAACTGTTCACATAACAGAAGAGACAGAAGATGAGGATGTCAGTATAAGCTCAGTATATGTTCACATAGCTGATAGTATTTAATCAAAATGGTCTGATTTGACAGATGGGTTGCCCAAGATAACCTACTTCAGTAGATCATATTGGAAAACACCCATCTGAAACATGCCTAGGGTTTCAGACCATCATCAGTACCAAAGATACAAAGATCAGCGCACCTGTAGAAATTAGTCTATAAATATTTTAACTAAAGTGTATTGACAGCCATAGAGTGGATGGCCTGTTCCACAGAAAAGAACGGAGATCATTATCTGCTGACATTCAGAGCACTGAATATTAGAACTGTTTAGGGAAACGGTGTCAGAGGGATTATCTTGGGTGCTATAGCTTTTGGTCAGATCACCATTAAAGGTTAATGGCTTATAATTTGGTTGCAAAGATTTGGCTTGATTACTAATGATGTCAGTGCTGGATCAGCATCAGGTATTAGCTCAAAGAGCTCTGATATTGGTATAGTACTGAAACTGGGATTACTTCATCTATACAGGGAGCTTTTGGTCAGATAATACAATTAAACAGATCAGTGGACAGGATCACCACTAACGGAACGGCACGCAATTTGGCTGCAAAGACTCGGATCAGTATCACATTGCAAAATGAGATCGGTACACAGAGAACTGTGTGTGTACAGACACTTTGCTCGATCACTGAGAACATCAGGAGTGGACCAGCATCTAGTAAACCACCATTTAGAGCGCTGATACTGGTAATGCGTAAAACATGGAACAGGTGCCTAACTACAGAGAGCATCCTGGATAGGTACTGAAACAAAACATTAGCAGACTTGATCACAGACTTGGCTCGGGTTACTGAGGATGTCAGGATCAGATCAGCGCTTTGTATCAACTCGGATTAGTATCGCAGCATCCCTACAGAGATCTAATGCTTTTGGTCAGATACTAAAGTCAATCACAGGGCATTTGATCTCCTGCAGAAGGAGCGACTTGGCATTTGGTTGCAGGGATTCAGTTCGGTCATTCAGTATCGGGTCTGCTACTGGTATCAAGCTGAAAATGGAGTTGACAGCTCTCTAAACAGAGTTACTGCCATGTGTTGGATCTGTATCTCTGCTGTGGAAAAGGACATGATGAATGAACTGGATCTAATTCCAATCACCTCCCATTTAGAGCCCTGGCTTTGAAGAACAATGACGAACAGACCTCATTGCCTTCATAGAGGGAGTGTTTTGCAACAACACGTGCCACAACCTGTCAGAAACTGCAGCATGGCAAACCCAAAGCGAGCAAAACCACAGCGAGAAAAATTACTGTTGGGTTCGTATTAGTGATAAAACAGAGAGAGAGAGAGAGAGAGAGAGAGAGAGAGAGAGAGAGAGAGAGAGAGAGAGAGAGAGAGAGAGACAGAGACAGAGCAGGATCTGGGTGTATTCAGTTCACACTTGGAGATTTCTTACGCCGTATGGCATGGAGTAAATGACAGGGAGATCGGTGACAAGCATCACGATCGACATTATTCAGACGTGTAGAGCCACTCCTGGTGAATGAGTGCTGCTGCTAACTCGCTAATAACTACCTTTACTTCCTACTTTCACCAGGCTGCTAACACCCTTTTTCTCCTCCCGACCCTACAACTGATCTCTCTTAAACATCAACTAAGCGAATCCGAGCAAAGCAGCGACTTCTGCGGAACGCTGCACCTTCTGATCAGGAGACTTTGTGCACTTTTTAAAGAGCTGGAGCTGTGCGGCATGGCGTCTCATACTCACATTTAATAACTCTATCCGACGTAGACAACTTCGGATCATCATTCGGTTTGTTTTCAGACATTTCCAGTCCAGTGAGCTCGCCTCGCGTCTTCAGCCCGAAATCGATCCGTCCTAAGTCCTCGCCTGAAACGGGAGACTGCAGCGATCTCCGATCACTCGCCACAAATACGTGCAACAGGGAGAACAAATTCGAGCGCCGTTACTGTAGCTGCGTCTGATCTCCAGTCTCTTACCCCACACCCCCTCATCACACGACCAACCGAACGTGAGTTCAAACACACACGCCCCCCGTGAGAATCGGGCTCCGGATTGGTGCAGCTCATACTCCCGCTCGACCACGTACGCCGCCGAGTGGCTTCTCCAGCTGTCAATCATCCTGCCCTCTACACTGCTTCGCTTCTGCTGCCTTCACACGCGCCTCATTTAGCCCTGTTTCTATCGCCGAAGTTCAAGTGCACGCCTAATATGAGAATATGAGCTGTTTGTGGGTCCTCTGTGCGTACATTCTCTTGATATATATTTTTTGTCAGACGTCTCTCTTTCAGAATCTCATTACCTGCTATTTTAGCCATTTAGCAGACTTGATATTATAATGACGAGTCCAACAACCGCATAGAAAATGTAATTATATTCCAAATGATAATTCTTGTCGAAATCATTACAATGTCATCTATTTGTCTACTGAACGTAATCGTATTTCTTCTAGCTTAATCTGTAGGTTAAGTAAATAAATAAACAAATAAGTAGCCTAAATCCTTGTTATAGCACCCCCTTCCGGCTGGGTCAGGCATCACCTGCAGACACTATTGGCTGTATTTCATGGAGTGGAGGCCGGTCGGATGATCGTCCCCTGGTGCTGGGACAGAGATCCCTACCTAGCGCGGAAATGGACTGGCATCCAATTCAAAGTATGCTTATGCCTGCTCTCTTTGTTCTCATGGACAAAGGCACTGGAACACCCCCACCCCCAACCCTGAGCAGAAAAAGCAGGATTAAAATGTTAAATGGCTAATAATAATAACTGTAACAACAATAATAATAACACACCATAACTCCTACCACAAAGACAGACCTGAAGTGAAGTGACTTTAAAATCAATTAACGTTTATTAATGTGATAAACCTTAATAATTAACACGTAGATAAATGAGTGTACAATAAATAATGTAAATGAAAATATACATGCTGAACATAATAATAATAGATAATAGTATAATAACAATGATTATATAACAATGCTAATGCAATTTTAATATAATTGTTAATAATGAACACATTATTTATACTATGCCATATATCTCATAAATAATTAAAAAATAAAATTCAATAAAAACAACAGCAGCAACAACACGCACACACTCACACACTCACACACACACACACACACACACACACACACACACTGTAGATCCCTGTAGTGGTGTGCTTGGGTATTAAACTGCTACCCCACCTGAACACTTAATTATGATGAGAATAATAATAATAATAATAATAATAATAATAATAATAATAATAATAATAATAATAGTAGTAGTAGTAGTAGTAGTAGTAGTAGTAGTAGTAGTAATAATAATAGGGCAGCACATGGTTGGCATTGTTACCTTACAGCTGAAGAGACCTGGGTTCAAGTCCCAATCTTGCATCTACCTGTGTGAAGCTTGCATTGCCTGTTTGGGTGGCTTCCTCCCACATTCCAAGGACACGTGTTGGGTTGAAAAGCGTCTCTGAACTGTCCCTGTGTGTGTGTGTGTGTGTGTGTGTGTGTGTGTGTGTGTGTGTGTGTGTGTGTGTGTGTGTGTGTGTGTGTGTGCAATGAACTGAACTCTTTTTACATTTGGTTCTCTCTTTGTGCGCCGTGCTGCCTTTCTTTGGTTTGGTTTATGGTCATATTAAGTCATCACAAACATATATAAACTGTATATTAACAATAAAAACAATAAAATGTTTGATCTATTGTTTAAAAAAATAGTGGCGCAATTGGCTCTGTCATCTCAGAGATCCCCGGTTTGTTCATGATCCCGTGTGGAGTTTGTATGTTCTCCGCATGGGTTTCATCCAGGTACTCCGATTTCCTCCCACATTCCACAGACATGAATTATCTCAGCTGATCTCTCTAAAATGTCCCCGCGTTTGTGAGAGAGTGCGTGCGTGTCAGAAACTCGGGGACCAAATGTGTAATGACTTGTAGTAACGTTGTTTGAGGAACTCATAGTCACGATAATTTTTAAAGCACATGAAGGAAGCATGCGCTGGCTACCGTAGTGTCCGTAATGGCGCCGTACTGGCTATTCACTAAAGTGACTAACGTGTATTATTTGTGCTCAAAATTCTACACAGTGCATCTTTTGCTCACATAAACTTTTCGTCTACATTGTGCGATGTTATGAGTTCGCTGGGTTTTCTACGCGAGACGTTCAGAGATGATTTATAGAATTGAAAATCTTCTTGACTGTGCTTAAATCTCAATGGGGGTGTTTTCGGACGTACCGCTGGCGTCAAGTGGGTTTATAGCTTAGTACTGTCCCTTTCAGCGTCTTCCTCAAATACAGTTTTCACTGAAGTTATTGACGTTCAGTGCACATTTTAGTTGCGTAGAGGCAACATTTACTATTAAACTGTCCATCTATAATAGTAACAGTTAAGATTAGAATAGTACGAGGCGTCACCAGACCCACTTTACTGGTGCACATGCCCCAATAAGATGTTGCTGAGACTCACTAAAATTGTGAGGGGGTAAAAAGTTGATTTCATTCTGGATTGCTGAACAGAGCTATAGGGCACGCCATGCAATTTCACTACATGCACTACATTAAATTTTCCATTGTGCACCAGCATCTTTCCAAAAGGTTTGGCAGCTAACGCTTTCAGTCAGAGCCAATTTCTTTCGTTTTTTCTCATGTGGTAATGGAACATCCGCAAATATTTAAAAGCAAGTCAGCCACGCTGCAAACAAAGTAATTTCTTGCATTGCAGTAGTAGGCATGTCCTGCTTTCTGCCCGAATTTTATCCAGGGGCGTCGGACCGCAGAGAATGGTGGACTTAAGTATCCAGGGCCTGGATGGTAGAGTTGGGGTACTCAAGTCACATGAGAAGTTAGGTTTTTTTATGTTAATTTGTTTCAACACATGCAAACCCAGAAACCTATCAGAATGTGGGCAACCAGCAGAGACAAATGCACAAAGAATCTCATAACACGGAAACGGCTATTCCTAAAATAGTTAATTAGTAAAAAAAAAAAAGAACAGCGGTATGCAAGGTGTGTGGATCAAGAATAAGTGACACGACCACACCCAACTTCTTCCATCATTAGAAAACCTACAGAGAAAGGTACGAGACTGTGTCTTTTAAGCTAACTTTTAGGCTAGTCAAACATTAGCAAAAAAGGTAACATTAAAGTTAAGATATGTTAGATATGTCTTCAAAATAGAATTCAACTCTTTATGACAATTGTCTTTGGACTGATTTAAATGTGGAAACTGGAGTTAGCTCATCATACTTTCATATGACTTGACATGAGACTATCTAGAATTATGGGTCTTGGCTTGAGTTATTTGAATATTACCACATTAACTTGAGACTTGCTTGTGACTTGTACATATGTGACTTACTCCCACCTCTACTGGATGGACCCTACAAAAAGCTTCATAAATAAATTGAGTTTGGTTTCTAATTTCGATACGTTCTGTAGTACAGTGGGGCAATAAAGTATTTAGTCAGCCACTGATTGTGCAAGTTCTCCTGAGAGAGGTCTGTAATTTTCATCATAGGTACACATCAACTATGAGAGACAAAATGAGAAAGAAATCCAGAAAATCACAATGTAGGATTTTTAAAGAATTTAATTGTAAATTCTGATGGAAAATAAGTATTTGGTCAATAACAAAGGTTCTACTCAATACTTTGTAACATAACCTTTGTTGGCAATGACAGAGGTCAAACATTTCCAGTAAGTCTTCACCAGGTTTGCACACACTGTAGCTGGTATTTTGGCCCATTCCTCCATGCAGATCTCCTCTAGAGCAGTGATGTTTTGGGGCAACACGAACTTTCAACTCCCCCCACAAATGTTCTATGGGGTTGAGGTCTGGAGACTGACTAGGCCACTCCAGGACCTTGAAATGCTTTTTGCGGAGCCACTCCTTCGTTGCCCGAGCGGTGTGTTTGGGATCATTGTCATGCTGGAAGACCCAGCCATGTTCCATCTTCAATGCTCTCACTGATGGAAGGAGGTTTTGGCTTAAAATCTCACCATACATGGCCCTGTTCATTCTTCCCTTAACACGGCTCAGTTGTCCTGTCCCCTTGGCAGAAAAACCGCCCCAAAGCATGATGTGTCCACCCCCATGCTTCACAGTAAGTATGGTACAACTCAGCATTTTTCTTCCTCCAAACATGGCGAGTTGAGTTTTTAACAAAAAGTTCTATTTTGGTTTCATCTGACCACATGATATTCTCCCAATCCTCTTCCGGATCATCCATATGCTCTCTGGCAAACTTCAGATGGACCTGGACATGTACTGGCTTAAGCAGGGGGGCACACCTGACACTGTGGGATCTGAGTCCCTCTCGGCGTAGTGTGTTACTGATAGTAGCCTTGTTACTTTGGTCCCAGCTCTCTGCAGGTCATTCATCAGGTCCCTCCGTGTAGTTCTGGGATTTTTGCTCACCGTTCTCATGATCATTTTGACCCCACTGGATGAGATCTTGCGTGGAGCCCTAGATCGAGGGAGATTATCAATGGTCTTGTATGCCTTCCATTTTCTTACAATTGCTCCCACAGTTGATTTATTCACACCAACCTGCTTACCTATTGTAGATTCACTCTTCCCAGCCTGGTGCAGGTCTACAATTTTCCTCCTGGTGTCCTTCCACAGCTCTTTGGTCTTGGCCATGGTTGAGTTTGGAGTCTGACTGTTTGAGGCTGTGGACAGGTTTCTATTATACAGATAATGAGGTCAAACTGGTGCCATTAATACAGGTAATGAGTGGTGGATAGAAGAGCTTCTTAAAGAAGAAGTTACACGTCTGTGAGAGCCAGAAATCTTGCTTGTTTTTGGGTGACCACATACTTACTTTCCACCATGATTTACAATTAAATTCTTTAAAAATCATACAATGTGATTTACTGGATATTTTTTTTCTCATTTTGTCTCTCACAGTTGAAGTGTACCTATGATGACAATTACAGACCTCTCTCATCTTTCTAAGTAGGAGAACGTGCACAATCAGTGACTGACTAAATACTTTTTTGCCTTGAAAATGAAAATTTCTGCATATCTGCCTGTTATTTTCTTTATCTGCTTTATCTGCCCCATGCCACTCCCCCCCGAAAAGCTAAAGTGGTTTTAATCCTCTGGTCTGCGGAAGGGAGGGGCCAGGCATACCACTGTGTCTTGGACCCAAAATTTGGAGCTACAGTCCAGACTGAATCATACACTCAAACAAGGAAGGGTGTGTCTTTTAAAGACACGTGTGTGTTTCGTTAGATATCCGTGCTTATGTAAACCACTTTTATCATTGCAAATCGTTTCTAGATTTGTATGTTTTTCTAAAATAAATAAAACCAAACAAAACAAATGAACTATATTTAACAGGCTAAGATTCACCCTGTGCAGAATAACCAAATAAAGTAAATGTATAAAATTTGCTGAAATGTTTCTCTTTGCTTCTCTGATTTGTGAAAAAAAATGTCTACTGTTATACAGATAACAAGGCTGCATTTTTCACGTTCAGTGCCCAGCAGGTATTTGATGGCACATCAGTGAGGCCTGGATCTCACTGAGCCTGTGAAGCTGTTAGGCGATATGACAGTGAGATGAAAATTACAAGGTTTCTAACAGAATGAAAAATGCAAAGTCGCTCCCCTCGAGAGTCTGTGAGTATGGTGGGGTAAGATTGTGCTTCAAACCTGATGAGTATTGTTGATATTATCATAGCAGGTGGATGTAACCACTTCAGGAACGAATATCAATCCAGTGGAACATGCCATTCCTCTTAAGATGACTATGATATCAGTGGTTGGTTGGGAACTAAAATACTCCAATGAAAATATGATGCTACTTGATATTCAGGTTCATTTACAACTAGATAGAGAATAAACAAAAGTATACATGTACATATTGTTCCAAATATTTTATAAACTAAAAGAAGATTTGGAATCAGACGTGGGCTTCAGATGAAAGCCATCTAATTTATTCAAACTCAGAGATCTTTGATATTCAGTATTTCACTTTGAGGCCACTCCAACCAACCAAACACTGGATTCAGCTGTTCAGCTCTAAATTGTCAGTTGCATCTTGGCATCTTTTAATGCACCTATTTTGTTGTAGGTGTTCAGTTGAATAATACAACTTCCTCCTGACCATGTCCATTCATGCCCTCTCATGCTTCAGAGACTAGAGACAAGAAAGCTTCAGGACATTTAGTTAGACCTGCAAAAATCCCTTAAACCAATGAGAAGGACAAAGGATGGATCCAAACTTATTGCAGCCTTTTCAGTTGAGCCTTGATCAAACAATAGTCTGAAGCTGCCGCATAGCAAATTACTCATATGACATTTTAGCTGGGCCCGTTCCCCGCCCGCGGTTGCCCTCGGCACCGTGGGGCGGGCTGTACGCGGCGGGATGGCCGCGGCCCATCACGGTCGCTCAACTGAGTCTGCGCGCCCGCGGCTCGGGTGGGTGTGTGGGCCTGGACGCGGTAAGTTCACCAAAGTGTAACGGCTGCCGGGCAGTCCGCATATCCCGCCGGCGGCTCTGGCGCCGGCTCTCTTCGGGCGTCTTGCGGCTGACCGCGCGTCAGCTGTGCGAGAGTTAATCAGCCAGCCTCATCGAGCGACGAGCCGGCACGGAAACGGCGTATCCGGGACGGATCCGCCGTCTATCTCCTATTTCCCTCCCCGCTCGTGGGCTACTTTTATGCGATCCAGGCCCTGCTCAGGGAACTGACGGGGGGTGGCGGGCCCTGAGACACAGTGGTGGACACAGGGCGCACGGGGGACGCTGACGAAAATGTGACTGCACACACGGTACACTCCTATCAGTTTGAAAGCCGTGATCAACCATAGCTGGACACTGTCTGAGGTCCCAAGCCCGCCTGCGCGGCACATGCGGGCCCACGGGCGCAGTGTGTGGAGTGAACAGCTCGTGAACACTGGGGGGCCGACTCGCCCGCCCACAGGAAACATGGTGGGAACAGTTGCAATGGCTGTGAGTTAGTGCTAACAATGTCTGAAGCTGCCGCGATACAAATTACTCATATGACATTTTAGCAGGGATAATATTTTGGCAAGTGGCTGTGTTTCTCACACTGCTTTGTTGTTTTGCACCATGCTCTTCCTACTCAAACTTGTCAGATGCAGCAGACAGATGCTTCTAACTCACAAAACCGCCTGGGAGGCCTGCATGTTTACCCTGACAAGCCTTGGTTGAAAGTAACAAGCACCCTGCAGACACAGATGAACTAACTTTGAAAGTATCGATAACATTAGCTTGATCTTTTTATCGTTGAGGGCCCTAATATAATCCAGAGTTGATTTGTTAAACATATATTTCCTTGTCATAAAACTGTCAGGGAATGACATCCAGGCTAGACTTGGAATGAGGTGGAACTAGGGACTTAGATCTTATGTACTGGATTTTCTTTTGGCCATTAAATTTAGTCATAACTGGATCTTTTGGTACCATCAACTGTATGAATCTGTCAGATCTTTTAAAAGCCTACACATTTGGGTGTAAAAAAGTTGAGACAGTCTGGAGAATGCAAACTTAAAAAAAGCAGTGTTCTTTACATTTACTTTGACTTGTATTGCATTGCAAAAACTATGAACCCAAGATATTTCATGTTTTGTCTGGTCAACTTAATTTCAAACAGGTGATGTCAACAGGTGATTTTAATCCTGATGTGGTACAAATCAGTATCTGACTGATCAGTATCAATAGCTGACATCACCTGTTTGAAATCACATCAGGAATGGGATCACATCATAAAATTAGGTTTTTACCTCATTGCTCCTGTCCCAATTTTTGTTGGAATGTGTTGCAGGTCTGAAAAGCAGGAATGGATGTTTATTAACAAATTAAATAAAGATGACCAGATAAAACATTTAATATCCTGGGTTCATATTGTCTGCAATGATATAAAAGTCAAAGTTCATATATATATATATATATATATATATATATATATATATATGAGACATTTTCCAATCAGCTTATAGGAGAAATACAAGAGATTGAAGCATCCCTTGGAATTATTTTCTATTATGGCTCACTGTCATTCTTCTTCAGCATTATCAATCACTGAGCTTGAAATGAAAACAATGGACTCCAACATCTAATACCTGGAGTTCTTATATCTGCAGTGCTGATCAATAGAGCAGTAATGACAGTTTTCATTGATGGCTGCAAAACAAAAAGGGAGCTCTTTGGCCACAAATTGGCATGAACTCGGAATAACAAATAACCATAGGGCGATGCAGTGATGCCTGTTAGGACAGCAACCAGCATATCCTACCAGTTACTGCAATGGAGGAGGAAGGAACCAAGGAAGCTACAACATGAAGTTTGGTTTTTACAATGGCCAAACATTTAGGTATTTACATGTTAGGTCATAATCCAAGTCAGGCATAGACATTTTCCAAGCTTAATACAGTCTATGGTCGCCCAAGCTGTATTCAGTAGCCATGGATTCCAGTAAGAGGCTGACTGAGGATCTGATAAAAGCTGCAGTGGATCAATAAAAGAATATTTAAACATTTTCTGCCTTCAATTTCAACTGTCTGAAATGGTGATGGTTCAAATAAGAAAATGACCAAGAAAGACCAAGAAAGAAATACTCATAGACTGGTCAGGTATGCAAACTAAAACACTCACATCACTTCCAAGTAGGCTACCTGCTGGAATGTTTGGTTGGTATGAGAGCAGTGGAGCATTGCTTGAGCAGTTATGGTCTATTTACAAGAGGCATCAGAATAAAACCTCACCTGCAATCTCATCACAACAAGTCAACATCTGAAGTGTGCAATACAACACTTACATGGCAGAGGTAATTTAAGTACTGGTATTGTTTTTACTGGTATTTGTTGGAGGTACTGTTATCAAGCAAGATTAGAAAGACTGTGAACTGCTACAAGAAACATTTGGAGGTTATCTCTGGTAAAGTGAATGGTCCTAAATAGTGACAGACAGGATCCAAAAACCTTATTTTCTCCCTTACTGGTATGCTCATTTATTCATAAGAAACTGACATAAACGTATCCTTTATATCATACTTTGCAACATCAGAACTCTGTAAACTCAATCCTGAATTACATTCATATATTTCTTTGACAGGCTCTTGTTTTATTTCCAACTGTTGAACTCCTTCCCATCAAATCACAGAAGCATAAAAGTCTTGACTATGTTGAGGTGGCCATCAGATTGATTTCCTCTTGAGGAAACAGCAATAGTAAATATTGCAGCTGAAGGTATTGAGCTGTGCAGTGGTAGATGAGCTCACACACACTCACCTCTCAGACGTCTGCAGCTGAAAATGCACTGCCTGCTGAGATTCAGACACTCAGTGGAGAAGAAATTGAGTGGAAATTCAGACTCGCGTGCATAGACAACGGACTCATGCTGGCTATTTCCCCCTAATTTGTCAAAAGCACTCCTTTGAATATAATTCCACTGCATGTGTATCATTTGGACGATTACGATCAACGTTAATTCTGACATAATTCACTTTATCAAGAAAGGACAGTAAATCCTTTAACTCAAAGGAAGACTTAAGTGTCAATTAATGTTTATGAATACAGTATATAAACCACAACTCTAACAGTGAAGCTATTGGATAAGGCAGGGGTGATTCAAGGATAAGAGCCAATGAGACACGCCCTCCTCCCTCCTGTGTTTTTTGGTTACCCAAAAAAAAAAAGCCTGCGAGCCACAAAGCCATCACTTGGATCATACCATTTGCAAGGCAGGGGGGACTGCTGTATTTTCGATATTGAAATATTATGTTTAAACCATACTTTCTATGGTTTTAACATTTTTTCAACTTATCAGAGATAAACTTCCATAAAAAAACAACATACATTGAATATGACTTTTTAATATTTATTTAAAAAGGGGATAGACATGCCTATGGGATAAGGCAGACATGAGACAAGATTTTACCAAATGTATTCTTATTACTTCCAACTTTGAGGTTAATGTACAAATACTTTTGAGTAAAGACTTAATGAAAAGCAAGTGGCTGTGTTATCACATGCTGCTGTTGGCACCATGCTCTTCCTACTAACTGTCAGATGTGCAGACAGATGCTTCTCACAAACCGGCTGGAGGCCTGCGTGTTACCCTGACAGCCTTGTTGAAGTACAAGCACCCTGCAGACACAGATGAACTTTGAAAGTATCGATAACATTAAGCTGGACCTTTTTATCGTTGAGGGCCCTAATATAATCCAGAGTTGATTTGTTAAACATATATTTCCTTGTCATAAAGCTGTCAGGGAATGACATCCAGGCTAGACTTGGAATGAGGTGGAACTATAGACTTAGATCTTATGTACTGGATTTTCTTTTGGCCATTAAATTTAGTCATAACTGGATCTTTTGGTACCATCAACTGTATGAATCTGTCAGATCTTTTGAAAGCCTACACATTTGGGTGTAAAAAAAGTTGAGACAGTCTGGAGAATGCAAATAAAAAAAAAACAGTGTTCCTTATATTTACTTTGACTTGTATTTAATTGCAAAAACTATGAATCCAAGATATTTCATGTTTTGTCTGGTCAACTTCATTTCATTTGCTAATAAACATTTCAGGCCTGCAACACATTCTAAAAAGAAGTTGAGACAAGGACAATTCAGGGCTAGTGATGTAAAAAAAAACAACTATGTGTTTTAGAAAAATAATTTATTTACACAAACTAGTATTTTTTAGAGATTTACAACATTAATTTCCAATTTAGCCATTGCCAGTTCTTACCTGATGAGTCTCTCATATCACACAGGAAATACAATAATAAAGCTTGGAACACAGCTCATGCAACATTATTGGGAAATCAGTGCAATGGAGGGTCCTGACTCAGCCCTTCCGTACACTGGTATAGTGTTACTTTGTTTAATATGTGAAAATTCACTCCATCCTACTGTATTCTCTTAGAGTCCAGACCATGGTTGCTTATGGTACTGCCAAGACTGTAGTGTTTTGCTATGTTACTGCTCAGATGACAACAGATATTATAGAAAAGACATTATTGCTAGTTTGTCTGTAATATAAATACAATCAAATTTTTATCCAGTTTGGCTAGCTTTATAATATTCTACAGTTATGTTAATATTGTACATTACTATCGCTGTTACTATATTTGCTTGAAGTGGGCTCAAAATAGGATGGTTGCTTTTGGTACAATGGATTATACTGTAATTTACATACCAAACCAGGTTAGCTAGCTATCATTTTCCATTGTCTGCAAAATGCCTAGTGAAAGATAATTAAATGGAGAATTTAGAAGGAAGCAGTTAAGAGTTCAACATAATGAGAGGTGAGAGGAAATGAATACAGAAGCTGCTGGGCAAGCCAACATATTTCTTACAAGAGAGAGAAAAAATGGCATATTCCTGTTATACTGACTATCCAATAATGAGCAATAAATAATCTTAGACATTCTAATAATATGATAAATTATTTATTTAGCAAAAGGAAACATGCAAATACTGGATGCAAAACATGGGAGAAACGACAGGTCATTTATTCATTCCATCATTTTCTTATCTGCTTAATCCTGGTCATGGTCACAGGAAAGCCGGTGCCTAGCCGACAGCACAGGGCACAAGGTGGAATCAGCCTTAGACAGGGTGCCAATCCACATACATTCACACACTTATTCACACACTCACACACTAAGGGCACTTTAGAAACACTATTTAGCCTAACACGCATGTATTTGGACTGTGGGAGGAAACCCATATGAACACAGGGAGGACAAACTCCACACAGACAGGTTGGTGTCTGAGGTCAGGATCGAACCGGGGGCGGTGGAGCTGTGAGGCGACCTCGCTAACTGCTGAGTAGGTGGGTAGTGTGAATGAAACACAAGGCATTGAAGGCAGAATGGATAGAAATGGGGATAGAGCAAGAAAATGAAATGAGCAAGAGTGCAAAAGAAAAAGCACAACAAGAAATGAATAGACTAAGAAAAACATGGCTTTTATTTGATGTATTTAGCATGCAACAGATAATGACCTATTTAACTATTACCGATGTCACACTTACCAGTGTCTTATTAAAAGTGTCATGGTCACAGTGTCTTATTACAGTAATTAATCCTAGAGGTGAGTAGTGCCATGCTACAATTATTTATGGTACTGGTACTGTCTGTTTGTCCTTGCCAGGGGCTTCCGAGTTTCAGACTTTCCTCAGTCCAGACTTTACATCCTATAGTGCCTATGTGTTATACTGTGTGGAAAGCACATGATGTAAATAAGACCCCTGATGGAATGTATGTAATATAAAAAAATAATCAAGAGTTAAAGAATATTCATTTATTCATGACTTATTTAGTAAATAAATTCTTTGCTAAGAAATACAAAATTTTAGATGTTCTTTTTGCATGAAAATTTGAGCAAATTAATAGCATAACATTTAATTGCTGTCCAGGCTTATCTAAAACTAAATATTTTTAGTTAAGCAAATATGATAACATTTGTTTATGATAATGGTTTTGCAATGCATAGTGTCATTTGTAGACAAGAGGTTTAAGTTTATGGTTTAAAAGGTCAGTTTAGCCAAGAGTTTAAATGATTTTTGTCCAAGGGTTTGATTTCATCATCATCTCAGTGCTTATTGTAGAATGTAACCCTGATCATTTACATTTACAGCATTTAGCAGACGCCCTTATCCAGAGCGACTTACAATTGGTACAGTCTTACAATCCAAGCAATTGTGGGTTAAGGGCCTTGCTCAAGGACCCAACAGTGGCAGATTGGCAGAGGTGGGATTTGAACCCTGGCCCCTCTGATCCATTGTCTAGTACCTTAACCGCTAGGCTACCACAGTCCCACAGACTCTTAACAGTTTGTTTAATGTTCACTGTGATTTTTTTCATTATTTTTGGGGGTTTGGGACTTTTTGATATTTCATTATGGATTAAGAGGATTTAATAAACATCTTCTTTTGCACTTATACCTGGAACACACCCTTGTGTTTTTTTGTGTTTGTTTACTGCCAGAATATCACATTCACTCTAATAATTGTTTGTGATTGTGAATTTGAAGAAAAAATATGGGACTTTTCCCACTCAGCTTATAGGAGGAATACAAGACATTGAAGCATCCCTTGGAGTTATTTTCTATTATAGCTCACTGTCATTCTACTGTAGCAGTATCAATCACTGAGCTTCAGAATCATTGTGAAGAGAAAAAATTATCTTTCAGTGGTAGCTCATGGACTACTGATCGAAAGACAGAGGCTTCAGATCCAGGAGCTGCCAAACTGCTGCTGTTGGGCCTTGAGCGAGGCTCTTAACCTCTCTGCCTCTGCATTCTGATCCCAAGTTCCAAACAGGCTGGGAAATGTGAAGAAAAGCATTTCACTGCCTAGTGGTGTATATACAATGGAAATAAAGATTGTTAATGTAAACTAGGGAGCTAGTTTGACTTCCTATTTGTTTAAAGAAACATTATTATTGCTTGAGTAAAGTTTTGGTTTCTTTACCCAGTTTTGATTATTTCACAGATCTTATGAGAGTGTAGATACCACCTGCCCCTGAGGAACACTGCACATCTTTGGCTGGCATTCAAGCACAGACCGTATTGTGCTGAATGAACAAAAATGCATGTACATAGGTGAGTAAATATATTCACACGATCAATTAATCATATTACATTCAAATATTACAAAAAACATACAGTAATATCAGCTGTGGTAATATCACCACATTTAAATATCCTATTTGAATTCAGATGAACTTTGGTGGAAAGGCTGACGGGTTCATTTAAAAGTGATGGGTCCTGTTACTCAGCAGGAGAAGTGTGATGGAGATCTGGTGTGCTGAGCTTTACACCATGCAGACAGCTCTCCTCTCCACTATAGATGACTTGGCAAGCTGCAGTCCAACAAAATATAAAGAAGCCATGCTTTCTGGGTGATATATGCCAAAAGCTTTTCAGTGCCATAATAGTGAAGCATGAGTGTTGCTGAAGAATGCAGACTAATGTGCAAATGCATTGTGTAAGCAGAAGCTTTGCCTATATATTTCCCATTTGCAGAATGTCTAGTGAAGTACAGGACTAGACTAGAAATGTATGTTGCTGCCATGCTAAATAAGACAAAAACAATTCTGAAACAGCAGTTTACTTAAAGGAAAAGGACTCTCAGAACTCACATAGAGTAGTGTTTGGAACTTACTCCAATCCAAGGTGATATATCAGAGACGTTATCGAAAGATACATTGAATTCAGATTGACTTACAGAATTGCTTTGTATTCTTCTTGGTAGACATTACCTCGTGCTAGTACAAATAAGCGCTAGCCCAAGAACACAGTCCATCTAGATCCTGTGAGGATTTTATGTAAGTAAATTCACAAACAAATATTAACAAATTTTTTTTAGAAATATAATTTCAGAAAATATGCAAGTGAGACGGCACGGTGGCTCGGTCGGTAGCACTGTCGCCTCACAGCGAGAACGTCCAGGTGGAACAGTCTGGGTCCTTTCTGTGTGGATTTTGCTTGTCTTCCCCTGTCCATGTGGATTTACTCCGGGTACCCTAGTTACCTCCCACAGTCCAAAGACGTGTGTTAGACTAATCGGTGATTCTAAAGTGCCCCTAGTGTGTGACTGTGTGTATGAGTGTGTGAGTGTGTGTACCCTACAATGGTTTGGCACCCTGTCTAGGATTGTTCCTGCCTTGTGCCCTGTGCTGCCGGCTAGGCACTGGCTTTCCTGTGACCCTGATCAGGATTAAGTAGATAAGAAAGTGAATGAATGAATTAATAAATATGCAAATGCAGTTTCAGATTTCTTTTAAGTGCTGAGTGAAGAGGTGAGCCTTTAGTTGCTGTTTGAAAACAGCAAGAAACTCAGCCTTTCAGACATCGAGTGGAGGTTCATTCCACCACCTCTTTGTAGGTGAGCATCAGGGTTTTGAATCTGATGCGGACAGCTACAGGGAGCCAGTGATAGAATGTAGCAGTGGGGTGAGATGAGAAAATGTGGGTAAATTGAAAAACAGAAGTCCTGCTGCATTCTGAATCAGTTACATGGGTTGGATTGCATACACAGGAAGACCAGCCAGAAGAGCATTGCAGTAATATGGTTTTGATACAACAAGAGACTGGACAAGCACCTTGTTGGCTTCCTTGGAAAGGAAGGGCTGAGGAAGGATGAATCCAAATGTTGTAGAGGAGATACCTGCATGACTTGGTCAATTTGGCATTAAGAGCAGACAAACACAGCTGATTATCAAAGATTGCTCCAAGGTTTCTTGCATACTCAGAGGGTGTGATGGAGGAATTTACGTGGGTGATGACAAGATCTTGACAATGGGACCCATCTGCAGGAACATAGAGCAGTTCCATTGTGCTCATATCCAGGAATGTAAAGCAGCTCAGTGTTTTTGCTACAGTTTAGGTTCAAATGATGAGCTGACATCTATGATGAGATGCTCTCCAGACATACTGAGATACGTACCTGCACATCTGTTGGAGAGAAGGAGAGGATGAGCTGAGTGAGGATGATTGTCATCAGCATAACAGTGATAGGAGAAGCCATGAGAGGTTATGACTTTACTGAGAGAACAAGTGTAGAGAGAAATTAAAGTGTACATTCAAAAGTTTCCAGGTTTAATGATTCAAGGTGAAAGAATTTATTATTGTTTCTGAGTTATTGAGCTTTATATAAAACCCATTTGATTGATGTAAGCAGCCAGCTGGGCTTAGATCTATTACAAGAAAATACACTTCCATCAGCTAGAATGTAATGTTAAAATGTTTGCGTGCTACACTGACAAGTGTCATCTGTTTTTCCAATTGCAATTCCAAAGTAGCAGTAGTTATACCATACACAGACAATTCACTTACTCTGTGTAAGATCAATTAGGTTGCATTGATTGATAGTCCAACAACACAATACAGATGTGTACACTGGCATAACCCCAAACCTTCCCAATAGCCAGTCTTCCAAATCTAGAGACTAGACTCTCACCCATGGAGGGAGAGAAGTATGTAGTCTCAGAAGCCGCCTCTTCCAGGTGGCGAGTAGGTCTGGTATCCTAGGAGGCTCTCAGCATGTCCCACAGCTCCGGCATGCTGGTTTATTTTATTAATATTTATTCTAGAAATCTAAGAACATGTGTACATTTATATGTAATGCACTGCTCTATGTATGTTTATGTGTTGTTCACTCCGATAATGTGTTGAAGTGTGTATTTCAGCTGCTATAACCTTGTAGAATATTTAATTTATTTTTGGGCTGTTTAGCAAAGCTTCATTATGAGCAATGCTCCTGCAATTCCTGGTTCTTTTTCACTAACGCTACAATATTAAAACTATAATTCTAACTGTTAAGATTATCATGTATTAAGCTGGTGCTCAGTTGGTGCAATGACAATTCAAATTCCAGCAATGTCTCCTGCCCAGGACACGCATCACACAGAAATGAAAGAACATGTCTGAGGCTGGCAGCTGGATGGAGGGATCATCCACCGAAACTGCAATGAATTGCTGCTCCACTCCAAGTACATGTTGGCCTTCAGACCCACCACAACCATGAACAGGATAAATGGGGCAAATGGGTTCCACAATTGACTGTGTTTAAGAGAATTGGCTGTGTTTGAGTAAATTGGCTGTGTTTGAGGGAATGGAGGCCGGTCATAGGACTATCCCCTGGAACTGCAAAAGAGACCCATGCCGAACTCTGTGATGGAATGGTATCCTGTCTTACACTTGCAATCTGTGTTCTGCAGGGATTGACTGGCCAGGAAAAGCAGGCCTTAATATGAACAAAATCTTGTCAAATTCTTTTTACTTAAAATAGTTAAGACATTTGAATTACACTTTACTCTATATTGCATATGTTTTCAGAACTTAATAAAAAGATTAAATGTGTCATGACTGGCAGAAACTGGAGACAGATAAATACAGGCTGATACCAAACAAGCTTTATTAAAGGAAAAACAGAGAAAAGGGCAGAGCAATGGAGTCAATACAATCTAGATTTTGTAACCAGTAAATCAATCATACCTGCCAGAGATCAGAGACTTAAGGTGAGAAACTGGGTCAAGAAACAGTGCAGGGTTAATACACCAGTGGCAACAAACTGGAGGAGAGAAATATGTTGAAACAGTGAATACTGCTGCACAGTAGAACTTACATATAAGATACATATGGTATGTCACTTTGACTGTAAAGTAATTTGTTTTGTCAGGGTTCAACAATAATGATAGCCCAAATGCCGGGTACCAGTGAACGTGACATCAGGACAGCAGCACAAAAATATCTTGCCGTTTGGGCAAGTTTATGTGTGTGTGGGCTGCACAATGTGATAACAGAACAATGTAACTGAGGCCAAAGTCAATTAACTTGAATATTTAACTCCTCTTCATGCAAAAAAAACCCAATGATGTTATCTGTTCACAACAACATCATAGCAAGGTGTGTACAAAAATGTCTACACATAGTGAGACAGCAGCTTCATTCCCTCAAAGAAAACTCAATTTGCAGGGAATATCCTAACAAGGCAGACAAAAGTGGTTCTTTTTTGTCAGAACTACAACTTTTAGAAAATAGTCGCTCGAGTGTCACAGCAATTGTGTGTATAGCAGTGAAAAAATCCATTAGCACGTCTGGACCACTCGATCTGTGCAAAAAAATGATGAACAGTGAATGTGACTAAGTTAGCGACAACAGCATATCACACAGTTAAGAGAGAAAGACTATTACCTACTATTATCCTTATACATGCAAATGATAACATTAAGATAATTTATAGCTTTAGTGTGGATTTATTTATAATAAAATACAAATACAACTCATTTAAAGTCGCCCTGGATAATGTCTGCTAAATACTGTAAATGTAAATGTTAATCTCGGCATGCGAGTTCCATCTGAAGATCCTCTGTAGACCATGAAGATGATCTGTAGACCATGCTGGAACAGGTCACAGAGTGAGGTCTCTGGGAAAGGCAAAGCATGAGCTCTCTGCTGCCCTGACCACCACAGGGGTGATCGAGAGGGAGAGGAGTGCAACATGGGTATAGTCATTACTTGCTGGGTGGTTCGCGAAGTACATTGTAGTTGGAAGCCTTGACAGTGATCTGGGTCACCATTGCACTTCTCAGGTAGAGCAATTGCGAAGAAAGGGTGCTGGATTGGGTGCCTACCAGAGGTGATCCGGTCCAGGATCAGCTCAGCTTCTACCGTCTCTGGGGTGGCAAAGTTGTCTGTCATGACTGACATGAACAAGAGATGGATGCAATAAGCCAGTAGAAATGTATTAAACAGAGACAAGGGCAGAATAATGTGGACACAAACAAACCAGAGAGTTAGTAACCTGGAAATAAATTGTACCAGGCAGAGGGCAGGGATATAAGGTGGGAAACTGAGTCAGGAAACAGTGCAGTGTTCATTCAAGGATCAGCAATCAGAGCACAGTGAGACACTCAGTAACAAAGCATAGAAAACAATAAAACTTTGCAACAAAATAACTAAAGTGTGGCATTTAAATATCAGTGATAATCACAGAGAAACTAGTGTTCAAAATCAGTATTTTGGTGATATTATAATTTGCAATATTATAAATTGTGATAATGTTTCTTATTTGTCTTTGTTTTTCTACAGAGATCTTCATACTAAATCATCTTTATTAAGGAATGTTTTAACCCACCCACCTTATACACTGTATAGCCAAACCATTGTGTGCACTCCAAAATCTCATCCAAACACACTCACTGGCATAAAAAATAAAGCACCCATACAGAAATGTCAGATTGCTGCAAAACTCAGTATGCAGTCAAGTCGCAGGCAAGTATGTAAATGATTACAGGTGTGGTCTGATTAGACACTTGATCTTGTCACAGGACGACATGAAGTGCTTCACCTGCTGCTCTATAAAAAGGCTCTTAGAGGCAACTTTTGGATAGTGTACCTCTTGGTGAGAGATTGTTGACCGCTAGACATGCCTCTATGACACATTTGCCCACAGCTGGGCCTGTAGAACTTCCATAATCATAGTTTGCCAAGGTTGGTGTCCCAGCTGGTCTCATAAATGCTCGATTTGCTATAAATCTGGTGACTGGGCAGGCCAGTCTGGCCGGAGACATTCCTTTGAAAACCTTGCTGTGCTTGGGTCGACCATTATCTTGCTGAAAAATGCCAATTAGAAGTCCTGCCATGAGAGGCAACACATGGCCGCAGGATGTCCTGCTCATATCGCTGAGTTGTTCGTGTCTCTCGTATCACTACTAGGGGTGACCGACTGTCATATGTGATGGGTCTCCAGATCATCTCACCAGCATTAGGCAGGACTGAAGTGTTCACTACGAGGCCTCCATACTCAAACCTGACTGTCGTTAGATCCCAAACAGATCTTGGATTTGTCACTAAAGACAATATGGTTCCAGTCCTTAGCAATCCGAGTGTGAGTGAGTGTACATGGGTATGAGTTTTGTCCCCCCCTTTTACAGCTAAACCAATCTTCACTCTCCTGAAGGCTTTTCACTGTATGTTGGAAATTGGCTGAGATGTTTGGATCTGATGATATTCCATAAGCCCTGGCTCACTGTTGTCATTCCAATTCATCTTGGAGTCTGATGGACTTGAGGTCAGGACTCTTTGCAAACCAGACAAGTTCTTCAGCAAAGATGATTATCTATAGATTTTGTTTTAGGATGGAAAGGCAGACAGTTGATTAAATGTCTTATTGAAAGACTCTGAGATGTTCAGTATAACTTTATTTTGCTGCCACTGATTGTCTGTGGAGAATCAATGAATTCTCTCTGTTAGCAGTGAGTGTGCCTGAAATAAGAGAAATCATTAAATAGAAGGGATGTCTGCATTTTTTTTATAATTTATTTTTATAATGCATTAAAAATGCATTACCTGCATTACTGCAACAGCTTATGATTTCTGTAGCAAATTATTTGAAGGTACCACTTGTTTATGTTGTAGTCATGGAAACAAAGACTGACAGGGGAACACATCAGCCATAAGTTTCCTAGCATTAGGAAATCCAACACATAATTGATAACACATAACGTATTAATTATTATTTAATTCTATATAAGCTCCGTTGTAGCCATCATTATGTATTTATCTTCACATAATTAGTCATTTTATTTTTCAAAAGTTGGTGAAAAGAGCCTTCAACTAAAGAATCACCCATATACAGTAACCCAGGTGGTCATTGGAACTCACACAGAAGGGAAAAATTCTGGATGAATCTGGTCATAAACTGAATACATGTATTTCTGGAAGAAAATCCTTAATTACATCTACTCTGGCAAGTGCAATTCTATCAAGCACTTACCTCAGAAAATGCAACAGAGTAGACAGTGAGTCACTACCTACCACTAGACCTTAGCAACAGTATCTTTATAGTGGTGAACACTCCAGGGTTTCAGATCTCACTTTAAGATCATATCTTTTAACGTCTACAGACATTGGGTGGAATGTTTGATGTGGAATACCAAACCAGGGTTCTGTGACACCTTTAAAGGTACTTAAGACAAAACACACACAAATCTCTCACACAGCTGCAGAAGGCATTTCTATATTAGGTGCTGCCAAGCAAAAGAAGATTACAGCCATGTGTGAAGCAAATAGATAAAACGAGACTTTTTATCCACAGTGGCCATACAAAAATGGGCTTAAGCCAGAATGTGACAATAGGGGCTGTGTGGTTAATTTTTCCTGTTAACTCTACTGCATGTGTCAAAAAGCAATTTAGCTGTTGTCAAGGTCTTTCAGTTGCTGTACTTCTTAAGATGGATGCAAATATCAACTCGACGGTCAGCTGTACTTTTTCCGGAAGCCTACGGGTTACATTTGCTGTGCAGGTGTTTTGTAGCTTGTCAGTGATCTGGAGTCTTTTTATTTATACATAATCCCCTGGTACTATAGAATCATACGGATGTATTAGTAGTACACATTCATATCAACAGCCTTTCTTGTGGTGGCATTTACAGAGAAATAAAATTGTCATTAGCTCTATGGTGAACACATCAAACTGGAACAAGTTTATCATTTGTATATAATCCCGCGTAGTTTGAGTGCTAATGAGAACTTTGTAAATAATGGGTGTCCACTGTATGACAGCTGAATTGCATTGTTTAAGGAGATGAATTATTTTTTGTGAATAATTGCTTCTTCTCATCAAAGGAAATTAAAATACTGTAGTACCTTGTAACCTTGGCAACCTCGTAACTCATCAAATTGAGTTCTCGATGCATTTTGACTAGAAAATTTTGTCTCTTTTTGTCGTTTGCGTGGTACTTGGAGCACTTGCTTAAACTTGTAACAGCCAAGGTGTATGACTCGTTCCAGATGAAACTCGATTCATGATTCACTACACACTGATTCAGTACACAGTCTCTTTCTTAGTGAAGATCTCTGCTGTTTTTTTCATGTTTTTCTTTATCTACAGTACAGTATTCTTAGTCTCCATGGCTCCTAAAAAGGTTAACAAATAGAGCCAAATGAAGGACTGAGTTCTACATATCACTTTTTTAGGCTGAGCAGTTGGCATTAGCAGCTAGCGTCTTGAGTTTACCAATAGAGTAAGTGTTTTACTTATACTTTCAATCTATTTCTCACGAAACTACATGAGATTTTCAACACTTATAAAATAAGCTTTGTGCTAATGATGTGACCATCTGTAAGTTAATGTAAGTGTTTTAAACAATAAGGTCGGCTCCACCATGACACAGTATAGACTATATTAAACTTGTCGATTCATGTTACATTTAACTTATGATGGATTTGTCGGAACTCCATACAATACAATGCCTTATACAGTGTAGATTTTCAGGGGGTCTGGAACGGATTAATTCAATTAACATTATTCCTTATGGAAATAATTTGCTTGGTACTTGTCGTTTTCTCGACAAGCCTTCTGGAACAAATTAACGATGAGAACCAAGGTACCATTGTAAATGTATAAATTTTCAGAGTAACTGCTCAGTGTACATGCACTTAAGTAGTCTATTTGAATCTGTAATTTATTTATTTTCAGCATAATAAAAGAATTTATTTTAATTATATAGCTATATACTTGTATATAAAATATCCAGTACAAGCAACACTTTATAGAAAAGCAACATCTTATATAAACTACATTGTAGGTAGCGAACCCATATAGCTTATTTTATTTGTGCATTTTGCTTTGTCAGCAGTTAGTATCAGTGATCTGAGAATTGACAAACCACAAATCCATGACAGGGTGTTTTAACCCCCAAGCTCATCAATGCATGTGGGGCAACAAAGGCTATTCTGCCTGGTCTGGAGTTGTACTGTAGAAGTGTTTTCTCTCTGGATCAGGACTAACAAACCAGTGACAATGTGTCATCGCTTGACCCTTTCTGCCTCATTTCTGCCAAACACAGAAGTGACTCGTAAACATCTCTGACTAAATGCGTGCTTCTGAAAGCCTTTAACCTTGTCTAATGCTGCTTTCCAAATTGTAAAACCCTTGTTATGTGAAAGCTAATTCTATGGCATTTTTTGCTCCCAGATGCAACATGGGAAGCAAAATCATGCATCAATCTTTACAGAATATTCAAGCCATGGCCTGGAACTATACCAACTCAGATTAAATGGAAAAGTTTTCAAAGCTGGCTGTGACAGAGCGGAATTATTCAAGCCAAGAAAAACCATTCCTGGTGGGAACTGGAGTCTGAGATGGTGTTGAGGATCTAGGCAGCTGTTTTTTTCCATAAGCATTTTTAGCAATAGCTTTATTAAATAATAAAGAAAGCATTATACATTTGCTTGTTGGGGCTTGGGGAGTCATAGCATGAACCTGTGGGGAGAAGAAGGCAACGAAAACAACAGCCAACCCCCAACACCATAGCCGGCCGTGATCTAACTGTCAAAATATGACAATAATCCGATTATTAGTGTGCAATCACTTTTTCATTTTGTGTGGACTAATATTGTGGTATTACCGAACAGTGTGCAATAACAGATGATTCACTAAGCACTTCTAAAAACCCATTTCAGTTTTTGATCCACCTGAATCCCACAAAAATGAATACATTAATTACTTACACAGTTGTATGTAAGAACTGTTATGTGTATCAGGCTATAAGTAAAATTCAGCAGTGAAGCCCTTTAGCTCATTAGTATCAACAAAAAGTGCAGCCATTACCATGACAACACCATGAAGCTGTTGAACACAATCATTAAATTGTCTTAACAAAGCCACTTTAATCTTGATTTTCTCCTGCTGCTTGTTATCATTAGTCTGCGCTCAAATGTTGAACTTTTACTCCACAGCGTTCTATGAAGAACTAAAACTGTTGAACAGTTCATCATGAAATTTTCATAGATTGTTTTACACTGCATTCCATAGCAATAACACTCTTCATGTACAATTGTATTGTAGAAATGTAAATTTCTACTTTTACCTTGGTTTTGTTAAGGATATTAATGAGATATTTACATAGAATTAACAAACATTATGTTATTTTTATAGATAATGCTATGAGTATGTTTTTAATTTAAAAGTTATTTTCTTCATTTTCTGGGATTTAGTCTAGTTGTACATACAGTGGGGCCAACAGCCTGAGACCACTAGTGGAAATTCTTAAATTTTGCATTTTTATCCAATTTAATACAATGCTTTTCATTACAAATGACGTTGTTGCAGACCGTAAAAGATGTCAACGTGAAGGCAGCATATGTTGCTCTAAAATTTCAATGTACTTTTCTGCATTAATGCTGTCATCATAGAACATAGAACTGTACATTATCTTTGATAAGGGCACCGACCCAAGCCCATAGCATAACAGACCCTGCCTTTTGGACTTGATGCTAAGAACAGTCTTCATGGTCCTTTTTATCTCTGGTCCATTTCTTCCAAAAAAGATCTGGAATACTAATTCGTCTGACCACAATATGTTTCTACTGTGTGATGATGCTTGTGAACTGAGAGATATTACTCTCTACTTCGGACATGGTTAACATACGGCTTCTCTATTGCACTGTAAAGTTTTAAGTGGCATTTGTGAATGTAAGTCTATTGTAGAGCTTGACAAAGGTTTGCCAAAATAATCCCTTGCCCATGTGGTTATATCAGCTATTGATGAATACCAATTCTTGATACAGTGCCGTCAGGGAGATTGGAGATTACAGGCCTTAAGTTTAGGCTTGTGTCCTTGCACTTTATGCATTGAAATTCCTCCAGATTCATTGAGTAATTTAATAACATTATGCACTGTAGAGAGAGAAATATTAAAATCCCTTCCAATCTTTCTCTGAGGAACATTGTTTTTAATCATTTCAATAATGTTCTCATGCATTTGTTGACAAACTGGAGATTTCTTGCCCTTATTACTAGCCCTAAATTGCCCCTGCCCAACTTTTATTGAAATGTGTTGCATTCCTGAAATGAAAGAATCAATGTATATTAACAAATATCATTATCAAGGACAAAACAGGAAATAGGGGTTTATACTGTCTACAATGAAATAAAAGGCAAAGTAAATGTAAGACGCACTGCATTTTTATTTGCATTTTCCATATTGTGTCAACATTTACTGATTTGGGGTTGTAAATGCTTTGTTAAGTACAAGATGAAATAAATGCTTATAAATAAATGCTTATAAATACTGGAATATTTAAACAGTGAAATTATTTACATGTACCGTATTTTCCGGACCATAAAGGTCACTGGATTATAAGACGCACTACAACGACTGCTAACGGGTATATTTTTCATACATAAACGCACCGGGTTATATGCACATGAAATGAAACAAAACTCTTAGTTCTCGGAAGCTCAGTTTGGTCTTTACCTGGCGCAGGGCGTCTTCTTGCTTCCTCCACTTCCGTATCATTGATTCGTTAATGTTGAATTCTCTCGCAGCTGCTCTATGTCCATGTTGTACTGCGTGACTGATAGGTTGTGTTTGAAATCCGCTTCGAAAATGAATGAATGAATGCACGTACCCTAATGCTGAAGCACATACCGTATTACTCCGCTATGCTGCGCACTACGGTGGCCGTAAGCTTCGTAACCTACCAAGACCGTGCAAAACCTTTTGACAGATTTATGAGCGCCGTGTACCATCTACAATCGGTTCTAGGTCAGAAGGCTCAACCAGAATTAATTCATACATTAGACGCACCGCATTTAAAGGCGCACTGTCGATTTTTGAGAAAATTAAAGGATTTTAAGTGCGCCTTATGGTCCGAAAAATACGGTAAATAGTAAATTCAAAACTTTATCAAAATAACATTTTATCATATTACATTAGCACAACAATGTGCTAGACTGACTTGTTTCAGCTGGGTACATAATTCCCATATAAATGTAATATATTACTTCAAGACAGTAACTGACAAAATACAAATTGGTTGGCGATTTCAATTGTGTTGTAATATAATGAAGAAGACACTGGACTCATTAAATTCAATGCACTTAAAAGAAATACGTTCTCTAGCCCTCAAGGGAAATCCTCATCCATGTGACTGTTTATTGGGGACAATTTAATTTACTGTATGGTGCTCAAAGGGATAGGACACAATTTCAACCCCTTGTGCAAAAGATTTTTTGTGCTAGAACTTTTAAACCCCTTTGTTTTCACTTGAATGAAAACAAAGGGGTTTAAAAGTTCAGACTCAGCTTCCCACGCAGTCTCTAAGAGATAATAACATGACAGACAGAAAGGTAGATTAAAAAGATGACTACAAAAATATTCCATGCAATCTGAAGCTTTATATAACACGTCTGCAGCGGTGGACAGTAACACAGTAAGTCCATTTACTCAAGTCCTGTACTTATGACAGTTTTAAAGGATTTCAAATTTACTTGAGTATTTTTATTTTTTGATACTTTCTACCACATTTCAAAGTAAAAATTTGTACTTTTGACTCTTCCACATTTATGAAACGACTGTCATTTATGGAATTGTCTGTATGATAGACAAATTAGTATTCCAGATCTTTTATGGAAGAAATAAACCAAAGACGAAGAGACCCATCCAGGCTTTCATCCAAGGGGCTGTCATTGTATGGGGTTGTGTCAGTGCACTTGGCAAAGTTGATTTACACATCTGTGATGGCAGCATTAATGCAGAAACATACATTGAGATTTTAGAGCAACATAAGCTGTCTTCAAGATGACACCTTTTCCAGGGATGTCAATGCATTTTTCAGCAAGACAATGAAAAATCATACTTCCTGCAATGAAATAAAAGTATTTATTTATTTATTTTTCCATACTATCCCAACTTTTTCTGATTTGGGGTTATAATACACATTGCAAATTCATATGGGAATATTGGCCTATGACCTGTTAAACACACACACACACACACACACACACACACACACACACACACACACACACACACACACACACACACACCATTTTCGTGAGAGGTGAGTAACACATGCACATTTCTTTAGGAATTTAAGTATATTTCAGATGATTAAAATGTGATATTGTATGTGCTTTATTAATAAAGTGCATTTTTTAAGTGTTAATTAACTGACAGGAAATACTGGGTACTGTATCTTCTTCCTTCAGCTGCTTCTGCTAGAGGTTGCCACAACAGATCTGATCTGGTTATTAGACCTAGGCACAGGTTTAACTTCAGTTGCCTTTCCTGCCACAACCTTCCCATTTGTCTACAGTGGCTGGGCACTCTCAATGACTGGCACTTTAGAGAGAGCAGTTGACCTAATACATGTCTTTGGAACATGGGAGCAAGCTTGATGCAGATCTTCAGCACTATCGTGTTCTCTTTTCCACGTTCTCATCGAATGTGACTGCCTCCAAAACAGCCTTCCGCAGAAGAAAGCTTAAAGAATCTGCTTCAGATCCACACTAACTCCACACAGTCTTCTCATCACTACTCAACCCACCTCCTCCTGTTCAGTCATCCTTCTTAACTGCCGAAGACTTTGCCACCTTCTTTGAAAAAAAGATAAGCAGTTTCTGAGAAACTTTATGCTGCCAGAGCATCCAGACTTTCATTGATCCTTCTTGAACTCTCAGCTGCCTTTGACACAGTTGACCACTGTTCTCTTTGATTCTCTTTTCCGATTCTCTCTCCAGTCTTGAAATCACAGGCTCAGCCTGGCAGTGGCTTGCTTCCTACCTGGAGGGATGATCTTATCAGGTATCATGGAGAGGCTCTGTATCTGCACCATGTGCTCTTACAACTGGAGTTCCACAAGGCTCCTTTCTGGGACCTCTTCTTTTATTTCTCTACATCCGTTCTCTGGGTGAAGGTGTCACTGTTATACCAGTGATACTCAGCTCATCCTCTCTTTCCCTCCAACAGATGTGCAGGTCTCCACGTGTATCTCAGCATGTCTGGAGAGCATCTCAGGAAGCTAAACCACAGCAAAATGGAACTGCTCTATGTTCTAGGTGGTGGAATGATAACCTTGGAGTTATCTTTGATAACCAGCTGAGCTTCTCTGCTCATATTGCCTGACTGGTCTTCCCATGTGTACAATTAGACCTCTGCAACTGTTTCAGAATGCAGCGGCTCGTCTGGTTTTTAATTTACCAAAGTTTTCTCATGTTACCCCACTGCTGCGTTCACTTCACTGGCTCCCTGTAGCTTCCCACATCAGATTCAAAACATTGATGCTCCCCTACAAAGCCAAAAATGGACAGCACCATCTTACCTAAAGGCTCTAATGAAACCACGCTCTGTACCTCGTACCGTCTGAGACACGAGCTTGGCTCAACTGGATCCTCCACGTAAGATTAAAAGAAGACAAGACAATCAAGACTCTACTCTGTCCTGGCACCCAGGTGGTGGAATGAACTTCCACTCGATCTCTGAAAGGCTGAGTCTCCTGCTGTCTTCAAATGGCAACTAAAGACTCAGCTCTTCAATCGGCACTTAAGTGAAGATTGAAAATACAACTGCCCACTAAAAAAACCTTTGCCTGTGTTTTTTGTTGGTTTACATACAGCATGTTCTGGTTTGATTGTGTTCTTGGGCTATTGCTTACTTGTACTAACATGAGGTTTTGTCTACTAGGAAGAATACAAAGCACTTCTGTAAGTCACTCTGGATAAGGGCATCTGCTACATGCTGTGAATGTAAATGTAAATGGGAAGGAAACAGCAGTAATTGGAGAAAACACACAGACAGGAGAGAACATGCAACTCTACACAGAATATTGTTTATTTAAGTTAAAACATGGCATTTAACAACAGGAATTTGATGCAAACTTCATTGTAACTGTTTTGGTATTTAATTTACTGTAAACTCTTCATTCGTTCATCTTTACTAGCTGCTTTAGTCTAAGAGGGCCTGGAGCCCACTGGGAACAAGACAGGAATATGTTCTGGACAGCAGGTCATTCTGTCTTAAAGCATCTCACCATTAATAAGGGTAAGTTCCTTCTTGTTTGGAGCCACAGACTTTAAAGAGGGTTGTGACTGACCTGACTGAAAATAATTATCACAAGAAACAAAGGAGGCAGCCCAGTTTTTTAACAAACACTGTAGAGGAACATACTGATTGAAGCTTAGTGGGACTTCAGTTACTGAAGACTTTTCACCTCATGAGATACCTGCACAAGGCATTTACTTCCAGATATTTCAGACCAGAATTTTCTCTCATACCAAGAGCTGGCCATTCCTATCAGGCTATACCAAGATCTGGCCATTTCTATGAGGACATACTAAGACCTGGGTATTTCTATCAGGCCATTCCAGGAATAGGTTTCTCCACTGTGGAGATTACAGGACTATTTTTTTCCTCTCAAGAGATACCAGCACCAGGATTTTGATTTTAGGCAGTACCAGAACCAGGATTTTCTTCTCAGGTCCTACCATGACCTGGCTGTTTCCTTCAGCTCATACCAAGACCAGGCTTTCCTCTCAAGGAATACCAGCACCAGACTTTTCCCCTCAGGTTTGACCAGAACCCGGCTGCTCCTCTCAGAACATACCAAGACACGACTTTTCCTCTCAGGTGAAACCAGAACCCAGCTATTCCTCTCAGTTTATACCAGAACCAGACTTTTCCTCTCAGGCCATACTGAGAGATTTAAACCAGGCCTCTAAGCCCGGCCTCCTAAAATGACATGGCTATAAAGAAATGGGATGAAGCAATAGCGGTTAATTTTGACATAAATGGTATGAATGACTTGAGGTGATTCATGTTATTCATAGAATTTCTCCAATTTCACATGAGTAAATGAGGAACAGTGAGGAGTTGAAAATCCAAGCAACTGCAGCAATTAGAGGGATGGGTGGTCTTTTTTTCAGAGGACTTAGCCTAATGAGCAGAATTGACTGTGTCTATGCAGCTAAGAGAACTGTAGAAGTGTAGCTATAAGCATTCATGCTCAGAACTTTCACTAATTACAGTCCATGTTAAGCCCTCTCTCCCTTCCTCTCTCTCATCCACAGCCTGTTGCTTTTTCTGGTATGATTAGTGCCTTGTTCTACTAGCTGAGCTGACAAGTTGTCATATTCATTTTATTCAAATTCATTTCCGTGTGCTTCGTTACTTTTATACATACAGCTCTGCTTGGTGAGTTATTAATGCTGAATGTTCTGAGCTTGAAAATATATTCACTAAAAGGTTTCCTTTCCTATATTTAACTTCAGACTGATGAACTAAATGAATAATCCTGATAAATGCGTGTTCTGCAATAGTTTAAATTGCCACTACATACAGTATAGTCCCTTAAACAAGAGCGCTATTCTAAGACACAAAATGGTAGCACAGGACTGACTGTTCCAAACTCACTTACAAATTTCAAAATGGCCCTGGATGCATGAATCTGGGTTTAATGGATGTCAGGAGGTTACATAGTACCAACTGTAAAAGTTGAATAAGAATAAGGTACTTATATCTATCTATCTATCTATCTACCTTCATCGGCCACTTTATTAGGTATAGCTTTCTGGTACCCAGTTGGACTCCCTTTTGTCTTCAGAACTGCCTGCTGCTGGAAACATTCCTCAGAGATTTTGGTCCATACTCACATAATATCATCACGCAGATTTGTTGGTTGCACATCTGTGATGCCAATCACCCGTTCCATCACATTCCAAAGGTTGCTATTGGATTGAGATCTGGTGACTGTGGAGGCCATTTGAGTACAGTGAACTCATTATAATGTTCAAGAAACCAGTTTAAGGAGATTTGAGCTTTGTGAAACACTTTGACGATACACTGTGGTCATAAAGGGATGGACATGATCAATACTGAAGTGGGCTGTGGCATTTAAACAATGCTCAGTTGGAATTCTTGTACATTTTTGATGAGCCCATGCAAATTGTAGCCTCAGTTGCCTGTTCATAGCTAACAGGAGTGGCACCTGGTGAGGTCTTCTGTTGCAGTAGCCCACCTGCTTCAAGATTGTGCATTCAGAAATGCTATTCTTTATACTTCAGTTGTAATGCATGGTTATTTGAGTTACTGTTGCCTTTCTATTACCTCAGACCAGTCCAGCCATTCTCCTCTGCCCTCTGGCATCAGCAATGCATTCTTGCTCAGAGAATTGGCACACACTGGATATTTTTATTTTTATTTCTCTGTAAACCCTAGAGATGTCTGTCAATGAAAACACCAGTAGATCAACAGTTTCTGAAATACTCAGACCAGCCTGTACCAACAACCATGCCACGTTCAAACTCACTTATATCACCTTTCTTTCCTATTCAGAGATGCTCGGTTTGAACTTCAGCAGGTCATTTTGACCATGTCTATATGACTTAATGCACTGCTACCATGTGATTGGCTGATTAGCTATGTGTTAAAAACAGTTGAACAGGTATGCCTAATAAAGTGGTCGGTGAGTGTATATATCTATGAAACGTTTTCATGTTTTAGATATGATGTTGTAACCTTTTTCAACCGAGTTTCAACCCTTTGTTTGTACCATGATACACATCAACAAACATCTTTTTTTGCTCATCTTTTTTGTTTTGCTCAGCTGAAAAGTAATATATAAATTTTCAGACTTTAAATTTAATACACTTACGAAGCCCAATTATCTTTAGTGTATAAATGACCAATTAGAAAGTGTGCTTCACTCAATCCTGGATATGATTGCTGATGCTAGAGTCAAACAGATTAGGGAAAAAAGGCTAGCACCATGGTATAATGACCTCACCCATACCTTAAAGCAAAGAACAAGGCGCCTAGAGTGCAAGTGGCGACTTAGTAAAGTAGAGGAATTTAAGATTGCTTGGAGGGACAGCATGGCAGAGTATAAGCATGTCCTCACTAAAGCAAAACCTGCATATTTTTGCTCAATCATAGAGAAAAATAAGAATAATCCTAGATTTCTCTTTAATACATTCTCCAAATTAACAGAAAACCCCATAGAAAGGGATAATAACGTTGTATGTAATTTTAACAGTAATTATTTCATGACTTTCTTTAATGATAAGATAGAAAACATTAGGCATAAAACTCGAAGCTCATCACATCACCAAACTATTCAGCCACCTTCCAGATGCAGCATTAGTGAAGAGATCTGTTTAATTAGCTGTAAATCAAGACTAGAATCTTTTACCCCAATTACTAATACTGAACTATCCGCACTGATCAGCTCTTCTAAATCACCAACGTGTTTATTAGATCCAGTTTCTACACATTTACTCAAAGAAGTAAGCCAATCTTGACCCTTGTGTGATATCTAATTATAGACCAATTTCAAATCTACCGTTTCTGTCCAAAATCTTAGAAAAAGCCGTCTATCAGCAGCTCTGGCTTCAGTCTGGCTTCAGGCCCCATCATAGGACTGAAACAGCATTAATTAGGGTACTATATGACTTGTTAATGTCCTCAGATAAGGGATGTGTTTCTTTTCTTGTTCTGTTAGCTTTAAATGCAGCATTTGACACTATAGATCATGATGTTTTACTGAATAGAATAGAAAATACTGTAGGTGTTAATGGATTGGAACTTTCTTGGTTTAAATCCTACTCGACCGACCGACACCAGTTTGTTCATGTAAAATGCTCTAAGCTCTCAAAAGTGAAGTATGGTGTGCCTCAGGGGTCTGTGCTTGGCCCGCTTTTATTTTTTCTGTACATGCTGCTATTAGGCTCAGTTATTCGTAAACATGACATTAGTTTCCACTGCTATGCAGATGATACACAGCTGTACATATCAGCCAAACCAAATGACAGCCTTACAATCAGCAAAACTGAAGACTGTGTAAAGGAAATAAAATATTAGAAGTCATTTAATTTTCTCTTACTTACTATAACTCAGATAAAACTGAGGTTTTATTAGTGGGACCCAAGGCTGTGAGAGACAGGTTGGCTACACCTATCCTAAATCTAGATGGCTGTTCAGTATTGCCCAGTCCGTCTGTAAAAAACTTTGGTGTCATATTTGATTCAGATCTCTCCTTTGATGCGCACATTAGCAACATCACTCGAATTGCTTTGTTTCGCAATATTGCTAAACTTAGAAATATCCTCTCTTTTAATGATGTGGAGAAACTGGTTCATGCGTTTATAACCTCAAGGTTGGATTACTGTAACGCTTTACTTACTGGATGCTTTAGTAAATCTATAAATAAACTTAAATTAGTTCAGAATGCAGCCGCCCGAGTGCTAACTCGAACTCAAACATTTGATCATATCACTCCTGTTCTATCATCACTGCACTGGTTACCAGTTAAATTCCGCATTGATTAGAAAATACTTCTTATAACTTATAAAGCTCTACATGACCTGGCCCCACATTATCTGAGTGAACTTTCAAAGTCTTACAACCCAGCTCGTCTACTTTGTTTGCAGGGTGCAGGACCTCTTTTAGTTCCTAGAATTAAAAAAGTCACAGCAGGGGGAAAGGCTTTCTCATACATGTCCCCCAACTATGGAATAAACTTCCCACTTTAGTTCGAGACTCAGATACTCTCCAAATGTTTAAGTCTAGGCTAAAGACATACTTATTTACGTAGGTTTTTGACTAGATTTAGGCTGGGATGCATGGCTCGGGTCACTGGGGCCAGAGTCTGGAGTCATGTCTGGCCTGTCTGCCTCGTCATGCCTTGTCCTTTGAGCGGTAGTGTCTGGTGGGCGGTCTGGCTGAACTGGGCTTTGGTCCTCGTGATCTTTACTTGTGCATCCTTGCCTTAGAATAAGGGCAGAGCTGGGGGTCATAGTCAGAGTTGCTGTCTTCTGCCTCCCGTGGGGTTGCCGATGTCTCATGTGATCCCTCATCACTGTGTTACCTTCTGGTTCTCTTTCTAGCTATAGCTAATGCTGCCGGGGTCTCATGCTACATGTGGCATTATTAATAGACACTGTGCTCTGAATCAATAACTAATTACATTTCCTGTTTTCTCTACGACCTGTGTTCCTGTGCCGGTTCTGGTCCTACATATGATGTTCATCCGCTTCAGCTTCGCTCAGACTGTTTTCTTCATTTGCTCTGGTCCCACCATGCCCGGGCCGCACCGTGGGCCATTGGCTATCTCCCTCCTCCGGTTGGCTGGGGACGAAGTGCCCAAGGACTTTCCTGCTAACACTCAGGATCCTGGAGTGACTCTGTGTATCGAACTACTTAATGCCGATGTGCATATTTTACATTTTATTTCAGCTATCACTCCAAGACTTATTAGTTTAGATAAATTAGTTTCATTCTTAATTTATCATCTATGCCGCTCAAGGAGGTTGGGTCCCTTTTTGAGTCTTGGTCCTCCCAAGGTTTCTTCCTCATAACACTTAGGGAGTTTTTCCTTGCCACTGTTGTCCTAGGCTTGCTCAATTTGGGATTGGATGTAGATATTAGGAGATAATCTAAACTTGTAAAGTTGCTTTGAGACAATGCTCCATTGTAAAAAGCGCTAAATAAATAAATCTGTCTTGACTAATGTCTTTTTTTTCAACAGGGCACCCACTCAACCCCGATTGTCTTTCCATTGATAAAAACACTTGAATTTCACCTGCAAACTAACTGCTAGTCCTAGTTGTTCACATACTTTTGGAACTGACAGATATGTAGTATTGAATCTTCAAAGTTTAAAATTTTTGTCGCATTTGTTTATTTGGGTACTCTAATTTTAGGACTTTGAAGCGCAACTGTATGTCAGTTGTTATTAAGAGCTAATATTGCAGTCAGCAAACAGCAAATAATGTGATACAAGATGAATTATTTATTATATAATATGCATGTTAAGATATAATATAATATTACGTCATAATATGCATAAGTAGTGAAATGGTAGCATTTATGTGAACTAAGCAGTAGTGTTTATTCCACCAGTGATTTTGGAAAGACTGGAGTAATTGTGTCTCTGTGTGTGTGAGGACAGTTATAAACAGGGAAACTGTGCCTCCACCAGCCACTCATCTCTGTCTGTCCCATCCCTGTGACTGACGTGACAACTCCCAGCAGCCTGTGATTAGATATTAACACAAAGGATCCTGTGGGTGTTCAAACACACCTTCCTCTCTGCCGATCACACGACCACAGCACTGGCTCAGATGCAAACATGAGCAAAACATGTGAGTTACAAATACTTTCAGATTCTCTCAGTTACTTTTTGCTCAGCCTTTTTAGTGCAGATTAGTGGAGTTTATGCTGCATCGTATGTGTTAAAATACATTTTATACACTTCAATTGCTATAGACACATTTGTTTTTATATTTTATGTTTGAGCTTTAGACATTTGTAATCCTAATTTTAAATCTTGTTGACAAGTAAAATTATTTCACTCAGTTTAAAAATAGCTGGTAACAGATAACCTTCTATACTTCTACAAAAATGACTAAAGTACTAAAATACTGCTACAGCTAAATGCTTGAAATAAACATACATATCTGCCAAAACAGACTTTTATTTGTGTTTTGTGTAAATGTGTATGAAATGTCTATTAATTTTCATTTTCTAAAACAGCAAAGAGTTGCATCCATTATCTCATGTATTAAATATGAAATGTATTAGCAACAGTTAACAATGTGAAATTTCATTAAGTGATTCCTTTGGTTTTATTAGCCTTTGCTTTTGTGGTGTTGCAATGGTGAATTTTATTATTTTATATTAATGTATATAAACTAAACTATTACTGATATAAAGAGATGAACGCAGCTCATTGTGCTCAGCTTTGGAGACACTTTGTCTCATTAACTAGTATCTCATTGTTGCTGTTCAGCTGTTGTTTCAGGATTTCCTGGTACTCAGCTGTGTATATTAATTAACTGTAGTTAGTTTATATGTGAATATTAAACTTTCATTTATATAGAGTTTCATCATTATCCCAGAAGCTATTAAAATGGAAGCAGCCCTAAAGGAAGCAACATTATCAGGTTGATCAAAATGCTGGTTATTTGCATTAATTTCAAAATAAAGAGTATCAAGCTGCAGTGTCAGCTTGCCCCATCACTGTGAATTCAATTCCCAACTATTACAAAAACTAAGTATAATTGGAATAATAACCAGGGGTGTTACTAGAGATTTATGAATGAGGGGGCTACGCTTTGACTAGGAGGTCTAGAGGTTACTGTCCTATGAGAATTTGAAAATGACCCTGAAGCAGGCATAAAATTTGAAACATGCAATTTGGAAAACTAGCCTCATACCAACAAATTTCTATAAAATGACACGTAATTAAAAGTATGTATGTACAGATCGTATATCACTTAACTATTATCCATCTACTAATAAGAGGTACAGATCAAGAAAAGGTACAAGCAGTGTTACTTGCAGTAGAAGTTGCATCTGGTCTGTAGCTGCATTCATGTTTAATAACCTGGAACACTGAATTTTTAGGACAATGTGACAGCGGGAAATTAGTTTCTCAACTTAATGGTTATTTATTTTCACACAAGGTAATATGAAAAATCAAAGTCCATTACCAGCCAGAGGACAAAAGGGCTATTGGTAAAACCTCAACAAAAAGAAATAAACCGATAGTGGCAGTACTATTCAAACTAGCTTTTAAAGCTAATTTTGTTAGCAAAATTTCTTAAATCCAATACATACGCGTACGTTAAATAACTTTCATTATGAGAAAACTATCTAGCTTTATTTTTTTATATAAGTTATATATTAATATAAGTTGTATATTCATAATATTCCAGCAATCATATAATGAAATCTTAGATGGAGTGACTGTATTTGAGATGTTTTCACTAACGAATAGTAAAACAGTGCAGAGCACGTTTTCAGGGACGTTATGGGGCAGCAGCGCCTCCCCCAGGTCCTAATGCATCAAATTTGATTACAATGCAGATATGGAGAGAGATAGGATGGTTGAAAAGAGAGAAACGATTGACGATATAAATTAATAATGCATGTTTATTTGTTAGAGAACATTGTGAGGGGACTATAGTACCCCTTCATAATTCATAATTCTTGGTGGAAGCAAATAAAATTAATTTGAATACACAAAGGTTAGTGTGGTCGCCTCACGATTCGATTCTGAGTTTGCATGTTCTCCCCGTGTCTGCATGGGTTTACTCTGGCTGCTCCGGTTTTCTCTCACAGTCCAAAGACATGCAGTTAGGTTAACTGATTACACTAAATTGGCCTGATCTGAGTATGTATGACTAATTTCTTGTGTATTGATGTAACCATTGTTTCTGTCACTAAATCGCCATTGAGGCTGAAAGCGACATTAAATAAAACCAAACAAAAAGTTTAGACATAGTATTTGTGAGATATATGGGATCGGTAAACACATTTGTACCTTCTTTAGCACCATTTCATTTACTATATTCCCATCTACTGCTCTCCAGCTCAACAGCTGCTAATCATCTTTGAGGCCGAGGCTGAGCAGTGGGCATCGTACCTGCGCTCTGTCCTGGCTGGCATCATTCCGCAGACAGGCATCTGTTGTTATAACATTGGAGCAGTGACCAGTCGGCGGGACGATTTTATGTCGCTGAGCTGCTACAAGTGCAAACTCCTTATTCTGTCGCGAGGTATGGTGGAGGGCCTGTGCATGCTGCGCCGCTTCTTCCTGGCCCGCGTGCTCAGGCCTGAGTCATCTGTGGTGGTGTTGCTGTGTGGGGTCGACAGCCTGGTACCCCTGCTGGAAGCCGTTCCCCTCAAGGGAGATGAATGCATGCAGATCTCCAGTGAACAGGACGCACAGGAATACAGCTCAGCCGTGCTTAACATCATCTACAGAGGTAAGTCCTAATAAGAGTGAAGAAGTAGACCAAGTGTATAAGACAAAATGCTAAGAGTAAAACACAGCAAAAAAAAGAGATACTACCTGTAATGGCAACAGAAATGAACAAAAGACACTTTAACACTGATAGATATTTATGAATCCAAATCACTTGCTCATCTGAAGTCTTTTTGCCTACCACTCTTTGTTGGATTATGTAGGATTTGTAAGTGACTAAATCCAAGTTACACATAGTCTCACAACAACTAAGGGACTGTTTCCTTAGCACATGCTAGTTAATAAACATAGTCTCTTACAAACTCTTTTCTTATTTGGTCTTTAGCTCAGCAAGTCCAGGGTTCAAATCCCACCTCTGCCAAGCTGCCAATGTTGGGTCTTTAAGCAAGATCCTTAACCCAAAATTGCTTGGATTGTAAGATTGTATCAGTTATAAGTCACTTTGAGTTAGAGTGTCTGCCAAATGTTGTAAATGTAATATTATTGTAATTAATATAAAACTGAAACATGGTGACCTGACTCTAGATACTGTATAACTATTTAATCAGTCAAAATATACTGTACATCAGCACTATCTAGCTAGTGTAAGTGTCAGCTCACAATGTAAGTGTTTCATATAGTTGGACTTTTGTATAACTGAAGAAAGATTAATGCCGGAGAGTGTGTAGTTCTTTAGTTCTAATGAAGGTGTCCAAATGGCTTAGCTTTCACTACATATTCCCCCTAGTCATAACATAGACAGTGTACAATAGTATCTTTGTAGAATCAGGCGCAGAAAAAAGAACAGACAAAAGAAATCCAACAGATATTTTTTGACTCATCCAATAATAGTCGAGCCATAAAAATTAGCAAGTGAATGAAGAGTAGTTTGTGTTGTTGGCTGCAATAGAGTGACACATTTTGGTTAGCTGAGGATTTGCTAGAACTGATGATTAATCTTATTGGCATATCTAAAGCAGCAGAGGTGTTTCTAGACTACTTGTTGTACTGGGGCACAGCTGTACTCCTCTGCCTGCCAATCAGTTGTACGGACGCAACTGCGCATAAAAATTAAGCCTGTTAAACACTACATAGATAAGTGTTTTAACACTAAAGTGGGTGTTACTCTGTCATGGCTGAGAAATGAAGAACAAATGAACACTAAATATTTTTATTCATTGCATTAACCAACTAAACACCGAGCTAAGTATATAGCTATTATTGTCTGCGGCGTGGGTGGCTTTCTTTTAAATATTCGCAATGTCCATGACATCCATTAGAAAAAAATAAACTAGCTCTGACTACAAGTGTTAGCTTCTCAAGATTTCAGAAAGATGCTGGTTCATTATGGGAAATGCCTGTAGTGAATCTGCATGGCGTGTCATGTAGTTCTGGATAAAATTGACTTTTTACTCCTGTAATTTTAGTGGGGCACAGTATGTACCCCAATAAAAAGTGCAGCCCCAGTATTCACACAATAGACTAGGTTCAGATGTCTAACAAAAAGCCCAGCTGAATCATTCTAAAGACCCAAAGAAACCTGCATTCCTTCCCAGCTGAAAGAACCATCAGCTGCCAATACAGAAGTCTGGCTGTGCAAAAAACACTTGGTGCAGCAGGTTAAGCAGTGCTAGAAGAACTTAATAAGGTTTACATTCTGCCAGCATGAGCGGTGATCCTGAGGGCTGTAATTACAGAGCAGTGTGAATGGGGAGGGCACAGGAGAGAGAGAGACATTTTCCATCTGTTTGAATCTTCATTATCCACGCCTGGCTCTGACAAGCCAATTACCATCTCTCCACGAGAGATGATTCACAAAAATGTGAAAAAGTGTGGAAAACAGTACTTAGTTGTATGCAAGTTAATCAGACCAAATATTCCCATGAAAATAAACTAGTGAAAAAGCATAGTGAACACCATTGTGCAAAGACACTACTACATCACCTTTATCAGTTTGACCTGCACTAATGCAGTGACACTTACATGCTCTTCCCTTTCCTAAATGAGTATACTGCAACACTGTCAAATGCAAGTCTTAATGAGTGTGTAAATGAGGAACAGGTGAAGGTAATGATGAGAGAGTTGTAGCACATTTCTGGCATGCTGGAAAAGTGCAAAATCCTGTTTCAAAAATAGTATTTATAATTATGTACAAAAAAAGACATGGACACTTCTCTGCTGCACAACTCATTTTTTTCAGCTAGTAAAAAATCATTAACATGGCAATACACACAAAGTAGAACTTAGTACACAAGTTACCGTGGAACACATACATCCAGTGTGCAATGATAGATCAGCAGTGGACTAAAAGTGCTGTGATTTTATATGTATTTTAATACAAAATAACTGTCATTTTCTTCACAGTGACTTTTATTTCATTGCAGACAGTACAAACCCAAGATATTTCATGTTTTGTCTGGCCAACATCATTTCATTTATTAATATGCATCCATTCCTGCATTTCAGGCCTGCAACACGTTCCAAAAATGTTAGGAAAGGGGCAATGTATGGATAGTAATGAGATTAAAAAAATTAAATAATGATTTAATCTAAACACAAAATTTGTATCCTGAGTCTTTGAGGAGCAAAGATGGTCAGAGGATCTCCAGCTTACTAAAATGTTTATAAAAATGTACCTCAAAGAGAGATTGGAAGGGATTTGCGTATTTCTCCATCTACAGTGCATATCATTAATTGATTCAAGGAATATGAAGGAATTTCAGTGCGCAAAACACAAGGATGCAAGCCTAAGATGGACCGTCATAATCTCCATTCCTTCAGACGGCACTGCATCAAGAACCTTCATTCATCAACAGCTGATAGGACCACATGATCAAGGGATTACTTTGGCAAACTTTTGTCAAGCACTACAAAACAGAGTTACATTCACGAATGTCACTTAAACCTTTACTGTTCAAAAAAGAAGATATGTTAACCATGTCCAGAAGTGGCATCCACTTCTCAGAGCTCGGAGACATGTAGGATGAACCATCACACAGTGGAAACGTGTATTGTGATCAGTACTCCAGATCATTTTTTGGAAGAAATGGACACTGTGTGCTCCAGACCGAAGACAAAAAGGACCATCCAGGCTGTTATCAACAACAAGTCCAAAAGCCAGGCTCTGTAGTGGTATGAGGTTGTGTCAATGTGCTTGGCAAATGTCATTTACACTTCTGTGATGGCAGCAGTAATGCAGAAAAGTACACTAAGATATTACATCCATGCATTTTTCAACAAAACAATGCAAAACTCCCTGCTGCACACATTTAAATGCATGGTTGCAGAAGAAGAGGGTACTTCCAAACTTGTAGATGATTCCAAAGGTTAAATATTACCTACAAACCAGGGCCCATATGACTGTAATCATACCCCAGCCTTCAAAACAGAAATAAATAAAAATACAAGCAATTGTTACAGAAAGGAGAAAGGAAACTCTCTGCACATGATGAATAGTTTTTGGCCATCATGCAAGAGGAATGTAGGCTGACACAGGGTAAAGACATAAACACCATTAGCTTAATGTAAGCGTGTCAAGGCATGTCAGGCTTACACCAGTGATGCTAAAGCCAATTCTATATTAGCATTTTGTAGTAACACACTCTTTAACATTTTATAGATGCATTAGAACAGAATGTGAAGTAAGGTGTCTCTAATACATTACATTGACGCTCAGTCATTAGTGTTCTATGAGAAAGTTAGTGTTCTCCATGCTACAGTAATTGCTTTGGCTTTTGTGTAATTATTATAGATGCCTTTCTCTTTATTGCACAGCAGGTTCACCATCAGAAACAAGTTAGGGCATGGCTGTGTCTCATTTACAATTCCATTCTCCCCATGCTTTTAAAACACACACACACACACACACACACACACACACACACACACACACACACACACAGTTTGCTATTCTTTTAAAGTACTTATAAAAATAAAGCAGAAATGCTTAAATATACAGTGGTGCTTGAAAGTTTGTGAACCCTTTAGAATTTTCTATATTTCTGCATAAATATGACCTAAAACATCATTAGATTTGCACACAAGTCCTAAAAGTAGATAAAGAGAACCCAGTTAAACAAATGAGACAAAGATATTATACTTAGTCATTTATTTATTGAGGAAAATGATCCAATATTATATTAGTAAGTGGCAAAAGTATGTGAACCTTTGCTTTCAGTATCTGGTGTGACCCCTTGTGCAGCAATAACTGCAACTAAACATTTCCTGTAACTGTTGATCAGTCCTGCACACCGGCTTTTTAGCCCATTCCTCCGTACAGAACAGCTTCAGCTCTGGGATGTTGGTGGGTTTCCTCACATTAACTGCTCACTTCAGGTCCTTCCACAACATTTCGATTGGATTAAGGTCAGAACTTTGACTTGGCCATTCCAAACCATTAACTTTATTCTTCTTTAACCATTCTTTGGTAGAACGACGTGTGTGCTTAGGGTCTCTGTCTTGCTGCATGACCCACCTTCTCTTGAGATTCAGTTCATGGACAGATGTCCTGACATTTTCCTTTAGAATTCTCTGATATGATTCAGAATTCATTGTTCCATTGATAATGGCAAGCCGTCCTGGCCCAGATGCAGCAAAACAGGCCCAAACCATGATACTACCACCACCATGTTTCACAGATGGAAGAAGGTTCTTATGCTGGAATGCAGTGTTTTCCTTCCTCCAAACATAATGTTCTTCTTTTAAACCAAAAAGTTCTATTTTGGTCTCATCTGTCCACTAAACATTCTTCCAATAGCCTTCTGGCTTGTCCACATGATCTTTAGCAAACTGTAAACAAGCAGCAATGTTCTTTTTGGAGAGCAGTGGCTTTCTTCTACAACTCTGCCATGCACACCATTGTTGTTCAGTGTTCTTCTGATGCTGGACTCATGATCATTAACATTAGCCAATGTGAGAGAGGCCTTCAGTTGCTTAGAAGTTACCCTGGGGTCCTTTGTGACCTTGCCAACTATTACACACCTTGCTCTTGGAGTGATCTTTGTTGGTCGACCACTCCTGGGGAGGGTAACAATGGTCTTGAATTTCCTCCATTTGTACACAATATGTCTGACTGTGGATTGGTGGAGTCCAAACTCTTTAGAGATGGTTTTGTAACCTTTTCCAGCTTGATGAGCATCAACTCTCCTTCTGAGTCCTCAGAAATCTCCTTCCTTCGTGTCATGATACACTTCCACAAATGTGTGTTGTGAAGAGCAGACTTTGATAGATCCCTGTTCTTTAAATAAAACAGAGTGCCCCCTCACACCTGATTGTCATCCCATTGATTGAAAACACCCAAATCTAATTTCACCTTCAAATGAACTGCTAATCCTAGAGGTTCACATACTTTTGCCACTCACTAATATGTAATATTGGATAATTTTCCTCAATAAATAAATGACCAAGTATAATATTTTTTGTCTCATTTGTTTAACTGGGTTCTATTTATCTACTTTTAGGACTTGTGTGAAAATCTGATGATGTTTAGATGATATTTACGCAGAAATACAGAAAATTCTAAACTTTCAAGCACCACTGTATATATTTTAGCAAGGTAAAATGTCTTCATGATATTTATCTTATATTTCTTAAAGTAAAATATAATGAAATAAACAGGCAATGTTTTTGTTTCTCTAAAAAACTAAATGGTGAAAAATATGTCTGATTTTCTGACAAGGTACTAAATTTGAGACATTGTATGGAACCTAAATTATCTTAGAATAACTGAAGCATAACAAATCATATCATATTTGTGTATATGGTTGTGATGACATGAAACCTACTAGAATTACACACTGATTAGAGATATAGATACAACAAAGCTCACAACTTTGTCTGTCTCTAGAAATGAAGTCTGTCAAATGAACATGAAAACTGAAATATACATAACCTAATACAATGTATTTCAAATTAAAGACAAGTACTAACCAGGGAGTATGGTGGCACAGGAGTTACTGTAGTTGCCTCAAAGCTCTTACGTCCTTGGTTCAATCCTGACCTCGGACTCCACACCGTGTGGAGTTTGCATGTTCTCCCTGTCTGCATGGGTTTACTCCGGGTACTCCAGTTTTCTCACACAATCCAAAGACAGGTGTGTTAGGCTAGTTGTTTTTTCTAAAGTGCTGTGTGAGTGTGTGTATGATTGTGTATGTGTGCCCTATGATCAATTGGTGCCCTGTCTAGGTTTGTTCCTGTCTTGTGCCCTGTGCCGCCAGCTAGGCACCAGCTTTCCCCCAACCCTGGCCAGGATTAAGTGGACAAAAAACGAATTAATGAGTATAACCACAATAAAAACAGCTACAATTAAACTGTATTTCACATAAAACTGAACTAAAAATAACAACTAAAATCCTAATTACAGTGCTTACACACAAACCTCTTCTTCATACATAGCATTTTTCCATTTCCAACAGTGTACATCTAATATAACACCTATTATACAACCAATTATACAACTAGCCTAAGATAGGTAAAGTAAAATACTGCAAAATACTTCAAAATACTTCAGCAAAATACTGAAACAGAGGATAAATTTTTATGCTGTTATATGCAGAAATAATAAATGTATATACCACTTCTTTTTATTCCTGGTGATATTTGTTTCTCATTTCAGTGTAATAGTGCAATGTTTTCGCCTCTCACAAAAAACGAAAACATAAAGTATACAATTTTTAACACAAAAGTCTTCTTTCACATGTGCATAAACCAACATAAATAATTCTTCTGCTATAAATAAGACAGTGGCTCGTGGGTATCACTGTTCCTCACAGCCAGATGGTTCTGGGTTCAATCCCCAGGTGGAGCAGTCTTGGTCCTTTCTGTGTAGAGTCTGCATGTCCTCCCTGTGTCTGCGTGGGTTTACTCTGGGTACTCCGGTTCCCCCCCACAGTCCAAAGACATGTGTGTTAGGTTAATTGGTGTCTATAAAGTGGTATGAATGTGTGATTGGAGCCATCTCTAGGGTTGTTCCGGCCTTGCGCCCAATGTTCTCGGCTAGGCACTGGCTCTCCCGCGGCACTGTAAAGTATTAAGCAGATAAAAAAGTGAGTGAATGAATGTTAAGGTCAGAGATCTTTGCAGGAAGTGACATACTTTCTCAACAAACTCTGCAAATCAACCCTTTATGGGACTTACTTCATGCAGTGGCAATACCATGCTAAAACAGGAAAACATCTTCCCTAAAAAATCTTCTCTAGGCTCTTGCCACGCATTTTAGGATCAATCCGGGGGTCTCGGAGCTGTGAGGTGACCGCACTAACCACTGCACTAGGACTGTGGTGACCTGCCACTGTTGGGTCCTTGGGCAAGACCCTTAACCCACAATTCCTTGCATTGTAAAATTGTACCAGTTGTAAGTTCCTCTGACTAAGGCGTTTGCTAAATGATATAAATGTGAATTTGCCCCACTGATGTATCATGAACAAAGGAGAAAAGATACTTATATGTAAGACAAGCTGCTGTTGATAAAAAAAAGTGAAAACAAACAGTATCCAATAGTAAAAGATTATTCTGATTACATCTTAATGGTATTTAGGCCACTGCAGAACTACTGCACTTAAATATATGTAGAGTCTGTATAAGTTGAAGTATCTTTTCTGTAGCTGGTATCTGTTCTGTAGCAGATTTGCACAAGTATATCCTAGGCAATAAAAATGTTGCTTAGGTAATAACCTACACAGTGGCTCATTCTCCTGACAAATAGACAGCTGCATTTTGCCATCATAAAGCTCACTTATTCTGTTTCCATGAGAACACCTCCTACTGCCCTGAGATGATCTGACAGCTTGTACTATGCATCTGCACCAACACGTTTTGCTGATGTTTACTTGGAATAATTTCTGTTCTGCATCGCTATGACCACAGTGTCCTCATCAGATTAAACAAATAAGATCTTAACTATTAAAATTAGATCACCTTATGCCCTTTGTTTCTGGATGTAGATTGCTTGCAATTTCAGTTTTCTTTACCATGGCTAATGCAAATTATGTCACTGTCTAATTTACATTGTTTCATTATTAACCTGGAGCTGTTCTTCTTACAACCTACCAGCTTTCCACCCTTTACATGACTATTGTTCATAAATGCTATCAAGTTAACATTATTTTGTTACAATTATATAATATTATAGACTATTACTATTACACAATAGATAGTTGAGAAATGTCATTAATTATTAATGACAAGGTCCCAGTAGCTTTATCCCTCTCGTGGGTCCAGGAAGATTTTACCAGAAGCTGCCATTATTCAGTGTTTGAGCTGGTGGCAAATTATATGCAAATGAAGTGCCTTCCTCATTCGTCAGAACCACCTCTTATCACACAGTAAGCAAATCCTAATCTCTGGCAGCCACATGTATAAAACTATACATGGATTAGGTCCAGCTTTCCTATACCTTCAGGGCACCCGTTGTTCATTTTCTAAATGAAAATAGGCTAACACAAGCTGTACAGGGAGCTTGCTATAAATATAAAATATAAACACGTACTATAAATATGACATAGTTTTGCAAATGTCATTAAACCATTACCAAGTCAACCAAAAGTTCTGAATGGGCTTCCAAACAATTGCTCATATCAAAATTCTATGTACAATGGGGCAAAAAAGTATTTAGTCAGCCACTGATTGTGAAAGTTCTCCTACTTGGAAAGATGAGAGAGGTCTGTAATTTTCATCATAGCTACACTTCAACTATGAGAGATGAAATGAGAAAACAAATCCAGGAAATCACATTGTAGAATTTTTAAAGAATTTAATTGTAAATTATGGTGGAAAATAAGTATTTGGTCAATAACAAAAGTTCAACTCAATACTTTGTAATATAACCTTTGTTGGCAATGACAGAGGTCAAACGTTTCCTGTTTGGCCCATTCCTCCATGCAGATCTCCTCTAGAGCAGAGATGTTTTGAGGCAACATGGACTTTAAACTCCCTCCACAAATTTTCTATGGGGTTGAGGTCTGGAGACTGGCTAGGCCACTCCAGGACCTTGAAATGCTTTTTATGGAGCCACTCCTTCGTTGTCTGAGTGGTGTTTGGGATCATTGTCATGCTGGAAGACCCAGCCACGTTCCATCTTCAATGCTGTCACTGATGGAAGAGGTTTTGGCTTAAAATGATACATGGCCCCGTTTATTCTTCCCTTAACACGGATCAGTCGTCCTGTCCCCTTTGCAGAAAAACAGCCCCAAAGCATGATGTTTCCACCCCCATGCTTCACAGTAGGTATGGTGCAACTCAGAATTCTTCTTCCTCCAAACACGGTGAGTTGAGTTTTTACCAAAAGTTATATTTTGGTTTCATCTGACCACATGATATTCTCCCAATCTTCTTCTGGATCATCCATATGCTCTCTGGCAAACTTCAGACGGGCCTGGACATGTACTGGCTTAAGCAGGGGGACACGCCTGGCACTGCAGGATCTGAGTCCCTCTCGGCGTAGTGTGTTACTGATGGTAGCCTTTGTTACTTTGGTCCCAGCTCTCTGCGAGTCATTTATCAGGTCTCTCCGTTTAGTTCTGGGATGTTTGCTCACCGTTCTCATGATCATTTTGACCCCATGGGATGAGATCTTGTGTGGGGCCCCAGATCAAGGGAGATTATCAATGGTCTTGTATGTCTTACAGTTGCTCCCACAGTTGATTTATTCACACCAACCTGCTTGCCTATTGTAGATTCAGTCTTCCCAGCCTGGTGCAGGGCTACAATTTTTTTCCTGGTGTCCTTCGACAGCTCTTTGGTCTTGGCCATAGTTGAGTATGGAGTCTGACTGTTTGAGGCTGTGGACAGGTTTCTATTATACAGACAACATGGTCAAACAGGTGCCATTAATACAGGTAATGAGTGGAGGACAGAAGAGTTTCTTAAAGAAGAAGTTACAGGTCTGTGAGAGCCAGAAATCTTGCTTGTTTGTGGGTGACCAAATACTTATTATCCACCATGATTTACACTTAAATTCTTTAAAAATCCTACAATTTGATTTGCTGGATTTTTTTTTCTCATTTTGTTTCTCATAGTTGAAGTGTACCTATGATGAAAATTACAGACCATCTCATCTTTCTAAGTAGGAGAACTTGCACAATCAGTGGCTGACTAAATACATGTTTGCCCCACTGTATATTTAAAACATACTCGTGCATACTCAGTTTATAATGAAAGATTTTAGTCAAACATCTCTTTAATTGGTCCACAGATGCACAGACATCAGCAGCTAATACGAAGGCATCACAGGAACTAAAACTGGAGAGAAAACCCTCTGCTGGTCGTTTGTCTGCCAAGTCGCAAATACTGGTCCTACCCAGTCGGGTTCCTTGTAAGGTGAGATCTACAGCCCAATCACATACTTCAAAATGGCACTTCTTAAAGATGTATCTACTGATATTGTACAGTGGTGCTTGAAAGTTTGTGAACCCTTTACAATTTTCTATATCTCTGCATAAATATGACCTAAAACATCATCAAATTTTTACACAAGTCCTAAAAGTAGATAAAGAGAACCCAGTTAAACAAATTACAAATATTTTGCCACTCACTAATATGTAATATTGGATCATTTTCCTCAATAAATAAATGACCAAGTATAATATTTCTGTCTTATTTGTTTCACTGGGTTCTCTTTATTTACTTTTAGGACTTGTGTGAAAATATGATGATTTTAAGCACAACTGTATGTGGGTATCTGGTCCTGTATTGGCCTAAACTGCTGAATTGTATCACGTCAAATGACATGACATGTGAGACGATGATCAACCATGCTGACATAACACAAACTGTTAAAGCACCCCACTGTGCAGAAACCAGGTTGTGACTATACAGCTTCACATCCTTCTGAGTGAGAATATGCAGGCGTTAATATGTAAATCAGATGGTTCTGTCTGTCAGACATCCTGCTCAACTCATTTACAGATATGGCACCACACTGTGAGCATGTGTGTTAAAGGCAGTAGAGATGTTAATTATTAAACAGCCTTAGTGTAAAAAGCTGCAGTTTTTATAATAAATAATCAAATTAGGTGCAATAAAAATTTTATTATTTGATAATAATCAAGCAGCTGCCTGTTTTATTATCTATAGCAGCCTTGTTACACAAATAGGTTATTAGTTAAGGTCTTCACACTACATTTGTGCACACTGTAAGAGTACAATTACTTACTGTAGCTCATCTATTGCTAGGGATAATTTGTCAGACACTCTTGATCCCATACTTCAGTCCACCAAAAGACCACCATTGATCAGTTATTATTTGGGTGCTGAACCATTTGCAGCACAGCAGTGACATTGACAGGATAGTGGCATGTTAGCCTGTGCTACTAGTGCAGAAGTCCTGCAAGAGTTTGAATCATTGTACAGCATACTGGCAATTTTGTAAGACTTCTTTCAGGTGTAATGTTCCTACAACCCCAAATCAGAACATGTTGGGACCTTATGGAAAATGCAAATTAAAAAATGCAGTGTTCCTTACATTTACTTTGACTTTTATTTAATTGCAAACAATATCAACCCAATATATTTGATATTTAGTCTGGTCAACTTCATTCCATTTGTTAATAAACATCCATTCGTGCATTTCAGGCCTGCAACACATTACAAAAAAGGTTGGGACGGGGGCAATTTAAAGTTAGTAATGAAGTTAAAAAACTAAATAATAATGTGATTTCAAACAGGTGATTGTAATCATGATTTGGTACAAATGCACTATCAACGAAAAGTCTTTGAGGAGCAAAGATGAGCAGAGGTCTCCAGCTTATCAATAAATATATAAGAAAATTATTGAAATGTTTAAAAACATTGTATTGATAAGATTGGAAGGGATTTGCATATTTCTCCCTCTACAGTGCATAATATCATTAAACAATTCAAGGAATCTGGAAGACTTTCAGTGCATAAAGGGCATGGTTGTTAAGCCTAAACTAAAGATCTGTGATCTCTGATCCCTCAGACGACACCGCATCAAGAACCGTCATTCAACAATAGTTAATAAAACCACATGGGAAAGGGATTACTTTACTGGGGGGAACTTTACTGTGCAAAGAAGAAGCGTTATGTCAACAATGTTCGGAAGTGGCATCAACTTCTCTGGGTGCAGAGGCATCTAGGATGGACCATCACAAAGTGGAAACGTGTATTGTGGTCAGACCACTCAGTATTCCAGATCTTTTTTGGAAGAAATGGATGCTGTGTGGTCCAGACCAAAGATGAAAAGGACCACCCAGACTGTTATCAGCAACACGTCAAAAAGCCAGGCTCTGTCAGTGCCCTTGGCAAAGGTCATTTTCAGTTCTGTGATGGCCACATTAATGCAGAAAAGTACATTGAGATAAAGAGGGTCTGACAAATTGTGCATAGCAACAGATAGTCTACCTATAATGTAAATGTTTCTCACAAAATAAGTGTAAGTACTAAGTAGGTATATTTAATAAACTGGCAAGTTTCTATAGCCTTCTATCGCAAGAAAGTGTTAATGTGAAAGTTAGCAAATAAGGTCAATAAGGCATTAAGATCTCAAACCTACAGTGCTGGATATGTAGCAATTCTTCCTACTGTCACCCTGAGCATGGGGAACATTATTGCTTTGGTGTGTATCTCCACAGAATCCTGGAGTGGTGTTCCTTCTCTTAAGGGAGGCGGTGACCAGTAAAGACTTGGAGGTAGAGTTTACGGTCTTAAATCAGAAAGTGAGAGTGAAGCCAGTGAACTGGAACGAGACCACTCTCAGTGTGGCTGCTGCAGGTGAAACACAGTGATAATTTCTTTTTACTAAGGTCAATATAGTTGTAATTCACCTTGAATAATGTTGCATGAGTAACGTACATTTTATTCACAGTCATTTTATCAGTATCAGTAGGATACTGCCTCAGTAGGCATTTTACACCTTATCATCCACAATAATAACTGAGCTACCTCTTTGCTGATTCTTGATTCATCATAATTACAAGGCCTGCCAAATCAGTTTTCTTGGAGGTCACATCTCACGTGGCAAATAAAACCAATTCTGATGCTACTGGATTATTCTTCATATCTCACCACCGAGAAAACAAAACTATTCAGTTAGCTGCGTTTTACAGATTTGCCTGCTGGAAGTGTTGGTGTAACTCTGTACAGTGGAGGTGTAATCAAGGGCCACACACAGCTACACTACTACACTGCTATGGGAGAGATCTCACGCCTCCTCAAGCAGACTGCAGATCCAGTGGACTTCATGTGTCAGGTACACAAACAGCCTGAAACTCTAAAGCTCAATTTATCCTTCCAGTCCTGAATTTATTTTAAAGAAACACTAATGATTTCTGTTCAATATGCTCATGTACTGTATAGGATCAATATACTGTATTTCAGTACTTCAGTTTTCAGCAGTGAAAACATTTTCAAGTGCAATTTTCGTTATGATTTTGTCACGTATTTGATGTCAGAAATATTGAAATCGCATAAAACAAGTTTTTGTGACAACAGATTTTGTAGCCTGGCTCAGTTTGGCATAAACAGGACTGAGGGTTAAGCAAAAATGAATAACATGTTTACTGACTGGAGCAGATTAAAACAAATGATAAAAAAACCAATAGCGACATCATAATGGATCATTCTGGATCATACTGGATCATTATGTTCATTCTTGGCAAATCTGTTTTATTGATCACTCATGTTTGTACCCTGTACCTTTCTGGTGTCCCATCCAGGTCACAGTTATGCCTGTGGCCTGTGTTTTCAGCGGAAAAGACCAAAAAAACATGGGAAAAGATTAAAACATGGAGAAAAAATGTTGAATACAGGATATTTCATATTGGTTTCCACCTGAAATTGTTTACTGTTTACTGACAGTTTCCCGCTCAGTGAGAATGTTTGAATGAAAAGTATTCTTCAGTTATTTTGCGATGTCAGAGCTGTTTACAAAAAGATATAAAAAAAATTATTACAGTTGCACATGCTGATTCACCTTTAATAATGTACTTCTCTAAACCCTGGGGATTTAATCTGCAATTAAATCTTATATTTGAGAGAGAAAAAATAAACACTTGAGAAATGTGGTATGCCTAGGTATGGTATGAATAATTATGTATACTTACCAATAACTTGTCTTGGTAAGTATGATTGATGATTGTGATCTAATTAAACAATTTAGACCAATAATGGATGAAATCTATGGATTTCTTTTGGATTTATACAAAACATTCGAGTTACAGGGAGAGCATGAGTCAGAATGAATGACTTGCTTTGGTCAAAAATGAAAGAGCACTGGTAATACAGGTTTATAAACAGGGAACTGTATAAGCTGGAAACAGGCGTAATAAGGTTTGACATTTTCACTTTAATGTGGTCAAAAACATCGAATTTTCAAGGCAATGCAATAACAAGTGACACACGGATGCACACATCAGCTGGCACTGAAAATGAAACATTTTTTCATGAAATATTCCTTATCCTGTGAAGATAAGGAATTTACATTTAGTTAATTTTTTGTGTAGAAGGTGAAATACAAATCACAAAAACTTGTCCTCCTTATTATGGGGTTTTACTTTAACCACATCAAATGTTTTTTTAGGTGTTTTGTGAACAGCTAAAGAAATTCTTATCAAAATATTAAAATGCGTATTAAACAGGGTTTTTTGGGGGGGGGTTTAATAATTGTAATACATTATGAACAAGCCTACGTTGCTGAACAAAAATATTAGGACCACTCACAGATGAAGTGAATAGTGTTGATTATCATGTTACAACTGAAATATAGAAGATGGTAAGCGAAAAGTTGGTTCTCATAGTCGACGTGTTAGATGTGAGAGAAATAGGTAGTCATTAAGACCTTAGTGACTTTTACAAGAGCCAGATTCTTATGGCCAGATGACTGGGTCAGAGCATCTCTGAACTGCATGGTGCTCCTAGTCTACATTATTGATCACCTGCTGACAGTGGTCCAAGCAGGGACAGATCACGGTCCGGCAATTGAATGTTGGACAACCGGAGCTCATTAATGCCTGAGGCTAACAAAGGTTATCCCTTCTGGTACAAACTGACCAAAGGGCTAATGTGACATAAGTCACAATTTTTATGCCGGCTACAGAAGGACTGCACCCTGCTAAGAACAGGGCTGCATAGCCTCTGATTGGTGCTAACCATGTTAACCCCTGCTCCCCTCCGAGTATTCAAACTGGGTCTTGCAGTAATGGAAGAAAACTGCCTGATCTAAAGAGTTCCATTTTCTTTTACATTGCATGGATGTGTGTGTGCACCATTTACTTGGGGAAGCTATGGCACCACGATATGCTCAAAAATATCAGACTGATATGCTGAAAAATATTTTAGCTGTACACAGAGAACCAACAGAATATTAGTCAATTAGTCATAATGTTTTGGCTCATATGATAACTATTTGATAATATCACTGATAATGATTCTATATAAATATATTGGTATGCTTAAATTCTTATACCTTCAAGATGTTTATTTGTCAATCAGAATTTTAAAGAATTCAATATATATGCCATTTCAGGATTCTTATGGACTCTTTTCACTTCTTGTCAGGCATTTCAGATACCCTCCATTGAAAAGTTGGATCACATTCTAGCTTCGTGTCTAATGAAGAAAATGCCTACTGGAGGTTTCCAGGGGCTGCAGAGTGATCAGACTTTGGATGGAGGTAAGTGATTCTCTGGGTCAGTGTGACTTTTAAAGCTGATCACGACTCAGTTCAACAGATGACAGCATGATTTTACCTTTTACTAGAATGGGGTTTCACTGATCCTTGACCAGCTTGTACAGACTCTTACAGCAGCTCATATATTATTCTGTTAATGAATAAATGATGGCAGGAAGCTGCCTCAGTCCACAGAGGTACATTAGAACAGGCTTGTACCACCGATGTGTGTTTCAAGAACACTGCACAATTCAGAGTGCTTAAACAAAGAAATGTCATTGTTGTCACTGATATATATATGATGATATGATATATCCTACTTAGAAAGATGAGATGGTCTGTAATTTTCATCATAGGTACACTTCAACTATGAGAGACGAAATGAGAAAAAAAAAAAAAAAACAGGAAATCACATTGTAGGATTTTTAAAGAATTTAACTGTAAATCATGGTGGAAAATAAGTATTTGGTCAATAACAACTATTCAACTCAATACTTTGTAATATAACCTTTGTTGGCAGTGACAGAGGTCAAACGTTTCCTGTAAGTCTTCACCAGGTTTGCACACATTGTAGCCTTTTTTTTTACCCATTCCTCCATGCAGATCTCCTCTAGAGCAGTGATGTTTTGGGGCAACACGGACTTTCAACCCCCTCCACACATTTTCTATGGGTTTGAGGTCTGGAGACTGGCTAGGCCACTCCAGGACCTTGAAATGCTTTTTATGGAGCCACTCCTTCGTTGCCCGAGTGGTGTGTTTGGGATCATTGTCATGCTGGAAGACCCAGCCACGTTCCATCTTCAATTCTCTCACTGATGGAAGGAGGTTTTGGCTTAAAATCTCACGGTACAAATTATCAATGGTCTTGTATGTCTTACAATTGCTCCCACAGTTGATTTATTCACACCAACCTGCTTACCTATTGTAGGAAAAACGAGGAGCAACAGGAACCAAGAGAAGCCGATGACACGGAAGGGGGGAAGAGTTTAGAAAAAAGAAAGACAACGAGGAGACGGAGGATAGCAGACGGAATTATAAGTTGGAGAAGGGTGGGAGGGACGAGGAGCTGAAAAACATGCGGAAAGAGGAGAAAAAAGGGAACAAAGAAGAAGAGGAAGAAAAAGATAGGAATAAACCAGGATGAGTGGGTAAGAGAAAAATTGCATCCCCGCACATTTATTTCTGTTCTTCATCACCAACCTGCTTACTATTGTAGATCCACTCTTCCCAGCCTGGTGCAAAGGGCTACAATTTTCTTCCTGGTGTCCTTCGACAGCTCTTTGGTCTTGGCCATGGTTGAGTTTGGAGTCTGACTGTTTGAGGCTGTGGACAGGTGTCTTTTATACAGATAACGAGGTCAAACAGGTGCCATTAATACAGGTAACGAGTGGAGGACAGAAGAGCTTCTTAAAGAAGAAGTTACAGGTCTGTGAGAGCCAGAAATCTTGTTTGTTTGTGTTTTTTTTCTCATTTTGTCTCTCATACTTGAAGTGTACCTATGATGAAAGTTGGAGAACTTGCACAATCAGTGACTGACTAAATACTTTTTTGTCCCACTGTATACACACACACACAGTGGTGTGAAAAAGTAACATATTGTTGTTGATTGGACCAACACCACTGATCTTCATTCCCATCATTTTATGCTTTATCTTAGCAAATCTTAACCTTTTCAATTTGTTTACTTTCCGAAAAAGTGGTTTCTTGATTGCTCCCCTTTCCAAAAGACCATTCATTGCCATTCCAAGCTTCTTAGGACTGTAGAAGGGTCAACTTGGCATACGGATGAAGCTGCCAGATGCTGCTATTGTGCAAGTGTAAGGGAGGTCACATGGAATACCTGTAGTCTATGAAAGATGTTTTTTTATTACTTTTTCTGTCCAATTTTTTAATAATTCAAACAAATTTCCTGTATTTTCTAGTTGTATTCTGATATATGGCCATTATACCATTGATAAAACAATAATTATCGAATGGCATGAGACATGCTGTACACACACTCACACACACACACACGTGTGTGTGTGTGTGTGTGTGTGTGTGTGTGTGTGTGTGTGTGTGTGTGTGTGAAGCAAGTACCCATTTGACTTCATGAAGTAATTTTAAATAGCACTGAATGTTATGTATCTGAAATAACAGAACAAAAACAATCAATAACTTAGGCAAGTCTGGATTTAATCAGATGTTGATGACTGCTTCAGTGCTCTGCATTGACGGGGAAATGAGATTGCTGATAGCAATGTGCAATGGAGAGTAATTTTCCATATCTTAGTAGATGCTGTCACTTTAGAACTGACAAGGTACTTACCCACAGACTGACAGTTTACCGTTTTGACAGAAAACATAGACATGAACACTTTCTATATTTTTTTTAATATTACATGAATAGCTCTCCTCCTACGTTTACTGAAAACCAATTGTTCAAAGTACATCTGACCCATATTGTTAAAAATTACAGAAGATTAATAGCCTGTGTAAAATATATTTTCCAGGGAAAGGGGGCAAAAGATGAATGACTCCTTGTGGCCCCTATCACATACTTTCTCCTTTTAATGTTTCTTTTCTGTTTTTTTCTCTTTTAAAAAGACTCATTAAACTCATTTTTGTTTGTATATATCATGAGACTGTGGAGTTGTATCCCAGGTATGGAGACTGGGATCCCCAGGAACCGAGTACCGGGTTATAACCCCATTTGCCTTCAGATCGGCCTTAATTCTTCATGGCATAGATCCGGCAAGATGCTGGAAACATTCACAAGAGATTCACAAAATCTCTTAGTTTTTATGACTGCTGAAGTAGCTATCAAGTATGGGTACACTGTGGTCCTAAAGGAATGGACATGGTTAGCAACTCAAGTAGGTTGTGACGTTAGAACGATGTTCCATTGGTATTAAGCGACACAAAGTGTGCCAAGGAAATATCCCCCACACCATTACACCACCACCAACAGGTATCTCGGAACATGATCTGCATATCTCGTCTGTAATGAATGGTTACTTGAGCTCCCGTTCATGTTCTATCGGGTCAAACTGGAGCTGTCCATTCTCCTCTGACTTCCTAGATATTGCTAGATACTGCTAGGAACTGCTAGATATTTTAATTTTTTTGGACAATTCTCTACATCTCTAGGATGGCTGTGCATGAAAATCCATGTCTACGTGCCTAGATGAATTTAGCTGCTGCCATGATATTGGCGAGCACTCTCCCTTTGCACTACTGGATGGTTTAAGTAGCAGCCAACAAAAGCATACTTATGTGGTGTACCATGAGGAAGTGAGCGAAATGAGCAAAATGAGACAGGCTGGACCCAAAATTACCTTCCAAACTTTCTTTCTTCAATTTACACCTTAAATATTCATCTTTAAAATTCAAACTCAAAGAGGCGACACAGCAGGCCATGTTAAATCATCTCTTGTTCTCTGTCTTTCTTATTCTTCTCAAGCCACTCTACATTTACCTCTGTCTAGACACCAAGTTCAAATTTACAACTCTCACTATATCAGTGTGCTGTCTAAAAGTCATAGCACTCTACTTGGGAATGGTCAGTCTACATTAATAGGACTTTGGTTCTGCTTCGCTAATGTCAGCAATGCGGCTATAGATTTAAATGTAGGAATGCAACTCATATTGTTTCACTGTATTGTTTCAAACCTATAGAAAATGTAATGTGATGTCAAATTACTACCTACTTGGATTTCTAGATTTGAATCGCTTCTCGTGTGGCACAGTGGCGTGATTATTCCTGTCGCCTCACAGATAAAAAAATCCCTGGTTTGATTCCCAGTTCAAACCCTGTTGGTGTTTAATTTGCATGTTCTCCCAGCATCTGTGTGGGAATGTGGTTCCTCCCAGTTTCCAAAAACATGTGTTAATTGGTCTCAATTGCATTATCCAAGTCATAGTAATCAACAAACACACATAAAAACCACAAAGCATTGTATTTATTACACTGGAACACATAAATTATTCACATTCCTGGCTATGAAAAACCTTGTATTTCTCTTGTATTAACTGGTATGGCCTTCCTTAGTCGAAACAATTATTGCCATAGCTTACACATTTCAGACTCATGTCACAGCAGTTCCATTGGGTTAACGTCCTGATTCTGATTTGATCATTCCAAAGATATTTCTGCTTATTAAATCCTTTTAAATGTACTTTTGTTTTGTTTCATAACCATAAGGTGCACCCTTTATGAAATGCCAGACTGCGTTTCCAACTACGGCCAAGCTCTCTCCCCCAAAATCGGGTGTGAATATTAAATCCTACACATTCTATGTTAAACTGCATTGTGCAAAAATTCCAACATAGAATTGGGTAAAACTTAGTCTAAATAATTGAAAGGTGTAGTAAAGTAATTCCAGATTTGTTAATAAATAAATTTGGTAAGATACTACAGTGTAACCTGTAATGCCTAATACAATGCAGGACTGGAAATGGCACTTTCCCTAAAACAGCTGATGAGGGAAATGTAAGTATTTAAATATAATTACGCAAAGTATTTCTCTGGTTGTTTAGCACTAGCTAACACTGACAGTTCATTTTTCCAGAAAGTTATTGCCATTATTGCTGCAGGCTAACATTAACATTATTAGGTTTTAGTTGGATATCTGTAAGACAAAATGAGAGATTGTATGTAGGATGTCTGCAGTGTGTTTCTTTCTGCTGGTTTTAATGACAAACACAATATGAATATGACTTGCTGTGAATCAGTGAGGGTTGTTAGCAGTGACTCTTTATCATTTAAAGAAACAAGTGCTCAAATCAAATTGTTAAAAAGGCTGTATAGGCATGTTGAAAAGGCTGCTCTGGTGCTTGGTCCTTGTGGCTTTGACCAAAACATTGGTATTGTAGTCAAGACCCGGTGCAGGGCGTCTTCTTGCTTCCTCCACTTCCGTACCATTGATTCGTTAATGTTGAATTCTCTCACAGCTGCTCTATGTCCATGTTGTACTGCGTGACTGATAGCGTTGTGTTTGAAATCCACATCGAAAATAAATGAATGAATGCACGTACCCTAATGCTGAAGCACATACTGTATTACTCCGCGATGCTGCGCGCTACGGTGGCCGTAAGCTTCGTAACCTACCAAGACCTTGCTAAAACATTTTGACAGATTTATGAGCGCCGTGTACCATCTACAATCGGTTCTAGGTCAGAAAGCACAACCAGAATTAATTCATACATTAGACGCACCGCATTTTAAGGCGCACTGTCGATTTTTGAAAAAGTTAAAGGAATTTAAGTGCGCCTTATGGTCCGAAAAATACGGTACTCTGTTTGAATGGATTGTTGATATAATTATAGTAAAAGTTCTGTTTATAATTAACGTTACCTCAGGCAGATGCATTGTACTCGACTGGTCTCAACAACAATTTCTGAGTCCGCCTTATCCGGAGATCGAGATGAGACCGAGTCCAAATGAGTTTGAGACCGAGAAGAGACCAATACCACCCGTTTATGGTCTCGAGACCGGTCTTGAGACCGAGCCCAGACTTGGGTACTACAACACTATAAAACATGTCACAGACATTTCATTAAGACCCCAGGGAACCTTATGAACTTGTGGAAAAGGGTTAGTATACATTACCTACTACCAGACTATGGAAAAAAAGTGCTGTTGTTATTTGTTATTTTTCAGCAACACAGACATAAGTTTAGTCCCAGGAGTAGTAAAACATACGAATCTACAGTAAATCGGTTATGCAATATTACCTGCAAAGTACCTAAGAAGGTATTTCTCACTTAAACACTGTGTTTGTAATTTAGTTTTTTATACGTGTTTTAACCTGCAAACTGTACAAATTCAAGGTAAAGGACACCCTTGTTTTTGAACAAATTTTAAATAAAGTAAAACAAGTCCGTTCTGAATAACAAGGAGAAATTTAGATGTTGGCCTCAGATTGTTCATCAGTAGTCTGGTACTGACTGTGTGACAAACAAATGATTGTCAATACCAGCCTCATTAATAACAAATTTCCCAAGCTGGGCACAGCCAATATAATGAGTTTTTCTTGTTGATGATTTGTTTGTTTGTTTGTTTTGTTTATTTAATGTTGCATCAGCATCAATGGCTATTCACAACAGGTTAGGTTACATTGATACTAGTAACTAAACTAGGGGGAGTAAACTAGGGGTGGGTATTGGAAAGGATTTCAAGATACAAAACGCATCATGATACATGGGTCACGATTATATCACCATACATTGTGATACGATGCACATTGCAATATATTGCAATATTAGACCCAGTTCACTGAAAATATAAAAACAGCTGAAATACAAGTTAAGGTGTATAATCTGAGTTGTCTTAATACTTAATAATTGAGTCAAAACACTGTACTGTGACATCTTCAGGAGCAGAGATTGCAGTTTACACCCCATTTAAAATGTGTCTGTTCTTCCTTCAAAAAAAGATATTTTGAGCTGAACATCAATGTAGTATATCACGAAAATAAATATCGTGATACACTGCTGCATCAATATATTGGCACAGCCATAGAGTAAACCCATGCAGGCACAGGGAGGACATGCAAAAAGGTCAGGCTTGAACCGGGTCTCTGCAGCAGTGAGGTGACTGCACTAACCACTTACGCCACTGTGCCGCCTTTTGTTAATGATGATGTTTTGCTAACAAGTAGTTGTAAGAGAATTGACGTCTCATACATTGTGAAATGAAGGTATGCGATGATAAAGCATCCACTCATACATTTTGCATTCATTGCTTTTCTAATACCTACACATCAAGTTGCAGTTTGGAATCAAGTGAAAGCCATTAAACAGCAATGAAAACTCATTTTGAGTGCTTTTCATTCTGAGGGATGTTTAAAGCTGCTGAGATAATGGAGATGTAAAAACCTTCTCCTCTAAGAGCCTCTCAAGATTTAGAAGTTGGTATTGTTTATTATAATTTATCTCTGTACTGACTGTTCAAATTGCTTGATTTACCATAACTGACCATTTATTTTGTATTACTATTAAACCGCCATACATTTTCACCTACAGTGTCGCATTCGGAGGACATTCCCACTCTACTGCACTTTGCAGCACAACATGGATTAAAAGACCTGTCTAGCATTTTGCTACAGTGCCCTGGAGCCCAGCAGGCCATGAGGATCCGCAACGTTCTCGGACACACACCCCTAGTGCTGGCACACACACATGGACACTCACAGCTTCACATCCTCCTGCAAGAATCACTGGTAAGTTCTTCTACTAGAAATGTATATGAGACTCTTTTGAAACTGGGGATTGGCAGTAGCTATGATTCAACCTTCATGTTCTGTTTACTAGTCTGCAATGAAACAATTTTTATTGCACTAAAACAGCAAAATGTAAAAAAAACATCCAATATACTGTGGGACCTCGGTTCTTGACCACCACAGAACTTGTCGAATTTGGTTCTCAATGCATTTTGACTAGAAAAATTTGTCTTGGTTTTTGTCATTTGCTCGGTACTCAGCACACTTGCTTAAGCATGTACAGTATGAGTCGAGCCACACGACTCATTTCAGCAGAAACTCGATTCACAATTCAGTACATAGTGATTTAGTTCTTCAGATTCACATTAGCTCCTGCTCATTGAAGAGCTCCGCTGGTTTTTTATCATGTTTTTCTTTATTTCCACATCTACAATACTGTATTCTTAGTGGAAATAAGTCTCCATGGGACCTAAAATGGGTATTATTGACAGTCAAACGAAAGCAAAACAGGAACTGAATTCTCCAGAACACAGGCTGCAGTTAGCATTAGCTGCTATGCTAGCGCCCCAGAGAACACAGAGTAAGTATTTTGCTTTCACTTTTCACTTTCAATCCATTACTCACTAAATTACATGAGATTTTTCCACTTTTTGTTATAAACTAAGCTTTTGTGTTAATTATTTTACAGCTAACTGTAGGTTATTGTAAGTGTTTTAAACATTAACATACTTATCAATAGTAATCATAGACTCCGATTTGACACAGTGTAGACTGCTCTAGCAAATACTCATTATTTTCATGAAACACTTAACTTATGATGGATTTCTCAGAACGTATCCCCTTCATAAATCAGGGAGCACCTGCACAATACAACTCCATTAATCCATATAATGCCTTATACAGTGTGGATTTTCTGGGGGTCTAGAACTGATTAATTCTTCCTGGGAAAAATTTGCTTGGTAATCATCTTGTTCGGTTCTTGACAAGCCTTCTCGAATGAATTAACAAAGCAAACCGAGGTACCACTGTACAGTGCACTACATTAAGCACAATGTAATTTAAAAATATTACAAGAACATTATATTTGCAGCATAATTTGCTAACAAGCTCTGTGAAGGTCTACATCAGTCAGATAAGCAAAAATAGCCCTTTTACATCTATTTTGCACTTTTGCCTTAAGGATATTTGGGCATGTATACTTCTGTTTACTGATTTACCAATAGCATTTGCATGTGTAAATTAATTTGGTTACTCATGTTTTTCCATCATGGTTGGAGACATTGTGGTGAGGAGAGCCCCAAAGTAGAATATGTAGATAGCCTAAGGATGTATATATAGTAGAATTCTTTCTAGCAAAGGTTATATTCACTTTTTAAGTTGGTCTCCTTCACAATATACATTTGTAGCATGTCTCACCTGATGACTCACCAAAATACATTTACCAATGTTTAAAATGACTTTCAGTTATGTTCTTTTTCACCACATGTGGGCATCACACTGACTCACTGACTTTCAAAATACCTGAAATACATGAGCCTAGTGTACGGGAGTTCTTCACCTGCACACATTCAGTCATTTCTGGTTTGTAGAATCAGCACCAATGAGGCCAGTGCAGGCAGGAGTGAGGCAAAAAACACAGCTTTACTATAATTTCATGTATTGTTGCTTCCTTATTTTTTCTCCACTCTCCATGAGGGTACAGCATATTTAAAATCTACCCAGAGATGTTTTAACTTTGATAAGTCTAAAGACTCTAAATTCTACTCTAAGATCTTAATATTTTATTTCTTCATTTATTTTAAATTGTTATCTTTAAATATCCAATCTCTCCTCAGCTTCCGTTTGTCTTGACTAGGGAAGTCAGCTATAATTAATACTGGGTACAATTCCTTTTTCTCTGTATAGTATTTCCAGTACCACTGGCTACCACACAGCCATGAAGCATAGCATTTGACAGGCCATTCTGTTCTTTGCTTCCCTGACTATAACTAAAGATGTCAGGCTAGTGGTGTTGCAGCATTAGTGGCATTGGACCAGAAGGTCACGGGTTCAAAGCTGTCCCTGCAGGCATTGGAGCAAGGCTTTTTATACTCAGCTGCTTGGATTGTACCTTGTAAAATTGTATCACAACAGATGTTTTTCATAATGGCCCAGAAAAGGCTGAGTTGCAATCAGACTCTCAAGAGCTTTACAAGCAGATGTAAAATAAAGGTGTGCATCCAACACAATTCCTTTACCTACCTCATTGCCATTAACCAAAGCTCTATGTTCATGTCCCTTGTGTATAGCTAGGCATATATCCAAGCAATCAACCACAAATCAGTGAAAGTGGTTGCTCACTGACCCCAATCAAAATGAGCTGGGTATTTACAACCACCAAGGGTCTAGGTACACGAGAGAGGAAGTCGGTGAATAGGAGCTTAAGAGTTAGGTAGGAATGTAGCCTCTGATAATGATATCAGCAGTGTGCTTTGGTACAGTCTTGTGCTCACTGGTTAATTTCATCCCTCCATCCAATTTGGTCATATGATTATGAAGATACAATACACTTACATTCATTTTCCAAGGAAGAATAATATGGATTTGTTAAATGTATATGTTTTTATTATTAGGCTGTAAAACTCACTCCTCTGTATGTGTGCTATGGGAATTTTCCATTGATCACTATGAAACTTATTAACACGTTTGTAATGTATCACTGTAAACAGTTTCTACCCAAATTGCCTGGGGCACAGTTATGAGTTACTGATCTGTCTGAGGTGCAGGTGTTGTGTGAATTATGTAGTTAATTATTGATGTGAAACTGCCTTAGATCAAGTATTGTATAAGTTAGCTATCTCACTGGAATATTCATGTATATGTGACAACTTGGACATAATTACTGAGGTGTGAGAAATGCATCCTCAGACTAGCCTGACTCCGCAATTTGCTCGTAAGCTCGCTAAACTTCTGCTGATTACAAAAGGCTGGGTCTCACACAAGATTACAGCACCACCAACATTGCTTTCCATGTGTTGTTAGCATTTGGTCAATTGGCAATTAACTTTGGTAAAAAACACATAACTGAAAGATCTATCACTGCCAAGATTTATTTGAGCTTAACTATGCAATGTTGTCTTGTGTTGAACGCTAGATTCTAACCAATGCATGTGTGGGTCAGTGTTAGGATTATGCTTTATATTATGTTCATTTACATCATGAATGCGGTGAACATTTGGTTGTGTTTAGATCAGACGACACTCGGCTAAATCCACAAAGGAAGATTCAGTACACTACATCTCTTTGCTAATGATAAGCTGTTAAGGGTATCCATGAGCATAGCAGTGAATGCATTAGCCAAGCTCTGAGGAATCAAATGTTCTCATTAAAAATGCAGCATAGCTCAAACTGTAAAACCTTACCGGAAATCTGCTGTCCCAAAGATTTACACTGGGTAAAATCTTACAACCCCAAATCAGAGAAAGTTGGGACAGCATGCAAAATGCAAATAAAAAAATATACAGTGTTCCTTACATTTCTTTTGACTTTTATTTCATTGCAGACAGTATGAACCCTAAATATTTCAGATTTCTTTCTGATCAAATTAATTTCATTTATTAATAAACACCCATTCCTGCATTTCAGGCCTGCAAAACATTCCAAAAAAAGTTGGGATGGAGCAATTTAGGGCTAGTAATGAGGTAAAAAAAAAAAACTCTAAATAATGATGTAATTTCAAACAGGTGATGTCAACAGGAGATTATAATCATGATTTGGTGCAAAAGCAGTATCCACAAAAGGCTGAGTATTTGAGGAGCAAACAACAACTCAATGCAAAACAAGCCAAATCAGAAAACAATAGGACTGAAATATGCCTTCCAGGCTTTTATTGAGGTACATTGTTTTTAAACATCTCAATAATTTGCTTACTCATTTACTGATAAACTGGAAATCCTCTGCCCATCTTCACTCCTCAGACACAGCCTTTCACAAATACTGTTTTTGTAGCAAATCATGATTATAATCACCTGTTGACATCACCTGTTTGAAATCAAATCTTTATTTACCTCATTACTAGCCCTACATTGTCCCTGTCCCAACTTTTTTTTGGAAAGTGTTACCTGAAATGCATGAATGGATGCTTAATGAAATGAAGTTGACCAGAAAAAAAAACAGAAATATCTTAGGTTCATATTGTCTGCAATGAAATAAAATCCAAAGTAAATGTAAAGGACACTGCATATATTTTTTATTTGCATTTTCTATGCCACCCCAACTTTTTCTGATTTGGGGTTGTATGTTCAGAATGACTTCTAAAATGTACAAGTGTATCCTCATTGTCTTCTCTTTAGTCTGCTTTCTCATCACCAGACTCATCGACACTCCGTGTCATGTGTTTTGTAAGCTATGGGACACGTAGGTCTTGAGTGTGAGGTAATGGCCTCATAGCAGATAGTATCCAAAATGTTAGGATTTTGATGCTATACCATTTATATTTGACAGGTAGAGGTAGCAGTCCAAAGTCTTTAGGTTCTCTCCAAAGCATAAGAATGGCAAAAGGCATATAGTGTGAACCTTTTGCACATGCTGTGAGAAGCCTGCCACATTTGACACAACAAATATAGGGGGCCCATATGGCATTATTGTGGTGGATGGTGTTTCAACACAACCTTTAAATACACAAAAGTAAACATTTTCAACAGAATGGAAAAAACAAACCACCTCTACGACTAGCAGTTAATTTGAAGGAGAAATTAGAGTCTGGTGTTTTCAATCAATGGGATGACAGTCAGATGTGAGTGCATGCCCTGGTGTATTTAAAGATCACTTCAAGAGCAAGGTGTGTAATAGTTGGTGGTCACAAGAGGTCATAATGGAAAATCAGGATGCACAGCAATGGTGGGCATGACATGTTTTCAAGGAAAAATACACTGCTCTCAGGACAAAACAACAACAACAAACAAACAAAAAATTGATGCTCATCTGCTGTTTGCTACAAATTTACATTTACAGCATTTAGCAGACGCCCTTATCCACAGCGACTTACAATTGATACAGTCTTACAATACAAGCAATTGTGGGTTATGGGTCTTCCTCAAGGACCCAACAGTGGTAGCTTGGCAGAGGTGGGATTTGAACCCTGGACCTTCTGGTCCATAGTCCAGTACCTTACCCACTAGGCTACCACCATCCGTGGTCCATCGACAAGTCAGAAGGATATTGGCTAACATATTTAGAACTTTATGGTTTAAATGACAAGCTTCATGTACGGACAAAGTAAAACTCCAGCATAAGAATCTTATTGCGTATGTGAAACATTGTGGAGGAAGTATCATAATTCGGGCCTGTTTTGATGCATCTGGGCAGGATGGCTTACCACAAAGCTCTGAAGAAAAATATTAGGAATCTCAAAAAATTGTGGGTCATGCAACAACAACACTAAACACGCAAGTTGCACAATTTCAATATAAGCTTATAATTGATTCATTATAATAACTTAAAAAAAACCACAGTAAAATATAGTGGCAATTAGAATTTGTGGTAATTTAAAGTAAGATATTGTAATTAAGTGCATTTATATTTTCTATGGTTGTCTGTTCCAGTCAACAATTATTGTTCAAAACCTAAAACCTTATACCTGAAATAACAGGTCAGCAGGATATGCATTCACAGAAGAAATGCCTTCTGTATAATGTAGTATTTTTTTCTTTTTACTGGACCTTTTGTAAAGAGTAAAATGCTATGATTTGAATTGCGATTTCTTATGGAATGAATTCCCAGCTCGTTCTGACATTTAAGGATTGCCCTACTTAGTTTTAGTGTCTGCATCAACTGTATTTCTCACGTGTGCTACTGAATGTCTGTATGTGTTTGCATACTCCTCAGCTCAGATGGCTGGCTAGCAAAGGTTTCTTGCTGTCCTCTGATGTCTCCCACTGCTGTCTTCCAGTGTTTCTTCTAGCGATTTATTGCATAAGCGCTGAATAAAATGAAGGTTTAGGTTACTCACTGATAGGAGAGAAGTAAAGGGTGTAGATGGAGACAAAATGCTGTTCAGAATACGATTTAATGCTTCTTTAATGCCAAAAATCATTTGTCATTTTGGGTTAGTGATTAATACGCAATGTACATTATAGGAGGACGGGGATGGGGTTTGTGAAACCATATGCAGGCACTACATTAAATACATTATTCTGATATAATGTCCTTTATGTTACGATTCGCCATATCAGAACGATGGCGAACCGTCAAAATTAAATAAGAAGGATTGGGACCCAAATGCGGTTAGCTCCAGATGGTTTTATTGAACTGAAATGATACGAAATAAAAAGGGAATTACGCAAACGCCAGGTAAGCAAGTAACGAAAACAAAAATGAGCCCCTGTTGTGTGTGTGCCAAAGCAGAGGAATCGCGATCAGGCAGCAACCACCCAACACATACAACACAGGAGCTAGCCAGCCCTGCTTGGATAGGCAAGGGAGAGAGAAGGGGGGTTGTGGCCCTCCAGTTCACGTCCGAGCTGCTGGAGCCCACACACACCGCATACACGAAGCTGCCGTGGGCGTTGGCCTGAAATGGAATAAAACAAATAGTGAATAAACAAACACACGGCAAGCATTAACGAACACAAATGAGTCTCTGTGTGTGTGTGTGCCAAAAAGCAAAGAGAATCTGTGACAGGCAACCCCCCACCCCGGCAGGAACACAACCACCGAGTCAGGCGCGCCTCGCCTGATGGACAGGGAGTGAGAGGGGGGTTGTGGCCCTCCAGTTCGCGTCGAGCTGCGGAGCTCACCACACACGCATTCACGAGGCTGACGAGGGCGTGGCCTGGAAACGGATAAAAGAAATTAAATGGATTTAAACAAACCCAAAGCTAGCAAAGTAGTAACAAAAAAACAAAATGAGTCTCTGGTGTGTGTGCCAAAGCAGAGAATCTTGATCAGGACAGCTGAACAACACACAACAGAGTCAGCCGGTCTCGCCGGATTGGGACAGGGAGTGAGAGGGGGGTGTGGCCCTCCAGTTCGTGACCGAGCTGTAGGAGCACACGCACACACATACACGGAGCTGCCGTGGGCGTGGCCTAAAGCTCCTGCACGCTCTGAGCGGGTTGCAGCACCGAGGGAACGCGAGGAATGCGGAAGCACGGAGTAGGGAGCGAGATGGCAAAAGTAATAACAAACGGAAAGTAAAATAAAGCTCAGCCTACACTACCTATTAGTCTGTCATTACCTCACGTCTCCTGACGCTACGGAGGCTCCGCCCCTAAACGGACGGAGTCTGTCCTCTCAAAATCCCTGCAAAATAAAAGAAACGAAAACTGACGAAAAGGCGGAAGCGTGGCGCTCTTTAATAGAGCGGGGGGGACGAGACCTGTAAGGTCTCGAAGTGCGCAAAGCCAAAGGCTTCACAATAAATGCCGTGGCCGGAGTCAAGTGGCACAAACGGCGTATTTGACGCGATGATCCGACAGCTACTGCCTGTGACGAGGGTCTTAAATACCCACAGACAGCAGCTGAGGATCCTTTGCTCTGATTGCGCTGTCAAAGTCTATTGACAGCGCAAACAGAGCGGCTGTCAGGAGTCATGCCAGGAATGTGGAGCGTTGCTGCCACCTATGGGTCATTCCTGGCATGGCACCCCGGGCCTGCCGGACACGTTCGGGGTTGAGCGACCGACGAAAGGGGAGGCCCTGGTAGGCAGGGCAAACCCCCAGCAAAGGACTGAACAGAACGGGGGGGCAGGCGCCGGCAGGTCTGGCGCTTACAGCGGGCTGAGTGACCCACTCACTGGTCCCGGAGATCAACCCGAGGGCCGCCGGCCGAGGAGCAGGACACCGCAGCGCAAACGCAGAAGCCAGCGACCCAAGAGCAGAGGTCAAAACCGGCGGCCCAGGGACAGAGCCCAGGGCTGGCGATTCATGGGCGGAGCTCAGCACTGGCAAAAAAGGAGCCGGATCCGGCCTGCAGAGGCCGACGAAAAAAGCCGGGGCCAGGGATCTGGCCAACCGCATAGATGCCAAGGACCTCAGAGACGAGGCTAACAAAGGTGACCATGGCGACGCAGGGATTGGTCGTGGCAACCGTGGTGCGGGGTTCGGGACCAGAGATCGTGGCGCAGGGACCGGTCTGCGTGACCGAGGCACAGGGGTCGGCAGCAACGACCGGTGCGCGAAATGCCCAGACATGGAGCCTACCGGCTCAAACATGGGACCAGGAGGCACAATGGACTCCTGCGCAAGGCCAGGCGGCGCCAACAGTGCAACCGTGGAGTCCAGCTGCTCAAACACGGGACTGACTTGCGCGGCGGGCCCCAGTGCAGGGCCAGGGGGCGCCATAGGCTCAGGCACAGGGTCTGACTGCCCCAGTGCGGAGCTTGAAAGTGCGTTGAGCCCAGGTTCACCGCTGGGGGGCGCTGTGCACTCACTCATCCAGCTAGTGCATTCAGTGCACTTGTAAACAGGGCTAGGTGATACTATAAGCCTCTCCGTGGAGCCTTCGTGCTCAAACACGGGGCCTAAAGGCGCATAAGGCTCCTGTATGGGGCCAGTTGGCACGAACTGCCTCACCGTGGAGTCTTTGTGCTCGAACACGGGGCTTGCGTGCACAGCGGGCCCAGATACAGGGCCAGGGGGCGCTATACGCTCAGGCACGGGGCCAACGGGCACGGTGATCTCCAGAACAGAGCTTAATTGCTCAGGTTCACGACCTGTTAGGCCCTCAGTGACCCTGACGGACCTCCTACAGGATCTACGAAGGCAAAACTCCGCATCAATGGCCAGGTCGTAAAGCTCTGTAATAGAGGAGGGCGGCCTGAGCAGATCCAGCTCGCTCAACACCTCCCCATTAAGCGCCCAAAAAAAAAGGGCTATGAGGACCTGGTCATCGAAGCCGGAAGTGACGGCAACGTTGTTGAAGTCCCCTACTAACTCCAGGACTGACCTGGTCCCTTGTTCAAGGTCGAGGATCCCAGGGGTCCTAGGAGAGACGGCCCATGACCGAGGGGCTTCCTGAGTACGAGTGTTGCACCCCTGCAAGGAGTCAAGGGGTGCAGGAATCGGGTCTAAGTGGACCGTGAGCGGGGATCGGGGCCATAACGATCGCGGCGACAGGAACGGTCTACATGACCGTTAGGCCACAGGGTCGGCGGGGGAAACGACCGGTGTGCAAAAAAAAAACACCCAGGGCGTGGAGCTTTTCGGCTCAGACGCGGGGGTAGGTGGGCGCAGTGGGGGTCCTGCACGGGGCCAGGCGGACGTGAAATGCTCTCCACGTGGAGTCTTGGGATCAAAACGGGGATTGTGTGCGCGGTCAAGGGGGCCCAGGTACAGGCCCAGGGGGGCGCCATACGCTCAGGCACGGGTTTGATCGCCCAGGTTGGAGCGTGCGGTGCGGCGATGAGCCCAGGTTTCAATATGGGGGGCGGCTTGTGCGCCCGCTCTGCCAGTTCTGTAGCATCCGTGTGCTCGTTTGAACGGGCTAGGTGGCGCTATAGGCTCTGGCAAGGAGTCATCGCCCAGGTGCGGAGAGCGTGTGAGGCGCGCCGAGCCAAGTTCAAAAAGGGGGGGCGCTTGTGCGCGCGCTTGCCAGTTCGAGCATTCCGTGTGCTCATGAACGGGGCTAGGTGGCGCTATAGGTTCTGGCACGGGGTCTGATCGCCCAGGTTCGGAGCGTTTGAGTGCGCGACGAGCCCGGGTTCACAAACTGGGGGGAGCTGTGCGCTGCTCTGCCAGTCGAGCATTCGTCGGGAGCATATGAACGAGGCTAGGTGGCGCTGTAAGGCCCCTGGAAAGGGACGGGGGATGGGAGCTGATAGGGAGGGAGACTCTTCTCTTCTATCACGCTGCTCGAGGCGGGCCTCCGCCAAAACGACCAGCTCGAGGCAGGTATCGAGGAAGAGGCCGAGGGGAAAGCACAGCTCCATTATCCACATCATCAACCAGCCCATTTCCTAAGGGGTGGGTGATCAGCACCCCTGGGCTGCGTCCCGGCAAGCACCTCTGTTGTGGCTAGGGCTAATAAAATTCAGCCACATTATCCTGCACAGTCGCGGAACCTTGATCAATAATAAAAATGGTCATGGGTTCGGGGGCAGGAGTAGGTGGCTGGGGTCCGATGGAGATGCTACGGCCTGAACAAATCCATCCGGGCTCCAGTGGACGGCGGGACGGCGAGCGAGGGAGGGGCAATTTGGGACGGGCAGGCTGCGAAAATTCTCGGCCTTTGGGGTTGGAGAGGAAAGGGGGGGGGGGAAATCCTCAGCAAGACAAGAAAAAAAATTGCCCTCGTGACGGAGGATCTACGATAACTTCCTCAAACCCGAGATAGGAAAAACTCTCAGCAGGGATACGAAAGATCTTCTCGTGTGGGAATAAGAGAATTCCTCATCGAGTCATAACAAAAATACTCGTAGTGAGGATACCAAAAAAAAATCCTAGCGTCTAGGTCACGAAGCGAGGGGCACCCCCCCCAAATTGCCAACCGCGACCCAGGGTAGCGGAAAACCCGCCGTCTGCGGCGCTCGTCTGGGGACCTCTCTAGTGGAGGTCCCAGGAGCTAACGGCTGGGTCCCTTGGCTGGTAGGGAATCATTCTGTTTACGATCGCCATATCAGAACGATGGCGAACCGTCAAAATTAAATAATAAGATTGGGACCCCAAATGCTGTTAGCTCAAGATGGTTTATTGAACTGAAAAATGATACGAAAAAAAAGGGCAATATTACGCAAACGCCCCAAGGAAAAGCAAGAACGAAAACAAAAATGTGAGCCCCCCCCTGGTGTGTGTGCCAAAAGCAGGGAACTGCGATCAGGCAGCAAACACCCCACCCACAAACACAAGAGCTTAAGCCCACGCCCATGCTTGAAGGCAGGGAGAAGACGGGGGTGGGGCCCTCCAGTCACGTCCGAGCTGCTGGGAGCCCAACACACGCATACACGAAGCTGCCCGTGGGGGGCCTGAAATGGAATTAAAACAAAATAAGTGGAATAAATAAACAACACACGGCAAGCAGAGTACGAACACAAAAATGAGTCTTGTGTGTGTGTGTGCCAAAAGCAGAGAATACGAGTGATAAGGCAGCGAAAAAACACACAACACAGAGCTCAGCCCGCGCTCGCCTGAATTGAAGGGAGTTGAAGAGGGGGGAGTGGCCCTCCAGTCCGTCGTCCGAGCGGCAGGAGCTCACACACACGCATCACGAGGCTGACAGAGGGAGTGGCCTCATGAAACGGAATTAAAATAAATAAATGGATTTAACAAACACAAGCTAGCAAAGTAACAAAACACAAAATGAGGTTCTCGTGTGGTGTGCCAACAAGCGAGAATCTGTGATCAGACAGCGAACACACACCACAGAGATCAGCGCGTCTCGCCTGATTGACAGGGGAGTTGAGAGGGGGGTGGTGGCCCTTCCAGTTCGTGACCGAAGCGTAGGAGCACACGCACACACTAACACGGAGCTGCCGTGGGCGTGGCCTAAAGCTCCTGCCACGCTCTGAGCGGGTTGCAGGCCACCGAGGGAACGAGAGGAAAGGACAAAGCGGGGAAAAGCACGGAGTAGGGGAGCGAGGGATGGCAAAAGTAATAACAAACGGAAAGTAAAATAAAAAAAAAAGCTCAGCCTACCACTACCTATTAGTATGTCATTACCTCACGTCTCTTGACGCTACGGAGGGCTCCGCCCCTAAACGACGGAGCTTCCTCTCAAAATATTCTGCAAACCTACAAGAAAACGAAAAAACTGACGAAAAGTCGGGAAAGCGTGGCGCTCTTGAATAGAGCGGGGGGGGACGAGACTGTAAGGTACTCGAGTGAGCAAAGCCAAAGGCTTCACAAATAAATGCCGTGGCCGGAAGTTTCCAAGTGGGCACAAAGGCGTTTGACGCGATGATCCGACAGCTACTGCCTGTGACGAGGGTCTTAAATACCCACAGACAGCAGCTGAGGATCCTTTGCTCTGATTGCGCTGTCAAAGTCTATTGACAGCGCAAACAGAGCGGCTGTCAGGAGTCATGCCAGGAATGTGGAGCGTTGCTGCCACCTATGGGTCATTCCTGGCATGGCATCCTAACACTTTAAACTTGTATTAGACTAACTCTGCATTTATTTTGTATTATGACCTCTCATATAGATCAACCAGTCTATATGACCTCTGTGTCCATTCAAGTAGTTCCAGAATTCTGGCCTTTTAAGTTATTTAGACTTGTGCCATATAAAGCCCTCAACCCCAAACACTGCCCACTGTCTCTGAGACATAGTGTGTCCTGTGTTGTCTCTGCTCTCAAGCAAGGAAGTGAATCTTCTGCAGTGAATCTTCAGCATGTTAGCCTCTGTTTTAGACTTCCTCACATACACATTAATGAAGACATTGTTTATGGAGGATTTTAATTCTGAAATGAAGCATACATACATTCACCGATCACTTTAGAAGGTGCAGCTCCTTGATTCTACATTCACTGTCCATTTTATCAGTTCCACGTATCATATAGAAGCACTTTGTAGTTCTAGAATTACAGACTGGTGTCCATCTTACAGGATGCTGGTGGCTGGACATTTTGATAGGTGGATTATTTCAGTCCAGCAGTGACACTGGGGTGTTTAAAAACTCCAACAGCACTGCTGTGTCTGATCCTCTCATATCAGCACAACAAAACAAAACACACCACCACTACAGTGTATCACAAAAGTGAGGACACCCCTCACATTTCTGCAGATATTGAAGTATATTTTTTCATGGGACAACACTGACAAAATGACACTGACACAATGAAAAGTGGTCTGTGTGCAGCTTATATAACAGTGTAAATGTATTCTTCCCTCAAAATAACTCAATATACAGCCATTAATGTTTAAACCACTGGCAACAAAAGTGAGTACACCCCTAAGAGACTCCACCCCTAAATGTCCAAATTGAGCACTGCTTGTCATTTTCCCTCCAAAATGTCATGTGACTCGTTAGTGTTACTAGGTCTCAGCTGTGCATAGGGAGCAGTTGTGTTAAATTTTGTAGTACGGCTCTCACACTCTCTCATACAGGTCACTGAAAATTCCAACATGGCACCTCATGGCAAAGAAGTCTCTGAGGATCTTAAAAGACGATTTGTTGCGCTACATGAAGATGGCCAAGGCTATAAGAAGATTGCCAACACTCTCAAACTGAGCTGCAGCACAGTGGCCAAGATCATCCAGCATTTTAAAAGAGCAGGGTCCACTCAGAACAGACCTCGTGTTGGTCGTCCAAAGAAGCTGAGTGCACGTGCTCAGCGTCACATCCAAATGCTGTCTTTGAAAGATAGGTGCAGGAGTGCTGTCAGCATTGCTGCAGAGATTGAAGATGTGGGGGGTCAGCCTGTCAGTGCTCAGACCATACGCCGCACACTACATCAAATTGGTCTGCATGGCTGTCACCCGAGAAGGAAGCCTCTTCTGAAGTGTGTACACAAGAAAGCCCGCAAACAGTTTGCTGAAGACATGTCAACAAAGGACATGGATTACTGGAACCATGTCCTATGGTCTGATGAGACCAAGGTTAATTTGTTTGGTTCAGATGGTCTCAAGCATGTGTGGTGGCAGTCAGGAGAGGAGTACAAAGATAAGTGTGTCATGCCTACGGTCAAGCATGGTGGTGGGAATGCCATGGTCTGGGGCTGCATGAGTGCAGCAGGTGTTGGGGAGTTACATTTCATTGAGGGACACATGAACTCCAATATGTACTGTGAAATACTGAAGCAGAGCATGATCCCCTCCCTCCGGAAACTGGGTTGCAGGGAAATGTTCCAGCATGATAATGACCCCAAACACACCTCTAAGACGACCACTGCTTTATTGAAGAGGCTGAGGGTAAAGGTGATGGACTGGCCAAGCATGTCTTCAGACCTAAACCCAATAGAACAGCTTTGGGGCAACCTCAAGTGGAAGGTGGAGGAGCGCAAAGTCTCGAATATCCGCCAGCTCTGTGATGTTGTCGTGGAGGAGTGGAAAAGCATTCCAGTGGCAACCTGTGAACTCTGGTAAACTCCATGCTCAGCAGAGTTAAGGCAGTTCTGGAAAATAATGGTGGCCACACAAAATACTGACACTTAAGGAACTTTCACTAAGGGGTGTACTCACTTTTGTTGTCGGTGGTTTAGACATTAATGGCTGTATATTGAGTTATTTTGAGGGAAGAATTAATTGACACTGTTATATAAGCTGCACACAGACCACTTTTCATTGTGTCAAAGTGTCATTTTGTCAGTGTTGTCCCATGAAAAGATATACTTCAATATCTGAAGAAATGTGAGGGGTGTACTCACTTTTGTGATACACTGTACATCAGTGCCACTGCAGAGCTGAGAATGGCCCAAACCCCAAATAGTACCTGATCTGTGATGGTCCTGGACATTCAAGAACAGAGTACAAGGGACTAACAAAGTATGCAGAGAAACGTATGGGCTACAGTCTGTAGAACTACTTCTATTTCTGCTTTTCTATGGTAAGTAGAACTGATAGTGTAGAAACTAGAAGGTGTACCTTCATATCTTTTGCTTCATGCTGTTTAAAATACAAGTTAATGCGCTTAAATTTAGCTGTTTTGATAATATCACACAAATACATGCAGCAAAGGGACAACTTGGGCTCCACCTGGCAGATGTTTAAGCTTCAGAGCAGTTCAGTGACTGTAAAATGGTACAGTAATTAGGAATGAATGCTCATATAAGTAACAATGTTAATTTTTCCTACTCACTGTGAAACAACACTGTGAAAAAAGAAATGATGTTTTCTTACGACTGCTAGCACTGCATGTACAACCAATAGTGGGTAATAACTCTGAGTATGGCTCGCACTGAGATGTGTATGGACATGCGTTGTTGGAGTATAATACAAGTTGAAGAGTAATATGACAGCTTTGTGATGCACAATACTGTTGTTTGCCAAGTTTTGTTATTGTTTTAATGTCACTGCTAGTTTTGAAACCTTTTTGTCTGGGAATAAGAAGCACCATTGCTCCAGTTACTTACCGGTACAAAAATAGCACTGTAAATTAAGTTTGATTTTATGATACTGGCCTTAAAACTATGTCAAAGCATTGTTTATTTTCTTAGATAATAAATCAAAACAATCACCTAAACTTTATTATTGTTTATCTTTAATTAATGTCTGCCTTTCTTAAAATAATTAACTTGACAACAGGCAAACCATACATTTAAAATTCCATTGTCAGGGAACAAAACATGGAACTGTACACTGTAGCAATCACTTGCTCCACAGGCTATTAAATGAACATGCATACAGCATGTAAAACTTAACCACACCACACATATTACAGTCTGGCTACCCACAACTCAGTATACTGTATGATTTATTACCTTAAACTGGCACAGATCTTATCTCGCCTCTAACAGGTGTTGCTACCACCTTTATTCTCCATGAATAATTTACATATAAATTACATATAAACCATGGACCTCAGAGAGCCAGACAGCAACTGATCACAGCAGAAGGAAAATGAGTGGAGTTAAATGAGAGGAGTGGCTCCAATTATGACTAAAAATCTGGATTCAAACTGACTGATAGCCTCACCTACCTAACTTATAAATTCAAGGGGGGAAATGGAGTACAGTGCAGGAATCACTTTACTGAATCAAAATTCTTTGTATTTGTAGTAGTGTGATATGGACCAAATGTTTAATAATTATATTATCATGTGAAGTTAGTGAAATTAGTCAGGTCAGTTCAATACACCGCACAACTTTACAGTTATATTTTCCAGTCACTATTTGGTATCATATATTATTCATACAGTAACATTATCAAATGTAATTAATATTTAATGAAAATATCAATCAATGTTAATTATGTAACAGCAGACAAAAAAGATTTTACTCCGTGTGAATGGAGCCTGAATGTTTCTGCCAGAGGAATATTGGCCTGGCCTCTAGCCTTTACCCATCTAATTAAACTTGCTGTTCCTTACAACAGCTAGCCAACTGGGAAGGAAGCAAAATGATTAGGGTTCAGTCTTTTGCTTGTGCTCTGTTAATTTGCCATTTTATAATCTCTAGTCTCCCAGCCTCTTTAACACTATACAACTACAGTGTACAGTTCTGAGCAACATACTGTCTTATGGTTGACCATTACAAAAATGTAATGTGGTTTAACTTATAACTTTTAACTATATACAGATTACCTGCTATGTTGAGGCTTTCATTTGCATGTGAGGTTTGAATCTGATAATACACAGCCTCAAACCCTGTAAGTGCTGAAAAACATGTATTTTCCCCCTTAGGTAGAATTTAGTTAATTTTTGTTCATCCTAAAGTTTTGTAAAGGTCTCCAATTAAAATTACAGTACATATATTTGTAGAACTTTATTTTAAAACTCAAAAGTTCTAAAATGCAACTTTGGCATGGTAGTGTACTTAACTGTAATTATATCCCAGTTAGTTCTGACCCCACAAACTGATTGGCTGAGAGATGTTTTTCCTGTGACATTATTGACGATAATGGCACTCTGACTGATGCTCTATAAGTATTACTCTGAGGTATACACACGTAACCTAGCAATAACACCCACCCTAAAAAGCAGCCAAGTTATAATGACACAAGTAAAACACTGCCGAAATAAAAGCTATAATTAGTTTATAAAATATCTTGGTTTTGAAAACGATTTAAAATTTGGGAGATGAAGCTATTAATGACCAACCTGAGCCAAAAGTTTATCACCTAGGATTTGGAAGAGCAGGAAAAGCGAAATAAAGTCAGTCCTTCAAATCAAACGTCCCGGGCAATGAGACTGAAGATCAGTTTTAGTCCCATCAACAGAAATGACCTGAATCAGCTTCATCACTCACAAAGACGTCTTTCAATAAACCCCATCCTCGGCTGATCGGAGGTTCATTGATCTGACAGGTCTGTTATCTGTAAGTCCAGCTCTTAATACAGAGAAGCTGCTGATGCTCTATTAGTCTGCTGTTACATTTCTGACTGATAAGATTAACATTAAGAGCTTCATCATACAAATTTATAATCACTAATCAGACTGGATCCTAGACTTTAGTTATAACACCCGGATCTCACTCCGATTTGCTTCAGTCGGTAGAACAGTGGATCTTAGTAACAGCCTGCCTTATAAACCCGAACCGTTTTATTTGCTGAATGTAAATAAACTTTCTTTTTAATAAATTAAAACTTACCAATCGACATATTTGTGTTTATTGTCTGTATAATAAACAGTTATTGGTAATTCTGTTCCTCGACTTTAATGACTGGAGGGCTTAGCAGCGGGGTAACGATAGAATGGATCTATTTTACCTCGAGGAAGGCTGAAACAAATCGGTTTTTCTGTCCTTTTTATCTTAAAATCTAACAATAAATGGCGATCTCACGTTGAAGCACTCCCTCTCATGTATTAGTGCTTAACTTAGATCTTTTTTCTCAATAATACAGGTGATATGACCTCCAAGTGCACTTTATTTGTGCAAATGTGGTAAGAAATGAATTCATAAATAGTCCTATGCATTTTTTCAGACTTTGTTTAAGCATGAATGTACAACCCTTGGCCATGATTTAGTATGAATCAATACCATTTAGTAATATATTAAGACTAATCTGATGATTGATTAATATTACCAAAGTACATTTCTTGGTTATATGTATGTAAACATACATACAAAAATAGATTTATTTTCAGTATTACACTAAAGCTGATGTGATAGTAAAATATACTTTTCTTTTAAGTATGCTTGTTTTAAGTATGTTGGAAAATGTGTTCATTTAAGTGTTGGTACTTATAGCATACTGCAGTCTAACTTTAAAAAAGTACTGTTTTAGAATATACTTTTTAATAATACACTTAATTTGTAATGACAATGACATATACTTTTGCTTAAACATGTAGTACAGTAGTAAGAAACAGAGTTATTAAAATGTATTTTCCTGTATCACACTAATGTATCATTTACATTATTCAATCATTTTCTTATCCGCGTGATCCTAGTCAGAGTCATGTTAATGCCGGTGCCTAGCCAGCTGCACAGGGTGCAAGGCAGGAACAATCCTAGATAGGGCGCCAATCCATCGTAGGGCACATTTACATCTCATACACAATCACACACTAAGAGCACTTTAGAAACACCAATTAACCTAACGCCCATGTCTTTGGAATGTGGAAGGAAACCGGAGTACCCATTTACATTGTATATTGTTAAAATATATAAGTCAATTTAAAAAATACACAAAATTAAAATGCAACTTACTTCCTTACTTCTTGACATACTTTAAGTTATGATTAAGGCACTTAAGTATACTTTTTACATATTGTTTTTAGTATTATAGTATTTTCTTGGAAGGAACTTCATGTTGTGCTTTTGTGTACAGTACATTTGTCACAGAACTGGATATACAAATATTATTCCTACTTAAACAAAGACCCAGTGACCCATACAGATATCAAACAGGTCATGCTGAAGATTTTGTCCCTGCTGTAAGAGACATCTTTCTAGATGTTTTATCCTAACATAAGAGGCAAATCAAGGATGTCCACTTAAAAGGTCAGCATGGCTTAAAGGTGTGATTCTATTGTGAGCAGGCTACGTTTGGTCTCGGGTCTTGTTTCAGCTTGCACTCGTAAACATGTCATCTCTTAGTCTTTGATGAGCCAGTGTGAATAACGTCAGGGCGTCACAGGTTTTAAACCCCCCAGAAGGGCTGACCGTGAACAGCCACTAATTCTGATGAAAAAGCAAGACACTTGAGCTACTGACTTCCTGTATTTGATATCTTATCATTTGATTTGGTAATAAGAGTACGAGTGGCAGCACAAGTGAATGCATGGTGTGATCAATCACTTGGTTTATAAATAGATTAACTCCAGCATTGGGAGTAACTTTGGCCAACCAAATTGCAGTCCATAGGCTCCCTCATGCCAGTGGAAGATCTCTCAACAGCTCCTAGCGACAGCAGCTCCAAATCTGATGAAACTACGTGCAATGGCAATCAAGTGTGGTAGCCATTCTGTCTTTGACAGCCGGCAGCCATGGTCTTTATCTGACTTGCCTGTACCACATCATCGTACCCCTTGTACTTTTTGTTTGATTACTTTGCATTCACTTCCTATTTCATTCGAATAGATATCACACATACTTCAGCACTTTGTCACTACTTTATAACCAGTGCATGTTTGCTCACTTTGCACTGCACAAAACTTAAACAGTTACCTGAACATTAAATCATTAAATCATGATTAAAACTTTCCATACTAGAACAGACTTTTCCTGGATAACATACCAATAGCGGTACATTTTTGTTCTGTGCACCACATAGGCATAGTTTTAGGGGGCGGGGGATAAAATGTCCCATTTTTAAATGTTGAGATGAAATGTATGCCACTGGTGCAGTACAAAAAATAGAATTGTACTCTCAAAATACAAAACCACAACGTCCACAATTTAAAGCACACTCTAAAGGTAGAAAATACATACAATGATGTAGACTTGAGTACCATCCAATAAAGCTCATTTGCACCCTGAAAAGCATTTGTAGTCTAAACGTGCTAAATGTTATACAGAATATCTTTCAAGGTTTTATAACCGCTTCAGTTTTCAAAGCAAATGAACAGTCGAAGCATGGATGAAGATGAAAGTTTCTATGCACCTAACCGTAGCTGTCTGAGCCAGTTTGCCTCTGTTCCCTCTCTAACTCCCTGTGATCCACTCCTTGTCACCCTTCTTGCCTGCAGAAATCTGTAACCACAGCAACATTGACTCAGTGTAGAACTAAGCCTGAATTCTAGAAAAGGGCAGATTAAGTGCTCAAGGATCTTTCTTTCTTTGTACTTTACAGTGCAGGGCTGAGTTTTGCTGTAACACGTGCAATTTGTTTTCCATTTCAGATGGTCAGATATATATTTCAATTTGTTTTGTATACTTCACCTGTCTTGTTATTTTTTTTCCTTTCTAAGTACCTGAGCCAACCGGGGTGAAAAAGGCTCTTCACAGGACCAACAGTCAAAGGACTGGTATCAGCTGAGCATTGTTACTGTATCTTCCAATGTTTACACAACATATAGAAGTGCTTAGAATTGTTAGTTGCTATTGTGTTTATGACAGAAATAGAATGTATTTTTATAAAATATACTTATTGTGAGCAGCACAGGTGCTTAGCACTGTTGTATCACAGCTTCAGAGACTGGTTTTTGAGTCCCAGCTCAGTCACTCAGTCGTTCTCCCTGTGTGTGTGAACTCCAGTTTCCCACATTACAAAGACATGCATTAGGTCAGTTGGTGTTTCTAAGGTGTGTGTGTGTGTAGAAATAAACTCCCCAAGCAATTTGTTAGGTATATCTGTACACCTACTACTACAATATACTATACTCATGCAGTTATCTAATCAATCTATTGTGTGGTGGCAGTTCAATGCAAAAATTATGCAGATACAACAACTAATCTATCTTGCAATCAACTAACGTTCAAATCAATCATATGAGTGGAGCAAAAATTGGATTTTAGTGATAGTGATCATGCCAGGCAGGCTGTTTTTGAGTATTTCTGGAACTTTTTGACACACAACAGTCTCTAGAGTTGACTCAGAATGGTGCAATAAAGAAAAAACATCCAGTGAGCAGCAGTTGATGGAGATGCTTTGATGAGGGAGGTCAGATGAGAATGGCCAACTGCCTCGTGCTGACAGAAGGCTATGGTAACTTAGATAACCACTCTGTACAAGACAATGTTTTTTTTTTTTTTTACAGTTAAAGTATACTAACTACACAATTAGTTGGTCCATTTTAACACAGTTTTTGGGACTTACCATAACCACTTGCAATAAGGTATTCTTGTGTTTTTAGACTCTGAGTAGGTCAAAAGTCTCTCCAAGTTATTTCATCATCACAGGGGTGGGCGATATGAGTTAAAATTCATATCATGATAGTTTCCACTCTCAGTACGATAACCATAAAATATCATGATATAATAAACAAAATAGATGATACTTTATTTTATTTACAGTGGTGCTTGAAAGTTTGTGAAGCTTTTAGAATTTTCTATATTTCTGCATAAATATGACCTAAAACTTCATCAGATTTTCACACAAGTCCTAAAAGTAGATAAAGAGAACCCAGTTAAACAAATGAGATAAACATATTATACTTGGTCATTTATTTATTGAGGAAAATGATCCAATATTACATATTAGTGAGTGGCAAAAGTATGTGAACCTTTGCTTTCAGTATCTGGTCTGAACCCCCCCTGTGCAGCAATAACTGCAACTACTGTAAACACCGGCTTGGAGGAATTTTAGCCCATTCCTCCGTACAGAACAGCTTCAACTCTGGGATGTTGGTGGGTTTTCCTCACATGAACCTGCTTGCTTCAGGTCCTTCCACAACATTTTCAATTGGATTGAGGTCAGGACTTTGACTTGGCCATTCCAAAAAAAAACTTTAAACTTTATTCTTCTTTAACCATTCTTTGGTAGAACGACTTGTGTGCTTAGGGTCGTTGTCTTGCTGCATGGCCCACCTTCTCTTGAGATTCAGTTCATGGACAGATGTCCTGGCATTTTCCTTTAGAATTCTCTGATATAATTCAGAATTCATTGTTCCATCAATGATGGCAAAGCCGTCCTGCCCAGATGCAGCAAAACAGGCCCAAACCATGATACTACCACCACCACGTTTCACAGATGGGATAAGGTTCTTATGCTGGAATGCAGTGTTTTCCTTTCTCCAAACATAACGATTTCCTTTTAAAACCAAAAAGTTCTATTTTTGGTCTCATCCGTCCACACTACATTCTTCCAATAGCCTTCTTGCTTGTCTACATTGATTTTTAGCAAACTGCAGATGAGCAGCAATGTTCTTTTTGGAGAGCAGTGGCTTTCTCCTTGTAACCCTGCCATGCACACCATTGTTGTTCAGTGTTCTTCTGATGGTGGACTCATGAACATTAATATTAGCCAATGTGAGAGAGGCCTTCAGTTGCTTAGAAGTTACCCTGGGGTCCTTTGTGACCTCGCCAACTATTACACGCCTTGCTCTTGGAGTGATCTTTGTTGGTCGACCACTCCTGGGGAGGGTAACAATGGTCTTGAATTTCCTCCATTTGCACACAATCTGCCTGACTGTGGATTGGTGGAGTCCAAACACTTTAGAGATGGTTTTGTAACCTTTTCCAGCCTGATGAGCATCATCAACAACTCTTTTTCTGAGGTCCTCAGAAATCTCTTCTGTTCAAGCCATGATACACTTCCACAAACGTGTGTTGTGAAGAGCAGACTTTGATAGATCCCTGTTCTTTAAATAAAACAGGGTGCCCACTCACACCTGATTGTCATCCCATTGATTGAAAACACCTGACTAATTACTAACAAATTAGCTGCTAATCCTAGAGGTTCACATACTTTTGCCACTCAGTAATATATGTAATATTGGATCATTTTCCTCAATAAACAAATGACAGTATAATATGTTTGTCTCATTTGTTTAAATGGGTTATCTTTATCTACTTTTAGGACTTGTGTGAAAATCTGATGATGTTTTAGGTCATATATATGCAGAAATATAGAAAATTCTAAAGGATTCACAAACTTTCAAGCACAACTCAAACGTCTAAATGCCATTCAAAAGTAGTCATAATAAATTTAATTTAAGTCGAAACATAAGAGTGAGTAATTTCATTAGAAAGTCTTGCTTTTCCATGTGTTTGCCAGTTGCAGATGCTTATGTGCATTTTGTTTTGTCTGTGGTGGGGCTGTTTCTGTTTCTGGGTTTATCACAGTAACCAAGGTTTGGAAAAATCCATATCATAGAACAGCATCATACTGGTATTCACTTCAATACTGGTATACCTCCCAGCCCTACATCATCATTATATTATGCAGTCTCAAAAATTAAGCAACTGCTAGGTATAAATTCTACTTCAATTTGTTCCATTTAAGACTCCCTAAGACCTCAGGCAATATGTTGTGCCTATTATGCAACTGGACCTAAGATATATCCAGCATGTTAATGCTTAGACATTGTAGTTTCATGGGTAATCAGAAGGGATCCTACCACAGTTTCCATAATGAAATATTTTTTGAAAAGTTTTTCAAAGAGTCTTTAATAGACAATTCTTAATCACATGTATCATTCGAAGGTGAAATAAAGAGGAATACAATTATTTTATCACCTGCACTTAGATTTGTTTCTAAGTCTAAAACCATCTAAAGTCTAACCCTAAAACTATCCCTAATCCTAGCTTGTACTAACAATAGTAGAAGTGGATGTCAGAAAGGTTGGAGGTTCACACATGTCAGAGCAACATCATAGATAATGTATATTTATACCCTTGGATATTTATATATGCATCATGACCCTCACCAGAAAAAGCAGAAATAAACTAAGACAGAGAGATTTGTTTCTTTGCAATACCCAACTGTACAAGGAAAATATATTTTCTCACATACCCTCCACTTTACAAGGAATTTTATTTGACTTCATCAAGAAGAGCTAAAATGTGCAGCCATTGCCTATCCTCTGTTGTACTCCTGGCTTTTAAAGTACTAGTTCTACCGTTTACTAGACTGCCAAAATTACAACGCATTTTAGGGCCACTGAAAAATAAATTTTTTGGTTACCTTTCGAGAATAAAGTCGTAATATTTCTAAAGTCGAAATTCTTTATTCTTATTTGTATTACACACTTGAATCGATGAGCCATGCTGTCAAAGAAGCCAGGCACATGCCATCTTTGATTGACCATTATTTCTGCATATAGTGCACCACATATGGAATAAAGTGTCATTTCGGATTCAGCTGAATTCTACTTTATCTTATAGGTATGTGGAGGTGCCTGAGCTTCCATCAAATTTCTGAGTTCCTGAGTTTTCCCACTAAATTGAGCTTGTTCGGTATCTGCAAAAAGGCTTTCATTACGAACAGTCCAAAATGAAAACGAACTATCATGTGAATGTGAACTGATGTGGGTGTTAAATAGCTGATGACCTAATGACAGTCAGGAAATATTCAGCAGGCTACAGCTGAGAGCTGAGAGAGAAAGGGTTGATAGTCTGGATAAAAATTGTTCAAATGTCAAGAACAAGGCATTCTGCAATGGCAAAAAATAGTCAAACTGCAAATGTGAAATAAAAGCTCACCACACTGACCTGATTGCCCATGTTGCCACCGAAAAACACTAAAGGAATGCTGCTCTTTTCTCAAATGCTAGAACGTTATTGGACACAGGCAGTTAATTTCCTAGAATGCGTATTCCAGTAAGCGAGGCAGAATTGCAGCTGGCTGTTCATGGCCATTCAAGCAGTTTAACTGTTGATCATTTAGGATGTATGGAGGAAGAAATTTCCAAGAAAGGGATTCGTTTACACAGAACAAAATGCACAGCACTGATTAATTTGGCAATTCTGCCTGTAGCACATGAAGATTTTCTGGAGCATATAGGGAGTGGACCATTCTCTCTAATTGTCAGTGACTGATGATGTAATTGTCTGGTTGATGTCACAACCAGAAAATAACTATGTGTAGTCATCAGATACTACAGCAAAAACACTCACAAGTCATTAACATCTTTTGCAGGAATTCTACATATTGTAGCTGGAGGTGGCAGAACTTAAGATGTTGAGGTTCTCTTTAGTGTCCAGGATGGACAGGATTAGGAATGAGATCATCAGAGGGACAGCACAGGTTGGAAAATTGGGAGACAAAATTCAAGAGGGAAGACTGAGATGATTTGGACATGTGCAGAGGAGGGATAATGGATATATTGGTAGGAGGATGTTGGAGATGGAGCTGCCAGGCAAGAGAGGAAGGCCAAAGAGGAGTTATATGGTTGTGGTGAATGAAGATTTGCAGGGAGTTGGGGTGAGAGTAGAGGACGTGGAGGACAGGGTGAGGTGGAAACGTTTAACTCGCTGTGGCGACCCCTGATAAAGGGAGAAGCCGAAAGAAGAAGAAGAAGAAGAAGAAGAAGAAGATACATATTGTAGCTGGTGACCTACAGCTTGCTGACCATAGCAAATGTTTTGTTCAAGTACCTGGATGACAACGAACTATCTGTACTTCATTACATCTTTCTTGTGATTGGTGGCTGTAATACAGAGTGTGGACCACTGCTGTTCAAAGATCATTTCAAATTACCCCTCGTATAGATTGCGAAACAGAGCAGAAGTCTCTGCTAAATAAAATGAGAAACAGAACTTACATGCAAAGGAACAAATTCTGCTGCCATAAACTCAAGTCTTCACCATGGATAGACTATTTCTTCACTGTAGATATCTACTCATCAGTAGCTAAGGAAGACAGAGTGAACAACGTTTTAAAAGAGAAAAGCTCTTAAGACTGTAAATAGGTCTTAATCAAAACTGAAATCAAAAGGGAGTTGCACAGCAAGGCAATGAAACAGAAAGTTTGGAAAGCAGAAATACCAAGCAGTCAGAATTGAATGTATGTTTGAGCTCAATTTACAATAGAAAGCAGATGGGAATGACTGTCCAAAAGTTCAACATAGCTCTTCATCTAACCTGAAATTGTAATCAGAAATCAGAAGAGAACGGGAAAGACAAAATTGCTAACAGGCAAACAGGATCAGAGGGAAGAACACAGCACAGAAGAAGAATGAACAGAAAAGAGTAAATCAAATTCAGTCCTTTTAGTGTTAATTGTGTTATTAGTAAATGTTCTTGGCTGGGATCTGAAATAATAATAATAATAATAATAATAATAATAAATCAGAGTAATATATCATTATTAATAATGTAATGATAAAATACCATTACTAATCGTACCATTGTAAACAAAATGCTGCACAAAAAGTATAAATTAGAATATAAAATTAAGTAAGATTAACAGAAGATTTAGAAGTACACTGGTAGTTATTTTGCTATTTAGAGCCTATTTCTTCAAACGTCTGTGACACCTTAGATTTAGAGCTAGTTTCAGCTACTGAAAGGGCGGGTTTAACGCAGACTTTTGGATATTTTTGCTGCATGTGGTAACGTTGGTTTTTCTGGTTTTCCCGAGGCAGTTGCCCAAATCCGGCCAACAGATGTTGCTGTAGTGTGGTTGATTCAAAAGAATGAAAAAGTGAATAAGTGATTAACTCAAATGATTCAAAGCTTCAGAAAACATAATTTGTCCCATCACTAGGTGTGGGTGAGTGCAAATGATGTTTGTTATAAATGTTTTGGGAATCGTTTGTAACTGTAATGTGATGACTAGAATTTAAACTGTAATGCAGGCTCAGTGGGTTTCACTGCTGCCTCACAGTAATGTCCTTTCTGTGTGGAGTCTGCATGTCCTCCCTGTGTCAGCAGGGGTTTACTCCGGGTTCTCCGGTTTCCTCCCGACTGGGCACCGGCTCTCCCACGAACTTCTACAGGATTAAGCGGATAAGAAAGTGAATGATAACTGTAATGCGATACTTTGTTACAGAAAAAACCCATTTTAACACTGCCATGTCAACAGGTGGTGCAGTTATGATGGAGTGTGATAGGGCAAAAAGAATAAAAAAGATTCACATGAGCAGCTATATAATTAGCAACAGCATGCTGGCATGTGGGTGGCACAGTGCTGCAGGGGAGACCCGGGCACTGTCTTTGTGGAGTTTGCATATTTTCCCTGTGGGTTTCCTCTAGCTACTCCGGTTGCCTCTCAAATTCCAAAGACATGCGTTAGGTCAACTGGCCTCTCTTAAGTATACGTGTTCAATGAATTGGTGCACTGCCTAGGGCTGGTTCCCGCCTTGTGCCCTGTGCTCCCTTTCAGGCCCAGGCTACCCACGTCTTTGATTTGGTATGAAAATGAATGATTACATTTTTCATGCTAACTGCTGTCACTGCATATTGATGTCAAGATTAAAATGTATTTGCACAGATGTGAGCTGATGTATATATCAAAAGAGAGCTGTGGTTTGAGAAATGACATTTGTTCCACTTCATTTAAGCTGTCATGATATCCACATGCTTAATAGCAGGTTTGCCTTAATGAAATGATCCACAATAGCTCACATGCAGCTCAGACAATGCTCTCTTTGTTTGCAAGGGGAGGGAAACCAACGGTAACGCAGAAATAGGATCATAACACAAATATTATTAAATCATATGCTCCAGAGACTGTAAGCTGCTGCCTTTTGACTTTGATTTAGTATGAAGTCAGAAAGCAATCGCTAATCTTTGTAATTCAATTTTCCATTCAGTGGGAAAAATTAAGCTTGTATTTGTGTGTGTGTGTGTTGTTGGTTGTTATTATTGGGTGTTATTATTTAATGCTGTACTCTATGTACTCATGCCAGTACTATTCAGTTTTAAAGTCCCTTGAACGAAAGTTACATTTTCTCATTTAAACCAAGAAGTAATTCAGAGGGTGGAAGAAAATATGATAAGAGTAATGTATCACCATCAGAGGGACATTATTCTTTAAGCACCTATGTGCTACTTACGTCCCATTCAGAAATGATTAGATACAATAATAGATAAGTAGTGAGTGGAGACATGTAACTGAGTGCATTTGCAGTTAGTTCGCTTTTGCAGTTGCAGTTATCTACACTATACATAACCAAATGTTTGTTTACACCCAAAATCATGGGTGTTATTACAGTGCTACAACAGCTTTCGCTCATCTGAGAAGGCTATCCGCTAGATTTGGGAAAATCCCCCAGGATAACTTTAGTGCTCAATGGTTGTCCTTTCATAGCTATGGAAGCTTAATGGTGATTCTGCTTTGTTTCATTTACATATCAAACTGTTTACATTGAGAAGAAGCTGCACAAGGTTTGAATCCAGAATGCCAAGAACTGCACTGTCAGCAATTCACTCTTCACTCTTTCCTCTTTGTACTAGCTATAATACTGAAGATGTATACAATTCATATGTATATTCAGGGGACTGTGGTAGCCTAGCAGTTAAGTTACTGGACTCCATGGTTCAAATCCCACCTCTGCCAAGCTGCCACTGTTGCGTCCTTGAGCAAGACCCTTAACCCACAATTGCTTGGATTGTAAGACTGTATCAATTGTAAGTCGCTCTGGATAAGGGCGTCTGCTAAATGCTGTAAATGTAAATGTAAATATGTGAGTTGAGTGATGAATGAAGACAAAACACAATTAATTTAAATGTATTTGCCGTGGTTAAATGTGATATATGAACAAGTGCAACAATGAACAACTATTTAAATTTTAAATAAGTTTCTTTTTTAAATGCATTTATTTAGTAAGTTTGTTCAATTGCGTTTAATTATTCCTGGTCAGTGTCACAAGGCGCCCCAGAGAATGCAAATTATCAGCTAACTGTGCCTGCATGTGACACCTGACCCAGTCAGAAGGCTTCGCTAGACCTTGAACATGGGTCCCTGCACTGATGAGCTACAATGTACCGTGACAGCCTGAGAGACCCTAAGTGAATGATTTAGATGAATACTTGACACATTAAAGTTATTGTAAAACCACTTCTCATTAACCCAAAAGAAACTGCAGCTATGGGCAAGAAACGTTTGTGTTCATTTTGAGAGCTCAGTGTTTTTCAGAAGCAGAATCAAGATGCTGATGATGCAGGATGAGACCATGACAGTCAGAACGATCGCACATGCATGACGAAGGCTGTGCGACCACGTTATTATTATCACGTGCAGATCTCATTAAGCTGCTCGTTTGCTTTATGGGCAACACCCACTGACTCAGGTATATAAGGTCCGTCCTGAGTTCAGTGGGTGCCGCACCATCCACCTTGATGGGGGTACCATCGCCCATCGGAGCCCTCATCCGGCTCAGATGTGCTGCAGCGGACGCTCGCCGGTTATCGGCATGTTAGGGATAATGATAACTGTTTTTTTTTTGAAGAAAAACAGTACTTGTACGGCTGGGAAGCCGGATGGTAACCGCTAGGGATTTAGACACTAGAGCAGGGTCAGGATCCTTTGTTCGCGCTCCCTATGCTACATCACGGCTTTGCCGGTGCCCTCATGGGCTTTCAACTCGCTTGAGCACCTCACCTCCCTCTTATCCCCTTGCCGTTCCCGCTTCTTTATTTAAGGTACTTTTTCTCGCGCTTTGTGCGGAAGGCCGTTGCCACCGCCCGCGCTGTATTTAAAAGGGACGCTTCGCTGCTCCACAGCCCCGTTCCGTTCTGTGTTTAAGGGAACGCTTCGCTGCTCCACAGCCTCGTTCCGTTCTGTATTTAAGGGAACACTTCGCTGCTCCACAGCCCCGTTCCGTGTTGTATTTAAGGGAACGTTTTGCTGCTCCTCAGCTCCGTTCAATTCGGGGTCCGATGTCATGCTGCGCATGCACGGTATGGTGGCCAGCCTTGCGCCCGCTGCAGCCCCTACCTTGTGCACGCATGCGTAGAACCGTGACTCGCTTTGCGTCTTCGGGTGCCTGCGAGCTTCACGTCACCGCACGTCATCGCTTTCTCTACTCTCCCCAGCTGCCGGTAGAGTGCACACGCAGTCTCTGTTTGAGAGAGAGAGAGAAGGCGATCGCTCCCTTTTCCCCCCTCGGAGCGACTTCTAACACGTTCGCCTCTGACGCCAGCGATCAGAGTTCGATTCCACGCTGTGCCATCGCTGGCACAACGTTCATTATTTTGGCACACTCTCTTTTGTGTTTATTCATTAACATGTCAGTTCATTACTACCATCTGGAGCTAACTGCATTTGGGTCCTAAAACCCTTTTCTTTTAGGGTTCGCCTTTTACCATCCTGGCGAACCCGTAACAGCTGACAGATAACACAGATAACACACTGTGAGTCTCTATTGAGATCTTTGTTAAAACTCAAGGGTAGACACTGTGAGATTACCGGAGTCAATTTTTTCTCAGGAGAGAAAATAGGGGAAAAATGCTTTCATAAGTGGTTCTTCAAATAAATTTGAGAAAATGTTGGGTCCATTTTTTATTTGATAGAAGAATGAACTTTTCACTCTCATTTCACTCAGCATTTTCTTTGTTCAACATTGTATCTGTGGTGACATGGGCGATATGCTTTTTTTCTTTTTTTTTTAGTTACGTTTGCATTTTGTAATCTTGCATGTTGCATCTTACTGTAAGAGGACTTTTTATAATAATCTTATCATGTTGTTGCACCTACATTGCAACAACATTTGCATTTCCTGATACTATAGTTGTTTGTTTTTGGTAAAAACCAACAAAAATACTTGGGGGGGTCGATTAGACAGTCTAAAGATTTTGTAAAACAAAGCCTAGTGAAATGTGTCATAATATCGTAAATAAATTATAACTTTGAAACATATACACAACAGATTTCATTGTACCTGTTTGTGTACCTTCTTTACAGTTTTAAACATCTGTCAATCTGTCGACACGTCTTTATTTTTATTCCCGGGGGGGAAAAAAACCTTCAATTATTCATTAGGAAGGCACTTGTGGAAAACCTTATGTTCCACTTGTATTGGACATCAAAGTCACCATCTCTCAAAACACCCTCGACTTGTGATGCGTAATTAGCTTGTCTGGTCTATCTGTTAATCCTCCCTTTCTACTCTAATGAATATATTCATAACACAGAATGCTAATGTGCATTATCAATACTAAGGAGGACAAGTGTGGCCTATTGTTTGGATTGAATGGCAGATGTTGCTAAGGACCAGTGAATTGTAGCTGGAGGGTGGAACATGCACCAGGGTACTTCTAGCAGTGCCTACTATCATCAATGCGTCATACTTTTTCTGCATTTTATATGAGTTTTGTTGTGATAAGCTTTTGTGTAGAATGCATAGGCATTGTTAGTTGGCCTGTGCAGAGCGAAGACAAAATCTGCTGCGAGGCAAATGGAGTCATATGCTGTTTCCACAGTGACCAGGACCTTGCTTTGTACACTACTACTGTGCTACCCGAATCAATTCAGCAAGGTTGGCAAAAGTGGCAGGACCTTGAGATACAATAAAAAGAGCATTGCATAATAGCCACATCCCATTTCAAATCTCTCTCTCCCTTAAATGAGGGAGTCATAACAAAGGCAGCCACAACACTTGGCGAGTGCAAAATGAAATCTTTGGCTCTGAATCATGGACTAAATGATATGTTTGAGCAGGCTGAATTACATGTTTGAATGGACTGCGTTTGCAAGCTGCGATTGATGAATTAGACAAAATCTCCGTCTGCTCTAGACTAACTCATTACTGAACCTAGATCTGTCAGTGTTTGGAAATGTCTGCTCAGAGGTGGCATGAAATGAGCAGAATTTTTCCTTGTGTTTTTCTACCTCCCAAATGTGAATATTAATATGTTGATATTAAGCCAGCTTGATCATATGATGAAGGAAAAAAATGTCAGTTCCTCATTCATTCATTCAAATGAGCAGTGTTCACATTGTACAAAGCATAACATGCAGAGTGTAGTAGTTAGATTATCTACCAGATTAAAATGATTTATGTGCATACGCAAAGAATAGATCGGCTGTGTACACAATACAGAAAACAGCTGCACTCTGGATCTAATGCTTGTCAAAGGGAAGTAAATTAAAAGCAGCAACAGTTCAAACCAGTATTATGAGATCAACACTGTATTAAATTAAGTCACGTTGTGTTTATATCAAATCTTCTAAAATGTTACTACTAGATGAGACTTAATAAACTAAAGCAAAATTCCAGTTTCTCAAAACTCAACATGACCTCTATCTATGACACAGGCACGTTTCTTGACTACTTCTTGTACTGAGGCACTCACAGATTTTAGAGGGGCACATCTGTACTGTGATGTTTTGGGGCTGTCGCTGGGCAACACGGACTTTCAACTCCCTCCACAAATTTTCCATGGGGTTGAGGTCTGGAGACTGGCTAGGTCAAGTCAAGTCAAGTCAGATTTATTTATATAGCGCTTTTTACAATGGAGCATTGTCTCAAAGCAACTTTACAAGTTTAGATTATCTCCTAATAACTACGTCCAATCCCAAATTGAGCAAGCCTAGGGCGACAGTGGCAAGGAAAAACTCTCTGAGTTATAGGAAGAAACCTTGGGAGGACCAAGACTCAAAAAGGGACCCAACCTCCTTGGGCGGCGTCACTCCAGGACCTTGAAATGGTTTTTACGGAGCCACTCCTTCATTGCCCGAAGACCCAGCCATGTTCCATCTTCAATGCTCTCACTGATGGAAGGAGAATTTGGCTTAAAATCTCACGATACATGGCCCCGTTCATTCTTCCCTTAACACGGATCAGTCGTCCTGTTCCCTTTGCAGAAAAACAGCCCCAAAGCATGATGTTTCCACCCCCATGCTTCACAGTAGGTATGGTGTTCTTGGGATGCAACTCAGGATTCTTCTTCCTCCAAACACAACCGGTTGAGTTTTTACCAAAACATTCTGATATTATACCACATGATATTCTCCCAGTCCACTTCTGGATCATCCATATGCTCTCTGGCAAACTTTAGATGGGCCTGGACATGTACTGGCTTAAGCAGGGGGGCACGCCTGGCACTGCAGGATCTGAGTCCCTCTCGGCGTAGTGTGTTACTGATGGTAGCCTTTGTTACTTTGGTTCCAGCTCTCTGCGGGTCATTCATCAGGTCCCTCCGTGTACTCCTTTAGAATTTTCTGTATTTCTGCATAAATATGATCTAAAACAGCATCAGATTTTCATAAAAGTAGATAAAGAGAGCCCAGCTAAACAAATGACACATTTATTATATTTATTGAGGAAGATGATCCAATATTACATATTAGTGAGTGGCAAAAGTATGTGAAGCTCTAAGATTAGCAGTTAATTTGAAGGTGAAATTAGAGTCAGGTGTTTTCAATCAATGGGATGAGAATCAACAACTCTTCTGGATCATCCATATGCTCTCTGGCAAACTTCAAATGGGCCTGGCTTAAGCAGGGAGACACGATCTGAGTATGTTACTGATGGTAGCCTTTGTTTATTTGGTTCCAGCTCTCTGCAGGTCATTCATCAGGTTCCTCTGTGTAGTTCTGGGATTTTTGCTCACTGTTCTTATGATCATTTTGACCCCTAGGATTAGCAGTTAATTTGAAGGTGAAATTAGAGTCAGGTGTTTTCAATCAATGGGATGAGAATCAGGTGTGAGAGGGCACCCTGTTTTATTTAAAGAACAGGGATCTATGAAAGTCTGCTCTTCACAACAGATGTTTGTGGAAGTGGAACAAACAAAGGAAATTTCTGAGGACCTCAGAAAAAGAGTTGTTGATGCTCAAAATGCTGGAAAAGGTCACAAAACCATCTCTAAAGAGTTTGGACTCCACCAATCCACAGTCATACAGATTGTGTACAAATGGAGGGAATTCAAGACCATTGTTACCCTCCACAGGAGTGATCGACCAACAAAGATCACTCAAAGAGCAAGGTGTGTAATAGTTGGTGAGGTCACAAAGGACCCCAGGGTAACTTCTAAGCAACTGAAGGCCTCTCTCACATTGGCCAATGTTAATGTTCATGAGTCCACCATCAGAAGAACACTGAACAACAATGGTGTGCATGGCAGGGTTGCAAGGAGAAAGCCACTGCTCTACCAAAAAGAACATTGCTGCTCATCTGCAGTTTGCTAAAGATCACGTGAACAAGCCAGAAGGCTATTGGAAGAATATTTGTGGATGGATGAGACCAAAATAGAACTTTTTGGTTTAAAAGAAAAGCGTTATGTTTGGAGAAAGGAAAACACTGCATTCCAGCATAAGAACCTTATCCCATCTGTGAAAACATGGTGGTGGTAGTATCATGGTTTGGGCCTGTTTTGTTGCATCTGGAACCAGGACGGGCTTGCCCATCATTGATGAAAAACAATGAATTCTGAATTATATCAGAGAATTCTAAAGGAAAATGTCAGGACAATCTGTCCCATGAACTGAATCTCAAGAGAAGGGTGGATCATGCAGCAAGACAACGACCCTAAGCACACAAGCCGTTCTTACCAAAGAATGGTTAAAGAGGAATAAAGTTAATGTTTTGAAACTTTCAAGTCAAAGTCCTGACCTTAATCCAATCAAAATGTTGTGGAAGGACCTGAAGCGAGCAGTTAATGTGAGGAAACCCACCAACATCCCAGAGCTGAAGCTGTTCTGTACGGAGGAATGGGCTAAAATTCCTCCAAGCCGGTGTGCAGGACAGAGCAACAGTTACAGGAAACGTTTAGTTGCAGTTATGGGTTGAAGGTTCACATACTTTTGCCACTCCCACTCACTAATATGTAATATTGGATCATTTTTCTCAATAAATAAATGACCAACTGTAATATTTTTCATAGCTGTGTGGCTCTGAGCTATTATTGCCTTGTTTGCATCATGGCTGACTTTCTTTAAATATTTGCAGATGTCCATTAATCCATGTGAAACAACAGAAAGAAACTTACTGAAAATGTTAGCAGCTCAAACTTTTGCAAAGGTGCTGGGACATTATGAGCTTTGGGAAAGATGCTGGGGCATTTTGTGAAATGTAGTGCCTGTAATGATTTTCATGCCGAGTCATGTAGTTCTGCTTCACAATCTGAGATAAAATTGATTTTGTTTACCGCTTTGATTTCAGTGGGGCAAAGCAACATTTTACTTGGACATGTGCACCATAAAGTGGGTCTGGTGACGCTCTGGCATCTCTATCATATCATATATCAGTATATATGTACGTTGGCATGATCATGTACCCTGGCATATGCTGTGAGTGACACTGCAGAAATTTATGGAGCCCTAGTTACTATTTTATGTAATCCAATCTCTGCTCTTCTCTGATGAGAGGTGAGAAAATCTGCCTTTAATGGAGTTTAGATACCCTGGGTCCTTGCTCACGATGATGAAATGATGAAGAAAACAGATTGGGTTGGCAGCTAAGTCCTCGGACAAAAATCTTTGTTTGGCAGTCTACATTCTTATCATCACCTTTGGTCACAAGCTGTGGGTAGTGACCAAAAGAGTAAGGTTGTGGGTACAAGCAGCAGAAAAGAGGTTACTACACAGGGTTGCTGGGTTTACTCTCCATGACAAGGTGAGGAGTTAGTCAATCTGGATTAGAGCTTTTTCGGATTGAAAGGAGCCAGCTGAGGTGGTTTGGGATGCTGACAAGGATGAAACCTGGTCAGCTTCCACTAGAGCTCTTACAAGCACAACCCTGTGGTTGGAGATACCAAAGACCTTTTGGAGGGATTATGTTTCACAGTTGGAATAAGAACTCTTCAGTTATTGGTGCTGTAAGCTATAGATCTGCACCACATGCACCTTCAGAAATGAAAATACCTTTTTTTTGCCTGAAAGAACTTGTGGCCTGCAACCTGTTTAACCAGTTTTGAACAAACCCTACATAGATACCACAAAACCTAAGAGAAAGCATAGGTCACAAAGTTTACTGTGTTGTTTTGGGAATTTGGAATTAACCACATAGAAGTTAACCACAAAGACATTCTCTCAACCATGCCTCATACTTAGAACTTACTCATTCCTTATAGTAATACTGTGGTAGTTTTGAGATTGTGCTATTGTTTACTGTAACCCCATGTTAAAATGAGTCCACCATCAACACATTTTCTGCCCATGTATATATTTTCTACAGATGCAGTAGCTACAGATTAGGTTGTCTAGGTTAGATTTTTCCAATATACATTTAAAAATGTCTCAGTGTTACTCCTTACAGAGTTAGTTAAGCTCTAAACAAACTGACTATACCTTTATAGGCCAAGGGCATTGGAGAATACTGTGATGAAGACACAAGTGTATATGAGCTAATGGGCCGCACCAGTAAGTAATCATGCAATCAGTTTTAACAAATCTGTCTTGGAAATGCTGTCAATCATAGACTGATATGCAAGACAAGAAACAATGGCACCACCTCAATCTACACTATTTTGTTATACAGAGAACTTACAGGTTACTGACAGGCACATGGAGCTTTATACAGCTGCAGCCACAGGTGATAGACAGCAAGGCAATGAAATGGAGGATACCTATGCTGCTTTTGGAGAGAATAACGAAGAGTATGACAGCATCTCGACCCAAAGCAGCCCAGTGGCAATAGTGAACCGACCTCCTGCACCTACACCGCGACCTGAGAAACTCCAAACCAAGGATGACAGCATGCCTTACATCGCTCAAGGTAAAAATAATGCAGATTTATCTGTTACACCACAAGCATTCAAGGGGCTCTCAAGTGATACAACAGTAACTTGTATGATCAACACCATTTGTGTGGAAATGGCTACTTTCATACTATTCCATACCACTATAGTAAAACTGACAGAGTATATGAACACATATATTTGAAATATGGTAGCTAATGGTACCTAGCACACAGAGCTGCACAATAAAGTTGCAATAGTTTCCATTCAAAACGATCCAGTGAGCTATGAGACAGGTGTGGGTTAGAACTGGCAAGAACTACACTGTGTGTGTCTGTGTGTGTATATATACGTGTGTGTATATTATATATATATATATATATATATATATATATATATATATATATATATATATATATATATATATATGTGTGTATATATGTGTGTGTATATATATATATATATATATATATATATGTGTGTATATATGTGTGTGTATATATATATATACATACACCTTATGCTGACATAATGTGTTTTAGTGAGCAGCCCACGTGATCATATAATTGCATTTCCATGTACATGTACAGTTTCTGTTCATTTGCTCAAATAAAGAAACAGTCCATGATTGACGATTGTTTCTGTGACGCGAAGTGCATGAAGTCTATGATGAATAATAGCAAAGTTATTATAAGATAAGTCTGTTCACTTTTCCATCACCATTTCCAGCCATATAAGACTAGACTTTGACTATCTCTTTGAATGGGGAGAGACCTATATATACAAAACTGAAAGAGAAATTAAAATGCCAATTTAGAATTGCTGGTATAATCTGACAAAAATTATATTATTTACTTGCATTGTTGGGTTCAAATAACACAAATTTTTAAAACTTATTCTGGCTACTGCGCATGCGCATCCCGCCACAACAAAGGGGCCAAGACTTGTTACCCCACCCTGACACATTTACTAATATGCCAGTTGGTACTTCGATCTGTACTACAGACTCATTAATATTTCAACCACTGACAAGTCTCTTCCTACTTGATAACAGACAGGGGCTATAGGTACAACACACGGTGTTGCAAGTTTAACGTAGGATTAAAGTGCCACCTACTGATGGTCTGAAACTTGGCAGCTTAGCACAGTAGAGTTTAATTACCGGCAGGACATTTGCCATATTTTAAGCTTGGCAACAGCGAGAGACGAGGTTGGCAGTTTGTAGAGGTAAAGGGCATGGAAGAGATAACGAGGAGTGAGATAACGTGGCTAGACAGTATATATATACATACAAGTTATGGAATGTGACTAGTTTAAAAACAAACATACTTATTGAAATTCACTACAAATTTACCAGAGTTTAGCTTCAAGGTATTAATCCTCTTCTTAAAATGCAATACAAATACACATACCGGCAACTTCATTACATTCACCTTGCTAGTACTAGATTGGACCCTCATTTGTCTTCAGAACAGCTGCTGGATATATTCTCTTTTTGTATCATTCACTGTAAACCCTAAATATGGCTGTGTGTGAAAATCTCAGGAGACCAGCTGTTTCTGAAATACTCAGACCAGCCCATCTAGCACCAACAACCATGCCTCATTCAAAGTCACCTAAATCACCTTTCATTTCCATTCTGATGCTTGATTTGAACTTCAGTAGGTCATCTTGACTATGTCTACATACCTAAATGCATTGGGTGTCTGCCATGTGATGGACTGATTAGATATTTGCATTAAGGAGCAGTTGAAGAGGTGTGTCTAACGATGTGGCCGGTGAGTGTATTGACTCAGCCGCCTCACTCATTGAAATAAATTCAGCTGCTCTCTTCGTCCAGTCAAGTCAGCAATCACAATTTATAATACTTTGTAATATTTATGGTCTGTGCTGCTCTAACTGGTGACATAGGAAAGTGAGGTCCAAATTTACATCGTTCATCACAGGAAGCAAGTTATTAAATGTTCGATTTCAGCTGCATTAATAATTCAGCACATTGAAGGTGCCAAGTGACTTGCATTGTTAGGGCATAATAAATCATTTAGACTATCGTGATGTCTAGCCGGTAAGCCAGAGAGAATCATTCAACCTGAGAAGTGTAAGAAAGCAGACACTTTATCATGAGATGAACCATTGCTTGAACTGTGCAACCAAACTAAAACTGGAAATGATAAACCTATTTAATGTATAACTGTTGCAAAGAATGAATATCAAATGCATTACTAATTGATTAAGATAAGAAGTTAAGATAATGAAGCATATGTTATCAGATAAGAGGTCGGAAGTGTGGGTCTAGTGTACAAATGAGTTGTTCGTCTCAGCAATGTTAGTTACTGTTTAGTAGGCAGCAGGTAACTAACCTGTAGTGGTGCTGCTGTTATGTTAAAGCTTTGTTTTTGCATAATTAACAAACAACAAAAATACAAACAGAGACAGTAAAATGAACAATACATAGATATTGTTCTCTCTCTCTCCCTCTCATCGCTACTTCTTTTTCACTCCCATTCCTAAATTTGATCTCTGAAATGGTTTTTCTTGGATCTGAGATGAAATGATCGTCGTCTTTTTTGCCTTTCCATTGTACAGTTTGGAAATGAGCCTCACGCTGGGCCCTGCTAGAGTGATTGCTTCTCGACTGACACAGTTCAACGAAACACAGCCATGTTCAGACGAGGGATGAGGCTGAAAATGAATCTATTCATTAAAAAGAGATGGTGTCTGGAGACAATTTTGACTACATCACTGACATCTCTAAAAGCAATCTTTCCCATGGACTTGTGTCTAAAAATGGTTTCCCCCTCCCTCAAAACCAACTATGCACAAGAGTTCTGCATGCATAAAATAAACAGACAGCATTTTAAAAAATTCACCCTCATACAGCTGATAGCATTCAGCACACCACTCCCTTGGAGAGCATTTATGTATGAAAGCCCTCGAGGGAAATCGAGTGGGTGTGCTGCTACTGTTTCAGAGTCATTCTCCTCCAAATCCTCTGAGTAATGTTTGTCCAGCACTGTGATAAGCTGTGTGTGTGTGTGTGTGTCGACCAAATGTCCTCACGGTGATAGCAATGAACATTTGGTTGGTCTTCACATCAGAAAAAGGGTTACTAAGGTTACGATTTAGGATTTCAAATTAGGCTTGCATTATTTAGCTACAGTAATTCGCAGTCAATAGAAGGTCCTTGCAAATATAGTAAATCAAATAAATTGTGTCTGCTGGGGTGCATAGGGGCATGTAGTCCACCTATTTAAGGTAAGCATGTTATTTGAAATCCTTTAAAACTTTAAAATATTCTGCAGTGATAATGTTTAATGTTTTAATGGAAAGAAAATTGCATCTCTGCATTTTATTCTCTTGAAAAACACTATCACAGTGACTTAATGGCATTACGTAACAGTAGTAAAACCTTTGAATTTATAGTGTTTGGTAGCCTGACAGACCAAAACTTCATACTGTATTATTGTATCTACAACCCCAAATCAGAAAAAGTTGGCTTGGTATGGAACATGCAAATAAAAAATCTATGCAGTGTTCCTTTTACTTTTATTTTGTTGCAGACAGTATGAACCCAAGATATTTCATGTTTTTTCTGGTCATGTATTTTGTTAATAAGCATCCATTCCTGCATTTCAGGCCTGCAACACATTCCAAAAAATGTTTGGATGTGGGTAATTTAAGGCTAGTAAAGATATAAAAAAAAAAAGTCAGATAATGTCAACAGGTGATTATAATCATGATTTGGTACAAACGCAGTATCCATGAAAGGCTGAGTCTTGAGGAGTAGAGATGGGCAGAGGATCTCCAGTTTATCAACAAATGTGTAAGAACATTATTGAAATGTTTGAAAAACAATGTTCCTCAAATAAATACTGGAAGGGATTTACATATTTCTCCTCTACAGTGCATAATATCATTAAACAATTCAAGGAATCTGGAGGAATTTCAGTGCTGAAAAGGCAAGGGCACAAATGCAGGAATGGTTGATTATTAGCATATGAAATGAAATTAACCATAAAAAACATGAAATATCTTGGGTTTACACCTTCTACAATGAAATAAAAGTAAAAGAAAATGTAAGAAACACTGCAGGTTTTTTAAGTGCATTTTCCATACTGTTCCAACTTTTTGATTTGTGACTATAAAATCAATGCAATACCAATGGTGTTGTTAGTACTCTGAAACACTATGTTGTATGAAATGTGCCATACTTACACAGGAAAACCAGAGTGGGGGTTTTAGTATTAGACTGTCTGTGAGCATTGCTATCAGTGAATTATTATAGTAGTAACCAAATGTCAAAACATACCTTTATAGCTGTAATATTATTTATATAATTGCACACTGCTAATAAGTCAGTAGATGGCAAGCTAGGTATTTTACTGACTGGCTCACATCCTCACATCATTAATGTATGTGATTGCTGGAAGCTCACACTGTCTGAATCGTATTACTTCATATATCTTGTTTAAGCAACTCTGCTGGCATGGTTGTATTCCAAACTTGTCTAGATTAAAATCTGAGTTTTGTGCATGCTTTTCCCCATTAATGTATATAATTAGAATCAGCAGACATTTACAATCATGCATTTTGGTTAAGGATGCTTCATAATGAAATGTGGCGTTAAAATGACAAAACAAAAAGAGATAGAAGAATTAAGGTTAGAATCAGTGTGAGGTTTAGTAGTAGGCACAGCATGTACAGTATAATATAACTACCCCTTCTTCTTTCCTCGCGGTTCAAGTCCCACTTGGTGCAGGGTCCGCTTCACTGCCATTTGATGCCAGGCCAATTTAGTGTAATCAATTAACCTAACATGCATGTCTTTGGACTGTGGAAGGAAACCGGAGTACCCAGAGTACCCGGAGTACACAGAAAGGACCCAGGCCACTCCACCCTGGGATTGAACCCAGGACCTTCTTGCTGTGAGTCAGCAATGCTACCCACTGAGCCACCGTGCCGCTCCATAAAACCCAACCCCCCGGCCCCCCACCCCACCCCCAAAAAAATACGATAAAACAGGGTTGCAGCAAACTGCAATAATAATAATAATAATTGGTTGGAACAACAGTTCAACCTGAGCATTACTATAAGGATGAATGATGGGATGTGATGAAGGAGCAAAAATATGTGTGCCAGCCTATTTTTTGGAATTATGATGAATTGTTATTCATCAGAAGATATTAGGCATTATTCCTATGATTAATTGCACAGGTGAATCCCAGGTAAGCAGCTTTTCACCTGTTTAGTGAACTCTTGTTGCACTGATGCACAAATCCTCAACAGACTTAAGTGGCCATTCCAATAAGATCTGAGTGTCATAAGCCCCAAGGGAGTAAGTGACAGGGACAGACAGACAGAAAGAAGCTAGGATACTATACCGCATGTGTATATGTGTGGCTAAGAGAACAAAAGTACAAACATGTATTTATCCCATATGTCTCCATAAAGGTACAAATAAGTATTAAAGGTACAAATAAGTAAGCAAAGTTGGACATTGTTTTAAAACCTATATAAAACCTATGTAATTTACCCATTTTAATAATCTGTGTACAGAAGAAAATATTTGAACACCAAAGAAAAGACACTGGAAGGAACTGTCCACAAAAACATACAGCATACATACAAACAGTAAAAGAGTAGCCAAGCTACTACATCTGCATGTTCAACCAATCTGATTGGCTGAGAAGGGCCAAGTGGAGCCAGCATTGTGCATTACACACGTTTTCCACCTCTCCCATCCCACAGCATATAGCTACAGAAAGGGGGGATAGAGAGAAAGACTTTTCCATCCACTCCAACATTACGACCTCTCACCCACACACTGATCAGATTTCTCCACCCACGCATAAGGTTTATAGAACCAAACAGAGAGCAGTTCGTTGAACTTCATACACTGAATTTCCCTGCAGTTCATAAATTAGATTATATTTAGTATTTTATGTCTTGAAACAAGAGTACTTTGTTTGCTCAGTTTAGGCTGTGACAGGGCATGGCTAATATAAACTACTGGCATTCACATTTGTTGTGAAACTGAGTGAAACGATGGTCAAAAAGAATCCATCATTGTAAAATAGCACCATGTGGTGCAGAAACATTACAACACAGCAACAAAGCTTTGATCCAATCAGCTAAAGCACTTACAAAACAAATCAATAGTATCACCAAGTGTATATTTTAGTGTCATTCAATTATTGTATTGCAAGTATTTATGGATCCTGTCGACTCTTATTTCTGTTTATTGTTTGTTTTAGCAACAATAAACAATACATTTCATTAATGCTAGTATTGCCTATTCAATTATATTTTGTTAAAATAATAATGGCTACATTTATATTGGGTTACTTTTATAGCTAAATGTTTACTTTAATGTGTATTTTATTGCTTTTCATAACTACAATGGACACCAAATAAAAAAATGTGCAATTATGATAAACACAACCACAAAAATGATGATGAGCATAAAAATTATTTCAGATTTGCTGTATCACATAGAAATTTGGAGAGTTTAATAGCGTTTACTTAATTGATTTATTTTAGCTTTTGACATATATACAGTGGTGCTTGAAAGTTTGTGAACCTTTTAGAATTTTCTATATTTCTGCATAAATATGCCAAAAAACTGTAAGGGGTTGGGCTGCCCTTCGTCCTCGTGGACGATAGAGGGCAGCATTTACTCCCTAAAGTTATTCCCATGCTCGTACGGCGTTTTGTGTCTCACAAACGCCGGTTTAACGTGGCATTAATTGCCAATTAATCAACACCGGCTGGCTCAGGTATTTAAGGCCTCTCCTGAGTCCAGTCGGTGTCTTACCATTGCACTGCATCCTCACTCTACGCATTGTTAGACTGTTCTTTTCTGTGATAGCTGAACCAAGGCTTCACGTCCATTATCATGACCGCTTTGGGAACCATAAAGACACCGCTTGCTTACCTTCTGTGATCAGTGACCGTAGGTAGGCAGGGACACGGGTAAAGCTCGCTCTTTGCAGAGAGTTAGCTTGGTAAAGTCCGCAAGGCTTGAGGTAAGACAGGGCATTAGATGATCAGGACAGGGTCAGATTTTCCTGGTCACTGGTCCCTGGGTAGCAATCCCCTCGTCTTCCCTCACCGTGCGGCGGCGTGGCCCGTGCTGCTTTTCCGGTCGGCGATCGGGCTTGGTCCGCCCGTTCTCTGCCGATGCAAGTACGAGGGGCGCTGGTTAGGGTCCAGCATTGTCCCTCGTTAATCCCTAAGCATCCGTTTCATGCTCCGTCCAGGTTGTGTTACGCTGCAGCGCGTATCCTAGGCCCCGTGGACAGAGAACCGTGAATCGCCTCGCACATGCACGTCCGTCCCATGCTCAGTTTCTTCGGAGAACCGTGCGTCGCTTCGCGCAGCCTTGGGGTGTGTGAATAATTCCCCAAGGTTTTTCAGCAGTCCGCCTCGCTTAAGCGGTTCTTCCATCGCGACCGCGGCTTGTGCCGCCCTCGCTTCCATCAACAGCGGTCCGCCTCTCCGGCTTCCCTCGCCGTGCGTGATATTAGTTTCCTTTTGTCTTAGTTCCATTTCCCTGTTTTAGGTGTCTCAGCTGCAGAAGTGCTCATGTATAAATAGCGCTTCTGTCTGCTGAGCACGTTCTGGTGTGCTCTGCTATCGCTACGCTGGTTCAGCGCGTGCATGCGATCCGATTCAGCGCAATCGCTCTGCGCATGCGCGGACTCGTGCGCCGCCAGCGTAGTGGTTACACGCCGTAAGCGTGATGGCATAAAGGCGCCGTATGCTGACGGCATAAGCTCTCAGCCCAGTTTTTTCAGGTGATTCCTTCAGTGGCTGAGAGGAGTGTTGGGTTAACACGGAGCCAACTCACATGTCCGTTCCGGGTTCGATCCTCAGCCACTGAAGTATCTTTTGTTCATCTGTCTTTCTCTTCTTTTGTGTGGACCATTGTTTTATTTCCTTTTTTCTGGTGTGGTTCACTACTTCCATCTGGAGCTAACTGCACTTGGGTCCCGAAAACCCTTATTTCTTTTGCTTTCACGATTTGCCATCGTGTTCGCATGGAGAACCGTGACAGAATGTTAAGACCAAACTGGGACCCAGCGTTAGCTACTGGGACTTCCTTCAAGGATGTCCCCACCTCTCGTATGCATCGTCTGCCATGGCAGACTGGGTCTCGTATGACTCTTGGGGGTCTGCCCTTCAACTCTGATCAGGTTAGGGATTCGGCATCGAATTTTGACCCCCCCGGAGCAACGCAGACATCGTCGTGGTAGGCATAGCGCCCCCCACGGTTCCAAGCGAGCATTGCTGGCTCCAGCAGTTTTCTTGGGATCACGGTTTGACCCCGCTGAGGCTCCCAACCCCCCCAGGTTGGAGAGTTCTACCCACACTAGTCCTCCACGATCCGAATTACCCCGTGAGTCTGGAATTACCCAGGGGAGTCGGTCTGTGGGCGAGTATGTGGAGGACTTCTGTGTTGCATCCAGTGAGAGCGGTTTTGATGACCTGCTGCTCATGGCCTTTTTTGAAAGGGGTCTTGACGATGGTCTGGAGCACAAACTTTTGCCCTTTCTTCCCACCGCCTCCCTGGCCGCATTGTGCGATCTGGCCATTCGCACAGATGCTCTTATTCGGTCTAACACCAGGGAGGTTGAGGCGTGCTCGTGCTTCCAGCCATCACCCTCATTTTCTGGTCAACTACGCTCCGTTCCTGAACTTGCCTCGCCCGTTAACCCCGTACCTGGGCACTCAGCACCGCCAAGCAGTGAACCTGAGCAACTACGCTCCGTTCCTGAACTCGCCGCGCCCGTTGACCCCGTACCTGGGCACTCAGCGCTGCAAGGCAGTCAACCTGAGCAACTACGCTCCGTTCCTGAACTCGCCGCCCCTGTTGACCCTGTGCCTGAGCACACAGCGCCGCCTGGTTCCATACAGGAGCCCCTCGCGCTTTCTGGCCCCGTGTCTGAGCTGTTGAGCTCCACGCCTGGGCATTCTGTGCCGCGATCGTTGGGCCCGATCCCCGCGCCTTGGTCGCAAAGACCGATCCCTGCGGCGCGATCGTTGGTCCCGATCCCCGCGCCACGGTCGCCAAGACCGATCCCTGCGCCGCGATCGTTGGGCCCGATCCCCGCGCCACGGCCGCAAAGACCGATCCCTGCACCGCGATCGTTGGTCCCGATCCCCGCGCCACGGTTGCTAAGACCGATCCCCGCGCCACGGTTGCTAAGATCGATCCCTGCGCCATGATTGTTGGTCCCGATCCCCGCGCCCTGGTCGCAGAGACCGATCCCTGCGCCGTGATCGTTGATCTCGATCCCCGCCCCACTGTTACAAAGCTTCACCACTGTGCCTCTGTTGGCCCTATCACTGGGGCCCCTGGCATCTGTGCGGTTGGCCAGGTCCTTCGCGCCAACCTTTTTTGTCTGCATGGTCGGTTTCGAGCTGGTTCCCCATCCGCCGGTGTTCCCTACGTTGGGCCTTGCTTCAGGTTCCTTTTGTGGTCAGTCCTGGCCCCATGCCGAGCCTGATTCTTGGCCGGGGTTGGCCCGACCTCCCAGTTGGCCCCTGTTTGTTGGTGTACTCCCTATATCGGGCCCCGTCCGTCCGTCAGGGGCTTAATCCGGAACGGATTAGACAGGCTAGGGGAGGTCGCTTGGTAGGTTTGGAGCGTCGGGATGCTGCCCTTTGGAGGGGGGGTACTGTAAGGGGTTGGGCTGCCCTTTGTCCTCGTGGACCATAAAGGGCAGCATTTACTCCCTAAAGTTATTCCCACGCTCGTACGTGGCATTAATTGCCAATTAATCAACACCGGCTAGCTCAGGTATTTAAGGTCTCTCCTGAGTCCAGTCGGTGTCTTACCATTGACCTGCATCCTCACGCTACGCATTGTTAGACTGTTCTTTTCCGTGAAAGCTGAACCAATGCTTCAAGTCCATTATCGTGACCGCTTTGGGAACCATAAAGACACCGCTTGCTTACCTTCTGTGATCAGTGACCGTAGGTAGGCAGGGACACGGGTAAAGCTCGTTCTTTGCAGAGAGTTAGCTTGGTAAAGTCCGCAAGGCTTGAGGTAAGATAGGGCATTAGATGATCAGGACAGGGTCAGATTTTCCTGGTCACCGGTCCTTGGGTAGCAATCCCCTCGTCTTCCCTCGCCGTGCGTGATATTAGTTTCCTTTTGTCTTAGTTCCATTTCCCTGTTTTAGTTGTCTCATCTGCAGTAGTGCTCATGTATAAATAGCGCTTCTGTCTGCTGAGCACGTTCTGGTGCGCTCTGCTATCGCTACGCTGGTTCAGCGCGTGCACGCTATCCGATTTAGCGCGATCGCTCTGCGCATGCGCGGACTCGTGCGCCGCCAGCGTAGTGGTTACACGCCGTATTTATTGAGGAAAATTATCCAGTTAATTTGACGGTGAAATTAGAGTCAGGTGGTTTCAATCAATGGGATGACAATCAGGTGTGAGTGGGCACGCTGTTTAATTTAAAGAACAAGGGATCTATCAAAGTCTGCTCTTCACAACACACGTTTGTGGAAGTGTATCATGACACGATCAAAGGAGATTTCTGAGGAGCTCAGAAAAAGAGTTGTTGATCACCATCAGGCTGGAAAAGGTTACAAAACCATCTCTAAAGAGTTTGGACTCCACCAATCCACAGTCAGACAGACTGTGTACAAATGGAGGAAATTTCAAGACCACTGTTACCCTCCCTAGGAGTGGTCGACCAACAAAGATCACTCCAAGAGCAAGGTGTGTAATAGTTGGCGAGGTCACAAAGGACCCCAGGGTAACTTCTAAGCAACTGAAGGCTAATGTTAATGTTCATAAGTCCACCATCAGAAGAAGACTAAACAACAATGGTGTGCATGGTGGGGTTGCAAGGAGAAAGCCACTGCTCTCCAAAAAGAACATTGCTGCTTGTCTGCAGTTTGCTAAAGATCACATGGACAAGCCAGAAGTCTCTTGAAAGAATGTTTTGTGGACGGATGAGACCAAAATAGAACTTTTTGGTTTAAAAGAAAAGAGTTATGTTTGGAGAAAAGAAAACACTGCATTCCAGCATAAGAACCTTATCCCATCTGTGAAACATGGTGGTGGTAGTATCATGGTTTGAGCCTGTTTTGCTGCATCTGGACCAGGACGGCTTGCCATCATTGATGGAACAATGAATTCTGAATTATATCAGAGGAATTCTAAAGAAAAATGTCAGGACATCTGTCCATGAACTGAATCTCAAGAGAAGGTGGGTCATGCAGCAAGACAACGACCCTAAGCACACAAGTCGTTCTACCAAAGAATGGTTAAAAAAGAATAAAGTTAATGTTTTGGAATGGCCAAGTCAAAGTCCTGACCTTAATCCAATTGAAATGTTGTGGAAGTACCAGAAGTGAGCAGTTAATGATAGTTATCTACTTTTAGGACTTATGTGAAAATCTGAGGACGTTTTAGGTCATATTTATGCAGAAATATATAAAATTCTAAAGGGTTCACAAACTTTCAAACACCACTGTATATGTCATATATATGTAATGTTTCTGCTTATATGTATAAAAGTAAGTCTCTGACCAGGTCATTTAATTCTGGCTGTGTTATCAGATGAGTATAACCAGGCATAAAAGGTTGTTTTCCACCTCTGATTCATATGTTGTGGCATCTTCATCAGCCTCACCTAGGCTCCATGTCTCTGGTGGCTTCTGTGCTGGCAAACTGTCATCATGTGGCACACATCAGCCATGTCTTGCGGCTGAAGTCAGACTGGGGAGTTCAATGGAGTTTGTATTGTTACTAGAGAAGCCAGATACATTGGCAGACAGAAGTAACTGTCCATCATATGCTTCCTGTTATTCGTCAAATAATCGTGACTGCGAATAGCATTGACTTGGACTACTTCTGAGCCAAGCACATGTTGCACAACAAAAATTGAGAAGCCCAGGGTTTTCATCTAGATCACCACTTTTCATTCAAAGTAGAGATCACAGGCTATATTAGTAAGTGCAGTCATGGTGTATCTTTGAGCATTAAGCGTACACTCATGGATATAACAGAATGTATTCTAGTAGACATTTCTGCTGTGTTACTTTTTCCCTGAAGACAGTAAATCCTATTGTTAAGTATATTTTCTATGTCATTGCCAGACTTGTGCATCAAAATGTGAGCAGCTTTTACAGCTTTTCTGCCAGCATCTAACTTGACTAAACATGCCCAGGCATAGCTAAGACAACATTTGCATAGCACCTACACTGAGTGCATGTCCAGAACTGCTCAGCTTGGACTGACCAAAACAGTTTGCTTTGTGGGCAATATACTAGTACACTTAAAACATGATAGGAAGTCACGGGAATATCAAGGTTAAATCAATGTTACATCAACAAAACGGCACACGATGTTAAAATTATGGTGCGATCGTTGTGATCAGTGGCACATAATCTCAAAATACACCTCAAAGGAAGCAAAATCTTCGTCTAGTGTAATCGGTGTTTTTGGTCATGTGATGCCACCTAGTGGATTAGCAGCATGTTTACGGTTTAAACAGTCTAGTACTGTACTGCTGGAAATGTAATTTTGTTTTTGTTTGTGATTTTCTCATAGTGTTCCAGAAGAAAATATCCCAGCGAGATTCTGACATTCTCTACTCATTACCGGCCAAGCAAAGTAAGTGATTAAACAAAACAGACCAAATATTGTGTGTGATTTTATATGCTTTGAAAATGAGACCTATGAAAATTGCATGTGCCACAGTAGTGCTGCCCTAATTTCCCAGTCATGTTCTGCTTACACACCCTCTTTAAGCTTGTTAACTCTTATATGACACAGACCTCTGTGTGCCACAGACAGGGGTAGAGAAAGCATCTCATCCACATATGACACCTTTGTGCCGAGTCCAGCACCCAGACTGGATGAGCTCATCAAGCTCCAGGAGCAGGTGAAGAATGGATCACTCAGTATGGACGATGCCCTGGAGAGATTCAGTGACTGGCAGAGGGTTCAGAGAGGCATAGATGCTGTTCAGCAGGTAATAATAATAGTAACAAGAAGCTCATAATCAAGATCTCAACAAGGTGGTTACTGAAAATGAATTTTACTACTACTACTGATACACCTAACCAACAACTGGCTTGGAAACCAATTTGGACCTTAACAAATTAAAGTGATTATTAATTGAAGCTTAATGAGTTTGCTTCAATTAATGTGTTCAGGTCTCCGCCTGGCCACTGCGTGTGTTGGGTTTGTATGCTCTCCCCTTGTCTGCATGGAATTCCTCCAAGTTCTTACATTTATGTCAGTTAGCAGATGCCCTTATCCAGAGCAACCTATAATTGATACAGTCTTTCTGAAACAGCAATTGTGGGTTAAGAGCCTTGCTCAAGGACCCTGCAGTGGCAGCTTGGCAGAAGTGGGAATTGAACCCTGGACTTTCCTGGGTTATATTTCAGTACTTTAACCATTAGACCCCAGCCAGTTTCACTTCAGTTTCCCAGTGTGTGGGGTTTCCTCCAGGTTCTGTAGCTTCCTCCCACATTTTAAAGACATTTATTAGGTCAATTATTCATTTACATTCACTTTCTTATCCTCTTGATCCAGAACAGGGTTGCAGGAGGCAACAGTGCAACCCACCAAGCCACCGGTATTAGGTCAATTAGCATCTCTCAATTTTGTGTGTGTGTGTGTGTGTGTGTGTGTGTGTGTGTGTGTGTGTGTGTGTGTGTGTGTGTGTAAACATGGGTTCCCCCATGTGAATGAATGTAATAGATGTAACAGTAATCTAATATAGTATACTATCATTTAATAGAGATGGTTTTCTATAGTAACAGAGTAAATGGAAAGTAGTAGAAGGTGCCTGTTTGATATCAATATCAATGACCATTATCCTAAATAGGCAACATCCCGGTTCAACTGGCTAAGTGGCAGACATAAACAGAAACTGAGAACAGACAAACTCTACATTCAGCAGACATTTTAACTGTATAGCCACGGAATACCAATAAAACAGTCCAACACACATGACCATGTTAGGAGCAAATACATTATTAAATGTAAACATGCTAAATTTGGAATAATAAATCAAGTGACATAGCAAAGTTTGTATAAAGAGGAACATGAAGAAACTGCTGAACTGTGTACCAAAAGAAGAAGGATTAAGAACCCGTTCTGTGTGTTTGCTGTTCCTTACAGCACTCTCTTGTGAGACTGTTTTAGAATGAAGTCCATGCATTTACCCACTAAAGTACCACACTGTAGTTCTGACTATTCTTATTCACTTTTGACTCACGGCACATTCTACTTTGAATTATTTATTATCATGAAAGCAATACAAGAGCAATATACATTGAGTGGTCACTTTATTAGAGAAACCTGGCCTTTTGTGATATAACTAGACATGCATGACCCCAGAATGCAGCCTAAAAGCAAATGGGCATTTTTTCTGTGGATCAGTTTCAGTGTGAATCCACAATTGATCGAGTGATCTGAGCAAATTTGAACAAGACATAGTCATCAGTGCTTGTGTAGCAGGAGCCAGTATTTAAAAAAATGCCAACCTTGTGGGATTTTGTCATACAACAGTGTCAAGAGTGCAAGGGGATCCTGTGGATATAAACAGCTCATTGATACAAGGGGTCAGAGGAGGATGTCAAGAATTGTTCTGAAAAACAGGCAAGCAAATTGCAGCTGAATGCAACGCTGGTGCTCCAGATGGGGCATAACAGCAGTTCAAGTGTCATTGCTGCCTAAACAGAAAGTCAAGACTCCAGTGGGCAAAATAATTGTATCACTGAGCAGTGCAAAAACATTGCCTGGTCAGATGAATCCAGATTTCTGTTGCACCATGCTGACGGAAGGATCAGAATTTGGTGCAACTAGCATGATTTGTTGAACCCTTCCTGTAAAGTGTCAACAGTCCAGGCTGGTGGAGATGGAGTACTGATGTGCATGTTATTTGGAACACCATGGGTGCTCTGATACCTGTGGATGGATGTTTGGACAGTAGGGCTTACTTGAGCAGTGTGGATGATCAAGTTCATCCCTTCATGGCAGCTGTTTACCCTGTGGCAGAAGAACACTTTCAGCAGGACAATGCACCATGCCACAAGAGTCTTATAGTCATTGATTGGTTCCAGGAACATGACAGCACGTTTTCCTTGCTTCCCTGGCATTCAGAGTCCTCAGATCTTAATCCTATAGAACATCTCTGGGATGATGTACGTCAGTACCACCATCTAAGTTGTGCCCACTACAAAAAGCTATCCCCTCCGCATGGGTCAATATTTCTGTAGAACAATTTCAACATCTAGTGCAATCTAGTGACAAATTACTGTGGTTCTGAAGGCCAAAAGAGGTCAATGCACTACTAGATGGGTTTCTATAATAAAGTGGCCATTCCATGTGATAGTACAAACAGATTAATATACTCCTGTGATTTGCCCTTCAGCCAGCACTACAGTGGTGCTTTTTACAGTTTGTGAACCATTTAGAATTTTCTATATTTCTGCATAAATATGACCTAAAACATCATCAGATTTCCACACAAATGCTAAAAGTAGATAAAAAGTTAAACAAATGAGACAAAATATTATACTTGGTTATTTATTTATTGAGGAAAATGATCCAATATTACATATTAGTGAGTGGCAAAAGTATGCAAACCTTTGCTGTCAGTATCTGGTGTGACACCTGGAGGTGAATAAATATTTTGGCCCAAGTGTTTACTTCAATTTAAGCCCTGAATGATCAATGGTCTATATGTAAAACTTAAGATAACCAGTGTTTAAATGTAATAGTGCAAATCGCTTGAAAAGGAGCTTAAATTCGGATCTGCAAAAAGTTCTGTTTTGGTCTCATCCATCCACAAAACATTCTTCCAATAGCCTTCTGGCTTGTCCACATTACCTTTAGCAATCCGCAGACAGGCAGCAATGTTCTTTTTGGAGAGCAGTGGCTTTCTCCTTGCCATACACACCATTGTTGTTCAGTGTTCTTCTGATGGTGGACTCATGAACATTAATATTAGCCAATGTGAGAGAGGCCTTCAGTTGCTTAGAAGTTATCCTGGGGTCCTTTGTGATCTCACCAACTATTACACGCCTTGCCCTTGGAGTGATCTTTGTTGGTCGACCACTCCTGGGGAGGGTAACAATGGTCTTGAATTTCCTCCATTTATACACAATCTGTCTGACTGTGGATTGGTGGAGTCCAAACTCTTTAGAGATGGTTTTATAACTTTTTCCAGCGTGATGAGCATCATCAACTCTTTTTCTGAGGTCCTCAGAAATCTCCTTAGTTTGTGCCATGATACACTTCCACAAACATGTGTTGTGAAGAGCAGACTTATAGATAGACTTGATAGATCCCTATTCTGAAATAAAACAGGGGGCCCACTCACACCTGATTGTCATCCCATTGATTGAAAACACCTGACTCTAATTTCACCTTCAAATTAACTGCTAATCCTTAGAGGTTCACATACTTTTGCCACTCACTAATATGTAATATTGGATCGTTTTCCTCAATAAATAAATGACCAGTATAATATTTTTGTTTCATTTGTTTAACTGGGTTCTCTATATCTACGTTTAGGACTTGTGTGAAAATCTGATGATGTTTTAGGTCAAATTTATGCAGAAATATAGACAATTCTAAAGGGTTCACAAATTTTCAAGCACCAGTGTACTTCAGAACATTCAATCACAGCCATGCTATTGAGCAACTCATACTACCCAACAAGGATGCAAGAATCAAGGATTCAGTTTGTTGGCTTTTTTTCGACACTTTCCGACCATTAGACAGACATAACTAAACTTTTGCTTTTAAAAAAATAATGAATTCTGTACAAATGTTGCAATTTAAGAAAAATCACGCGGACACATTAATATTGTGGCCATAGTGCTATTAATATTAGAAGTGTAAATTGAAAAGTACATTACAAGAGTCAGGGTACTGTTTTGGGACAGAAGGTGGTAAAAGAGGTCAAGGGGTAGTTCATTTTAAACTGCAAAAATTTAATTTTTATTAGATTAACTTTCCCAAATTTGCTTTACTTTAGTCAAGACATTTCTAAGAGTTTTGGAAGATTATAAGACATACAACAGGATAGTTTTTTCAGGTTTAGTTCTGCACATTAGATCTTTAATAAAATGAATTAAAAATAATGTACTGCTTGTTCAAGTTAATGGCAACAACAATTTTTGGGTAAAAAAAGCAATGTTTAACTTACGGACATGTTTTGTTGCAGTTTTAAAAAAATACTGATATATACTGATTATGTATCATCTTAATGAGCTTAAGCTTGTTTCACCTGAATAATACAAACAATAATACAAGATTTATTTATTTTAGTTCTAAGAACAGATAAAGGGATGTGAAGAGATCTGTGTCTAAATACAAATGCAGAAATACAAGCAGTCCATTGTGTAACGTCATTGGAATGATAATTAATATAACAGTACAGAGAGAGTTCTTTATCCAACTGAGTGTTTGAGGAAAATTAGTAAATTTAAGACTACACTGAAACTGGAAATTAGTTCACATTTGCTTTATTTCAGGTATTTCTGAAAGGAGTGTTTCTAGCTTTCACATAGTTGTGTTTATTTTATTTTTAATGCCAGTGATGGAGTGTTGCACAATCTCTGTTCTAGGAAAATCTGCAGCAGTTGCGAGCAAGTATAACAAACAACAGAGAGAACGATGACAGCGTTTATGGTGAGTTCACTCTACCTATTCTCTGAACTATATATCACCGCAAATACACTTGTATTAGTTAAACCTACCCTTACTTCATTGTGCTTATTATACTCAGTGCAAGTGCAAAAACTTGCACACCATGTCAGTCAATAAGTAATAACAGTGCCTTCGACAGAAATCAGTACTGATTTTGAGATATGTTGGAGGGTTGCCTTGTAATATCCAGCATCTTTTTAGCTTCAGCTTCACTGACCGTAAGAACCCTCTACTAAAAGGGGAATCATCCTTTTGTTCTCTGCAGTGGCTATGTTAACTTCTTTTGATTCAGAAAATCAACAAAACGTTTTTTTTGCCCAGGTGTGCAAAAACTTTTACTTAAGGCTTTAGGTGCATTTTGTAGGTATCCAGTTACTGACTTTGGCCCACCTTCTGTAGAACACTGCCAGAACAGCAGAACATCAGTGTTTAATGTGCTGTTATTGATCTGGTTTTATTAGAAAGTGTGATACTAGTAAAATAGCAGAAGCATAGTAGTTGAGGGCTACTCTGACTTCTTTGTTTGTTTTTAGAAACAGCCAAAAAATCACATTTTGTTTTATTTTAGCTGGGGCAAATTTCTTTATTAAGAAAATATATTTCTATTGTATTGGCACAGATGTTTCTTTTACTTTAAGTTTTTAATTTCTCTGTGCTCTGGCTCCGGTAATTCATTCCTCATATCAGATGGTTAAATTAGGATATTTAACAGCAGGTTTGGATTTTTGATGTTGTATCATTTATATTTGTTAGGAAGACATACCATAGCCCCTGTTCCAGTGATGTTATTGCAGGCCCCTGGTGACTCATTTATCTATGCTTGCTTTAAAAACGAAGCTATTTCACTTCTTAGACTTCATAAAAAGGTCACCACCTGGATTTAACTAAGCAAAGAGTTGAATAGTTAAAAAGGAGCCTCCCATCAGTCTATATAAGATCTTGGGAAAATTAATGCAGCTCTTGAAAGAAGTAAATGTTGTGACATTGCAGAAGCAGTTCTGTCCAGAGTTGCATTAATTTATCCCCAAGATCTTGTATTGATGATGGGAGATTTGGACCACTGTGCGAAGTATTCTCCAGCACATCCCAAAGATTCTCAATGGGGTTTAGGTTTGGACTCTGTGGTGGCCAATCTCTGTCTGAACCACTCTTTGACCCTTCTGAAACAGATTAACTAATGAGAAGCAACTCACTGCATCACTTAGGGTTAAATAACTTGTTGCCAACTGAAACATAATCACCAATGCAGTAATTATCCGATGGGAGGTATTTTTTAACTACAGGGGGCAAAAAAGTATTTAGTCAGCCACTGATTGTGCAAGTTCTCCTACTTAGAAAGATGAGAGAGGTCTGTAATTTTCATCATAGGTACACTTCAACTATGAGAGACAAAATGAGAAAAACAATCCAGGAAATCACATTGTAGGATTTTTAAAGAATTTAATTGTAAATTTTGGTGGAAAATAAGTATTTGGTAAATAACAAAAGTTCAACTCAATACTTTGTAGGAAAAGCTTTGTTGCCAGTGACAGAGGTCAAACGTTTCCTGTAAGTCTTCACCAGCTTTGCACACACTGTAGCTGGTATTTTGGCCCATCATGCAGATCTCCTTTAGAGCAGTGATGTTTTGGGGCAACACGGACTTTCAACTCCCTCCACAAATTTTCTATGGGGCTGAGGTAGGCTAGGCCACTCTCCAGGTTGAATTGTTTTTTTACAGAGCCACTCCTTCGTTGCCCGAGCAGTGGGTTTTGGATCATTGTCATGCTGGAAGCTCCAGCCACATTCCATCTTCAATGCTCTCACTGATGGAAGGAGGTTTTGGCTTAAAATCTCACTATACATGGCCTCGTTCATTCTTCCCTTAACACGGATCAGTCGTCCTGTCCCCTTTGCAGAAAAACAGCCCCAAAGCATGAGGTTTCCACCCCCATGCTTCACAGTATGTATGGTGCAACTCAGCATTCTTCTTCCTCCAAACATAACGAGTTGAGTTTTTACCAAAAAGTTCTAATTTGGATTTATCTGACCATATGATATTCTCCCAATCCTCTTCTGGATCATCCATATGCTCTCTGGCAAACTTCAGACAGGGCTGGACATGTACTGGCTTAAGCAGGGGGACACGCCTGGCACTGCAGGATCTGAGTCCCTCTCAGTGTAGTGTGTTACTGATGGTAGCCTTGTTACTTTGGTCCCAGCTCTCTGCAGTCATTCATCAGGTGTCTTTTATACAGAGAACGAGGTCAAACAGGTACCATTAATACAGGTAACGAGTGGAGGACAGAAGAGCTTCTTAATTACGAAGTTACAGGTCTGTGAGAGCCAGAAATCTTGCTTGTTTGTGGGTGACCAAATACTTATTTTTCACCATGATTTACAATTAAATTCTTTATAAATCCTACAATGTGATTTCCTGGATGTTTTTTCTCATTTTGTCTCTCATAGTTGAAGTGTACCTATGATAGCAATTACAGATCTCTCTCATCTTTCAAGTAGCAGAACTTGCACAATCAGTGGCTGACTAAATACTTTTTTGCCCCACTGTATTTAACTATTTGCTTACATAAATCCAGGTGGTGACCTTTTCATTTGCCCAGGCAATATAGCTGTGTTTTTTAAACTTTTTTCTTTCAATTGCTGTGGAGCATTGGTACATACAGTATATACTTTACATGATATGCAAGTATACTGGAAACTACTTTAAACAACATACTGGAAAAGAACTTTGACTATTTGGATTCAGTGTGAAAATATACACAAGAAACAGGTATGTTCTGCATGACACAAAACCTTTGTTAAACAGTGTTATTTAAATACAGTTTAAGTTATTTTTACAGTTATTTTTAAGGTTTTAGTTTGCTTCCTTAACAGTAATAACAGTAACAACCAACTACAATAACCATGCAAAGCCTGCACTGTATCAACCCATGATTCCAGCAAGTTACCTAACCTCTCTCTCCGACAGATAAAATCAACATTGTTCATCATACACCAAGTAAGTGGCTTGCAGCAGTTTTTCAATTTTCATTCTGGAAATGATAACATCTCCCTGGATGATTATTTATCACAGCAGCAGCCTCTTTCATATCTGCAGTCATGTAACTTAACAGGGAGGATCACACACAAGAGTTCATGTTCTACAGGGAGTTTGGGTAGAACATAGTACACACGATTTCAAACACAGTCTTTGAGGTGCCATATGTTGGTGGACATAAAGTATTCTGCTTTTCAAGACTTGTATGTCATTTGGGGTTATATCAAAGTGAATGTCTTCCTTATTGGATGGCACATCTAGATTTTAATGAGCACCACAACTGTAATAAGTAAGACTGACTTGAGTGACACATACTGAAAGGAGCACTTACTTTGATAGTAATAAATATTTTCACCCTATGCAGCTGTGACTACAAATGAATGTAGAAGAGGAAGCCAGGAAGCAGAGACGAACGTCTACAGTAAGCCCATCAAACGACAGAATGTGAGTTTAAGAACTAGCACCCAGTATTAGTTACTTATTTGGTTAGATGTTTTCTTCTAATTCATAAAACTTTTTGAATGTGACTTATTAATATGTACAAGAAAAATGTGATTATTGTTTATATTAAAATGTCATGTTTATTCCAGTCAAAAGCAGAAAAACATTGAAAGTAAGTATGAAATTTATTTAATTTCTTAGTTTTTAGATATGACATATCTGATATAAATTTCAGCTTCGTAAAAGTCGTGATGGACAGTTTTTTTAGAGCTGCCCAATAAAGTGGCTGTCCATTCCGGATGGTGATCTTGATTTGCTGTTGCTATTTCTCATGTTTCACATGCACTGTTTACCATCCGTGATGGTGCAGCGATTAAGGTACTGGACTTGGACTAGAAGGTTCAGAAGGTCCAGGATTCAAATCCCAGCACTGCCAAGTAGCCACTGTTTTGTCTTTGAGTATGGCACTAATCAACAATTGTTTGGAATCTACCTTTTTAAAACTGTGTCAGTTCTAAGTCTCTCTGGATAAGGGCGACTGCTAAATGACTAAAAGTAAATGTTCAGACATTTGTGACTGACTCACCTCTAGTGTAGACACCTGCCATTTGGCCTCTTCGGAACTCAGCTAGTTGCTTCATGTTACTGTTAAAGGTCAGGTTATGAATTGTCACTCCTATTCTGTTGCTGATCCCTGCTTTTTACTGACAATCAGTTACTCTTATTTACTTAGCAGAAGTCCAGAGCAACCTATAATTGATACAATCATACACTGCAAGCACTTGTGAGTTAAGGGCCTTGCTCAAGGACTCAACAGTGGCAAACTGGCAGGTTGGATTTGAACATTGCACCTTTTTGTCCATAGTCCAGTACCTTAACCACTAGAGCACCACAGTCCCAAAACAGTTCGTCTGTGCACTTAAATATAATTTGTCTGTGTACTCATTTTTATCTGCTGTTTCTGTTTAATTTGTCCACACCTAAATATTTTAGTATTTTTTTATTTTTTTTTGTATGTTCCAGCATTTTATGTTGATGTTGCAGTCACAGAAAAAAGTGAGAAATTCACTAGACATCATTCAAGATGTGACCAGGATATCTGATGATAGTCTCTTCATTTTTCACTTTAATACTGTTAGATTACCATAATATTGCTCATGCTAGAATGTTTATAACCGAACCTTTCTTAACAGTACCTGTTAAAATGACATATTTTAAGAATTATGAAACGTGAAGATATGTCACCGTGAAATACGAATATTGATTCTGTTATAAAATAATATACGTATGCTGTTTTAGATTATTTTGTAAGGATATATTCTGTAATACATGTCACTTATATTTTAAGAATTATGAAACGTGAAGAAATGTCACCTTGAAATAAAAATATTATTGCTGTTATAACATAATATACGTATGCTCTTTTAGAATATTTTGTAAGCGTATATTCTGTAGTGCGTTCTTATGGAACATAGAAATGCATGTGTAGAACATGTGCTGGTTCAGTGGGTAATTACAATGCTACGAGTTCAAATCCCAAGCTGCTACTGTTCTGTCCATTGAGCAAGACTCTTAACGTTCAAATTTTCATCTCAGTTGTCCATTGCTCCGAATAAGGGAGCCTGCTAACTGCTGTAAATGTAAATATCCATCAGGGGGTGCAATCTCCCCACACATGCTGATCAAAAAGCTGTGTGTTGATTAATTCACGGGCCCTTTGACAGACAAACAAGGCTCTTGCACGTCCTTTTTTCCCAGCAGACACCGAGAGTGCCATACGGATCACTGATTGCATGTGAGGACACAAACAAGCATCTCAGACAGAGTAAAAAAAAAAACCCAACGGTGTTGTGCAAGTGAGTGTTTGCCTATTATGTTGGTGCCGAGGGACCTGGGAGTGCTAAAGCGGCTCTGCGATGCACTGCATGCTGCTAAGCGGCTCTGCCTGCCAAAACCTAGCAGCTGGACACATTTGCATGATCAGTCATGCTCTTTGTGAATAATATGTATTAAAGCCCCTGCACTCTGGTGTGTTTGGAAGCAGCAGTTTTGCCTTTGGAGATGATCCGGCTCCAGCAGCCCCGGTGGCATTTGCTGCGTGGGTTTTGCCTGTCACCTGCTGCTCTGGGAAAGAGCTGAGCTTCCTGATCCTTGGCTGGATCCAACTTCTTCAAGTTGATGCATATTCCTCCAACCAGTGAATGGGAACGGGCTGTACAAGAAACCAGTGTGTATGAGGCATCAGATCGAAATCAGACTATTTCCAATATAACCGTTGTCCCTTGCCAGAATCAACTCATTCAATGTTTGTTGCCGAAACAAACAAAATTAATGACACTGCTTATCCATTTGCATCTTGTGGAAAGATGCCACAGGAGTTCTTATGGTTGTCAAGCTGTGAGAGGGTTGATAAACCTCTCATTAAAGATTAAGGCTTCCCTGAAGTATAGCGCTTTATCTGGGAGAGAGCACAGGGCAGGATTAGAATGCAGATGCATCAAACAATGCTGCCATAAAACTGAAAACTGATAAAGATCCAATACAGCTGAGGCTCCCACTCAACATGGGCACTGAGTGGTGCAGGCTATTATTTCAGTAATATCACAGTGTGACAAGATGCCGTTTAAGAAATATTCTGATCTAACCAAAGGCAGATTTACCAGACACAGCTTTTACATCTTCCAGAAGATTGTTGGAAATGACCCATTTGAGTGGACCACTCAGAACACAAAGGTATTTGGATGACGTCTCACAAAATGACCAGTATGATACAAATGCACATGGGCTCAGTCTTCATCTTCTGAATAAGACCAAGATACAATGCATTCAGAAAGTCACATTTTGTTATGTTTCGGCCTTGTGCTAAAATAATAATAATAATTTTTAAAAAGTTAACAAGTTATCCCCCATCAATCTGCACTCAATACTCTATAATGAGAACATGAAAACAGGATTTTAGAAATATTTGTAAATTTATTAAAAAAAGGAAAAACTAAAATTTCACATGAGCATGACTTCAGATTCTTTGCTGTGACACTTGATCTTGATGTCTCTTGATCATCTTTGAGAAGTTTCTACACCTCAATTGGAGTCCACCTGTGGTAAATTCAGTTGATTGGACAGGATTTGGAAAGTCACACACCTGTTCATATAAGGTCTCACAACTAGAAAAGTATATTAGAGCAAAAGCCAAGCCATGAGGAGGAAAGAACTGTTGAGCTCAGAGACAGAATTGTGTGATGGCACAGATCTGCAGAAAGCTACACAAAATTCTGCTGCACTGAAAGTGCCCAAGAGCACAGTGACCTCCATAATTCTTAAATGGAAAAACTCTTGAACAACCAGGACTCTTCCTAGAGCTGGCCGCCGCACCAAACTAAGTAATCAAAGGAAAAAGGCTTTGATAAGAGAGGTGACCAAGAACGAGAGGTGAATGGTCACTCTGGCTGAGCTCCAAAGATCCTGTGTGCAGATGAGAAAAACTTCCAGAAGGTCAGCCATCACTGCAGCACTCCACCAATCTGGGCTTTATGGCAGAGTGGCCAGACAGAAGCCTCTCCTCAGTTAAAGACATTTGAAGGCCCGTTTGAGGTTGGCAAAAAAGCATCTAAAGCACTCTCAGACTGTGAGAAACAAGATTCTCTGGTCTGCTGAAATGAAGTTTGAACTTTTTGGAGTCAATTCTAAGCCTCATGTCTGGAGGAAAACAGGAACCTCTCATCACCTGTCCAATGTTATTCCTACAGTGAAGCATGATGGTGGCAGCAACTCATTGTGGGGGTGTTTTCAGTGTCTTGGACAGGGAGACTGGTCAACGTTGAAGATGAATGGAGCAAAGTACAGAGATATCTGAAAATCTGATTCAGAGCACTTGGGACCTCAGACTTGGTTCCCTGTATCTCTGTAGTCACCATATAACTCTTTAGAGCTCTTCATCTCTCTCTGTCAGAACTTTTCATAAATAAAGACAGTGAAGCAGAGCTGCATTAAGAGCTTTGGCCTCTACATTTGGAGAACATGACAATATGCTTGCCTACCTCACCCTAGTGGTGGTGGCACCACCATGCACTCCCTAACATGGTGGAATTAATGAACAGGCTCTTTCTCATGACCTTTTTTTAGTACATAAAATCATTTGTTTCTTGAATTGCTACAGATTTTGAGTTGCACTGTCATGGCCAATCTGTACCTCCAGTGTGCCTCTTAAATTATTGCCTTATTCCTTTTGAATATGTATCCTCACATCTTAACCTGAGATTCACTTTCAGAGGTATAGGGAACTCTAAAGAGTTGTAAAAAGATCTAAAGCATCATAAACACGTCTAAAGAGACCTAAAGAGTTATAGACCTAAAGCGATATAAAGAGCTATAAAGTGATCTGAAGAGTTACAGTGGCATCCAAAAGGCATAAAGCTAAAGATGACAACGTTATTTAATATTTTAAACAATATTAATGAATTATCTGTATGTTTTAATGTTTTTACATAATAAAGTATAAGGGCTCAGCAAAAGTTTGGGCAACTTGCATGGTCCGTGCTTAGTAGACACCCCCTTTAGCAAGTATGACAGCTTGCAATATGAGTTTTGCTATAGTAGTTTGGGTTGATTTTTGAACATATTCTTGGGATTTCTTGCATGCACTGCTCTTCCGAGGTCTCTCTACATATTTAGATCCGGGGTCTGTCAAGGCCATGGCAAAACCTTCTGCCATGTCATTAAAACCACCTGTCTACGATTGTGTATCAAGGCATGAACTCAAGAAGACCTCTGCAGATGTCCTGTGGTATCTAGCACCAAGTCATTAGAAGCAGATACTTTAAGTTGAGCAGCCAGGCCTTCATGAATCAGACACAAATGCTTGATCAGATTAAGATCTGGGGAATTTGGAAGTCAATCCCACACCTCAAACTCTTATTTTTCTCAATCATTCCTGAAAAAATATTTGCTGTGTGGCAGGGCGCATTGTCCTGCTGAAAGAGGGCACTGCTGTGAAGGGAATATTGTCGCCATGAAGGGCTGTGCTTGGTTTCCAACAATATTAGGTATGTGTCAGGTATGTGTAACATTAACATCAATGCCTGGGCCCAAGGTTTTTAAACAGAACATTATTCAGAGCATCACATTGTCAGTCAGCATTATTCACTTCACCTGTTCGTGGTTCTAATGTTATTGCTAATCAGTGTATGTCCTATAATCCCCAAAACATACTAATACATGGCTTGGCTACTCTTAATTTGCCTTAGGTGTGACAGAGAGTAAATGAATGAGTGATTGTGTGATGCTTTGATATGGAGTAACACCTTGTCTAGAATGTCCACTTTACACCCAGTATTCAGAGACAGGCCCTGGACTCATAGTGGCCTGCATCAGGATGAACAGTTACTGAAAATTTATTAATATATATTAAAAAAAATCCCACAATGACAAACAATAGTGTCACTCCTCATGTATGAGGGGAAATGATCAACGCAAGGGAAGTTATGTTGAGAAACTTCTGGAGATAATATGCCGCATTCTTGGCAAAACCTATCAAGTTCAGAAACAGCATTGAATAAAGCTCTTTGAAAGGCAAACTAATACAATATATGTCAGTAGAGTAAAAGCAGGTACTACACTGGCTGCAAAATGCAGCACCTTCAATTGCTAACCATTTTTGAACCTAAACTCAGAAATCAACTCAAATTAGCCCAACGAGAAAACCTCTTAACAAATATTAATATAGATGTTATGCATCTGGCTTTTGGAAAACATCTTGATTAGTAAGTTGCTAATGGTGCAGGTTCTCAATTGTGAGTATTTATAGTGGTGGAGACAAGGGCTTGAGTGATTGCTAATCAGTGCATATAAGAGCCAGGTGTTAGTTTGGATTGTGCTTTAATAGATGCCAGGATCCTTCTAAGGTTTGTTTGTGTGTTCTAATACTCATTTGAATGCTGGCTGACTCTTCTATTAAAACATTACGGTGTTTCATTATAAAATTGATCATCAGTAATAGCCATCATTAGTGGAAAATAGCAGTAGGCATAATTTTAATACATTCCGAGATATATGTCATATATTTTGGAATAGAAGTGATCCAAAAATATTCAGCTTCACATTTTCATTACTTTACTCAGCACTTATTTGAAGACCAGTTCCAACAAGTTATGTCAACAGTAGATGCTACTGCAGTCAAAAACTTGCAGTCCTGCCGGCATACCCGATCTTTATAATGGCTTTGGACTGTTTCTATAAGCCAGATTTAATTAGAAAACTTGCCATAAAACGTACATAAGAAAATGCAAGTCTGAATACCAAAGTAGTGAGAAAATGGCCTTGCTACACATTAGAAGAACAGAGACTGGTGATAGGAATAAAAAATAATAAGTAGGCTAGCTCTGCAAAATTCCTTTAAAATAAATTCATTTCAACTAATTCAAATGCGGGCGGCACTGTCCCCTCACGATTCCGAGATCCCCGGTTCGATCCCGACCCTGGACTCCAACTGTGTGGAGTGTTCTTCCAGTGTTCAATCTGGATTTCTCCAGGTACTCTGGCTTCCTCCCACATTCCAAAGACATGTGCGTTAGGTTAATTGGTGTTTCCAAAGTGGCCTTACTTCGTGGGTGTGTGAGTGTATATGCCCTACAGTGGACTGGCACCCTCTCTCGGGTTGTTCCTGCCTGTGTCGCTGGCTAGGCACCGGCTCACCTGCCACTCTGACTAGGATAAGCAGATAAGAAAATGAATGAATGAATGAATAATTCAAATGCATTCATATATTTGCAATTATATTTTGTAGTAATATCACGAACTATGAAAGTGAAAACAGATCAACAGTATGTAATACCTATTGATATTCTATCAACTACAGTGGTGCTTGAAAGTTTTCGAACCCTTTTGAATGTTCAATATTTCTACAAAAATATGACCTAAAACATCATGTTTTCATACCAAAAGTCCAAAAGTAGATAAAGAGAACCAATTTAAATAAATTATACAAAATATAATAATTAACAGTATAAATAATAATAAACGGTCATTTATTTATTGAAGAAAATTATCCAATATTACATATCTGTGAGTGGCAAAAGTATGTGAACCTCTAGGATTAGCAGTTGAGAAGCTGAATTTAGAGACAGGTGTTTTCAGTCAAGGGGTCAACTGCATCAACTAACAAAGATCATCCCAAGAGCAAGGTAATAATCTGTGAGGTCATAAAGAAACCCCAGCTGACTTCTAAGCAACTAAAGGCTAAAGATCAAAATAGAGCTTTTAGTTTTAAATGATTAATGTGATGTCTGGAGAAAGAAACCTTCTCCCGTTTGTGAAAACCTGGTAGTGGTATGGTGGTGGTAGTATCATAGTATTTACCTGTTTTGCTGCATCTGGGCCAGGATGACTTGCCACCATTGATGGAACAATGAATTCTGAATAATACCAGCAATGTCTAAAGGAAAACATCAGGACTAAAGATGCACCGATTGCAATTTCCTTTCCCTGCTGATTTTTAAAAATATATGCGAATTCTGATTTTAGCCGATTCTGATTTTCTTTCTGTCGTAAGAATTATAAATGACAGCATATAGAAACATTATTGTTGAACATTTTAATGAAAATGTCATCATTGCTAAAGAAAGATAGCAGGGGCGGCTGGCTTTTGCATGCATAGCTCTGTGCTAGTGCTAGCTTTAGCTTTAATGTCTTTGAATTTGTTAGTTTTATCAAATTTTGCATATTCAGCAGGATTATGCTGTTTTAAAAGTCGTATTAAATTTGTGGTTCTGAACATTTTCTGAGTTGCTCCTCCATGGCTTATTTTTGCCATGCATGTGCAGTATTGCAGCAGCACACTCTGATGAGCTTCCATTCTGAAGACATGGCTGTGTCCAAAATGGATCCCTACTCCCTCATTAGTATCCCTATAGCAGAATCAGTTATATGAGACTGAACAGCCAATCACATGTTAGGGCCGATCATGCTGAAAACCAGCCATTTCCGCTCACCGACATATCGGGTGGTGCATTTTTTACCAAGACTTCTGTCCATGAAGTGAATCTCAAAAGAAAGTAGGTCATGCAGCAAGACGGTGACAAAGCTCACAAGTCATTCTACCAAATACTGGTTAAAGGAAAACTAAAGTTAATGTGTTTGAATGGCCAAGTCAAAGCCCTGAAAGTAATCCAATAGAAATGTCACAGAAGAAGTTCACTTAACCCAAGAAACCTCAAGAAACCCACCAACATTCCAAAGGTGAAGCTGCTCTGTATGGAAGAATGGGCTAAAACACCTTCAAGGTGATGATGCAGGACTGATCAACAGTTGTAGAAATGTTGACTAAAAGTTATTTATACAAAGGGATGTCGCACTAGATACTGAAAACAAAGGTTCACATACTTTTGCCACTCACGGATATGTAATATTGGATCTTTTTCCTCAATAAGTAAATGACCAAGTATGATATTTTTGCCTTGTTTGTTTAACTGGGCTCTCTTTTAGGACTTTTAGGATTTTTGTGAAAACAAAAATGATGTTTTAGGCCATATTTACACAAATATTTAGAATATTCTAAAGGGTTCACAAACTTTCAAGCACCACTTTACAGTAAAGTTTTAGAAACATGTTCTTTTGTTATTTATTTACCCACAGTAATCTGCCATCTTTTTCTTTTCTTCACACAGGATAATTTTAAGCTCCTCAAGCATATAATTAAGCATACTTATTTCTTGATTTGTTTAAGCATTAAACAGTAGAGTTACAGACAGAAACATGAGACTATGTCAGAGATCTACAGTATTCCTTTTATTTCTGCCTATAAATGGATTGTAAGTTTGATTGTGACTTGAAACATCCCCTTGGAATGCACTTCTGAGCTCACCCACACATTCCCTCTGGTGCAGCTATTCAGGTGTACTAACCCTATTCCAGTCTGACTATGTTCCTATTCCCTATTCCATGTTGATGCTCTACTCTGTGGAGCCCAATCCCTGAAGGGTGAAGTAGCATCTGCTAAGAGGGCAAGGGTAGATGGGGCACCGTGGATGCTGCAGACCCCTTAACCATCTGGTCAGTGGCCAAATGAGGAGCCCAGGGTGTGGCTTTGCCCCTACGCAGCCCACAGGCAGATTAGCAGCCCTATTCAGTACACTGTTTGTGCGGTAGCACCCAGGCGAGGTCCAGCTGTCTGCAGCCACAGGGATACACTAATTCCACCGCAGGTCAGCAGCTCTGCATCTTTAAGTAGCTCCTAAAAGGTCACATCCGCTGAGGAGAAGCCAGCCAAATCTCTGTGACTTTTGTCCCCCTGCGAAGTCAGTACTTGGTCTGAATCAAAGGCTAAGTTGATATACAGGGAAGGCTTAAGGCTTTATCTTTTATCAACACTTCAATCCTTCTAAGAGGGAGCTCGTCCTTTGAAGCTGATGGTTATGTTTTCAGAAGGGTGTATTAAGTGCTTGGTGTTTCTTAGAAAATGCCCATCGTGTGTTGTGTTGTATCAGAGGATTTGATTTAGTGTGTTATTGCAAGAGTTCTTAATGTTTAAGCAAACACTGCAAAGCTTAGACAGGTCAGTAGAAGCTCATATTTATTGTTAATGGAAGACTGAACTTGCTTCAAATCTCATGGACGATCCCAGTCTTAAGCCACTTCTTAGAGAGAAAGTAATGCCAGAATTAAGGAATCAGGGCTAAGTTTGCAGTGGACTGCCTTTATATCCGTGCCAGCAAAAGGTTTTCTAGGGTAAATGTAATGATTCATAAGACCGATCGTATCGTTTCATGTATGGGTGAGCCAAAAAGAGTACAAATACTACGATGTATCTTAATAAACAGGGAAACAAGGTAAAGCTTTTGTTTAAGTTAAAGTAGTTAAGGTTTCAGCTTGTGTAATTACCATGTTCTATTGTGTCTGTGTAGTGAAGGCATTTAACTTTATTCAAGAGAATAGTGCCGGGATGTTTTGGAACATCAGTTCAGCATCACAGATGCTACCCTCATATGTGCTGCTTAATGATGTTCATTAATTGTACTGCTAAACTTTATATACAGTACAAAACTCATTTTAATGATAGCTAGAATCAACAAACAATTAAATAAACCCCTTGCTATGCCAGTTTCTCATACAGACCAATTTATTTCTTAAAAGAATAAACACCACATTGACAAAAAGGCAAAACCATGTCATAACTACAACAATCCCCTACTCTTGAAAATGCCTCTCACCAGAATGAGTCTAGCTGTTCTTCACAGCAACAAAAGAGATTAATTGTTCCAACACATGTGCAATAATTGCTTGACTCCATGCCCAACCAATAGAGTGTGCAATGCCAGTCCACAGAGTAATCAAGGTGATTTGGCAAGCGCTGCCTTGCATACATTGTACCGTAAAGTCGTCATCCTATGCTGCACAAGAGCTGCCCACATATTGCCTTAAGGGCCTTCCTGTGCCAGAGATGTGATGTAAATAGGAACCAGGGGCACTGACTAATCAAATAGAAGTGTGTCTGAATGGTCTCTGTCAGCATTATGACTGGAGATAGACTACTGATTGTTCACTGGGGTTTACAATTATCAGTACAATTGCCTCTTAGGGCTACACGTGTATATGTGAGACAGATGGATTTTGTAATCTTCTTAATTTTTCTATGCCATATCATCCAAGTTCCTGTGCTCTTGATCAATAACCTTTATCCCCATATGTATCCAGCCCAACTCTCTCCCTTCTCTCAGAATATGATGAACCTGCTGTCAATGCAAGGGGAAGAAATCCGGGAAAAATATTCAACTTCAAACATTAATTCTCGAAAACTACAAGAAAAAAACAGAAAGGAATAAAACGATTGGGCTGTTTTCCCAGTTCCTCTCAGCCCGAGGCAGATTTAATGGCTTTTCTCCACTCGGATGCAGGTGAGGGGAGTCTGATTCCAGCTGAATCACGCTCAATCCCCTTCCCCCTCCTCCTGAACCACAGGCTCAGCCAATCCCTATGCTTCTTGCAGCTGGACAGCAGCCATATTGTTATTAAAACCTGCAGGCGTGCTGAACACAGCCTCTGCGCATCGCCCTCCAGTGCCGCGAGGAATTAGGGAAAAAAAACATACACCAAATATTCGAAAAAAGAATTGGAATCTTAAAACCCAACGAGGGGAGGACAGAACCTGACAGGTTTAGTATGATGATGGAGAAGGCCAAGTATGGGGTGTGTGGTTAGTAGTGAAAAGCTGATGGCTGAATTTATAGAGAGTGAAATGGGCTGGCTTTGATACCAGCTAACGTCAAAACACCTCACTTTCCCACAATAAGCTAGATTGATTTTGTAGGCACTTTTGCAAAGTTTTCCCTGTTTCACTAATGGCATGCTAATGCTCCCCCGGTGCCGGGCGTTCTGCGTTAGCTTTGATAACGCTGAGCTTTTCTCACCTGCAGCCAACATCACTGCATGGTTCCACCAGGCACCATATGCAAATTATTATTAATGGTGATTCATTTACTTTGCATCCTGTGCCAATCTTCAATAGCAGAAAAAAAATAACGAGAAGAGTGAAAACCAGTCCCATGATGGGAGTTTAAGCCCCTCTCCCCATATCGTCCACCTTCAAGGTTGCTGAGGCAACATCCAATCAGGAGCCTTGGTGCCAGTGCGGTTGGCGCTGTCTTCGTTAGGCGCAGGTGGAACACATATGGGACAATGGCCCATCTGGGTGTGCCAGCGGCACCCATTTTAATCACACCATTGCCATGGTACTGGGTAATGGAGACGTCGAGTAGACTGCTGGGAGGAGGCCAGACCTTGTCTATGCCAGGCGGGATAGTGGGACAGGAGACACTAATGTCCAGAATGAAGGGCTGATGACATAGACAGACTTGCAATCAAATCCATCACTGAAGTAATACGATCCCCTGGCACCCAATAAATTCAAAGGAAATTACACCATCATCTCATCAGCATAGTAAATACGGAAAGGATTAAATCGATGCACATACCTATATGGTAAAGTCACAGTATTACATCTCACCTCTCTCTTACCTCCACTGGTGCCTAATGGTAAAGCTAACTCCAACACTAGTGCTAATGGAAATGGGGTGGCATGTGTGTCTAATGAATCAATCAACCAGGGCACCTTATCAACTGAAGCACATTTACAGTGAGCAAGCCCAGTTCAGGTTAATTAAAACACAAAAGCCAAGGAGAGAAGGCCTGGCATCCATCCCTTGCCCAGTCTAAGCCTGATTATGCCATACTGGGGAAGAGGATTTGGGGCTGAGAGTGTAATTTTAACCCCCCCCCCACACAAAACTACCAACCCCCTACTACGCTCCCACACATACAAAAATAAATCACCTCTTTGCCTCTTTCTGCACCTGCCCCATTTCAATTAATGTTCGTCAACTTCTAGCTGAGCTTTAAAGTTTAAATGGATTGCCACAAAGCTTTTACATTTCCTTAAAAACAAAAATACAGACTTGATTTAAAATATCAATGTTGTTAAATATAATTTCCTTTATTTGAGATCAGAATGAGAATGGCTGTAACTAACTGTGAAACTAAAGCAGGTGGCCTCCAAATGTTCATGCTTGCTAATCATCTTTGCAGGAAAAACGCTATAAAGATGTACACCATTTATGTTTGCACCAAGAAGTAAGGTAATACCATGCCAAAACTTTATAAGACACACATTTTGCTTGGTTTATCTGATGTTTGAGTCAAGTAGAGAAAGCTTTTCTGCAGGAAACACACTTTAAGATGAGCTCACCGCATATGCTTTGTCCAAATTGGGGCTCATTATGGAGATATCTGGAAACCACTTCCAGAACTATCCATAATGAGAGCTATTGGTTAAACATAAAGAGTGCCAGTCATTACCTTCCCTGCAAATCACCCACTTTCTCTAAATGGGAAAGTAATTCTTCAAACCATTACAGTTTTGGATTTGGAGTTTAAAGACTGATAAATACAAGTAAGACACCAATATACAAAAAAGACAGCATGCATACACACAGATCAACTTTTCAGTCTATTTGGGGTGAAGCTGTGTTTTGTTATAGGCTGAGTTACAGGCTTACACTCATAGCACAATGCAGTAGGCCTACTACTGAGCTCCATTGAAACATATATTTCCAATTATATACACAAACCCACCATAAGACCACAGCTGCCATAATCACAGGAATACCTGACTGAAATATGTCTGTTTTTTTTATATTCCATATACACACCATATCACGACCAATTATTTAGAACAAGGCTGAAAAAAGTTTTATTCTGAGTTTCTGTGGTGCACTCTAAGAACATTTATGAACATAAAACTACCCGCATTAAGAGGTGCATCATAATGATGGATACTATTACAGTGCTATTTTCTCATGCCACCATAATCTCAGTATGCATATTCCTCTAGCCCTTTCACCATCTGCAGCCAGAGCCTCAGGGGTAGAGGAAGAAGCAGTACAGTGAAGGCATTGTGTGCCCTGACTCGGAGGGGGATGGATTTTTCAGAGCTGGAGAACACGAATGAGATTGATTAGAGTCAGGGAAATTAAAGCTTTTGGAAAATTATAACATAAGCTGACTATGGGAGACTATGAGGAAATCTTTTTCACCATCTAGAGTCCATAACTCCTTCCTCTCCTTCCAGTTTCATTGGCTTACATACATGTGTGATGAATAATGGTACAAACGTCAGTGTGCACACATGTATGTGCTGTGGTGTGACTATCCCTGACTATCTTCTCGTAGAACAAAACCCTCAGCCCCTGTCCAAATAAAATAATAGTTATAATATTTAAAAATATCAGAAATAATTAGAAAGACAAGACAATACAATATGGGCATGCAAACAGACAACAGATTTATGAGATTATTTGCGACAGAAGGTGAAACACCAAAATATTAAACCACAAACTTTACATGAATTGTGCAACAGTTAGTGGGAGAGTGAGCTAAAACATACAGAAATTCAAGGCACAGGATTGTTGCTATTAAGCATAGGTAAGGTGTAACTATTATTACTGAAAAAAATGACGTGTGACAGTTTTTTTGTTCAGTGGTCAAACATTTATAAATACAATATAAATATAAGCTGTATATAGTACACACAGAAAACAACCATACCTCCTTTTGTTTGTTTTGGTTTACTTAAAGTCTCTTTCAGCCTCAATAGCTATTTAACTACAGACACAAAGTTACATTGGTACACAAGGTTACATCGGAACTAGTCATACTTACTCAGATCGAGCCAATTTAGTGCAATCAGTTAAACTAATGCGTGTTTTTGGACTGTGGGAGGAAACCAGAGTACACGAAATAAATCCACGCAGATTCAAGGTGGGCATGCAGACTCAACACAAGCAGAGTCCGAGGTTGGAATCAAACCAGGGACGTTGGAGCTGTGAGGTGACAGTGCTAATTGCTGCACCACCATGCCGCCCATACCCCTTTTAAATAATCCCCTTTTTATAAAGCCTAAAATTAAAGATTGTTGTCACATGCACAGGCCAGCCATGATCGTAGACCAACCATAAACACCTGTATGTCCTTTAAAGTTGCCACTGGCCTGTTGGTAGCTTCCATGATCAATATCTTCCTGGCCACCCGGTTTGGGCAAGGTGTTGATGGTGAAAATATACTTTCCACTTTTTAATAAATATTATTCTGAAATCTTATTGTATCTTTCTCATAGCTTGTGCCTTTTTGCAACTTTATCCCAGTTTTATTAATAGATCAATATTTTTAAATGTTATTTTCACTTTGCTCTTGAGATGGTGCCTAACCGGTGGCACAGGGTGCAAGGAAGGAACAACCCTAGACAGGATACCAATCCATCGTAGGACACACACTTATACACACACTCACACACTAGGGGCACTTTGGAAACACCAGATCACTTAACACACATCTTTGGATTGTGGGAGGAACCCAGAACACCTGGAGTAAACCCTCAAGGACAAGGGGAGGACAGAGAGGACATCCAAAATCCACACGGGCAGAGTCTGGGGTCAAGATCGAACCAAGGACCTCTGAGCTGTGAGGCGACAGTGCTAACCACTGCACCACCGTGCCACTCCTGATTGAATTACATGTGTTGTTGATTTTCTAAATGAAAAATATTTAATAGCACATGTGCAGGTCATGGACTTAAATATGGCATAGCTCTGCAGATGAACCATTAAAATCCTTGAAGTTCTGAGAACGATGCCCAGACATCTGCACATACTAAATTTTTGATTTAATTATTTTTTTCAATATGCTTTATAATATATGCCTAATTTGTTTCATATGCATGTTCCCTGGAGCAATTATGTTATTATATATTTTATTAGAAAATCAGAAAAACATGTTTTTTGGTCAAACTTGCATCAGATTTTATCTAACGCAAAATCAAAGTGAAATTCGCTCACCCAGTTCTGTCTTCCTCCTTGGAATTTTATATATCCAGCCAAGAAGGCTAATTTTTCTATAGAATTAATCTGCCTTGGTTTTAACTGTCAAATCCAGACGACCATTATGGAAACATGGCAGTAATATTAGATTTCAGGTCTCATGCACATACCACACACTTCAAGTAAAGTCTTCTTTTAGCAACTTGTATACAATATGCTGAATACATTACATTTACAAACTTACAGTTCTGTAAATATGGGCTATATATTAACAAATGTAACTAATGACTAATATATATAATATATTATTTTCATACTGAACAAAGAAAGTATATGAGGCATGGATTAAACTGGGTGAAAAGAGCTTGGCTAGGAGTGAACTTTTAAGGCCATTTCCTGTGAGCAATTTCTATCATTGCTCTCTGTCTTGTGCTACGCTCTCTGTCAGCCATTATTTAACCTATGATGTTGTGATGGGCAGCATCCCAAAACCTAAAGCAGCCATGGGGAGAGAAAAAGGAAGAGAGTAAATTTTGATCAACACTTCATTCTTTACATTTTCCAAGAAGGGATATGGATTCCAATGAATGGGGCTTTAACTTTGTTTAACTTTGATTTTTGGTTGCAACGTAAATCCATGGTGTTAAAAGAAGCTAAAATGAGCTTACTACATATATTTGTCAGTGGGCAATATAGGAAATAAAGCAGGATATTTTCCAGAAGTATTGTATCCATGCATAAATGATGTCAATCTTTAGTTTTTACTGCAAATCACCCATTATAAAGAATTGGTGTCCTAACGTTGGGTCTATTGAATTCAGGATTAAGTGAATTAATGGAACGAGCAGGACCGGAACCTGTATCTGTACGTACGCATGCCCTTGCTAACATGCTTGCTACACTCAAATACAATAAATATCTTAATGACTAATAATAATGTTTATTGCAATAATTACTGCAGCGAACGTCGTTGATGCATTTCTAATACATCACAAACAGCATTGATTCCTATCTTGAATAAACTGCACTTTATTCTTATGCTTAGCTCCACTCCTGCTTTTCTCTGTAGCAATGTACAGGTTGTGTTTGGGCCTCTGGGGCTCTGCTAGGGAGAACAGCAGTGGGGTAGGAGAGTGATCGGGATTGATGGTGATTGCTTTAGCATGTGGGGTTGTGGTGGACGATAGGCCCAGCTTCATAAAGCCTGCCTCGACTGAGGTTAGCTAAGGTGAGAGTGAGTAAGGCAGGATAGCTGCACTGGCCCTATGCCCATCTGTAAATACTCATACATCTGCTGGACTCTCAGACTCATCTGTTGCTTCTTGTTGAGTGCTTTAGTGTGTGTCTGTGTAGACTGTTGTTATATATGTTAGAAACTCTTGTACTGCATGCATAACATGTTCAGTAGAGTGCTGTGGAGTTTGTCTGAGTTTGTTTCCCTAACCCCAACATTAACTTCAGTAACCAAAAGCTTTGATCAAAAGTATTTTGGCTCTTTTGGTTTTAACATAACAGTAGCCATTTTGTAACAAATGTTAGAGTTTCAGAAGTGTCCTCACTAGTCAAAATTCCTATTTTTCCTATTATTGAGACATTTGGTCCTCAAAGGTACAGCAAGACAAGGTATACACACACTCACACATACCATTTGTCTTTCTGTCATTGTGGGGACCTTCCATTGACATAATGATTACTGCAGCTAATTAACACTATTATTTTAATCAGTTATTTTAATGAATAAACTACATAGACTTCCCTCTTCATAATTGAAATGCTGGCTTTAGTACTGTTGTTGTTCATATCAGATCAGTACGTCATGCATTCAGGTTGTGTCTACTTTCCACAAACTGTACGCTTTAAATTATTTTAAAGCTTTAAATGAATTGCTTTAATTGCAGTTAAAATCTTGCATATCAGTTAATGTTGCATTGCAACATTAAAATTGGTGTCTAACTAATATGTGAAGAAATATAAATATGTAAATTTAATGATTTTAATAACTCCTGCACTAACCACCACTGATTTTAGACATAATATTTAGTGATGTAGTTGAGTGTCATAAAGTCATATTGATCTTACTTTACAAATAACATCATAACATCTAAAAATAAAGGACGAAGGTGGATATCTTGAGGTAGAGGTTTGGGGTGAATGTCTTATGTTTACATACTGTTTATCATTTAAATAAAGTGTTAATAAACACATCTATACGACCATCACCAGTATTTTGTCTATGCAGCCATTTGGCACCCTGATCAAATTTTACAGGGCTACTTCCCTTCCCTTCACATCGTTGGACGTGACGGCAACACACTCACAAACCATTAGACTCCATTATCTGTGACTGAACCAGTGCCAGTGAGTCCATTCAAATAATTGACACCTCAAGCTAGTCCAAATTATATTTCCCACAATGCGCTGCTCTTGATTACTCATAATTAGCCTCATATTCTGCAGAAGCCATAGACGATTATGACGACAATTAAAAATGTAGTCTTTACAATGTTATAAAAAGAACAGCCAGACTATACAAACAAGCTGCGTCAACTTGTATCAGTTTTTTGGCTTTCAAAAGGCGCAGCAACTGACTTTACTTTCAGGAGGCAGAGTGGCAGCTTTATGAATTTAGTAGCACCTGAACAACATATTCAACTGCATTACTGTATAACTAAATAAACTTTATTAATATGAAGGTAAAGAGTATCTGCATCCTCATTTACCCAGTGTTAAACGTTTCAGTTAAAACGCTTTAATGTTTAATCTGCATATATCTCTTTTCCCCACTTGTGCTAGTGTTTGGAAGACTTGTGTTTTGTATGTAACACTTTACTTAAAGATACATTCAAACCAGGAAAAAACATTTAGTTGTCAGAAAAGGATCCAACTGCTGAAAGCCCCCACTTCAACTTCATCACCTGTATCCTCCATTGCCTGGAGAAGAGACATGCATTCAAGCGGATGGCAATCATACACCTTCCATCACCACACTGAAAAATCTCTTTAGCTGGGTTTAAGAATAGGGAACGTAGTGGTAGCCTAGTGGTAAAAGTACTGGACTCTGGACCAGAAGGTCCAGGGTTCAAATCCCACCTCTGCCAGGCTGCCACTGTTGAGTCCTTGAGCAAGACCCTTAACCCACAACTGCTTGGATTATAAAACTGTACCAATTGTAAGTCGCTCTGGATAAGGGCGTCTGCTAAATTCTGTAAATGTAAATGTAGTGAGATATATATTGTTGGTGTTCAGTGATCCAGTTGTGCAGCACAGCAGCCCAGTGGAAGTCACGGTGTCAAACATGACACCTGCATTGCTTTGGTCCACCCTTTTGCTTAGTTGGAATGAGAATGCCATGTAGTATGTCATATTGTTGTAGCGTGTTGATGTTGTGTTGGTGTTGACCAAGGTTGGCATAGTTGACTAAGTGACCAAGACTGGCATGGTAATGAATAGCACCTTGCTGGCTAACAGCTGAGCACATGGAGATTTTTTTTCCTTCCTGCTGTTTAGGGACATTCACAATGGCATAGCTGCCAGTAATGTCCCTGTTCTTCTTTTGACTAGGTTAAAGCCAACCTCATCAATAAAAATATAAACATGCTGCATATATATGGGCTTGTCTAAAATGGACTGTGTATTATGGCACAGCCAAATTCAGATGAACTGGGTGTCAAAACTGAGGGTTAGCGAAAAGCACTATCAATATGTGAAAGTAATATATTTCTGTCAACTGTTTCAGTCTTTGAGCAAGATGCTGCAGCACGTTAGAGAGGGTTATATACAGTGGTGCTTGAACGATTATGAACCCTTTAGAATTTTCTATATTTCTGCATATATATGAGCTAAAACATCATCAGATTTTCACACAAGTCCTAATTACATACATATAATTACATACCAGTACATAAAAAGAACCCAGGTAAACAAAACAGTCAAACAGACTGTTTACAAATAGAGGAAATTCAAGACCATTGTTACCCTTGCCCAGGAGTGGTCGACCAACAAAGGTCACTCCAAGAGCAAGGCTTGTAATAGTTGGTGAGGTCAAAAAGGACCCCAGGGTAACTTCTAAGCAACTGAAGGCCTCTCTCACACTGGCTAATGTTAATGTTCATGAGTCCACCATCAGAAGAACACTGAACAACAATGGTGTGCATGGCAGGGTTGCAAGGAGAAAGCCACTGCTCTCCAAAAAGAACATTGCTGCTCATCTACAGTTTGCTAAAGATCATGTGGACAAGCCAGAAGGCTATTGGAAGAATGTTTTGTGGACAGATGAGACCAAAATAGAAATTTTTGGTTTAAAAGGAAAGTGTTATGTTTGGAGAAAGGAAAACACTGCATTCCAGCATAAGAACCTTATCCTATCTGTGAAACATGGTGGTGGTAGTATCATGGTTTGGGCCTGTTTTGCTGCATCTGGGCCAGGGAGGTTTACCATCATAGATGGAACATTAAATTCTGAATTATATCAGAGAATTCTAAAGGAAAATGTCAGGACATCTGTCCATGAACTGAATCTCAAAAGAATGTGGGTCATGCAGCAAGACAACGAGCCTAATGACACACATGTTGTTCTACCAAAGAATGGATAAAGAAGAATAAAGTTAATGTTTTGGAAAGGCCAAGTCAAAGTCCTGACCTTAATCCAATCGAAATGTTGTGGAAGGACCTGAAGCGAGCAGCTAATGTGAGGAAACCCACCAACATCCCAGAGTTGAAGCTGTTCTATATGGAAGAATGGGCTAAAATTCCTCCAAGCCGGTGTGCAGGACTGATCAACAGTTACAGGAAACGTTTAGTTGCACTTATTGCTGCACAGGGGGGTCACACCAGATACTGAAAGCAAAGGTTCACATACTTTTGCACGCACTAATATGTAATATTAGATTATTTTCCTCAATAAATAAATGACCAAGTAAATAAATATCACATCATTTATTATCGCAAGGGGCATGTGCCCAAATCTCAGTGCTCCTCAGGGTGGGGGCTGCATCTGCAGCTGTCATGTGAACAAACCACTGGTGCCCCCACATTACAATGACCTCCTTTTTTTGTATACAGCCATGCTTCTCTATGACTGAGAACGGATATACCACCATGTTGCAAACAGTTGTCCTAGCCAGGATTAAAAGCCCTTTGCTAGTGATTTGATCTACCAGAAGATAAAAGGCCCCACAACAAAAAGGTTTAAACACCCAACACATCCTAAACCCACATCACCCTTCCATTGACATGACTATGCTAATGTTAATCAGAGTTAAATTAGTCATGAAGCAATGTTTACTATCCCACCACATGCTATTTTACCTCACCCTACAGCTCGGATCTGACCTTCCATAATGTGGGTCCATCTTCTACAAAAATAAATATTCATAAACATAAACTCTGCTCTTTATTTTCATCTTATACTTCACCTGACACGATGGAACAAGACTGATGTACATTACAATGGTGATCAGTATGTGGGTGCAGCCAGAGGAAGACATTGCTTGAGGCTTGGCGCTAATCTGAATATGCAAGATGAGAGACAGAGAGTGGTATGGCTGCCAATTTGACAGATGGACAATTAATCTGAGCTAAGATAGCAACTTGGCCTGAATACGAATTGCGGGATACAGTGCTGGACCTGAAGACAAGAAACAATTGTGATTTTAAGTGTAAAGTTGCCCAGTTTTGATCAAATGAGTCAGATTGATGAGCGGGAATGACAGCTCATCCATATGGATAACATCAATCGTTTCTTGGAAGAAGACAAGTAATACATTTACATTATTATCAAATCTGCATTGGCAAAAACAACATGTTTACTCCATTTGTTTCTAACTATCCAATATTGATGCATTTGGATGAATTCATGCTTTCGACATTAGAAGACAAACTCGCAATATGTTTGCCAAAGAAACAGTTAAAGCCATGGGAGCATTGTTGCTAGGCAACTAACCAATGTGGACGCTAAACGTCTCCTTGCACTCTGGTTACATAGCTTTTGACTGAAAGCCTACTAGCTAGCTGGGAGGTACTCAATTATTCTTTTATTCACTAAACATAAAGATAAGGCACAGTAGAGATTTTCCTTAGGATGTGTTCAGTAATTACAAAAAGGAGTCTCTTTATGACTGAAATGACACTATAAGTGCACTTAGCATCAACATTGCTATTGCTAATAATGGGTGTATCCACCTCAGAAATGTGCAGTCAGCACTATGAGACCAAATACCACAACCATTGGTTGGCCTTTTTGTATTTATCTTTAACACGCCATAAAACTGTATTTATGGAAACAAAGTATTAGCCTAACTGTGTGTACACAAAGTATGAGAGTATGCATTATCGTTATTTAGCCTGTATTAATCTTGTGTAATGTTAATGTTCATGAGTCCACCATCAGAAGAACACTGAACAACAATGGTGTGCATGGCAGGGTTGCAAGGGGAAAGCCACTGCTTTCCAAAAAGAACATTGCTGCTCGTTTGCAGTTTGCTAAAGATCACGTGGACAAGCCAGAAGGCTATTGGAAGAATGTTTTGTGGACGGATGAGACCAACATAGAACTTTTTGGTTTAAAAGAAAAGCGTTATGTTTGGAGAAAGGAAAACACTGCATTCCAGCATAAGAACCTTATCCCATCTGTGTTACCTGGTGGTGGTAGTATCATGGATTGGGCCTGTTTTGCTGCATCTGGGCCAGGGTGGTTTGCCATCACTGCTGGTACAATGAATTCTGAATTATATCAGAGAATTCTAATGGAAAATGTCAGAACATCTGTCCATGAACTGAATCTCAAGAGAAGGTGGGTCATGCAGCAAGACAACGACCCTAAGCACACAAGTCGTTCTACCAAAGAATGGTTAAAGAAGAATAAAGTTAATGTTTTGGAATGGTCAAGTCCTGACCTTAATCCAATCGAAATATTGTGGAAGGACCTGAAGTGAGCAGTTAATGTGAGGAAACCCACCAACATCCCAGAGCTGAAGCTGTTCTGTACGAAGGAATGGGCTAAAATTCCTCCAAGCCGGTGTGCAGGACTGGTCAACAGTTACAGGAAACGTTTAGCTGCAGTTATTGCTGCACAGGGGGGTCACACCAGATACTGAAAGCAAAGGTTCACATACTTTTGCCACTCACTAATATGTAATATTGGATCATTTTCCTCAATAAATAAATGACCAACTATAATATTTTTGTCTCATTTGTTTAACTGGGTTCTCTTTATCTACTTTTAGGACTTGTGTGAAAATCTGATGATGTTTTAGGTCATATTTATGCAGAAATATAGAACATTCTAAATGGTTCAAAAACTTTCAAGCACAACATGTCCAGGCTGCATATTTGTGTTCTCTTTGTGCATACGTCTTTGGATGGCAAAAGTTCACCTAAAGCATCTGTGTTAATTCTCTGGAATGCATACTGATAAGTGAAGTTTGATCATTGCATTTAAACAAATGCATTGCCTCTGAGACCAATAAAAGATATACAATATACAAATGTCTTAAAATGCCACAAACATATTTCTTAAAACAGGTATTTATCTTTATTTCTTTTATTTATGATTTTCTTTTACTGCTATTTTCTACAAAAAACTATATTCTTTTTGTCAAACTATACTCAAACTACACTTTACTTTCTCTTATATTTATTATAGTACGAATTTTTCAGCACAAGCACATGAAGTCAGCTTTATTCGTATATAAATAGAACATTGTCTCAAATCAGCATTACAATCATCTAGGCCCACAGCCCTAATCGAGCAAGAAACAGTTTCAAAGAAGAAACCTTGTGGGACCAGGACTCAGAAAGGGATTCTTCCTCCTTTGGAAACCTAGATGTTATATTTAAGAATGAACTGAAATTATATTAGTATTAAATCTGTAAGAATACATATGTTAAATAAAAGAAGCTAAATAAAACACATAAAAAGAAAATATAATAAAATATAGAAGGTTATAAGTAACCGAGAATCTAAAGAAGTGAATATAATAGAACAGAAAATGTATACAAGTCTCAAAAAATTATTTATTTCAGTATAAATGCACTTAACAGATGTGGTGGGGTGACATCCCAGCCAACAAAAGGAAGGAAGAGGGAATTAGGGTCCTCTGATGTGGTCTAAGTAGAAATGTGATGGCTGGAACTGGTGCCGGAAGAACAGCTTGGACAGAAAACAAAATATGTAATTGCAAAAACAAAATATGTAAAAAAGACAACATCCCAGATCACCACAAAACTCTATGACAGTGAATCCCCAACTGTCAGTCTGAGGCAGGGAAGTACAACTACAGGCTATAGAGGACCAAAGCCCAGCCCAGTCCCCCAACATCTAACCTCACCCAACAACAGACTGGTCACCCGACCAAAGGGTATGACACAACCCAGGCAACCCAGATACTCTAGCCCCAGGACCAGAGCCACACTTCCCACTCTAGAGAGATTAGCCAAATGCCTGTGTAAAAAGTATTCTTGTAATCTTCAATGAAAAATTGGGAGTGCGTCTGAATCCCAGACAAGTGTGGGGAAATTATTCCACACCTATGGGGCCATGCATGAGAATGCCCTTCCCCATGCTGTGACCTTATAAATTCTAGGAACTAAAATTAGTCCTGAACCTCTTGAACAAGAAGATATGGAGGGCTGCAAGACTCTACAAATTCACTCAGATAATGTAGGTCCAGACAACCCAAATAATGTGGAGCTATATATGTTACCAGAAATATATTGTGATCAATGCAGACACTAACAGGTAAGCAGTGCAGAGCTGACAGAACACCACAGCAGAAATACTGTACATTACGTCAACTTTCATTAAATCCAAATGGTATTTCACACAGGTTATCACTGTAACCAAACATTTAAATTATTATAAAATAATATTAAACCCAGCTTTTTCATGCTGAACTGAACAGTAGCATCATTGCACTGTAATGGTAATATATTCACTTTTATTAATTCCATCAAGGATTTATAACTTTTGAAGCTCATGCATTGTTATGTGATTTGTTGAGTATGCAATGTATTAGCACAAACTGTGCAGACTAAAGATATATAGAGTAGAATGATACTGCTACTGGCTGAAATCAGAATATACTATTGGGGATGTTGTTTACATTAGATCATTCCCATCACTAACCTTTACATTTAAAACAAGATTAAAAGTGACAATAAATGTTAAAATATTACTATTTATTTCTTGTTTTTGTGTCACTTTTTAACTTTTTATTGGGTATCTCTCAACCTGCAGAGAGCAAATATATAGAGGTTTTAAAATGCATAGGCTAGTTTCTCAGCAACATGTAACAACAATATCTTTCTGAACTTGGCCAGGTTTCTCAAGTGGTAATATGCAATTTTAAGAATATTATTTATATGGGAATAAAATAAAACACAGCATTAAATGTTACACCACAGTCCTTAACTATAACTTTTGGTGTCATAGAATGATGTTTAAGTTTAAAGATTAAATAAGCTACTTTATCATGGGCCGACTTAACATCAGTACTTTTGTTTTATTGGAGTTTATTTCATATTTACCTAAGGTCATTAACACAGTATTCAGTTTTTGTGTAACTGCTGCTGAATATGGCTGATAAGTCTAACTGTGTATTATCAGCGAAGAAGTACAAATAATTATATTGCAGATTACATGTCCCAATTGCTGTACATAAATTGAACTCAATAAAGGTCCTGGAACAGATCTTTGTGGGACAACGTATTACTCTCTTTAAACCTATAAAACTTCCGTCGGTACATCACCATCATTCAGAGAGATACTTTTCTTGAATTAACCCATAGCTATATATGGAACCAACTGAATTACAGAAGCATTCAGTAAAACTAGTGTGCTAGACAATTTCATATTCTTGGAGAGACAGGGCAATGGGTCACATTATTAGTACCTAGTACTTCTATTCACCACACCAATTGTGTTAAAGTGCTCCTACCAAACTTCAAATTGTAAGGCTCCTTCCTTCACACAGTCTGAGTATCATCTTGAATTGAATTTGCAGTATCACCTGTGTAGGAAAGCACCACTTTAAAAGATATAAAGAGAATCTAAAGAGAATCATGCTCAGTCAGAAGTTAATATTTTATCTTATTCAGCAAGTCATTTTGCAATTTTAAACAGTCCAGGATTCAAATCCCACCTCTGCCAGGCTGCCAGTATTGGGTTCTTGAGCAAAGTACTTAACCCACAATTACTTGCCTTTTATCAGTTGTATGTTGCTCTGGGTAAGTGTCTGCTAAATACCGTAAACGTAAATGTACACAATTACTACTCATAAAATAGTTCTTTTGTTTTTTCAAAGTCATTACCATACATGGTTTCATACAAAGAACTTCTATCATATCATTTTACATTTTACAGCTTAAGTATTACAGCTTATATGGTGCTAATAAGTGTGTGCATTATAAGTGTGGGTGTTATATAATGTGTTATGGTGCTAATGAAGAGAAGATTATCCTACTTATGTCCACAGTTTAGCAGTTGGTCAGTTTATTTATTTATTTTGTTATTATTTTTCACTTTTTTTGATGGTCAGAGCCAGAGGGTCAGGTCTCACAGGGAGCGCAGGGCTAAATGTGCCAGGGTGGAGTGCCAATCCATCACATGGGTAGGTAGGAGCGCAGTATTGAAAGGATAATAACTGGCCTCCCCTTCCTCAGACAAAGTTAATCATGTTTGGTTGTGATGGCTGGTCTAACAGTAAGGCACTGTAGGGACGTGAACCCGGGTCCCTGCAGGGATGAGCTAGAATTTTAAAATCCTATGCAACACAAGCATTCTTTACTTTTTAAAAAAATAAAATGTAATATAATATAAACGGAATAACAATTAAAAAGCTTTATTCTTGTAAGTATTTCTATAAACACAACTGAATAAAAATTTCAAGATAAAACCAGTTCATCAAACATCCAATGTAAATAGATACTGTATGTAAAGTCTTTTCAGAACGGTCCAGCAAATTACACATATAATAATAATAATAATAATAATAATAATAATAATAATAATAATAATAATAATAATACGTTTCAGAAACAGTGTTTGCCAAGAAAAGCACAAATCGTCTGGAAAAAACGTGGGTAAAAGATCTGATTCTATTGAAACAGATCCAGCCACAAGGGGGCAGAAGTCCAATTACTGTCAAGTCCACACAACGAAGGTCATTTGTATGATTTTGGCGAACTTCTCTTTAAGAGGAAAAACTGCAGCATGCTATTTTCTTTGCAAATGACCTTGCATGGATGTGTTTACAGTATATTGATTGATGCTTTCTTTGTTACATGTATTATTGGACATCATTTAAAAGAATCTTTGTAGTTCAAACAAAAATTGCTTATGAATTACAGGCTAATTATTGTTGAATAGCAAAGACATTGAAGCATTTTAAAACTGTAAACGCAGGTGCTGAGTTTCCCAATTCTTCACAGTTTTTTGTGGCTAATTAGGGGTTTGTTCTTTGGATTTGACAAAAGGATTATTCTCACTTGCCCTGCTGTTAAACAGAAATTTCAAAGCATATTTTCACTCCATATTCCAGTTATTTTTCAAAACCTTAATCTTGTCATCCAGATGGTCCAAGTCTCTTTCTGATATAATTGGCTATGAATCTGGTGTGATTTACAGTGTAACACATTGCAAAGACAGGTGCACATTTCTTTTAGTTCGTTTTTTTTTTTTTTGAGTGGCCTACGCTTCCTGACAAGCTCTTATCATGCCACATGTCTGTTGCAGAAAAAGAGGAAGCGTGAAACAAATCAATTGGCTTCCTCAAGCCTCATTTTACTGAAAGCTGACCTTTAATTAAGAAATTCTCAAAAGCTTGCGTCACTGTCAGCACGTGTCCTTGTACGTTTTACACCGGTGTGTTACCTCACGAGCATTTCATCATATAACTATGCCTGGATTTTGGTAACGGGAAGAGGGGCGCATTGATGCTTTTGAAGTGACAACCACGTTATGAGAGTAGAACTTGAAGAAACAAGGCAAGCAAGAGAGGCCTAACATGTAGCTGTTCCAATAAATGGGAAAGGGAAAAATAACTTGAAAGAATGGCGTATATCAAGCCCGACCCTGGGACACACTCTTCCTGCTCACTCCTCACTGTGTGTGATTCCCTGTTGAAGCCATCTGGCTCTCTCTTTCTTTCTTTCCCACTCAACATATTGTCATTCCATCCTCCCCCCAGCCCACTCACTCGCGCCAATCTGTCCCCTACCTATGCCAGCCGGGCATGAGTGTGCTTGTGTTTATGTGAGAGAGAATAAGACAGTCAGGGAGCACCATGGTAGATCAGCATTGCTTTAAATGCTCCCAGTTGTCCTTTCCCCTCTTAATCACAAGGATCTGCTCCTCAAAACATGAAAGACCCCATTAAAAGAAGCAAACGGAGGTGTGTGAACAATTCAGAGGTTCTCATTATGTGAAATCGTGTGTAAAATAGGTGGAGAAGAAAAGTACATATATTTATACAAGTGAAAGTGCCAAATATGAAAGCATGTACTAAAGTAAAAATGACTAAAGTTGAGTCATTTGTATTTCAGAACATCAACTTCTCATTTTTCATGGTGCATCTTGTTTGTAAATATTAAACACAACCATCACTGTTGCTAGCTTGTTGACAAGACTATTCTTTAGTATATGATCTTTTACTAGGCCTGTCAGATTCCTTCGAATATGGCATTACATGTATAATTACTGGGCTGTAGATCAGTACCAAGCAGTTGTTGTTTGGTTTTGGGCTGCTACAATCTGACTAAAAGAACTGTTGTTTAACAAATAAATCAGAGAAGTAAAGCTGTAGCGTAATTTGTTTAATAAATGGCGTGCAAAAACTCACCCGTTGATGCCAGCCTTGCCTCCACAATAATAAGACCGCAAACTGCTGGCATAAACAGTGGAAGCAGCCTTTCTTTCTTAATCAAATTACTCAATAATAGTAGTCAGTATTCATTAAATTCATGAAGTTTGTTTTGTTTCTTTAACTCATCTTAACTGATCTAGGAATACATCTAGGAATTTCTGTACAGGAATGTTGGTCGTTAGGTCAAATCCCTAATTCACAACATACTGTTTGCTTACTAACAACATGCTTGTAAAACCCATGTAGTGTGCAACAAGCACATAATTTGGGATTTAGAAACAAATATATAGAACATAAAGTACAATATAACTACCGTATTTTTACCATAAAGCGCACCGGAAATATAAACGATCGGCTGCTAACGGGTATATTTTTATACATAAAGCACACCGGGTTATAAGACGCATGAAATTAAACAAAACTCTTAAGTTCCGTCAGAAGCTCAGTTTGGTCTTTACCTGGCGCAGGGCGTCTTCTTGCTTCCTCCACTTCCGTACCATTGATTCGTTAATGTTGAATTCTCTCGCAGCTGCTCTATGTCCATGTTGTACTGCGTGACTGATAGCGTTGAGTTTGAAATCCGCTTCAAAAATAAATCAATGAATGCACGTACCCTAATGCTGAAGCACATACCGTATTACTCCGCGATGCTGCGCACTACGGTTGCCGTAAGCTTCATAACCTACCAAGACCGTGCTAAAACATTTTGACAGATTTATGAGCGCCGTGTACCATCTACAGTCGGTTCTAGGTCAGAAAGCACAACCAGAATTAATTCATACATTAGACGCACCGCATTTTAAGGCGCACTGTCGATTTTTGAGAAAATTAAAGGATTTTAAGTGCGCCTTATGGTCCGAAAAATACGGTAAATAAGAGAACATCTCTGACTTGAGTAAAAATTTGTCACAAATTTAGCTTCTCTCCAAGAGACAGTTGAATTTGAAATAAATATAAAACAGTAAATGTGGCGCATTACCCCACATAACTGGTATATGCCTGTGGTTAGGGACAGAGATCTGTACAACTGATCCATTTGAGCTATTATGGCTTGCATGGCTTGACAAATTGCAAGAAGCTTAAACACAGGTTCTCATATAATAAAGCAATGATTGAATCATTAAAACAGATTTGGAGGGATTCTTTACAAAAAGCAAGAAGTGGTGACTCTAGAGGTCAGACATATTCATTTCCAAACAGCCTCTCATTATTCATATCCAAAACCTCACTCTCATTAAATGCCTTCAAACCAGGCAGATATCGACCAGTGTCAGGATTTGAATGGCGCAGCATGCGGGGAACCCTTTCTCAGTGGAAGAGGGTGCAAAGGTGAACTGTTCATCTATTCATGTCTTCCCTTCTCTCTGTCTCGTTTTCACATCCACTCCCCCCGGGTCTCACTTGAGAGAAATCAGTGTGTAATGAATGGCCAATCAAAACAGACAGCGACACTGCCAGGGTGGAAAATAACCAATCAAATGTAAGTGTTTCATCTGGCCCCCTGCACCAGGTCATCCATATGGGCACACTATGCCACCTTCTGCCCATGTGTTTGTGTGTGTGTGTGTGTGTGTGAGAGAGAGAGAGAGAGAGAGAGAGAGAGAGAGAGAGGCCAGCCAGCAGCTGTGCTGAGATGAAAGCAACACACAACAGAGAGCTTATGCCAGCCAGAGTGGTAGGAATGTATGGATGGATAGTTCCATGTTTTATGTAAAAAATGAAATTAATTCATCTTGGTTAAATGATGTCACATTGGTCCGATTACAATTTCGATTATTTACACAGACCTGTTCTACTTTTGTTTAAACTGTCTGCAGTTTGCATGTTATGTTTGTCATTCTGTCATAACAAAGAAAAAAACATTCAGGGAATAAATCTCCTATAATGAGTCTTTTAGACAAATGGTGATGCATATCAACAAAATATATTTGGACCAGCTCACAACCTGTTGTTAATCTTCATAGTGTCTCAGTTTTGAGAGAGTAAAAGTAAACACACAGATGCAATCTGCCACCAGGAGCCTGATCCCAGCTTTTACTGTAGAGCTGCACAATTACTCATATTCACAAACTTTCTGCCATTCATTACTTACTAAATGTGATCTGAACATCCAAGTGATCATAACAAACACATTCTTTGTAATACCTTTATGGGACTGGAGCTATTGGTTTGCTTTTAAAATGCTCCCGAGTCTGCTCTTCTTATGGGGGATTTACTCAAATAAATCATTCCCTGATCAACATGCATATCTTAGAAGAATTGCTAATGTGCATGAAGCTGGGAAAAACTACAAGAGCATTTTTAAAGACCTAAGTTTTTTATTAATCTATAATAAGACAGCTGTCTAAAACTGACAGCACTATCAAACTCTTTGGGAAAGGGTCACTTGCACATCTCTAAGTTTGAAGATGGAAGTAAAAAAGAATCAAAGGCTAACAAAACACCAGCAGGAATTTCTAGTACCTGTTAATTGTGTGTCCTCTGGAAGAAAAACATTGATCTAATTCCGCATTACAAATAAAGTTGGCAAGACCTCCTAGGTGACATTTCAGACAGACTTTTACAATGCCATGTTTGGAAGAAAAAAGTATGGCACATCATGGTGCCTTCTTCTGTATCTCAGAATATGCTCTTACTGTACATGCCAGCATATATCAGCACTATTTCCGAGAGTTAGAATAGACAAATCATTAGAGGGATTTCCAAGCTATATTTTAACCCGCATTTCAACTGCAAGTTAGCATTTCAGCATTAACATGTTTATTTTTCTGATCTCAAACACCCATTGCTTGCAGCTCATACACCCCATACCAGAGCCTCACAGTGTCGCTGGCTGCTTACTCTCTTATCCAGGCTCGATGTTCATTGATTCTGAGTATGAGTGAAACTGAGTACTATGGGCAATGCTAGAATCTTTATCTAGTTATGTCACTATGTTATGGGCACAACAGATTGGCTGTGCTGGCGCTGAAACCCTAGGCCTTCTGGTCCATAGGAAAGTGCCTTAACCACTGCAACAACACTGTCTGCATCAGACAAAACGAATATTACTCAGTATTTTGGCAGCAATTTTACAATAAAAATTGTAAGCTTTATCTTTTACAGACATACCTGTGAAATAATAAAGAAACAAGACTATACAGTTAGCATGTATTACTATGAGCTATTGCAGCTTTTAAAGGGTTTCTGGTGGGGAAATATATTGTAGGGGGTCAGTGAACCAGCTGTGGACCTCAGAAGCCTGGTGGAAAGTCATGTTCATCCAGATGACACCATATCCAGGCTGCTCTGGTCTATCCCTCTGTTCATCTGGAATGAGGACTCCATGTAGTGTGTCCGGGAATTTGATAATATTTATAAGAATTTGTTTTGCAGTCTAATGGTGATACTGTATTCCCTCAGTGCTTTCAAGCTACATTCACTATGGCATGGTAACCAAAATGGTTCCATCCCCTTCTTTTGGCTAGCTTTAATTCAGCCTCATCAATAAAAATTTAAATGTGCTAAAATGCAGCAGCATGCAGCTCCAATATGGGAAATTAACCTAGTACAGGCACTATGGGGAAGCACAATACACTGAATTACAGTACAGTAGTATGTTTATACAGTGCTGATATAATAGCACATTCACAGTATGGTACTTACTTATGTAGTTCTGTTCTTAACCCTCTCTGAGTTTTGCTTCATTTGGATCGGGTTGTGCCATAAAACATTAGTCCGTTTTAGACAAGTCCACTTGATGTACTGAATATTATGCTGTCTGCAGTTATTTAGAAATAGAAATAGATAATTTCTGTCATAATTTTTCTGACTTATGTGTGGTAATTCGTTTACTGTAAACAAATTGTCCTTACTTCAAAAGGTTTACCAGGATATTAGGATTATGTTGGGTTGGAAGCTTATCTTAGCAAACTGAACAGGGTGCCACTTTATCACACAATCATCACACAATCACACTTACATGTGCTTAACATTATCCCATTCCACCCAATGACAATTTAGGGAGGTGGGTGTTCCAGTCAGAGACTGACATAGGGAGAACAAGTCAAACTACATAAAAAAAACAGTTACTGAACCCAGAACCAATTCATGGTACATTGAAGAGTCAGAAAGCTGACTAGGTAACTTAGAAAAGTTTGGGGGTTTGAACTAAAAATCCTATATTAAAAAGTGTGATATTTAGCTAATTAGACCAATGCATCTAGACCAACCACTATTTTACTGTAAATTTATATTAATATTAATATTACTATTAATTTCACCAACACTACACACTTTGCTTCAATGTATTACCAAAGTTAATGTAATAAAATAAAACAGCACTGTTGGAATACTAAAATTACAGCAACCAAAGTATGTTTGGTTTGGTTATAACTGATGTAGAATAAAGTTGTGTGGAGCACTTCTTTTAACTCTCCTGGTCAGAAATCATCAGAGTCACCATGGTTCAAGTAATAATTTGTGAGTCTGTTGAGTCTTTTAGCCTTTAAAGACCATTACATGTGTAAATCTACACCGTCCTCCATATAGCTCAAAGTTTCAAAATACCCAGAGCTGCATGACACACACACACACACACACACACACACACACACACACACACACACACACACGCACACAGTATTGTTAAAACATATGCTTAGGGTACTTTCCAGTGACAAAATGATTATTGTAGCTGATTCATCTTACATCCACATATACACCTGTAACCCCATATATAACTGTAACCCCAGTTACCAAAAACAAATATTTTGGCACTTTTGGTTTTTTTAAAGGAAAGTTGTAGTTTTTGTAAAAAACTAAGTTTCCTTATGATCCTTATGATGTCCCCGCAATGTAACACACACACACACATACACACATACACACCCTCTCAACCCTCCCCTCTGTGTGAACACACTCTTGTCTTAATGAGTGGAGAATTGGAAATCAGGCCTGATTATTTTTCAAGCACTCGCCTGAAGGCATGATAGTGCTCTATAGAGGAGCCGAACCCTGAGAAGTCATACGTTTTTCTCTCCTTTCATTGTGAGGGCATCAGACTTCCACAAAGGCCTCGTTAGCTGATGTGCATCCCCCCCATTCCCTCATCTTACCTCTTTACTAAACGACAGCTGATTATAAATGGGGGGCTGGGGCAGTACTTGGCAGTACTAAGAGATCCTTGGAAAAGAGACGTGGTACAGGAGGCTTTAAAGATGTATTGACTTCAGCACTGTAGTGTTTCCAATGGTTAGGGCATCTGCTGTGGTCTGGAAACACGTGCTACGCAGCACAGCATTTGATCTGGTACAATGCCATAAGTTACTGTTCAATGAAAGTGTTAAGTGAAATGGTCCAGAAATACATTATATTAGCATATTTGGTTTAGGGGAGACCAGCTGTATCCCATTACAAACGTACATAAACTCGAGAGTGGAAATGCCCAGTGATCTGTAGCTCTATTCTCTGAAAAGACCATTGATCAAGCTGTATTTGATAAAGACAGACAGAGAGACAGGCGGATTTATGCCATGGCAGTTTTGTTCTTACTGCCCTTGAGTGTCACACATGGCTGTCCTGCATCCTTGTCAGCGTGCCAGAATCTGAGCTCATTTTGACGATATCACTGCCAAATACTGAACTGAGGAATAGAGAGAGGTAAACTGTGAAATAGAATGGGGCAGAGAGGAAAGGAAATTGAAAGGCATGAGAGAGAACAGTAGAATGTACATCTACTTTACATCATTGCACCGAAACAAAATGCACATGTTTTAATATAGTGTTTTCATTACATATCCTATAGTCAGCATAGCAATTTGAGTGATAGGTTGAATATTTGAAAGAAGGATGTTGATAGATTTTTGAATTTACTGGTATTTGGTAATGGTACTTGTCCGTCATGACATGGACTCTACAAGTTCATGCAAAAGTCTAATGTCCCAGCATTACGTAACAATGTTACAAAGAACATTTTCTGATGTTATTAAACACTTAGATTTCTCAGTCTTAAAATGCCCACATACATGCTTGATGGGGTTTAGGTCAGGTGATTGTGGAGGAAAGTCCATGACAGTCAGCACTCTTTGATTCTCTTTGGTCTTCATGTAGTTGTTCCAAAGCTTTCCCATGACCATGATTGGGATAAGTTAAGGGGGAATTCTTAAATATACAGTTCATTATCAGAAAACCCCATCAGAAAGACGCAAAGACCAGACATACATATATGAAGATTAGGTTTGGTTTTTTGTATAGGTTGATATAGGTCCTGCCAATAACTGAACTGAATGGAATGGAGAAGATGGCTTTGGCAAGTGGCTATATTCTGTACAGGAGAGTACGTCTGTCCTTAATTAATTTACATTAGCATACCATGTTTAGTCCCAACAACATTGGTAGTCAGTGCATAGAGCCAACTCTTGGAAACGGCACTGTTGTCTAGTGGTCTAGTACCAGTAGTTCAAACAGTGTTCTGTTAATAGGCTCTGTGCTCTTAATAATAACTAACTACATATTCTGTTTTCTCTCCAAGCTCTTATTATGATACCAGTTCCAGGTTCCAGCCAACACACTTAAGATGTTCTTCTTTTCCAGTTCCACACCAACATGTCCCTCTGCTTTGGCTCCACTCAAGCAGTTCTTCTGTCATCAGTCCCAGCCCTTAGACCGATACTCAGACCACATCAGAGGGCAGTAACTCCCTCCATCCTCAGGTTGAATGAGCATGCCATGGCATCAAAACTTTCCTGCTGAGGACACAAGATCTTACAGTGAAATTATGTACTGGACAAAATAATGCTGATATTTTACGTTATTTTAATATTTTATAATATAATGATTTCTGTTCGAGAAAATGTTAATGTATTATAAAAGAAATAAATGAAAATGGTTGTCATTTTACCTAGTAATGTAAAACATGTTTATGCCAAATATGTAGTAAATACAATGTAAAAGATAAGTCATTGTAATCAGGTTTTTATGAAATCCACATGGTATTTTAAGTATTTCAATATAACACATTATAAATACGTAAACAGTTTAGAAAGGTTAAATACAATACAGGTGCTCTAGATTTGGATAACAGCAGCAGATTGTATGCCAATATACTCATATTTGTTACACATAACTACTCTGAGCATTTATACAAAGTTTAACTATTTATTCAACATGCTTTATAACTTTTTTATATATACACTTTTATGATTCCACACACCAGCAGAGTACCTGCTATTTTTCGAAAAGTATTATTCTGTTATGGTTTTTTAAATGATTAGTCATTCAAGGGGAGTTAGCTGACCTGCCGAAGAAATTTGTTGTGAAATAACAGGTTATACCAGGAGCTGTCCATGAGAGGGCAGTGTCCATCTCTACAAACTCATACTTGGCACACTCGATCGTCAGCAGTCCAGCCAGGCTGTTATTGAGAAAGGAATTTCACTGCATAAAGCTGAAGGCCTTTGCTAGCAGGCCTGCCTTTCTGGTCTTCATTTTAAAACCAGACTCACATCATTTTAGCAAAACTTATGTGAGCAATCATTTTAGGTGGTTGATTTATTTGGTGATAATATTACAGGGCTGGCAAACTTTTTTTCTTTGGAAAAGATCTGTTGAAACCAGTGGTGGTTTGAGAATAGAGTTCAGTAGTTCCTGTATGTTGAAAATGTGTGCAGTGAAGGGTTGTGAGCATTCAGTGGTGTCAGCTTCAACTAAAGATTGTCTAAAATGAAAGGTTAGTACATTTTATAGTTTTATTTTTAGCTGAGGAATGTGATGAGTAGGTGGTTATGTGGTTACAGGGACTTTTATGTACATTCTTAATCTTCAAACTAAGTAAGTAATCTTGTTGCCTTCAGGATTGGAGCACTAATAGCAAAGCATTTCAGTGATATAATATTAATACAATATATTTGTCCTTATGTGTTTATTCAGTCACTCATTTTCATACATATGAAGCAAATTCAGGGTCAGGTAAATTACCTAACCAACCCTAGGTAGGGCGGCAATCCATCCAGGGCACATTTACAGGGCACACACACATTTACATTTAGTCACTTAGCAGACGGCATAATCCATAGTGACTTAATACACCCTGGCAATCCAAGCAATTGTGGCTTAAGGTCTTACTCAAGGAACGAACAGTGGCAGCTTGGCAGAGGTGGGATTTGAACTCTAGACTGTGGACCTTCTGGTGCCCTGTCCGGTACTGCTAAGCCACCACAGGGCCACACACTCAGTCACTCACACTACATAGGTAGTACCCAGTACCCAGTACCCACTATCCAGACATGGGGAGAACATGCAAACTCCACACAGGTGGAGATCCAACTGAGGATTACTGTAGCTAGGAGGAGACATTGTTAGCCACTATGCTACTGTGCCAGCTTTCTCTGTTTATTGCCAGTTTGAATTCCATAAATATCTGTACATGTCATTAATTTGTTGATGGACACTAATAATTATAGTTTTAATATTAGAAATGTGTCAAATCCAAAATATGTGATGGAACATGTACTAGTTAAGTTTAGATTGTTGTTGGACTAAGCTGGTTTATGCTGACAAATGCTGGTCTATTACAGGATTTAACTGGGTGGAAAAAAATAGCCAAATTTAAAACAGAAATGTCGGTTCTAGTTGGATCAGTTGAGTAGATTAGTGAGTATTGTGAGTGTCTTTTGGTGGATTTCCTGTCTCCCACTATATTGCATCTGATGAAGATGGTCTGCTGGCATAGATTAGTGCCAGCAAAGTTACCAACAAATCCACCATAAATCCATCACTGTCCAGTGTTAATTCAACAGTAAATCGACACTGGCTGGCAGAAATCAGCATGGTCTATCAACGAGCTAATGGCGGTTGTGTGATATGTTTTTCACTAGGAAAATTTGCACTATTGAGAAATTTTTTACACAGCATACATAACATACAAAAATCATACTCTCATGAATGGCAACTGAATTATCCTGTAAGAATCTACATTGCTACTTTCATCTAAAATAAAATAACTTCCTTACAGGTAGGTACTGTAGTACTTTTATGGCATTTTGGCATGCCTGTAGGAATGTTGCACTTTATCAGTAGATGAGGTTGCTTGCTTAAAATGTGCCTTTGAGCATGAGGCGCTCAGGTGTGAGTGGTGGACTGAAATCACCTGCACACACAGGCACTCACAGCTGTAGTCTGTTAAGTCTGAACAATGCGTCCAATGTGTTGCCTCCCAAGTATTGCCCCAAGAACACAATAATGCTCCTTCCTTTGGCTATCTGCTTTCAATTCTGTAATGAACATACTTCCTTAAATTTGTAGATTGGAGTTGCTCAAAGAATATGAGCAGCATACAAAGGCTGTGGGGTTTAAAAACTGTTTTTAAGCTGTTTTCTAAAACAAACAAACAAAACAGTTTTGGATTAGACCATATTTGTCCATCGTCTTGAATTTCCTTGAATTATGTTTTGATTTTGATTTGATTTATGAGCTGACAGCCACTGGTTCTATAAGGTTATACGAATTTATAATCAGTTATATCTATTCAAACTGTGCCTCTTTGTACTGTATAGTAATAAGCCTCAACTGAAGAGGTAAAGTGAAAACTGAAAAGAATACTCAATTGAAATGTAATACTAATACTGATTTTACTTCTAATCCCTCCAATCGATGCAAACAAACTGTCTCACAATGCAGTGTTTCAGCCGCCATGCCTTTCACTCTTATAGGGAAGGGGTTTAGGTCAGGATGATGTACTGCTGGCAGCCTCCCTCGTCGGGTAATGAATTCCCCAGGTCTGGATCATGGGCTTTCCCTTTAAGCCAAGCAATCATTACACCTGAAGGGTATGGAGAAAATCAGTGTGCAAGCGTGTGCGTGTTGAGAGTGCAATGAAATCAGTGGCAGGTGCAGCAGCAGATCAGGCCTCATTAGCAGCACCTTCTGCCACTAGGGGCCTTCGGCAGATGGAGGTTCCTCCCTCATACGTTACCTCACCTCATATGGCATGTTGTGTCTGTAGTGTGTGTGTACATATACTGTATATATGTGTGTGCATGTGAATATCATTGAAAGAGGACTAAGTAGTTACAGATTATATGGCATTCAGCCGAAGCTTTCAGTGGTAGAGGTTCTTAATTAATAGATTTACAATGAAGGACCGGTTCTCGGGAGGCTCTTCATCTAGCATGCTAGTCGAATACAGCAGGGACCCTGGTTCAAGTCCCAGCGGTGCTTTCCAGCTGGGTTGGGTGCCATAATCAAACACAGTTGGCTGTGTCTGAGGGGAGGGGATGGGAGGTGGGTTGGGGGATTAAACCTGGTGCTGAAAAAGTGACCCCTACCCAGGCCTGTGATGGACAGGTGTCTGGTCCAGGGAACACTTACACCTGCACCATGTATTCTCCAGTGATAGGTGCCTGACCCGGTTGCTCAGGAACTGAAGTGACCCAGGTCAGAACCTCTCATTTCAATGCTGAAGCTAGCTGGTAGTCTACATTGTGTGAAATTTCCTGACCATTTTTGGCTTTGGTTTCTGTTCAATTTTAATATGATGATACAGATATGATAAGATTTGAATAAATGATTCATTTCAAACACTTTTAGGTGTTCGATTACAGCTAGCACCCACCTGTCTTAGTGCTTTTTGGTAGAAGTGGGGTCTGTGTGCTGGGCATTCCACTGGGAACCTAGGCGCTGCTTGATTAATGATGGCCATATATGAATGAAGGCACTCAAACAATGAACACTCTGTGTGGAGTACTTATGGCTCCTTCAAGAGGGTGTGTGTGTATGTTTGTGTGTGTGTGCTTGCTTGCTTCTACGCATGTGCATTTGGATGTGATGGGCTGCTGACTGGCATCTCAATGTAGCCACCCCCACATGCTAACTCAAGTGTGGTCCCCCCCATGCCCACGCATGTGGTATTTTGAAGCTACAGACTTCATCAACCTATGTTAGATTTAACACTTATTTTCAATGCTGTGCGATGCCAAGTTGAGCTAAATCCTATGCTTAAAATATTCAAGTGAGAAATAAGTAAGAATATTTCTAAAGTGCAAAGCTCACTCATTTACTCAAAAACTTCTTCATAATATATGGAAATGCGATACTGTACATTTTATCTGCAGCATATATACCACAACTGACAGTTTTTATTGGAAGACTTCATTTCTTGGGGTAAAGATTCAAACAACATTTAAAACGCAGTTGTTTGCAACTAGAATTTGAAGGAACTGAGTGATAAGAGCTATATTTCATCAGTGAGAGCTCTATGTCTGTGGGGTTGGAGGTTTCCGACAAGGGGTTTTACAATTATCACTGTCCTCAGAGTGGAAATCAAAGAAGTTATCTTGTTTGTTATTGCCAGAAACAAAATTCCTCTATGCGGGACTGTGGTGGCCTAGCGGTTAAGGTACTGGACTCTGGACCAGAAGGTCCAGGGTTCAAATCCCACCTCTGCCAAGCTGCCACTGTTGGGTCCTTGAGCAAGGCCCTTAACCCACAATTGCTTGGATTGTAAGACTGTACCAATTGTAAGTCGCTCTGGATAAGGGCGTCTGCTAAATGCTGTAAATGTAAATGTAGTTGCCCATGTTGAGTTCCTAGATATAGAATAGTCCATAGAAATTCCACAAGAATAGCTTAATCTAATGTAAAATAAAAGTGAGATTTACATCAACAACCATCCAGATACTCTTACAGTGCAAGTTGATGTCTCTTATAACAATGTTGCCATCATTTTTTAAATTAGAAATGGCAGCACAGTTATTCAAGACACAATGAAGACACTGGTTGGAGTGTGTCAGACCACAGTTCTTGATCCTGACTGATCACAAGAACCAGGAAGCAAAATGTCTCAGTTAAAAACAGTCCAGGTGGGTACTATTATTCACTTAATTTCAAGTCATGCTAACATATAGACCAGACTCCCAAACCAACCTCCCAGACAACCAAAACTACCCACCTGTTTCTACTGGATGACATGAAACAGGAACAGAATAAGATAAACATACCTCACAAGAATGGCCTTCTAATGTTCTTTGTTCTTAAAAGCCTTTGAGAGCAGGTAATTCAATGGGTTTATATCTCATTGATCAATAAAATGCTCAGATGTTGCAAAGTCTTTTCATTGTCATAGTATTCTAGCATTCCCCTCAGTGGCTGTGAGTGGGCAGGGAATTCTCAGTGGCTCCCAGAATGCTCTACAAGTTCAGTAAGAATGATATTTACTTAATGTTGTATGACGTTTATGTTTATGTCTCATAGTGATAAGTGTGCTTTTATGTTTCTAGCATGTTTCTTGACATTTAGAGCCACTTTCTAAGTTTACACAAGTACCTACCATCATGAGGATTCTCAGTTCATTTGGCATGACTCCCTCAGTTTAAGCCATCATCAGAGCTATGGCATTGTTTACAGCTTTCATAAGAGCGGTTAGTGTGTTCAGGTGAGATGAAACACTTCATTATCAGCTATTTTTTACAGTGGTATCATGGTTCTCAACAACCTTGAAACCCCTCAAATTATGCTCTTGGTTGTTGCTGTTTGTTTGGTACTCAGCGCATGCACTCCTTTCAGCTGAATCGTGATTTAGGACTAATGAGTCATGATTCAGTTCACAGTGATTCTGTGATTCAGGTTCACAATAGCTCTCAGAGAAGATCTCTACTATTTTTTATTGTATTTTTCTTTATTCTACAATATTGTAGTCTTAGTTCAAATAAGTCTCCATGGATTCTAAAAAGTATACTCTATAAGAGCCAACAGACAGTAAAACAGGTTATGAATTCTCTAGAACAATCAGTAGAGTAAGAGAAACTCTTTTGCTTTTACTTTTAACTTTCAATCCATTACTAAATTACATGAGATTTTTCAACACTTGATTATAAAATAAGTCTGTTAATGATATTGGCCAACTGTAAGTTAATGTAAGTGTTATGAATATGAACTTTCTTATCATTACTTATCATAGTACCCTTTCTATATCTCCACTATGATACACTATAGGCCGCTCTACCAAACACTCATTAAGCTCCTCAGTTCATGATACATTTAACTTATGATGGATTTGTAGGAACGTATCCCCTTCATAAATCAGGGAGCATCTGTACAATACAACTCCATTAATGCATATAATTCCATATACAGTGTGGATTTTCTAGGGGTCTGGTACAGATTAATTTAATTTACATTATTCCTTATGGGGAAAATTTGCAAAACAGAATTAGAGAACTGAGGTACCACTGTACATTGAGCATTGGCATTGTTCGACTCACATATATAGGAAATCTTGTATGTTCTTTGTTTGACATGGCTTTTGGACCCTTCTACCATTGTTTGCCATATTGCAGTTGCTTTTGTCATTCCTGCCTGGCTGAATTTTTTTTATATTCACCTTATATTTGTCTTGACAAAATGGTCCACAAAACTACCTTTAGTTATATGTGTTCAAACTGAACCTTTGTCAAATGTTTTCATAGATATCTCACTATTTTGCAGATCTAAACACTAATATTGCACAAGATTAAGATGCACTGAATCAGAATTTTACCCAGAAACTGCGGAGGTTCATATTGCAGATGCTTTCAGTTTGTGTAAAAGAAAAAAGTGAAAGAAACCAAAATTAAATGATCAGTTTTACTTTTTATTTGTATAGGGCGGTATCGTGGTTGAGGTGCAGTGGTTAGGACTGTCTTCTTACAGCTATGAGATCCCTGATTTGATCCCGACCTGGGACACCATATGGAGATTGCATGACCTCCCCATTCACATGAGTTTATTCTGGGTACTCTGGTTTCCTCCCACATTCCAAAGATGTGTGTTAGGTTAATTGGTGATTCTAAAGTACCCTTAGTGTGTGAGTGAATGTGCCATACGATAGACTAGCGCCCTGTCTAGGGTTGTTCCTGCCTTGCACCCTGTGTCATTGGCTAGACACTGGCTTTTCCATGACCGTGACTAGGATGAAGTGGATAAGAAAATGAATGAATGAATTAACATTTTATTTCTGCACAAACTCTGCATAGTTTCTCATACTCAGTGACATGCTCCCTGAATCATGTAAAACCAATTCAGCCTTTAAGTAGACAAAGCATACAACCCAGAACTGCACTGCAGTGAAAGCCAGTCATGGCTAGTCACACTCATAATGCATTAGATGTTTATTGATAATCAGAACTGTGCAGATGTGGCCCAGCTCCTGCTTATAATACTGCCATGCTCTGAGCTCAGATGTGCTTATGTGAGATTCAGTGCTGTAGAATCGCTTTTTAATGGATTACATCGCCTTGGCTCAAATCATTTATTTTGGCAACAATGCTCTTCTAGGTTTTGGCTGGAGGGAGCCATCCTTGGTTGAGTGCAGACCTTGGCCAGGATGACATCAGAGAATTTTAGTGTGAGCTTGTGTGTGTGTTTTTGATGGGTCTAGGGTTTCCCTCTATTCACTGACCATTCCTTCCTTTCACTACAAAACATGGCAACGGTTTTTAATATTAGCGTGGTACTCAATGGTAATTTAAAATGATGTGGATTATAATGTGACTTAGACGGAATTAGAACTGCTGGGGAAGGAGAAGATTATCTAAGCTTTGAAAAAAATGTATATAACAAAGGTATATACCACAAAACATCAAAAATGATGAAATGTTTACAGAAGATATGGATTTATCTTGATGTACATTTACATTTACAGCATTTAGCAGACGCCCTTATCCAGAGCAACTTACAATTGATACAAGCTTACAATCCAAGCAATTTTGGGTTAAGGGTCTTGCTCAAGGACCTAACAATGGCAGCTTGGCAGAGGTGGGATTTGAACCCTTGACCTTTTTGTCTATAGTCCAGTACCTTATCCACTATGCCACCACAGTGGCATAGTATATGGTTGCTCTACAGGTTTGTCTATATGTATAGTTCACTATACATATTATTTTAGGCAGATGTATGAGGGGTACTGTACTCTGAAACTGTCCATTTTCACCCATGCCATGTTTTAACCATTTACCGCTTCACTGGCACACCACAACCAGGCACCAATCCAGTTGATGCATTATGGACAAGTTCATCCACAGGCTAATGCTAGAAAACAAAAACAGTAATGCAGCTGCCACTTTTAGAGCAAACTAAATATTTCTAATAAACAGCACTTTCTTTCCTCTTCTATTTTGCCTTCTCAGTCCTTCTTTTCAGTGAATATCTAAAGGGATTAGTATGTAATTATCACACACTCACAGCTTTGCTGCTACTTCTGTTCAGAAGTCTGTGTATCAGCCCATGACTAATGGTAAGCCTTTACTCCAAAGACATTTACTGAGACAAGTTAAGTGCAATATCAAGATGGGAATGTTACGTCACTCCCAAGCTGTCTGTCGTGCTGGAAGGCAATATTGTCTTACTGTCTGCAACAGCTAGTTAGCAAATTGAGAGTACAATTCATATCTGGTAGTGATGATTGTCATGGTACGAGAGCAGGCTGAGGACTGAAGTGTGCATTTCTTTACTGCCAGAGCTGGTCAGCAGACCAGCAGATCAGCAACACAAAGTACATAATATTGTTGTAATATTACATATGCCCGTGTAAATTCTCAGTCATCCAGGTCATGGTAGACTTGGGTGCTGAGTAGAAAGCAATTGGACTGAGAGGTGAAACATCTTCAAGAAGCAAGAAGTCCAGTTGCTTTCAACACTCAAGTCTTGTAATGTTACAGTTCATCATTTGGCAGATTTACCGTATTTTTCGGACCATAAGGCGCACTTAAAATCCTTTAACTTTCTCAAAAATCGACAGTGCGCCTTAAAATGCGGTGCGTCTAATGTATGAATTAATTCTGGTTGTGCTTTCTGACCTAGAACTGATTGTAGATGGTACACGGCGCTCATAAATCTGTCAAAATGTTTTAGCACGGTCTTTGGTAAGTTACGAAGCTTACGGCAACCGTAGTGCGCAGCATAGCGGAGTAATACGGTATGTGCTTCAGCATTAGGGTACGTGCATTTATTCAATTTAATTTCAAAGCGGATTTCAAACTCAACGCTATCAGTCACGCAGTACAACATGGACATAGAGCAGCTGCGAGAGAATTCAACATTAACGAATCAATGGTACGGAAGTGGAGGAAGCAAGAAGACGCCCTGCTCCAGGTAAAGACCAAACTGAGCTTCCGATGGAACTTAAGAGTTTTGTTTCATTTAATGCGTCTTATAACCCGGTGCGCTTTATGCATGAAAATATACCCGTTAGCAGCTGATCGTTGATACTGTGTCTTATAATTCGGTGCGCTTTATGGTAAGTGAATACGGTAAGTGAAAAAGCAGCTTTGAACCCAGACAACTATTTTTTAGTTTTTTAGTGTTAAGTATAATAACACAAGTTCATGTACTGGGTTTTATTAGCTTTGTATCACAGCTGACTGGCTTGTGTATTTCTTTGTATTGTACCATCCACTTATGAACTTTGCATAAATGTTGCCTGATGACTGCATATGCTCTACAGTGTGAGGATTTATGCAAAACACAAGAGATATAAACTTATGCAGGAAGAGAGCCTGCTCCCACAGCAATGTTAATCCATTCCTCATTTGGAAGTTCATAGTGATCCAACCAGTCAAAATTACATTTTTCAAAACAGCTTCTGTATTCTTGGCAATTTGTCACCTTGTAATCCTCTCTCCAGTGACTTTCTTTGTTGCGTGTGAGTCAAAAACTGCTGTAAACTCTGGAAAAACATCTTCTAATCTCTCAGTGCCTTCTCTTAAAAAGTGAAGTCCAATCTAAACAAAAGACCTTTCAACAAGGAGACTGTCACAGAACACATAGCATCATGATGTCACTTCCCAAGCCCTGTTCAGGATAAAATAGGCCTTGAGTGTTTTTTGAGGTTCCAGTGCAATTTTGACACCCTCTGAACATACTTGTGCCTTAGTTGACCACAGAACACTTTCCCAGAGTGTGCAGAAACAGATTGAACAGCAGCTCCTCGTCATCTGCTTGTGTGGTTTTTAAGTACTCAAAGAGTTTTCTCACTGTGGTTTAAAGGTTTTCCTATGTTTTAAGGGTGATATGAGAATTTGTAGAACAGGTTAGGCTAGTATTGCTTCCGGTAGTGTGAGTACAAGAGTAGGTTGTTTAGTGAGTTGACACAGAGTGTTAAACTATGAAGTATTATCCTTATTTCTTAGCTTTGCTGAGCACCGGAAATTTGTTCCATGTGCAGTCTATTAAAATGTTTGTGCAAAACGTTACAGTTTTTTTCCTGTCCCGCATCGAATGTGTTATCTTCCTACGGTCTGGATATATACAGTCAGCTTCGCTTAAGAATGAGACACTGGATTTTGTTTGAATGGTAACAAGAAAACCAAGAATTCAAAATTTAATTTAGATCAGAATCAAGCCACTTGCCTTTCCTGTTATAGTGAAGGACCATATCAGTTAGAAATGACAGAAGTGTTTTAAAATAGTTAAATAATCAGGCATACACAAGAAAGACAAACTCAGTCAAACACTCAAAGACAGAAAACAGGAAGGCTGTACATATGGATGATATTAAAACTGCACAACGGAAAACTGAGAATAGACAGGTAATGAGTCCTTAAACAGAAACAGACATTTGGGATAATCAGATACACTGTGCAGTAGAGTGGTGATAGGTATGTATGGAGCTAGAACTTATGAGGAGATAAACATTTTTATATTTTTACATTAGAACATTGTCTCAAATGTTGACTCAAATGACTGCTTCGAGTTGACAGAAAACTCAAATAACTACAGGCATACAGGAGAGCAACTCTGAATACACAAACCCCAAAGCTGATGGGCTAAAGCAGCAGAACACCATACCGGGTGCCACTCCTGTAACCTAACTTAGAGGTTAGAGGTTAGAACAGGCAACTGAGGCTATAATTCAATACAATACAATTTGGGCTCACCAAAATCAAACAATAGAAAGTTTGAGAAATTTTGCCTGGTCAGATGAGTGTCAATTTCTGCTGTAACATATGGTAGGGTTAGAATTTGGCATAAACAACAAGAAAGCATTAGTACATCCTGGCTTGTATCAGGCTAGGTTCAGGCTCATGGTGGTGGTGTAATGGTGTGTGAATATTTTCTTTGCAGACTTTGGGTCCCTTAATACTAATTGAGCATCATTTAAACACCACAGTCTAGCTGAGCATGGTTGCTGACCATGTCCATCCCTTTATGACCACAGTGTACCCATCTTCTGATGGCTAGTTCCAGCAGGATAACCCACCATGTCACAAAGCTCAAATCATCTATTTCTGTTTGTTTTTTTTTTCATCATGGATGTGCAGCTGACAAATCTGTAGCAACAACTGCATGATGCTGTCATGTCAGGATGGACCAAAACCTGTGAGGAATGTTTTTGAGGACTTTGTTGACTCTATACATTCATTCATTCACATTCTTATCTACGTAATCCTTTAACCTCAATCAGTTAACCTAAAGCATGTCTGGACTGTGGGAGGAAACCAGAGCAAACCCACGTGGACACAGGGAAGATGCAAACTCCACACAGATCACAGGACCCAGACCTCTCCACCTAGTATTGGATCCAGGATATTCTTGCTGAGAGGCAACAGTGCTACCCACTGAGCCACTACACCATGCTTGATGAATCTATAGCACGAAGAATTAAGGCAGATCTGAAGGAGGGTCCAACCCAGTACTAGAAAATAGTGGCCAGTGAGTGTATAAATGTATGTGTTTGTGTGTGTGTACCATGCAGGTATTGTATCATGCGAATGTCCTCACAATGATAGAAATCTCGTTTTTATAAAAACTGTAACTTTCTTTTAGAAAAACCAAAATAGTGAAAAGATTGCTTTAGGTTACTGAGGTTAAGGTTAGGGATAGAGGTAGGTGCATCATTAATTAGCTACAGTGATTTACATTTAGCAGACGCCCTTATCCAGAGCGACTTACAATTGATACAGTCTTACAATCCAAGCAATTGTAGGTTAAAGGCCTTGCTCAAGGACCCAACAGTGGCAGCTTGGCAGAGGTGGGATTTGAAGCCTGGACCTTCTGGTCCATAGTCCAGTACCTTACCCGCTAGGCTACCACAGTCCCACAGTGATCATTATGTCAGTGGAACGTCCCCACAATGACAGAGAGACAAACGTGTGTGTGTGTGTGTGTGATCTTTGAAATGTTGAAGGGAGTTTAGTCTGCTGCATAAGGACATCAAATCTAATGAAAACGAAGTTACTGCAGAGCCCCACAGTTTAAAAAGAGGGCTTGAGTAGTATGGTCTTATGGTCTTGGGTTTTTACTATTGTACGGTCTGACTCCACTGACAGCGGTTACACAATTTGGATTTCCAGCCAAGTTTGTCACCTCATAAAATACACTGCCTTTCTCTTAAAGATGGGTGGGTGGCTCTGACAAAAATGTACATTGGATCAGAGACATGCTAGAAGAAAAACCAATGACACAATATGCTGAATAATGCTTATTTTTCTGTTCCAATTACAATGCATTTAATGCTATAAGCCTGCAAATCTCTTAAATTAGGTGAAAGGTTATGTAGTCCCATAAAATGGGGCTTCTCCAAACAAACATGGCATATATATTAAGAGTAGCCATTTGATTCATGTGCGAGTCATCTAAAAGTATTCTCTCTGTGGTTTGGTTAAAATGAAATGTGTAAGATCTTAACCTTTCTAAAACTATATATGTTCTATGGATCTCTTGCCTCTTACATTCCTCGTTAATTGATATATACCTTTTCGGTTTGTTTCATTAGATTCTCAGTTTGACAGCAATGCATTAGGCAAATCCATCAGTTCCTGTTTGTTTCCCCATCATCAGGGTTAACACAGAACATTAGTGTGTAACATTACTGATGTTGGCACAAATTCCAGTACGCCATTATCTTAGCTATTCATTCTAGTCCACAAATTGAAGAAATACACAAAACAACCAACAGTTTAACAGTGGACAGGTAAGTACTTATATGAGAATATATTAATGACAAAGGAATATATAGCATTTTAAGAAAATCCTAACCTCAACACAATCTTTCCACTTGGATCTAGTATATGCCATCAGATGCAGGGGCTAGTCTCCTGTTCCCACTCATCTGGTATATTTTTTTGTCTGACACACACTCTAAAATAATTTTATATTCCTGTTTTAGGATGAATAGCATATTACTAAGGAGATATGCAGTTTTATGTAAAAGCAATCCTTTGATTAACCTAAAACTGAGTCACAGTGGTGTGGTGTAAAAGTGGTGCAATATTCGTTTTTGGTGAGCACTCATTGCAAATAATGGTCTGCAGTCCAATGGTTTCAGTACCTACCTGGAATGTGAGGTGGTGTCTGATTTTTGCTATTCCAATGTTAAAGACACTTTTAAAGTCTGGGCATGATTATTAAAAAAAGTTTTTTTGCCCAACTTTACTGTAATTCATCCTACATATACAGTCTTGGTGATGAACCATATTTATGTCTTTCTCATTTTCACTGAACTTTATGCAAATGCGGTCTACATTTCTGGACAAGATGTAAAATGTCATTAAATCTGCCGAGGATGAGCTTCTGTTAGGCTTGGGAGCTAATGAAAAGAAACAGGCACACATATGGGATGATTTTTTAAGCTCGCAAGCACGAGCTAAGTCCACATTCACACACCATATGGGAGTGGGTGAGAGTGTGGAAGCTCCTAATGCATGTTAGACTCCATCCAAGAACTTCACATGTGAGCCAAGATCTCGCCAATTCTCTCTCTCTGCACTTCTTCCACTGCCAGCTCATGAAACTGAGGTTATATTAAACCACTGCCTCAAAGCACCTCAGCCCTATTTTATGTTTTTATTTTGGAGACTGACTCTTCAGGGAGCCGTTCATGCTCAGGCCTTACCGAGGAATGAGAAACACAAGCTTATGATGTTCCGTAATAGAGTGTTATGAAATGCTTTTAATATAAAAGGCTGTTAAGCAAACATCTAGTGCCACTGGGGAAAGCAGAGTGTTCTTTTATTTAATCTGGGAAACAGATTTTCAAATCGAAGTGACAAGAGGTTGAGCAGCTACACAAAGCCTCCTTACATTGGTAGTTTCTTGCAGGTTTACAAAGAATCTGTTTTTATTAGCTATTTCATCTGAGAGAACCCTTGTTCCTATTGCACTGTACAGACTGTAAAGAGCAGCACATATGAAGGAATCATCTAGCTGAAGGGTGGACCCGATCTCCTTCAATCATGTGGATGCAGAGCAGCTATGTGGAGTGTGTGCCAGTGCTCTGGAACCAATTACAGACCAGGCAAAGGGGAGGTGGATTAGGGTTAGCAGGAGAGAATTGGTTTAAAGTAAACTGTAATGGATTGGAAGGGGTGGAAGGCAAAAAGAATGGGGGGAGTCATATTATGCCCCATTAGAGTTGAGGAGACAATGCCTCTGTTCTCTGATTGGTTAAATGCTGAGTACAGGATTCAGACCATCTAGAAATTAGAAACTCTACAGGAAACACAGAAAGACTTGCTTAACAGATGTATTTAACCAAGGACATGGTTTTTGATGAGCTTAACTTTGGAAACACAGTCCAATAAGTTTACAAGTTCAACTTTTATATTTACATTTATAGTATTTAACACGCGCCCTTGTCCAGAGAGACTTGCAAAGGATTTTGAATGTGCTGACCTCAAAGTGTGGCTGCGTAGCCGGCCTCATACCTCCACCCCTCATGTTTTAATATTAATACCACATGCGCCAGGATCATATTAAACCCCATCCCCCTCTCTCTCTCAGTCAAAATGTTGCAATGTCCTGTGAACTCTACAACCTGACAGGCTCAACATGGAAGCCTCCAGGGTCCAATACCACGTGTCTACATATGATATCACCTACAAGGGGCAACGGGGCTTTGCTACATGGGATTTGTTGGGATATCCTGAACGAAAATTGGGGAAGTGTGGGGATTTTCTGTAATACTAATAACTGCAAGGAATAGTCAATAGGTGGACTTAGAGGACTGAATGTAGAACAGACTTCACCTTTGGGCCTATTTCCGTTCTAATAATAATATTTATGGTCCTAATAATAGAGCACAAAGCATAGAGAATGGAAAACTGCATATATACACATTTAGGGCATTAAGGCCTTCACCACTGTGGTACGATATATTGCATACGCTCTCAGAAAAAGTTCTATCTATTGCCATAGAGTGCCATTTGGTTTGTCTCTCTATGGGATCATTAAATCTCTTCAATCCTACAAGTCATGAGGTGTTATTATACTTTTCATTATAGTGTTTTTGTTTGTTTTGTTTTGTTTGTTTAACCTCGCATTGGCATCAATGGCTATTCATGTCATGAGCAAGGTTACATCTATACTAATCAGACGCTTTCATAATGGACCAATTTAGAGTGACCAATGCATGTTTTTGGAATGTGGGGGAAACCAATGTACCGGAGTAAACCCATGCAGACACGGGGTGGATATTCAAAGACCATGTAGGGGTAGTCCAAGGTGGAATCGAACTGGAGGCTACTGTGCTAGCTGCTTTCACCACTATGCTGCCCCCTTCATAGTGTGGTGTTCTTTTAAATTTATTATAGTCTATATATTATTTTATTTTATTTTGTTTTGTTTTCTTTAAATATGTTCTCTATTTTAGTTTTTATATTTCACGTCTCTGTGTTTAAACTATTACTATAAACTTATTAATTATGTACCTTAGGTTAATTCTTAACATAATAATAATAACATCTTGTCTGCTCTAGGACTCTGGTTTCCTGTTTGAGTCTTGGTCCTCCCAAGGTTTCTTGGGAGTAAGCGAGTTTTTCCATGCCAGTTGCTCAGTTAGGGCTGTGGGCCTAGATATTTGTAAGGTGCTTTGAGACAATGCTCCATAGTAAAAAGTGCTATATAAATAAATTTGACTTGACTTGCCTTGACATGAGATGAATTACATTCTGTCCTGACAGGCTTGCCCATAGTGACCTGATGGAACTAACTAGTTAATGACCAGGATTAGTGGGTGACTGATCACAACTGTGTACATGCTGTTATCAATATGCAACATGTATGGGTTCTCTACAGCCGATATATCAATCATGACAGGCCTAGCAGTGGATCAGTAGGAGAGGTCCTGTGACATGATGTAAGAGGACAGAAAATGCAGCAGGCATGGATTGAGAACCAACTACTGGGCTAGCACACTTAACTGTCTCTACCATGTGTTTCCTTTTCTCAGTTCCCAGTCCTGCTTCCAATTACAACACAGACAAAACAAACAAGGAACAAATGTCATTTCTCAAGACTGAAGGCAATTACAGTATATTTGGTGTAATTTTCATATGCTTTAACTTAGTGTGTATATTTGTATATTTGTGATTTACAGTGGGATATTTTGCTGATTATGGTGATACAGTCATTGTTTTACGATTATATATGTTGATAAATATGATGATCGTCATTTAATCTGATGTTACATTAGCTCTGTAACTAAAGCTCTGATTCTAAAGTTTAGTTCAGTTCAGTCTCCATCCATGTATCCAGGAGAGGGTTGCACTTGGACTCTAATATACGTATATTATATATATATATATATATATATATATATATATATATATGTATATATATAAATGATGTTTACTAAATGACTCGACTGAAAGAGCTCAACTGTATGAAGGTCCTGGAGGTCAGTACAGGGAGTCTTGGTGCTTGTCTTCCTTTAATATTATTTTGTTTGTACAAAATAAGAACTGATTTATTCTTTTTAATTAACAGATTTAACTACTCTATTCTGAATAGCTGAAATCATGAATCTATGTTTGGTTTGCTTTGTTCTGATCAACAGGACAGCCTGTCATCTTTTCTACCCAGATAGGAGAGTCAATAGATTTAACAGTCTCGCCATTGGTATGATAATAAGTGTTAGCAATTGGAATTTATTCGAGGCTAGATGTTTATACATGTGGCCTTGATGTGACCACAGTTTGTGTGCACAAAGTGTCAGTAAATAACATCCAATTTACTAAGGCTGTAGCTGATCGGAACCAATTACCAACTGAGGATACATGAGAATGAGAGATGATCTTGTATCTACTAACATGTTTTAAAAATACATATAATTAATCTAATGTGCACAAAACACCAAACTCCCAATCAGCAGACCAAAAATAAACCTCAGCTGGCAGTAAAAAAGCACCCCAACTCTGCTGGGAGAAAGAAACCTGGCAACCTCTCCCAGACACAAGCTGCTGAAAAATGTCACACAAAACTGCCCCAATCATTATTGCTGAATATGTAATCAACCTCATTTGGCAAAGATTTTTCACTTTTTTTCTGGGATCCACCTTCAAAAGCATGAGCGAGTGAATCTGCCCATACAGAAATGTAATGTATTAAAATGCATTCATCAGCCACTTCAGTACACCTTGTTAGTACCGGATTGAAGTCCCACTTGCCTTCAGATTCAGCAAGGTGCTGGAAGATTCTTCAGAGATTATGGTCCATACTGACGTGATAGAATCGCGCAGCTGCTGCAAATTTGCCCGCTGCACATCCATGATGCTAATTTGCCATTCCACTACTTCCCAATGGTTCTCTATTGGACTGATATCTGGAGACTGTGGAGGCTGTTTGAGTAAAGTGAACTCACTGTCATGTTCAAGAAACCAACTGAGATGACTTGAGCTTTGTGACATGGTGTGTAAATGGGTACACTGTAGTCATAAGAGATTCAATTTTGGTGAGCCAAGGCAAACTGTAGCCTCAGTTGCCTGTTCTTAGCTGACAGGAGTGGAACCCAGTATGATCTTTCTGCATACTTTGTTTGTAATGAGTGGTTATTTGAGTTACTGTTGCCTTTCTGTCAGCTCAGTCCAGGTCATTCTCCTATGGCCTCTGGCATTAACAATGTGTTTTCACCCACTCACTGGATATTTTCTCTTTTTCAGACCTTTTTCTGTTTAGATCAACTGTCAAAACAGGGTGAAAATGTGATAACAGTGATTTTGACCGTGGCATGATTGCTGGTGTCAGATGTAACTGCTGATTTCCTGGGATTTTCACTCACAACTGTATCTAGCAACAAAGACAAAACATTCACTGAGTGGTATTTCTGTGGACAGAAATACCTCATTGATTAGACGTGTCATAGAAGAATGCCCAGACTGGTTCAAGCTGACAGAAAGGCTATAGTAACTTGTATAACCGATCTGTTCAATTGTGGTGAGCAGAAAATCAGCACAGAATTGACCCTGACGACAATAGGTTCCTTTTCTTCCAGCAAAGTATGTGGACATAGTCAAGGTGACCTGCTGAAGTTCAAACCGAGCATCAGACTGGGGAAGAAAGGTGATTTAGAGGCCTGTGAACATGGTTGTTGGCGCTAGACTAGAAGAACTAAGTATTTCAGAAACTGTTGATCTACTGGGGCAGCAGCTCAACAAAACTAGATAGTTGAAGTCTGGAAAAATATAGTCTGGTCTGATGAACCTTGTTTATTGCTGAGGCACACAGAAATGAGAGTCAGAATTCGATGCCTGAAGTCCATGGACACAGCCTGCCTTTTGGCATCAGTGCAGGCTGGGCTTGTCAAAGCCAATCAATAATGGTTTGAATGGCAGAGCATGTTTTAGTATTGTTGCTGATTATGTGCATCCCTTTATGGCCACAAATTTTCTAATTGCCACTCCAAGGATGATAATGGTTCATGTCACAGAGCAAAAATCATCTCAAACTGGTTTCATGAACACTACAATGAGTTCAGTGTTCTTCAGGGCCTAATCCCAGTCACCGGATCTGTATTCAACAGAACACTTTGGGATGTGGTACAACAGGAAAGTGCACCTGAAAAATCTACAGGAACTGAATGATGTACTCATGTGAACATGGTAAGTATTCAGGGCAGCATACAGATTCACTTCAGCCCCAAACCTCAATTGTAAGGTAATATATTGAATAAAATTATTTTAACATATCGAACATAATGTAGAATTAGACATAACATAGTCTTTCTTACAGTGCACTGTACAGAAATACTTTGTTTCCTTGGAAACAAATTCTACTAGTCAAAGTACATGTTGGTTGCTAGCTAGATTTTAAAGAGCCCAGTCAACTGATGCAGACGGCATGAATTGCTATGATATTTAACTTGTATTTTCCTTGTCGTATATTAGCATACACATTACCCATATTACCAATATAGGACACATTTTTTATGTCATTAAATGGAGAACATACACTCACTGATCACTAAGTCCTGATCATTAGAGAAGAGAGTAAAGAGGACTAACAAAGTATGTAGAGCACCAGGTGTACAACGGTCTGTAATTGTAGAAATACAAAGTGGTTCTATGTGGTAAGTGGAACTGATGAAATGGACAATGAGTGTAGAACAAGGCGTAACTGATAAAGTGATCAGTAAGTGTATAAGTGCCACGTTTGAAAATTGTCAATTCCAAATACTGTATGTTCACAATTATAGCATGTCAAATACAGCATGACCATATAAATATAACATGTTTTTATATTCTTTTTGCAAAATACATGTATGCCAATATAATATGAACTGGGTATCCCTATATGGCCATATATTACATATATTATCCTGTATGAGTCAGTTTAAGAATGCTGTACATTCTTAAACTGACACTGATGCAGAATGCAGCCAAGTTCTGGCTGAAAATGAACAAATCAGCCTTATTAAACTTAGCCCTTAAAGTTCACACTTAAGTTCGACAGGCAGTCGACATGCACTATGGAGAGGCACCCCCGGACAAAAATTGAGACTAATAGTAATGATCCAACAATAACAAGAACAACAATCCAGTTTCCCACACTACAGTTTGATGTTTATGATGCTGTCAAAGGTATTAATTGTGTCAGATGAGATAAAGATGTGTGATCAACAGTGACCACCATTTACAATCAATTCACTTCCTCTTGGCTGCAGGCATGAATACTTTTCAGGCATGGCAATGACATAAAGGCAGGTGGGACAGAGCCCCAACAAACTAATCACCCTGTTCAAAGCATAGTTTCTTATCATAACCATTATTATTATCTTATAATACCACTTTTCCTTGACTTACAGATTGTTTACATATAAATGTCTATTAATTAAGTGTTTATTTGAAAATCATGAATGAAAATATTTCTAAGCCACGTGGAATATGAATGAAAACAACATTTTAGTGTTTGGCACATTATTGGGACAGAAAGTCCTAACGACTCGTTGCCAGTTACTGTAGGAAATCTGTCTGTCAAATCTGGTAACACAGCACTGGTAAATGCAGAATTATATGCAGTTAAAAGCTACCAAGGACATATATTTTGAATTTAAAGGCTATGGTATACAACCCTATGGCATCAAATTTGTTGTAGTAGTAGTAGGCAGGGGTAAGGAACCAGGCAGTTAAACAGAAAAAGATAACAACAAACAGAGAGGCAGAACTTATCATGGAATTTATTATTTAATTTTTGTAATTGACAATACCAGAGAGTATCAAAACAAACACATAACCAATTTATTTGAGAGGCTTTTGGAGCGTTCCCCTTCCAGACAGAGATCTAGGTAGACAGGTCCACCATTAGCTGTGGTGCGGCACACTAACAGTATATTGCCTCTAAACAAATTATAAGTAAAACTAATAAGTAATGTGGAGCACTCATGTGTTTGTAAATAGTGATTATATTTTGTAATACTACATAAAGTTTTTGGAGAACCTTGGTTTACATGTACAATAGTGCTTGAAAGTTTGTGAAGACTTTAGAATTTTCTATATTTCTGAATAAATATGACCTAAAACCTCATCAGATTTTCTATAAGTAATGAGACAAAAATATACTTGGTCATTTATTTATTGAGGAAAAACGTTTCCTGTAACTGTTGATCAGTCCTGCACACCGGCTCGGAGGAATTTTAGCCCATTCCTCCGTACAGAACAGCTTCAGCTCTGGGATGTTGGTGGGTTTCCTCACATTAACTGCTCACTTCAGGTCCTTCCACAACATTTGGATTGGATTAAGGTCAGGACTTTGACTTGGCTATTCCAAAACTTTACCTTTATTCTTCTTTAACCATTCTTTGGTAGAACGACTTGTGTGCTTAGGCTCGTTGTCTTGCTGCATGACCCACCTTCTCTTGAGATTCAGTTCATGGACAGATGTCCTGACATTTTCCTTTAGAATTCTCTGATATAATTCAGAATTCATTGTTCTATCAATGGTGGCAAGCCGTCCTGGCCCAGATACAGCAAAACAGGCCCAAACCATGATACTACCACCACCATGTTTCACAGATGGGATATAAGGTGTCTTATGCTGGAATGCAGTGTGTTTTCATTTCTCCAAATATAACGCTTATTTTTTTTTGGGCAAACCCTGAAATGCACACCATTGTTGTTCAGTGTTCTTCTGATGGTGTGGACTCATGAACATTAACATTAGCCAATGTGAGAGAGACCTTCAGTTGCTTACCAAGTTACCCTGGGGTCCTTTGTGCTCTTGCTAACTATTACACACCTTGCTCTTGGAGTGATGTTTGTTGGTCGACCACTCCTGGGGAGGGTAACAATGGTCTTGAATTTCCTCTATTTGTACACAATCTGTCTGACTGTGGATTGGTGAAGTCCAAACTCTTTAGAGATGGTTTTGTAACCTTTTCCAGCCTGATGAGCATCAACAACTCTTTTTCTGAGGTCCTCAAAAATCTCCTTTGTTCGTGCCATGATACACTTCCACAGTCATGTTGTGAAGAGCAGACTTTGATAGATCCCTTTTTTTAATATAATAAAACAGGGTGCCCCCTCACACCTGATTGTCATCCCATTGATTGAAAACACCTGACTCTAATTTCACCTTCAAATGAACTGCTAATCCTAGAGGTTCACATACTTTTGCCACTCACTAATATGTAATATTGCAACATTTTCCTCAATAAATAAATGACCAAGTATAATATTTGCGTCTCATTTGTTTAACTGGGTTCTCTTAATCTACTTTTAGGACTAGTGTGAAAATCTGATGATGTTTTAGGTCATATTTATGCAGAAATATAGAAAATTCTAAAGAGTTCACAAACTTTCAAGCACCACTGTAAGCCTGTGTAGTGTAGATACTGTAAGTAATACACTGATATTTGTATAGGCTGGCCAATAAGACCTATGTGACTCAAAGTTTCATTTACCCCAACTACTTTCACTAAATGTTTGTTTATCTATTGATGATTATAGTTGAAGTGGACATGCAGGATGTAATATCATTATTATAATATCATATTATAAACTTGCCCAGCAATCTGGTAAATGTGTTGCATTTTTGTAACCTTCCTGGTACACAGCCATGTATTCACTTTCCATCCACTTCTCCTGGTGAGGGTTGTGGTAGAGTTATTTATTTTCCACAAATTCTTTATCTTTTAAAATGGGCTGATAATATTGTTCAGGAGGTTGCCCTGCTTATATTTTTATGCTACTTTTATACTCAGACACACCCACACGCAGTCTATCAGTGGCTCTGATCTGACCATAGATGTAATCTAGCACTTTTCATCCTGCCATGAAAGTGGCCTATTATGAATGTGACACATGCTTATGTGTTCTCCTTAAAGGTTTTCGCTGACATACTAAATCACTTACCAGCCATTAGCAATATTTAACTGGCATGTGATTTATTTCATTGTTGATGCATGTTGCATTGGTAGTGGAGCGATATTGCATTTTATATAGCCAGCTGCATGAATTAAGCCCTATTTATTTTGATATACTGTTTACTAAGTGGAAGTGCCTAATTGAAATTTTAATAATAAGATTCAGACACTAACAAATTGCTTCATGCAATTGGCTGTGACGTCTGCTGAAACCCTAGTTGAAAGTAATCAATCCATTTGAGTTTTAGTAATGTGAGAATATCCCAGAGCCCCTCCGAAACAGACATTAGTATGAGTAATTAATCACTTTATTAGCCAGATATATGGCAACACCAGCACTTATCATTTCACATTATTTCAGATACCACCATGATGATGATGGTTGACAGATAGAGATTGATTATAGGTATGGATGTGTATGAGCGTTAGCACATGTGCCAAATCAGTGGTTCTGACATCTGGTACTTTGTTGTGTTATTAGAGCCAGAGGGGTGTCTGCACACATTAGGGACATGGGAGCTGCCATTGTGTGCCGACTGCAAAAGATTTATAGATTAATGAGGTAAATGGCAAATGCTTCCACATGGGATTCCGAGTCGATTGTCTCACTTTATTCTTTTATTGCCAGGTTCTCCCTAAATGCTTCGTTTTTAAAAATTACATTGAGAAGTGAGAAAATGTATTTAATGCTATACAGAAATGCAAAGGTAGGTTACAAGAGAAGGGTATTGTGACATTGTTTGTAGTTTGTTTCACATCAAACAGTCATTATGACATTTGGAATGTTTTTATTTAACTAAACATCAAGTCTGAACTGTCTGGTAGATGTAGTTTCTGATTTTACTCACATCGTAATACAAATGCTGCATTGCTATATCAATTCTAATTACTGAACAAAAGTCAGAATCCAAGAATCCAATCTTCATCATACTACATAGTGCAAAATATTCAGAAGTTTGTAGTTCATTAGGTATGTCTACTATTTAGGCAGGTGGCATGTGTCATTTTGCCATCCATTTGAATCCCAGGCCCAGAGTTTCCAAATGCCCAGAGCATCATACTCCCTCCAGTGGCTTGTCTTCTTCTCACAGTGCATCGTGGTATCATCACTTCTCCAGGTAAATGGCACACACATACCTGCCTGACCATGTGATGTAAAAGAAATCAAGACTCATCAAACAAGATGACCTTTTTCCATTGCTCTAAATGTCAGCCTACAGCCCCTAGATTCCCTAGATTCCCAACAAGTGATTTAAAAAAAAAAAAAGATAATAATACCGTATTTTCCGGACCATAAAGCGCACCGGATTATAAGACGCAATATCAACGATCGGCTGCTAACGGGTATATTTTCATACATAAAGCGCACCGGGTTATAAGATGCATGAAATGAAACAAAACTCTTAAGTTCCCTCGGAAGCTCAGTTTGGTCTTTACCTGGCGCAGGGCGTCTTCTTGCTTCCTCCACTTCCGTATCCATTGATTCGTTAATGTTGAATTCTCTCGCAGCTGCTCTGTGTCCATGTTGTACTGCGTGACTGATAGCGTTGAGATTTTGAAATCCCACTTCGAAAATGTATGAATGAATGCACGTACCCTAATGCTGAAGCACATACCGTATTACTCCGCGATGCCCGCGATGCTGCGCACTACGGTTGGCCGTAAGCTTCGTAACTTACCAAGACCGTGCTAAAACATTTTTGACAGATTTATGAGCGCCGTGTACCATCTACAATCGGTTCTAGGTCAGAAAGCACAACCAGAATTAATTCATACATTAGACGCACCGCATTTTAAGGCGCACTGTCGATTTTTGAGAAAATTAAAGGATTTTAAGTGCGCCTTATGGTCCGAAAAATACGGTAATTATAAAAAAAAAAATTTAATACATTTTAAAAAGTGGTTTAAAATTACATAGAGTAATTTGATTATAGTGCCGGTGGCTTTCCTGGCTGAAGAGAGGGTGAGGGCTCCCAGCATGCATTGCAAGTCTGTCATGCCAGTTCATTTTAATTTTTTTAATATATTTTTGATAACGTCAGTTTAAGTGCTTTATGGATACAGGTACTTCCCGTTTTATGATGGTTCAACTTTCGATATCCTGATAATGAAATACCATAGAAGACATAAATACACATTCAGCAGAAACCTTATTCTGATTTTTTTATTTCGATTTCATCGGGCAAGTGATATGCAGTGCGAAACTCTCCTGCGCTCTTCTGTGCTAAATGAGGAACTTGGTAGTGCGTGATGTAGGGAGTCACGTGGCAGATGTTATGAGCCCTGGGGAACGTAGGAGGAAACGCTGTGGCTGCAACAATAATGGGTTTTGTTTTTCACTTTCAATATATCATTTAATAAATTCCAAGAGATATTCAATACTTTATTATAAAATAAGTTTTATGTTAATGATTTGCCCAACTGTAGGTAAGTGTTTTATGCATGTGTAAGGTAGGCTATGTTATGATATATACAGTATCTATTAAACTCCTAGGTTTACGATAAATTCAATTTATGCTGGATTTGTCTGAATATATACTCATTGTAAATCGGGGAATACCTGGTGTGGGTGCTCCTACATTTATTAATGTACTTAGGAGCATGTATTCAATAACGTTTGATTAAGACGTCACATCCGTACTACTGTGTTCAGTACTTGTGATTCTGGTGCTGACTTCTGCCCATTTTTACTTGCTCAGATTTTAGATGATGTTTGTGGATATAATTTGTGTATTCTTTGAGGGGTGGCTGTGTTGATGGGTATTGTTGGGTATTTTCTCCACTCCCCTTTATACTTTTCCCATTCTGGTGCCCCAACCATAGGCATAACAGAATTTGGAGGGCTCATCCACGATTGCTCTTTTTTATTTATGAGTGGTTGCTGTTTTTAGGGCACAGTGGTCATGTACACTGGGCAAATTAGTAAGTTAGAAATGTCACAGCTGGAATGTACTTCCTTCATGGCACTGTTTTTGTTATATGGATTTGCTATTTTGCCTTTTTTGTATTTGGAGATTATCCTGAGATAGGATGCCGGCCCTGTCAGGGATGCACTTTGTATGTTTTACATGTTCACGTCTGTGCTTAAAGCTGTTACATAGTCAGGACTGAGGTTGATCAGGCATGCTTCCTTGGTGATTTTTCTGGCGATCTATTTTGTATATTTCTTTTTTTTTGCTCATATTGCTGTAGTTAGCATGTCTGCATTTGATTTAACAGAATTTACACTCATTCCCTCATTACAGAAGTTTGGTAAATGTCATAAGGACTACAGTATTTGTCATCAATCACAGGTTTTCAGTCTAGGTTGGGATAGATGATGGATTAACAAAATGTAACATTTTTTGTGAAGTACTTTGTGAATGCACCGTTTTGATTTGTGAATTGTGTTATTGAAGATTAGGAGAAAAGTTGACAAGCAACTGAAGAAACCTAAAATTGGTATAGTTGATGCCAACAAACAAACAAACAGACAGCAGGTGACCCACATGCACATGTGGCTAATTACTCTAGTGCCACTTAACACAGTGCAGGTGCAGCAGCATCCACACACACACACAGTTCACAGTTTGTATTACTATATTTGTGAGGTCCTTCTATTGATTACACTTTACTGTAAATGAACATGCTAATTTGAAATCTAACACTAACTTTAGTAAGCTACAGAAATTGCTTTGCTGTTTTAGTGTATTCAAATAATAGTTCAGTTTTTTCTTACTTTGCTGATATGTATTTCATACCAGTAAGATAAATATTTCCAATGCTTTAAATTGCATACTCAAAACTGATTTCAAAACAAATTGCTACTTTTTAATGATAGGTAATTAATCATTTGAAGTGGGTGCCATGGTGGTGTGAATTTGCATGCTCTCCCCATGTCGGCATGGGTTTACTCCAGGTACTCCGGTTTCCTCCCACATTCCAAAGACATGCATGTTAAGCCAATTGGTTTTTCTTATGAATGAGTGTATGTGCCCTATGATGGATTGGCACCCTGTCTAGCGTTGTTCCTGTCTAGGCCAGCTAGGCACCGGCTTTACCGCGACGCTGAATAGGATTAAGCAGATAAGAAAGTGATTGAATACCGTATTTTTCGGACCATAAGGCACACTTAAAATCCTTTAACTTTCTCAAAAATCGACAGTGCGCCTTAAAATGCGGTGCGCCTAATGTATGAATTAATTCTGGTTGAGCCTCCTGACCTAGAACCGATTGTAGATGGTACACGGCGCTCATAAATCTGTCAAAATGTTTTAGCACGGCCTTGGTAAGTTACGAAGCTTACGGCCACCGTAGTGCGCAGCATAGCGGAGTAATACGGTATGTGCTTCAGCATTAGGATACGTGCATTCATTCATTTATTTTCGAAGCGGATTTCAAACACAACGCTATCAGTCACGCAGTTACAACATGGACATAGAGCAGCTGCGAGAGAGAGGGTAATTCAACATTAACGAATCAATGGTACGGAAGTGGAGGAAGCAAGAAGACGCCCTGCGCCAGGTAAAGAAGACCAAACTGAGCTTCTGACGGAACTTAAGAGTTTCATTTCATTTCACGCGCCTTATAACCCGGTGCGCTTTATGTATGAAAATATACCCGTTAGCAGTCGATCACTGATATCGCGCCTTATAACCTGGTGCGCTTTATAGCCCGAAAAATACAGTAAATGGAAGAACGAATAAGTTGAAGTAACAAATGCAGTTATGTACGACCCTGTTATATACATTAATTATTTTAAAATTTACACATAAACAGAGACCAATTCTTTGTGATGATAATCTATGGAGAACATGTTAATGAAGCAAGAAAACAGGCCAAGTTTGCATATATTGGGATTACATATAGTCATAGACTGACCACCCAAATATGGACACAGTTTTCCCCTTACCTTACTCACCCTTCCTTATCTTCAATACAGAGATGATGGGATCCTACTATTATTAGCTAATGATAGAACCAGGGATGAATTAAGCATGCATGTTTTCCATTGGTGTGTATCAAGAGGGCAAATAAGGGATGGTATTGACTAAAACATGTTTAAATATTAGCAATGATTTACCTTTTTTAACTACTGCTTAGTTATATTTTATTTTTTATCAAAAACAAATGTATTTAACAGTGGTTAAAGCATGTGGTTACTGCTGTTGCCTCATAGCTCCAGAAAGCCCCAGTTTGATTCCCATTCTGGACTCCACCTGTGTGGAGTTTGCATTTTTTTCCTGTGTTTAATCTGTGTGTTGCCAGTAATTGATTAGTGCCTGTCTAGGGTTGGTTCCATGTCTTGCATCCTGTGCTAACAGTTAGGCCCCAGCTCCCTGTGACCCTGAATTGGATTAAGCAGGTATGAAAATAAATTAATGAACATATGCTAAATAGTAGAATTGTTTTGATAATGTCGGAATTTCTACTAATACATTTACAGCATTTAGCAGACACAGCTAAACATGGCTTGTGTTCCTCTAAGTAGATATTACCCAATGCTAGTACAGTGGTTTAGTAATTTTAGAATTCATTTCATATTGCTTCATTCTTTTGAATGTGTTTTTTCTGATCTCAAGCTGATTCTGTTTATGTGTTCAGAACACGCTGTTCTTGATAATGAAGACAGTGCTGAGACAAAAAAAAGTAAGGTGTAACGCCCATGCTGGCTCATACAGGTTATTCCAGTAAACAAGAAAAACAACAGATTCCAAGAATATTGTTCATAGTGTTCTTTATAAAGGACACGGCCATATACACTGAAAGCGCCTTTGTTTAGTAAGCGTTAATAGAAACAGTGGAAATTGAAGCTGCTAGGATACAGTATATGAGCCATCCCACTGGCTCATGGTAACCTACTCCCTTCTAATAGCCCATAGCCTTAAGTCCACATAAACAATGGTAAGTATTTATAATAACTTAAACCGTACAACCGATGCTCCATCATCATCATCCTGGCGCTTGTCCCGCCCACGCGGGGTCTGCCCACTGCCATTTGATGTGACCGAGAATACTCCAGCTGACGTGTCACTCTATCTGTCACCAGAGACCACACTCAAACCAGGCCAATTTAGCGCAATCAATTAACCTAACATGCATGTCTTTGGCCTGTGGGAGGAAACCGGAGTGCCCTGAGTAAACCCATGCAGGCACGTGGAGGACATGCAGACTCCACACAGAAAGGACCCAGGCCAGCCGACCCTGGGATTGAACCCAGGAACCATTGTTGCTGTGAGGCGATGGTGCTACCCACCGAGCCACCGTGCCACCTACCGAACAACCAATACTAACTGACATTAATTACCATATAAACTAAAACAAATAACAGCACATACCAGACTTTGAGAGTCATACATGCCCACTCACACAAACTCAGAGCTGTGCTGGCACCACATTACCCTTGGATGACTAAGCTTATATGTGTATATTGAAAGACACAAACTGTGTATTGCTGAAAAAAAAAATCTATGAACAGGAGAAAATGCAGCTAGGCATGATTCTGCTGTGTCTAATCTATTTAACTGGTGAGGTTGGTTTGCATGTAACATTTATTTCTGCCGTTACACCATTGCTGTGCTGGGTAGGAGATGCGAGGTAATCTTTAATAAGGTCAACTACAAACAATATTCCTGCACAATCTAATCGGTAGCGTTTGATTAACTCACTGTTATTCAGTGTTTGGAGAATGTTTCCTCTGCCTCATCATTTTCTCCTCTGCTTAAGAGAACTCCTAAGCCTCCTAAAAGTCCTCCTCCCAACTCCTAACAGTTTTTCATCTTAGGAGCTCTTTTAGGTATCTACTCCTAACTTTGAGAGGGAAGCACCCACATTTCTTAAGGTTTTTCTCAGAATGTCATCATTAGGAGCTACTCTTAGCACTAAGAATCTGAATATGGCCTCTGATTCCTAAGCGATCAATTAAACAACTAGTGTATACACCTGTGAAAAGTAGTTGCATGAGTTTCAGGTTTCAGAGATTGCGTTTTAAGTTCCAAGTTTAGAGAGTTGTGAATTGTGACAAACTGTAATGCCTCTACTAAAAGAAGTGCTCAAGACTGGACTGCTTTAGGACATGCTTGGTCTAGATAAGCATTTCAAAATGAGTTTCAAAAGCCAATTTCTAATGAGTATCAAAACAACTATCAAAACAAGTGTTCAAACAAAGCTTGGAGATGAAAAACGAAGCATGAGCACTTACTAACACTTCCACATGCAGCCTCAAGAGCATGGAGTAGCAGACGTGACATCAGCCACCTCCAACAAGCTCAGGCTCACATGATGTGCCCACACACGGAAAGAGACAATCCAAATTAGAATGACCCGAGCTGAGATTGTAAAAAACAACAACAAAAAAACTCAAAATAGTCTTGCATTACAACATCTAATGACTGTGATAGCCTAGTGGTTAATGTACTGGACTCTGGCCCAGAAGGTCCAGGATTCAAATCCCACTTCTGCCAAGCTGCCACTGTTGGGTCCTTGAGCAAGACCCTTAACCCACAATTGCTTGGATTGTAAGATTGCATCAATTGTAAGTCGCTCTGGATAAGGGCATCTGCTAAATGCTGTAAATGTAAATTATTTTATTAGAATATATAACAGATTTGTAGCATACTGCTGCTGTCACATAACCCTTCTTTTTTATTAAGTCTGAGTAGGTAAAAAGCATGAATGGCATGATCGTCTTAATTTAAATACTCTTCTGAATAAGAACCTAGCACTGATTTTATTTCTTAATGTCAAACATGAGAAATAAGTAAATTACAAGCCTGGTGATAGTGAGAGACGCCAGGTGAACCTCAAAGTATTTTCGTACCATCTTTGTTCACACGTTTTATAACAAATTTGTTTGAGGCAACGTGAATGTTTAATGAATGTGAATGTTCCCCAAACAAGATGGTGCTACACTGTCTAAAGTGAACATGAAGGATCTATTTAAACTATATTTAAGCTATCATATGATTGACCAGTGATCCATCACATGGCACATTGCACAATTCACCGAAGTCTGGGAGATCTCCATAACTGCTTGCACTGTGGGGGGTGTAAGCGAAGGCCTCCTACGTAGATTGTACCAGGTGCTGACAGACAGTGATCAGATACAGTTTATTCAGGGGCACTGCAAGCAGTTTGCTATTGTAATAGCAAAACCAAAAACTTTGTCCAGGGTGTGGTTATACCTGTGAGAAGGTCCTGGGAAATGTTGAGAGAGTGAAATGCAGTCCAAAATTGATACAAAATCTGGCTTCAAAGGATCACTTTCTTCCCTTAAATGATTACTATAAACATTGAAAAATAGCTGAAAAAACAGCTGAAAAATAGCTGAAAACGATGAATACCGAGCAATTTTTTTCCATAAGGAATAATGTAGATTGAATCAATGGGAGATTTGCATCATGAATGTGCAGCTGACAAATCTGCACAAACTGTGCGAAATATGGACCAAAATATCTGATAAATGTTTCTAGCACCTTGTTGAATCTATGCCACAAAGAAAGGCAGTTCTGTACCTAATAAAGTGGCCAGTGAGTGTCTTAATAATAACGATTTAGTGTTTTTTGCCTAGGGCATCATGCCTAATGAATTCAGTGAATGCATGTAAATTAATGCATGGTTTCTTGGTCATGTTCCATGCATGTTGTGAAGTAGATTAAAGGCTCTCTGTCATACAACATGATGTTATTTTCATTGAGTGCCTGTAGTGGCCCACAAACCTAGCAGAAAAATTCAGATGAACAGTGGGGAATCAGTTTATGCATGCCCAGCAGAAAAAGAGGAAACGTTAAGCCAGGAAAGAAGTGAAAGCAGAAAATACAAGACGATGGAAGGAATGAGATTGGAGATTAAAGTCTATCAAACCCAAGTCAAACCAGGGTGGGAGTCTTTAAATGTTTTACAGTGTTAAAATGTGTGTGTTAGTGCAAAACTGTCCACCACTTGATGATCTATGCAAGTGGGTACCTATATACACTATATAAGTGTATAAGTCCCAATATAAGTATTGGGACACACCTCCTAATCATTCAGTCCCATTGCCACTGGTCTATAACATCAGGCACCTAGTTTGCCTTTACAAAAATTTGGGAAGGCATGGGACATTTTGAGGAGCTCGATAAATTTGAGCATGGTACTGCAATAGGATGCCACCATTACAATTCAGTCTGTGAAATTTCTTCCCTCCTAGAAATTCCACGATCAACTGTGAGTGGTATTATTGAAATCTGGAAGCGTTTAGGAACCTCAGCAACTCAGACATGATATGGCAGACCACGTAAAGTTACAGAGTTGGGTCGCTGAGTTTTGATCCTCTGGCATCAACATCAGCACAAAAACTGTGCGCTGGGAGTTTTGCGTTTCCATGGCAGAGCAGTTGCATGCCAGCCTTACATAACCAAGCACAATGCCAAGTGCTGAATGGAGTCATGTAAAGCACACCACCATTGGACTCTGGAGCAGCGGAAACATGTTCTGTGGACTGACAAATCACACTTCTCTCTTTGCAAGACTGATGGACGAGTCTGGGTTTGACCAATGCCTGTCTGACTGCACTGTGCCAACTGTAAAGTTTGGTGGAAGAGGGATAATGCTATGAGGTTGTTTTTTTAAGGGTTAAGTTCCAGTGTAGGGAAATCATAAGCATACCAAGACATTTTGGACAATTTTATGCTTTCAACTTTGTGGGAATAGTTTGGGAAAGGCCCTGTTCTGCTCCAGCGTGACCATGACTGTGCCCCAGTGCACAAAGTAAGATCGATAAGTGCATGACTGGGTGAGTTTAGTATGGAAGAACTTGACCCCAGCAAACACTTCTGAACTAGAACTGAGATTGCGAGCCAGACGCTCTTGTCTGACATCACCACCTTGTCTGACCTAACAAATGCTTTTCTGGATGAATGGGCAAAAATTCCCACAGATAAACTCCAAAATCTTGTAGAAAGCCTTCCCAGAAAATTGGAAGCTGTTATACATGTAAAAGGGCCAGGGACCAACTCCATATTAATGCCTATGGATTTAGAATGGGATGTCATAAAAGCTCCTGTAGATGTAATGTGTCCCAGTACTTTTGTCCATATAATGTGTGTTGTTTGCAGGAGAACCACTAAGAGCTACAAGGCTAGGACACAGCCACTAGACACGCTCTGCTCTAAAACACTATAATAACAGTCTTTGTGGTGACATCTGCTTTGACTTAGCCCAAACACTGGCACTTAATAAAGCATATAACCAAACTGCTGTATTCAAGACAAGTGAACAAATGTTTTGTGGAAGTAGCAGGGCAAGAATTCCTGAAGGCTGACATGCTTTATACTGAGAAAGCTGCTTTCCAGGCATTAGTATGAAAAGTGGGAAAGGACAGCACAGTCTTTTATTCTATGTTTACCCATGGATAAGAATTTTAAACATAGATAAGTGCTTCCCACGCACAGTCCAGTCCTGAGGCTCTTTATCTCACACATTGTTTTGCATCATTAGTCATGCTGAGCACAATTTTCTGGCTGGTATGTTATATACACATTGTTTGTTCATAGGATATTACTAATCCAATAGACGGACCATTGACTGAGAAGGATTAGCAGGCCTATATGTTTTTGTGTTTACTCCTTATTGATATCTATGAACATTGTTTTAGAATAGATAGATAGATAGATAGATAGATAGATAGATAGATAGATAGATAGATATGGTGGTGCTTGAAAATTTGTGAACCCTTTAGAATGTTCTATATTTCTGCATGAATGTGACCAAAAACATCATCAGATTTTCACATAAGTCCTAAAAGTAGATAAAAAGAACCCAGTTAAACAAAACAGACAAAAGTATGTGAACCTTTGCTTTCAGTATCTGGTGTGACCCCCCGTGCAGTAATAACTCCAACTAAACATTTCCTGTAACTGTTGATCAGTCCTGCACACCGGCTTGGAGGAATTTTAGCCCATTCCTCCATACAGAACAGCTTCAGTTCTGAGATGTTGGTGGGTTTCCTCACATTAACTGCTCACTTCAGGTCCTTACATGGCATTTCAATTGAATTAAGGTCAGGACTTTGACTTGGACATTCCAAAACATTACCTTTATTCTTCTTTAACCATTCTTTGGTAGAACGACTTGTGTGCTTAGGGTCGTTGTCTTGCTGCATGACCCACCTTCTCTGAGATTCAGTTCATGGACAGATGTCCTGACATTTTCCTTTAGAATTCTCTGATATAATTCAGAATTCATTGTTCCATCAATGATGGCAAGTCATCCTGGCCCAGATGCAGCAAAACAGGCCCAAACCATGATACTACCACCACCATGTTTCACAGATGGGATAAGGTTCTTATGCTGAAATGCAGTGTTTTCCTTTCTCCAAACATAACGCTTTTCTTTTAAACCAAAAAGTTCTAATTTTGGTCTTATCCATCCACAAAATATTCTTCCAATAGCCTTCTGGCTTGTCCACATGATCTTTAGCAAACTCCAGACGAGCAGCAGTGTTCTTTTTGGAGAGCAGTGGCTTTCTCCTTGCAACCCTGCCATGCACACCATTGTTGTTCAGTGTTCTTCTGATGGTGGACTCATGAACATTAGCATTAGCCAATGTGAGAGAGGCCTTCAGTTGCTTACAAGTTATCCTGAGGTCCTTTGTGACCTCGCCAACTATTACACGCCTTGCTCTTGGAGTGATCTCTGTTGGTCGACCACTCCTGGGGAGGGTAACAGTGGTCTTGAATTTCCTCCATTTGTACACAATCTGTATGACTGTTGATTGGTGGAGTCCAAACTCTTAGGAAATAGTTTTGTAACCTTTTCCAGCCTGATGAGCATCAACAACTCTTTTCTGATGTTCCCAGAAATCTCCTTTGTTCATGTCATGATAGACTTCCACAAATGTGTTGTGAAGAGCAGACTTTGATAGATCCTTGTTCTTTAAATAAAACAGGGTGCCCACTCACACCTGAATGTCAACCCATTAATTGAAAACACCTGAATGTAATTTCACCTGCAAATTAACTGCTAATCCTAGAGGTTCACATACTTTTCCCACTCACTAATATGTAATATTGGATCATTTTTCTCAATAAATAAATTACCAAGTATAATATTTTTGTGTCATTTGTTTAACTAGGTTCTCTTTTGCCTACTTTTAGGACTGGTGTGAAACTTTTATGATGTTTTAGGTCATATTTATGCAGAAATATAGAACATTTTAAATGGTTCACAAACTTTCAAGCACCACTGTGGATAGATAGATAGATAGATAGATAGATAGATAGATAGATAGATAGATAGATAGATAAATATTGTCCCTGCACATGAAAGCGTTGCTTTTTCACACACAGGTTCGTGCTGAATAATAATAGTTTACATAGTATAAATTAGGAAAGTATTAAATGAAAATGTAGAAAATGTGCATTTGTAACAGTAGTCTGAGTAGGTAACAAGAGGAAGGACCTTCCCATTGTAAATATTTTATATACAGTACTGTGCAAAAGTCTTGTGCATTCCATATTTTTTATTTATTTGTCTTTGTTTAAGTTGTAGTGGTTACTGCACATTGTAGGTCTACAATTAGAGACTGTAGCCCATCTGTTTCTCTACATACTTTGTTATTCCCCTTTACTCTGTTTTCTAATGATCAGGACCCGCCACAGGATCACTACAGATCAGGAACTATTTGGGTGGTGGATCATTCTCAGCACTGCAGTGACACTGAAATGGTGGTGTGTTAGTGCATGTTGAGCTGGTACGGTTGGATCAGACGCAGAAGTGCTGCTGGAGTTTTAAACACAGTTCACTGATGGTCCACTTTATTGGAGACATTCACCTTATTGTTCCACCTTATAGATGTAAAATCAGAGAAGGTAGCTGATCTGTTACTGCACAGTTTGTGTTAGTCATCCACTAATCCTTCATCAGTAGTCATTGTACTTTTTGGCTGGTGGACTATCTTCAGTCCAGCAGTGACACTGAGGTGGTTTAAAACTCCAGCAACACTGCTGTGTGTGATCCACTCATACCAGCACAACACACACTGACACACCACCACCACATCAGTGTCACTGCAGTGCTGAGAATGATCCACCACCCAAATAGTACCTGATCTGTGGTAGTCCTGATGGGGTTCTGATTATTACAGAACAGAGTATGTGGGATGAAAAAAGTATGTGAAGAAACAGACATACTACAGTCTGTAATTGTAGAACTACAAAGTGCAGTGAGCAATAAAACTCAAATAAAGAATGAGCAGAATATACACTGAATAAATATAATGCCTAAGACTTTTGCACAGTACTGTACATAAACTTGTTTAAAAGGTTAAAAAAGGTTAAAAGAGAAAGTGTATGTATGCTGGTGTTTGTATCCTTCAAGTTAGATTTTATCATAGGATTTTGGGGTGATATTGCATGCACTCTATCAAGCTACCACTAGACAGCCACAGTGACAACCCGACCAAACACACCTATAAGGAGGAGCAGGAGAAAATTGCAAGACATTAGACAAAAGGCTGCCCCCCAAAATGGTGTCCAAAAACAATGCAACTAAAATGGCATGATTTCTTCAAAAATAGGAACGAACTGAGGCTGTCTGTACAAGGTTTTTCAAACTCAAATACATATTAGTTTCTGTCTGTTGTCTTTGACTTACAGTTGTGCTTGAAAGTTTGAGAATCCTTTCTATTTCTAAATAAATATGACCTAAAAAATTATCAAATTTTCGCACAAGTCCCTTAACGTGCATAAAGAGAACCCAGATTTCTGAGGACCTCAGAAAAAGAGTTGTTGATGCTCATCAGGCTGGAAAAGGTTGCAGAACCATCTCTAAAAAGTTTGGACTCCACCAATCCACAGTCAGACAGATTGTGTACAAATGGAGAAAATTCAAGACCATTGTTACCCTCCTCAGGAGTGGTCGACCAACAAAGATCACTCCAAGAGCAAGGCGTGTAATACTTGGCGAGGTCACAAAGAACCCCAGGTTAACTTGTAAGCAACTGAAGGCCTCTCTCACATTGGCTAATGTTAATGTTCATGAGTCCACCATCAGAAGAATGGTGTGCATGGCAGGGTTGCAAGGAGAAAGCCACTGCTCTCCAAAAAGAACACTGCTGCTCGTCTGCAGTTTGCTAAAGATCACGTGGACAAGCCAGAAGGCCATTGGAAGAATGTTTTGTGGACGGATGAGAGAAAAATATAACTTTTTGGTTTAAAAGAATAGCATTATGTGTGGAGAAAGGAAAACACTGCATTCCAGCATAAGAACCTTATCCCATCTGTGAAACATGGTGGTGGTGGTAGTATCAAGATTTGGGCCTGTTTTGCTGCATCTGGGCCAGGACGGCTTGGCCATCATTGATGGAACACATGAATTCTGAATTATATCAGAGAATTCTAAAAGGAAAATGTCAGGACATCTGTCCATGAACTGAATCTCAAGAGATGGTGGGTCATGCAGCAAGACAACGACCCTAAGCACACAAAGTTGTTCTACCAAGAATGATTAAAGAAAAATAAAGTTAATGTTTTGGAATGTCCAAGTCAAAGTCCTGACCTTAATCCAATTAAAATGTTGTGGAAAGGACCTGAAGTGAGCAGTTAATGTGAGGAAAAACCCACCAAACATCCCAGAGTTGAAGCTGTTCTGTATGGAGGAATGGGCTAAAATTCCTCCAATCCGGTGTGCAGCACTGATCAACAGTTACAGGAAACGTTTAGCTGCAGTTTATTGCTGCACAGTTTTATTGTGTGCACAAATACTGAAAGCAAAGGCTCACATACTTTTGCCACTCACTGATATGTAATATTGGATATTTTTCTCAATAAATAAATTACCAAGTATAATATTTTTGTTTCATTTGTTTAAATGGGTTTTCTTTATCTACTTTTTAGAAAATCTGATTTGAGGTTTTAGTTTCAGATATATAAAAAAGAAAGAAGAATTATAAAAAGAAAATATAAAAATTCCAAAGGGGTTCAAAAACTTTCAAGCACCACTGTAACTATACAGTTGGGAAAAAATATTTAGTCAGCTAACTGATTGTGTAAGTTCTCCTACTTAGAAAGATGAGAGGGGTCTGTAATTTTCAATCATAGGGTACACTTCAACTATGAGAGACAAAAAATCTGAAGAAAAAAAATCCAGGAAATCACATTGTAGGATTTTTTTTAAGAATTTAATTGTAACTCATGTGGTGGGAAAACAAGTATTTGGTCACCCACAAACAAGCAACAGAATTTTGGCTTTCACAGACCTGTAACTTCTTCTTTAAGAAGCTCTTCTGTCCCTGTCCACCCGTTACCTGTATTAATGGCACCTGTTTTGACCTCGTTATCTGTATAAAAGACACCTGTCCACAATCTCAAACAGTCAGGACTCCAAACCCAAGACCAAAGAAGAGCTGTCAAAAGGACACCAGGAAGAAAATTGTAGACCTGCACCAGGGCTGGGAAGAGTGGACTCTGCAATAGGCAAGCAGGTTGGTGTGAATAAATCAACTGTGGGAGCTATTGTAAGAAAATGGAAGACATACAAGACCACTGATAATCTCCTTTTGATCTGAAGCTCCACACAAGAGATCTTCATCCTGTGGGGTCAAAATGATCATGAAAACGTTTGAGCAAAAATCCCAAGAACTACAACAGAGGGACCTGGTGTGAATGACCTGCAGAGAGCTGGGACCAAAGTAACAAGGCTACCATCAGTAACACACTACGCCGAGGAGGTGCCAGTGCCAGGCGTGTCCCCTTGCTTAAGCCAGTACGTGTCCAGGCCCAGTCTGAAGTTTTGACAGAGAGCATATGGATGATCCAGAGAGGATTGGGAGAATATCATGTGGTCAGATGGTGAAACCAAAATAGAACTTTTTTGGTAAAACTCAACTCGTCGTGTTTGGAAGAATTGCCCAAGAAACACCATACCTACCGTGAAGCATGGGGGTGGAAACATCATGCTTTGGGCTGTTTTTTCTGCATAGGGGACAGATCGACTGATCCGTGTTAAGGAAGATGAACGCGGCCATTTATATCATGAGATTTAAGTCAAAACCTCTCCTTTCATCAGTGAGAGCATTGAAGATTGGACGTGGCTGGGTCTTCCAGCATGACAATGATCCCAAACACCAAAACACGCTCGGCTCGGGGTGTCAAACGAAGGAGAGGCTCCGTAAAAAGCATTCCAAGGTCCTGGAGTGGCCAAACCCAGTGTCCAGACCTCAACCCCATAGAAAATGTGTGGTGGGAGGGAGTTGAAAGTCCGTGTTGCCCCAAAAACATCTCTGCTCTAGAGGTGATCTGCATGGAGGAATGGGCCCAAAATACCAGCTACAGTGTGTGCAACAGTGTGTGGCAAACCTGGTGAAGACTTACAGAAACGTTTGACCTCTGTCATTGCCACAAGGTTATGTTTACAAAGTATTGAAGCTGAACCAAATTTATTTGACCAAATATACTTATTTTTCCCACCATATTTTACAATTAAATTCTTTAAAAATCCTACAATGTGATTTCCTGGATTTTTTTTTCTCATTTTGTACCTATGATGAAAATTACAGACCTCTCTCATTTTTCTAAGTAGGAGAACTTGCACAATCAGTGGCTGACTAAATGCTTTTTTGCCCCACTGTACATTCACATATCATGTGCCTTTTACTTCTTGAAATCTGCAGGATCTTTACTGAGATCTTTCCTGCAGGATGCATATATATGTGTATTTATAAGTATATATGTATATGTATCCGAAAATTGTGTTAAGCACCAGCTACAGGAGATCATAAACAGTTTAGTGCATCTTGGGAGTGTTTACATCTGGCTTTTCATGCAGCCAAGTGAAGAGATGTTAGAAATACAATTACTGTTGCTAAGTAATCATGCCACCTAATGGTATTCAGACATTCTGTTTAACTTTCTGTTGCTCCATAAATGAAAATAGTACAGCACAGCTGTAAAACCCACACAGGATTTTGGACTTCATTGTGCTGCTCCAGTGATGTTTTTTTAATCCTCAATTAATCGTTAATTTGTTCCAGAAGGCTTGGTGAGAAATGAAAACGATGAGTATCAAGCAAATATTTCCCATAAGGAATGATGTAAATAGAATTAATCCGTTCCAGATCCCAGAAAAGCCACATTGTATAAGGCATTATATGCATACATTTATCTACTTTTAGGACTTGTGTGAAAATCTGATGATGTTTTAGGTAATATTTATGCAGAAATATAGAAAATTCTAAAGGGTTCACAAACTTTCAAACACCACTGTATATAGATGTGTTAGATATGACCCTAGAGTTGTCATGTAGGTAACACATATGAACAAATATAAGTTAAAAAATGTTTAGTGCTGGTTAATGTTTGTGTCAGTGCATTGGTAAAGTTATCCTCAGTGCATTCCACCCGCAAGTGTTCTATTTACAATTTGGAGTAATACAGGCACTTTTAATTGCATTAATCCCTGTAGATTTTTCACATAGCACAAATGAATGTCGATGGCAACAGAAGTGGTTTGCAGACCACTAAGAGCCTTTCTTGACATCCAGATTACAATCAACTATGTTTTTTGGAGGATTGTTATCTGGCAGCTCATGACAGGTAGACGATCCATGCATAGCTGAAATACTTTCTCCTGGGCAAAAATGGATTCTGATACCTTCTTCAGAATTCACTTAATTCTTGTCTTTTACCTTCTGGTCCTGGAACATTTCACTCTTTCCTTGCTGATGACTTGGGACTTTTAAATTTTTATTCATTTTATTACTGCAATGTCCTTGCAGTCACATCTAGACAGCTAGAACTATGCAAAGATGTTTTAAGGTGAAAAAGTACTGGCAGTTTTTAGTTGGTTTGAGTAACCTAAGCTACAAATCATTATACACTGAAGATATATCCGTAAGTGATGTCACCTCAAATGATATTTTAAATTGCTTATATTAACTGAATTTGTCAGACACCCTTTTCTAATGTGACCCACAGTTGGACTAAGCAGTTTAAGATTACCATTACTTAAGGGTCCGACAGTAGAAGTTTGGCAGAGCCAGGGTTTGTACTCACAACCTTCTGATTAATAGTTCAGAGACTTTATCAGTATATCAACATTTTCCACTGTCTGCTAAATGCTGTAAATGTCAGTTATGCTTCCTACTATTCCTACTATACAAAATAAGTAAAGTCAGATTTATTTGTACAGCGCTTTTACAATAGAGCGTTGTCTCAAAGCAGCTTTACAAGCATCTAGGCCCACAGCACCGATTGTGCAAACCTAGATGTTACATGTAAGAATTTATTTAAATTAAATAAAATTACACTTATGAGAAGAAACTGGTACAGTAGACAGAAGCTAAATGGAAAAAATAAAATAGAGAATAGAATAAATAAAATAGATATAATACAATTTATAATATAATGAATAAATCAAAGAATATAATAAAATAGTAAATACAATAACTAAATGAAAAATCCAATAAAACATAATATAAGAGAATATCTTAGCATTATTATTTACAGTATAATTACAATTACTAAAGGTTTTGTTATGATCAAGCAGCTCTATCCTTCTTTATTTGTTGATCAAATGAAATACAATTCAATATTCAATATTTCAAAAGCTATTTGATTTAAAATTGGAAGGATTCTACCTACTGGAAATGAACATAGGTTGATGCCTTTCCCGCAATGAGTTTGTTTGCATTCACTTAATAATCCGATCATAGTCCGATTTCTGCAATTATTTGATTATTTAAGTGGCCATGTATACAGCATACTCCCATCTAGAAATCAGATTAAGAAATCCGATAAAGAGAGCTGGATTTTACTCCAGTTATCGGGTTACTCATAGCATGAATTCCAGTTATCCAATTTCCTAAACTGACATTTACATTTACAGCATTTAGCAGACGCCCTTATCCAGAGCGACTTACAATTGATACAGTCTTACAATCCAAGCAATTGTGGGTTAAGGGCCTTGCTCAAGGACCCAACAGTGGCAGCTTGGCAGAGGTGGGATTTCAACCCTGGACCTTTTGGTCCATAGTCTAGTACCTTAACCGCTAGGCCACCACAGTCCCACGGACATGGTTGGTATGTCCACCTATTCTAAATGTTTGGGTTTATTTGGGCTTGTTTTCCATTGACTGTGACGGAATATTTCTCACGAGATCTGGCAACCCCAGAATTAAATGCATCACAGAATTTAAGGCAACAAAACAGCTATCGAACACTTCGTGCTAATTTTGAAACGCAGTATATTATTAAGTGCATGTAAACCCAGTCAGTGAGACCTGGCTATAATAAGTTCAGGGGCAATTCTAGGACCAAACCTTTAGGGTTGCTGAGCAGCTAATGTGAAACCCATTCATTTGTGAGGCAAGGGGGAATGCCACCTTTTCTTTTAAGGTTTAGATTTTAACATTTTTTTAAGGTTATCAGAGATAAACGTCCATTTAATAAAACAACAACATCAAAAAATTTCTTTTTACTCCCATTTGTAGGGGTACTGGGACTAAAAAAGTCTAAAAAGGGACTAGACAGGCCAATGCCTTATGCCCAGTTTGTGCCACCTGAGCAAAACATGTAAGCTCTATAATTACTGTCATCATTGCATTCATCCATCTGCCATATTGTCAGCTGGCATTCATAAACATCTCTTCTGTTCTCTGAGGATGTCCACACACACACACACACATCCACATACGTACATACATACATGCATGCACACAGACATACTGATTGGAGGCATCCTTTCTTGTAAGAGAGAGGGGGGTACAAGTGTATGAGAACGAAACATGGCAGGGGTGTCTGTAAACCCTAGCCAGACAGAGCTCAATATCAAGTTTGTTTGTTGCATCCCTCCTTGTCTGTGGGGTATGCAAATTGCCCATGCGTGTGTGTTTTTAGGGGGGCAGAGACTAGCCTGTGGGAAAGTGAGGGAGCTAATCCTGAGAGTTTCACCAGGGAGAAGACGACCATTCAATCAGGACCCCCCCTCCCTCACCCCACAGCACTACAACTCACCACACGCCTCTTCGCAAGACAAGGACATGGTGTTTGCGCTTTGTGTCGAAGTCACCCCCTGCATACACACAAACACTTTAATGCTGAACACCTGTTTCTGCACACACACACGCCACTGATGTACAGACATAATAAAATCCCACGCTCCCATCAGCTGAAGGCCACACAAAGAGTGTCTTCACGGATAAACACAAAATGATAACGATCACATAAACCAATAAATCCGTACTGTGAGGTCATACTGTTCGACTCAGTGCTGCCAGACTTATCCTCTTCTGTTTCTCATTGCTTTTTATATTTTCAGGTGTGCTACATTGCATGAACTAAATACATTCAATTCTAATCTGAGAATGTACAGGTTCTTACAGGTTAAAGTAAGAAGATGTAGGTCTAGAAATTGATTCTTGATGAGTCTTTGAGTTGCACCGCTAAAGTATTTCTACTAAGTTATTTCTGTTACACTGCTCCTTTATTTGAAGAGATGTTTGACTACTTTATATCATGGACATGACCTATACTTATTTTCTAACTGGCATGTGGCATTTTCAGTTGTTTCAGTATAACTATTGTAGCTAGTATAAGTACTGGTTTATACTACAAGATTATTTATGCTTGACTATCATGAAAATGAAAATAGGAAGAAATTTACATTTACAGCATTTAGTTGCTTATGTAGAGCATCTTACAAAACTGCTTTGTATTTGCTTTAGAAGATTAAATCATGCTAGCACAAACAGTTTTTAGGTCTGGAACACCATCCACCAAAAATCCGGTCATGTTAATGCAGATAAAAATGAAGAAACATTAATAAAGGAAATTAATAATAATATGGGTTTATTTATTTAAACATCTAAGTGCAGTTTCAGTAGTAAGTGTTAATTGAAAGGGTCTGTCTTAAGTCACCATTTGAAGAACACAACAGACTCAGCCTTTTGGACATCCAGTAGACAGTTTCACAGAGAAGAGTCTTGATGATTGTCTTCCTTCAGTCTTGAGACGTGACTCCATTCAAGCCACGCTAAGCCTTTAAATAGAAACGGAATGGTCCATTTTTAGTTTTGTGAACATCTTTGTTTTAAATATGATCAAGGAGCTAGTAAAGGGAACACAACAGTGGGGTGAGATGACAAATTGAAGAGTTTTACTAGTTACGCTACTGTAGCTACCAGTGTTTTTTCTTCATAGTTTGAGTATTAGGTAACATAGACGTTTTTACATCAGTCAGATGTAAAAAGAACAATTGTGGGACTGTGGTAGCCTAGCGGTTAAGGTATTGAACTCTAGACCAGAAGGTCCAGGGTTCAAATCCCATCTCTGCCAAGCTGCCACTGTTGGGTCCTTGAGCAAGGCCCTTAACCCACAACTGCTTGGATTGTAAGACTGCATCAACTGTAAGTCGCTCTGGATAAGGGCGTCTGCTAAATGCTGTAAATGTAAATGTAAATGTAAACAATGTAGTTATAGTGGGAAATGCAGTAGTATTACACTATAGCATTTGTAATAAAACAGACAGTATAGTAGTATCTCGGTTCTCGACCACCTCTGAACTTGTCGAATTTGTTCTGAAGTCATTTTGACTAGAAATATTTGTCTCAGTTCTGGTCGATTGCTTGGTACTCGGTGCACTTGCTTAAGCTTGTATGAGTCGAGCCACATGCCTCGTTTAAGCTGAAACTCAATTCACAATTCATGATTCATGATTCACAATTCAGTACATAGTAATTCAGATTCAAAATAGCTCTCGCTCATTGAAGATCTCCGCCGTATTTATGGTGTTTTTCTTTATTTTTACATCTATAGTACTGTATTCTTAGTGCAAATAAATCTCCATGGGTCCTAAAAAGGCTAGTTATAAGAACCAACTGAATCCTCCAGAATACAGACTGCAGTTAGCTTAGCAACTATACTAGCGCTCTAAGTTCACCAATAGAGTTCACATATTGTTTTACTTGTACTTTTCACTTTCAATCTATTACTAAATTACATAAGATTTATCAGCACTTTATTATTAAATAGGCTTTGTGTTAATTGTTTTGGCCAATTTTGGTTAATTTAAGTGCTAATATAAGTGTTGATGTGTAATATCCTCTACTATGATACAGTATAGACTATATTAAACTCATCGGTTCCTAACACATGTAACTTCTGATGGATTTGTCAGAACATGTCCCCTTCGTAAATCAGGGAGCACCTGTACAATACAACTCCATTAATCCATATAATGCCTTACACAGTGTGGATTTTCTGGGGGTCTGGAACAGATTCATTCAATTGACATTATTTCTTATCGAAAAACGTTGCTTGGTACTCATCATTTATGATACTCGATGAGCCTTCTGGAATGACTTGATGAGAACTGAGGTAAAACTGTATAGAAAACGTGTTTATTTATTCATGTATTCATTCATTTATTTTACATGTGATTAATTTACTCATAATTACTATTAATTTTGCTAAGATACTGTTTTAGAGTAACACATTGTTGCTCTAATTATTTACGGACTCCATGCATCACCTATTTGTGCCTGTGCACAGTGGAGCTTCTAGACCATTTATAGTGGGGGGCCGGGCTGGGGCCAGTGGCTATGTTACAAGGGCCTATTACATTCTATAGGCATTAAGAGGATTAATTAATTAACTCACATCTCTTTTGGGGGGGCTGCCGGGGGGCTGGCAAGCTTGTGGTCACAGGGGCACTGGCCACTGCACCCCCCTCCAGAACTACCCCTTCTGTGCTGGCCTCTCAGTCCTGTAACATGCGGTTTCCTTATTTCTCTGAAGGCTTTCAGTCCAGGGCTATGCTTGTTTAAGTGTTTCACATTTCATGAGCAGGCAAAGCTTCAAGCAATTCTTATCCAAAACAAAAGCAACCATGTGTATCTCACCCTCTCATACTGCCCCACAAATTATAATTGGCCCAAACACCACTTACCTTCATCAAAACACTGAGAGAGTGCCTTGACAGAACCTTGGAAAATATCTAAGACTTGTGAAGAGCCAAAAACCTTCCTATTGAAGCCAGATGTTTGACTGGCCAATTTTGATAAATGCCATAATGATAACCATTATGTCTTGAGGCAATTTTATATCAGCCCAGTACCATATTGTTTTGTTTTATGGCCAAGCAGCGTTCACAGCCAGGTGATGATACTGACCTAATTGATAAGGGTTCATGAGGGCTTTGGCTTTTATGTCTGTCCAACATGGCAGCCATTGATGCCTGATAGGGCAACATTCTAAGCGCTGACCTGCCACAGTATTATGAAGACATGTCCTGTGCCATCAAGTGCAGCCTGCAGTGCTGCTTATTTATCTCACACAAACAGTATCTGGTATTTACAGCCATTCAAATTTACTGGTGTGAGACCTGCTGTTGGACGGGAACATGGCACCACTACCCCCAAGTGCTGGCGATGAGCTTGCATGTTGCTGTGCTAGTGCAAACTGGCTTGTCATCAACTGGAGACTACGCTTCCCAAAGTTCTCTGGGGCTAATCAGATTTTTTCATAAAGCCCTTTTCACAATAGGGCATTGTCTTAAAGCAGCTTTACAAACATCTAGGAACACAACCCCAAGTGAGGAACTTTAGGGCAGCATTGGAAACTAAATTCTCCTTAAATGTGATGAAGAAGAAACCTTGTAAAGGGTCCAACCTCCTCACAGCCTAGATGTTATACTGTATGTAAGAATTAAATTCAATGACCTAAAAAATACATTTATTATAACAATTTAAATACCCTGAAGTGAAAGAGAATAACCAAAGTACACAAAGTATTAAAGTTCAATATTATTAATAAAATATTGAATGTAATAAAATCAGTGAGAATATAATACAGTACAATACCTCGGATTTTGACCACCTGGAACAACAACAACACGGAATTCATTTCTCAACGCATTTTGATTACAAAAATTTGTCTCAGTCCTTGTCATTTGCTCTTTACTTCATTAAACTTCTTAAGATGTGCTGATTTATGATTTACGATTCAGTACACAGTGATTCTTTCACAATAGCCATATTTTTATAGTGTTTTTCTTTATTTGTACATTTACAGTACTATATGCTTAGTGCAAATAAGTCTCCATGGGTCCTAAAAAGGTTAGTTTATAAGAGCCAACCGAAAGACAAACAGGAACTGAATGATCCAGAACACAAGCTGCAGTTAGCTTAGTAGTTCATCTAAAGAGGAATTTTGTTGTGCTTTTCACTTTCAATCCATTACTCACTAAACTACATAAGATTTTTCAACACTTTATTATAATATAAGCTTTGTGTTAATGATTTTGGCCAACTGTAGGATAATGTAAGTGTTTTACTTACTTAACTTACTTATCATTACTTATCATAGTATCCTTCCCATATCTCAGGTATGATTCATTCTAGACCGCTCTACCAAACACTCCTCAATTCATGTTACATTTAACTTATGATGGACTTGTTGGAACATATCCCCATCGTAAATAATTTAGTCTAAATATAAATTATTTAGTCTAGTATAAATGCAGTCACTGAAGGTTCTCATGTCAGCTAGTAGGAAACTGTCATGGGTCATGGCAACCTTAGTCAGTAATAGAAGACGAGAGAGAGTTAGGATTCTCTAATGTGGTCTGGGTAAAGGTGTGAGGGCTGAAACCAGTGCTGGAAGAACAGTTCATAGTGAGGATTGGAGCTGGTGCCAGTAGAACAACTCAGATTAAGGATTGGAACTGGTTTCGGAGAACACAGCTTGAAGTTTGGCATGAAAACAGAAAATGTAGTTAGGGCTGTGAAGAACACAGAGTCTATAAACAAACCATAGTTGCCAAGTGTAGCAGCACTAAATACTAACAGATTTACATATTTAGCTTTAGTTATGACAGTTATGACTTAAATATCTAAATCCATTCCAGTCTTTCTTTGAAGAACATTGTTTTTAAACATTTCAATAATTTTCTTACACATTTGTTAACAAACTGGAGACCCTCTGCCCATCTTTGCTCCTCAAATACTTTGATGGATACTGTTTTTGTACCAAATCATGATTATAATCACCTGTTGACATCACTTGTTTGAAATCACATCATTTATTATTTTTTTTACCTCATTGCTAACTCTATATTGCCCCCTCCCAACTTTTAAAAAATTTGCCGAAGGCCTGAAATCCAGGAAAGGATGTATATTAACAAATTAAATGAAGTTGACCAAACAAAACATGAAATATCTTGGTTTGATAATGTCTGCAACGAAATGAAAGTCACAGTAAAACTGTGCAATTAAAAGGAGGCTCAAGTTACCCTGTTAGGCCTAAGATACGGCTGTGCATGGAGGCATACAGGTTATGTAGGGTATCCTGCGGCACATTTGCCCGCAAAATGTTGCAGATGGGCCTGTAGATCCTGCGCACTCATAGGTTGCTGAAGCTAATGTTCCAGCTGGTCCCATAAATGCTCCATTGGTGATAAATCTGGCAGCCAGGCAGGCTGAGAAAGTGTGGCAATCTGGTGGAAACATTCCTGGGAAATCCTTGATGTGTGGGGGAGCGTTATCCTACTGAAAACTGCCAGTTGGAAGTCCTGCCATGACAGGCAACACATCTGGCCGCAGGAAGTGCTGCACATATCTCTGATCTGTTAGTGTCCCTCGTATCACAACTAGGAGTGATTGACTCGTATGCAGTGGCTCCCCAGGTCATCACACCAGCAGTAGGGGCAGTGTGGCACTCCACAGCAAAGACTTCTAACAACTACATTAGAATGGCAGCAACTACTGAAATAACTGCAACTAAACATTTCCGGTAACTGTTGATCAGTCCTGCAAACCAGCTTGGAGAAAATTTAGCCCATTCCTGCATATAGAACAGCTTCAACTCTGGGGTGTTGATGGGTTTCCTCACATTAACTGCTCGCAACATTTCGTGGTTCTTCCACAACATTTTGATTGGATTAAGGTCAGGACTTTGACTTGGCCATTCCAAAACATTACCTTTATTCTTCTTTAACCATTCTTTGGTAGAACGACTTGTGTGCTTAGGGTCGTTGTCTTGCTGCATGACCCACCTTCTCTTGAGATTCAGTTCATGGACAGATGTCCTGACATTTTCCTTTAGAATTCTCTGATATAATTCAGAATTCAATGTTCCATCTATGATGGTAAACCTCCCTGGCCCAGATGCAGCAAAACAGACCCAAACCATGATACTACCACCACCATGTTTCACAGATGGGATAAGGTTCTTATGTTAGAATGCAGTGTTTTCCTTTCTCCAAACATAGCGCTTTTCTTTTAAACCAAAAAGTTCTATTTTGGTCTCATCCGTCGAGAAATCATTATTCCAATAGCCTTCTGGCTTGTCCACGTGATTTTTAACAATCTGTAGTCGAGCAGCAATGTTCTTTTTGGAGAGCAGTGGCTTTCTCCTTGCAACCCTGAAATGCCCACCATTGTTGTTCAGTGTTCTTCTGATGGTGGACTCATGAACATTAACATTAGCCAATGTGAGAGAGGCCTTCAGTTGCTTAGAAGTTACCCTGGGCTCCTTTGTGACCTCGCCAATTATTACACACCTTGCTCTTGAAGTGATCTTTGTTGGTCGACCACTCCTGGGGAGGGTAACAATGGTCTTGAATTTCCTCCATTTGTACACAATATGTCTGACTGTGGATTGGTGGAGTCCAAACTCTTTAGAGATGGTTTTGTAGCCTTATTCAGCCTGAAGACGATCAACGACTCTTTTTCTGAGGTCCTCAGAAATCTCCTTCGTTCGTGCCATGATACACTTCCACAAACGAGTTGTGAAGAGCAGACTTTGATAGATCCCTGTTCTTTAAATAAAACAGGGTGTCCACTCACACTTGATTGTCATCCCATTGATTGAAAACAGCTGACTCTAATTTCACCTTCAAATTAACTTGTAATCTTAGAGGTTCACATACTTTTGCCACTCACTAATATATAATATTGGATCATTTTCCTCAATAAATAAATGACCAAGTATAATATCTTTGTCTCATTTGTTTAACTGGGTTCTCTTTACCTGCTTTTAAAACTTGTGTGAAAATCTGATGATGTTTTAGCTCATACAATATTTATGCAGAAATATAGAAAATTCTAAAGGTTTCACAAACTTTCAAGCACTACCGTATACTTCTCAAAAGTAGCCTCTGAGAGCCTTTTTATAGGCAGCAGGGAAAGCATTTTACACCCTCTTGTGGCAAGATTCGGTGTATAATCAGAGTTTAAACTGATATACAACTTGCTTGTATATTTTGTATTTGTGCGGTGCATTTATACAGATCGGCCAAAACATTATGACCCCCTGGACTGTAGTGGTGTTTAGGTAGGAGTTTTGTGTTAAATCGACATCTGCAAAACTATCTATACCCAGGGTTCATAGCAGAATATTTCCCAGAGTATCAAATTTGCTTTACTGACTTGTCTTCTTCTCACAGTACATTCTGGTGCCATCACTTCCAAAGGTAAATGGCATGCATGCACCCAGCCGTCCTTCAAGACTGTTTGTGCTTCTTACCTACATCAACCCTAACAGGGTTTTAATTGGATGGTGATCTTGGGCTGCTGGCTATTTGCACTAGCATGAGGTAATGTCTACTAAGAAGAACACAAAGCACTTATGCAAGTTTCTCTGAATAAGGGCGTTTGTTCATTTCTCCCACATCCTACATGTTGAATACGAGAACCAACTGTTTGCTTATGGGCTTGTATGTCCCACACCTTAACATTTGCAATTGTAATGAGATAATTAATGTCATTCCATCTGTGAGTGGTCATGATGTTTCGCCTATTGTTGTATATGTTTCATAACCTTTAAACGTTTTTAACAGAATGATTCACTTCTGGCGGACCAACAACAACTTATATTTTAGGGTTATTTACAAAGACTAACTATATGGCTATTTACTGTAGACTACATTGCAAAAGATGAAGACTTTATATTTTATACACATAGTTGTAAAATCCGAGGGTCACAGCACCTGACGTATAACTGAATGATTGTTCCATGACTCATAGCTAGTACTTTTGGGCTGGTTTCTTTGTCACTGCACCACAAAGTTCACTTAAGGTTTTCTTTCCAACACCATATCCTGCACACATTTCTACTACAAACATATTGAAGAAATTATCCTGGCTGACCGTGATTATTTGCAGTAATGCCTAAAATGAATTTTATTTGGACGCACTGAAAGGATGTTCACAAGGTTTTCATTAAACAATTGTGTCATAAATCATTTATTTACTGTCGCTGACCCATTTCCAAAATTTCTCACTGAATTAATTCATTACAAAATAGTGCCTCGTTGTGAGATTGAGTGTTTTTAGATGTAACCTTTTCCCCACATTTCACAGATTTCCTAAGGCATGTACAGTCATGATTGATCGTTTAAATACCCCAGGTTGGTTTTGCTTGGGGCAACAAACATGCAAACTCATGGATGATTGCTGTGCGATAACTTCATCCTGCTTTTTCATCTGGTTGCAGACAGAGGCTTTTTTGTTCTTGCAGAAATAGCAGAGGCGCATCAGGAAAAATGACAAAACCAACTGTTTTGTGGCATAGCTCATTTTATTGTTTAAACAGTTTTGCATAGGAAATATATCCACTTCCAGTAATTGACTGCAGTAGAAACAGCTGCTAGCAGTATAGGCTGGATATAACGGTAACAATCACAAAAAGTCAAGCATTATTTACACTCATTTTGAATCTTGTGGCAATTTTAGCCCCTGCACCGAAATGCACATAGCTCACAGGCAATGCCTGGTGTTTAGCTGTGAACACTGTAAAACTCAAATCCAACCAGAGAATTATAATACAGCTGAAAAGGCCTTCGCTACACAGTTTCTTGAAGGATACTTGCACTTTCCCAGCTGTGAAAAAACAAGTCTGTACAGTAATCATTGATGTACATTCAGACGTTTCCATACATCTCTGATATTCCTACAATCACTAAAGGCTGATACAACCTTATAACGTGTGTTAGTGTCGTTGTTGTTGTTGTAATGTTACAAATGCATGGCTCAAAATGCCAACAAGTTTGCAGAGGTGGTAAAACTGCCACAAGATCTGAATGAAATTAACCCTGCTGTGGAGCTGGCAAGCATCTTTTTTTTTTTCAACGGACATTTTTTATCTACTGTAGTACTAAGAGTAGCATTTACAATCTAAATAAACACACTGCCCAACTAGTTATTTAATCCCACCAAAGAAATATCGAGAGACCAGGGCACTCCATCCAATATGACTAAAATATTCAAAAAAAGAACAGAGCACAAAAATGCTTAAAAAAGACACATCACATAAAACTTGGGGAAAAGAAAATGTAGGATAAAAATACAGGAAGAAGCAACCCATCCATTCTATTTTGACTCCATTTTTCCTTTTTCTCAATCAGTGTTGTTCTTTATGTACAACAGAAAGTCCACTGAGACTGTGAGCTGGAACAGGCACTGCTTAACATATATACTGTGTATATATATATAGATATAGATATTTTTTGTCTTTTTTTCCGTAAACATTTCAAAATCTGCTGGTTTTTAAATATGTTCCTGTTTTATGTCAACCTGATGTTCATTCATGCCACTGGAAATGCCCTTGGAAAATGTAAATGGAAAAATGAACTGCTATTCCCTGTAGTGATTCACATTCAGGTGAACTAAAGAGAGATATTGCGCGAGTGCCACTCATGCTTCCTTGCATAAGGAAAATACTTGTGGGTTTCTCAATGTCTATGAGTATGGCTTTCATAACTAACTGCAAACCTAACACTTAACTATACCAGGCCATTGTCTCAGGTCGCGTAATACATGTAATGCTATGAAAGGCTTGACAGCAAACTGATTAAAGTAAAAATGATAAGCCCTTTTAAAGGAAGAAATAGATCTAAAAATCACTACTGAGACACAAAAAAAGGTAGAAATTGACCAGAACTCCTCTCATGGGCATTATAACACTGTGTGCTTTGCCAAGCAACACTGTGACATTGTGACAGTCATTGAAATTAGACTATACAAGCTAATTAGAGCATTGCAACCGAAGATATATGCAAACCAAATAACAAACAACACACTAATGAGAGGGGTAGTGGGAACTGCGGAAAGTGCAAATGCTCAGCTGTTTGCCAAATTTCTCCTCTGTGATGACGATAAAAATGGATATCTGTGGGGACATGCAAAGACTTAAAACTGCCTAAAACTAGCTAGCTAACTAACCAACTAACTACACAGCTTGGGTAACTAACACTAGACCATAGTAACATATATGGTGCCTCATAAATACCATGAAATCAAGATTCCTACAGCACTTTTCACACTCAAAGCATGGGATTACTGAGTACCTTTACCGGTAATGGGTCAGCTTCGTGTCTTTCATCCATGCAGCCATATCATGGCAATTTACCAGGTTCTACCCCTTTCATGGATGCACGATTACAAAAAATGTGATACAGAACAAATCCCACATCCAATGGATTTTGTGGAATTAATGTCTCCCTATTTATCACTACAGCTTCTCTTTACTTAAACAGTAGAAAATTACCGATATATTCACGGGCAAAAGTGCATGTGTGTAAGAGGTTTCACTGTCAGCGTGCCTGACAAATCATTCCTAATCACAAACCAGACTAATCAGATGCCATTATGAAGGGATGCGGATTTGAACATTTCATACAAAACAGTAAGCCCTCCTCAACTCGAATCATTCATTTTTCCCACATTGTTAATATCATATCATCTAGTCACGGACTCTGGGTATACACTAATAAAAACAAGCTACATGAAACACAACGAATGACCTTCATCATTTCATTTTTAAACATCGACAATCTAGAATTTACCTCCACTTGAGAGGTATAGTAAAAAATGGAAATTTCAAAAATCATTTTAAAAAACCTCAAATTCTCATTGCTGTGAGCAACTACACTTTCACGTGGAGTCCAGATTCAAAACAACCTTGTTGTAGCTTATTTCTAAAATAAAATTTGACAGTACATTCTTAACAAAATTGCAAGTTTAGCTTTGTACAAACGGTAAATAAAAACATTACAGCGTACAACTTTTCTTCTACAAAGCAGGCATCTGAAAAGAAAGATCCTCATTTGCTAATCTCTTTTAGTCTATGAGTCGAATTTACACACTCTGTACCAACACGAAAACATTTCACTTGAGCTACCAGCGCAGAATTTAACCTCTATGCAGTATTTACCTCTACCAGATGCTATTGCTATTAAAAGTGCTATGGCTCACTACGAGAATTAAACCAGGTGCCTTTAAAAGGGACAAGGATTTCCATACTGTTTTGAATCAACACCATACCCAACATGGATTTAGTTGTTCTTTTTCCTATTTTTTATATCACAAGTACATCACAAACTCAAGGGCCACATGAACAGAAACAACCAGAAACATATGACCTTCATGATTAAAAGAACAAAAACAAAAAAAGCAAACAATAAAAAAAAAACACATTTACAGTCTGACAAAGGAACATTCTAATTCTTATGTTGTTGGGCAGCTAGAACTGAACACAAATCCAGCTTATCATTGTTTCGTTTTAGCTTACTTTTCACAATAAAATTATTTTAAAAGTTTTTAAGGGTAATGAAAAATACAGTGTACAAACTTTTCTACATGGCAGGCAATTGGATAGAAAGACCCTCATTTGCTAATCTCTTGTAGTGTCAGAGTCAAGCTTCCTACACTCAAATTACACAGAGCTACCAGAGCGACTTTACTCCCTAAGGACTACTAACAGATGCTACTGCTACAGGCATAGCCATATGTACTGTTTCAAATACACCTACATCTACAAGAGCAGTCCTCTGACCCTGACACTGCCATCAGTTTCCGGAAAATGCACTTCAGTGGCACTGCCAATGGCCAAACGGCTGCAAAGCACTTTGACTTTCTCAAATCCTAAAAGGGATGGACAAAAGACAGACAGCAGTGCACATAAAACGGGGTAGCTTCAAGTTATTTTACTTTTTTTAGAGTTTTTTAATAATATTCATTTTCGAAGAAGAAAAGTTGGCTTGACTTGAGTTGTTTTCTGTTTCGAGGACATGGAGCAACCAGGAAGGCTAAAGATTGCTGTCAATAAATGAGATTAAGCGCCAACAACAAGAAGTAGTGTGTATCACATCAGTGAAGTCCTGAATGTCTTCATTTAATGTCTGATGCTCCATGACTGCAGAAACTATGCCTGAGTTACTGAGTTCTAGTTCATGAAACGTCTTCACAGTTGAATTGAAAGGGCACTGCAGGTGGATGATTGCCTATGTGCTGTATAAGTGCTCGACGTTTAATTCGCTGTGAGATACCTTGGTCCTCCAGACCGGAGAGATACTATATAAGGCCCTAAAATAGAAAAACGAGCTAATATGGTGTCCCCGAACCTGCCCGACATCTCGATAAGGCTAAGACTGGAGATATCTCCAAGTTGAGAAACAAACAAGATTTATTTTCTGATTGTAATAGGTTTTAACACGCCGGACAGCGTGGTGATTGTAATGCATTTTGTAACAAGTCACTTTTTCTTTTTTGTAAAAATTTAAGGCATCTCCTTTTGAACTGCATACTGCTAGCTGTAATATGCTCAGACAATGCTGTATGTGTAGTCTTAAGACACTATACTGACAAATAAAGTCATGTGGATGATAATGTAGGATGTGATGTGTATGAATAGATGCTATGTGAGTACAAATACTAAGTATATATAAGCCATTGTCCTCGTTTAAATCTGACCTGAAAATGATGTAACACAGACGTGAAACTGTCAGTTTGTTCCAAATAAGTTTCTGACTCTCCATGCTGATTGTCAGTCTCAAGTCAAGTTTTCTCTTCTGTGTAAAGTCAAGCGAGTCAAGCTAGCACCCCAGTGTGAAGTTTACAAAATGAGTTTGTTAGTCACAGTAGCCAGATCAGTGACTTTGCAGCCAGATTAGACCATCCAATGTATATTTGCAGACGTGCTACAAAGTGTAAAAAAGGCTCCCCTCACAGAAAAAACAAAAGAAAACAATCGCTGCATGCGCCTCTGCACTTTCAGTACACTCGAGGAAAAAAGACCTTGTCACACTGCATAGAAAGCAGTTCCCACTTTGGTCAATAAAAAAAAAAAAAAAGAAAACAACAAACAACATCATGAGCAACACCAATAACAACGACAACATCAACAAAATAAATGTTTACACTAGTTGTATCTCCATACTAGCTCCTAATCATCGACATAACTAAAAGAACTACCTACATAGGCAAAACTTGGTATTGCATAATTCTTATAATTCTGGACCCCTCCCTCCCCAATAATGACTGGAAAATGAAAAACAAAAATACTGAAAGATAATGCTGTTTGATTATAAACTTTAGAACAGCAACTATACACAGCCTTGATATGCACTGTAAATGTGAGATAAAGTAGTAAATTAAACTAAAAATCAACAATGACACAATTTCATCCAGAGTACAAAATATTTCTTATCATAAAATGTTATTAGTTTTTTTTTTTTTTTACTAAAACGGTAATAAATGCAGCAAAAAACAAGTGTAGTGATGTTTTCTCTATTCAAAGTCAAGGCACGTAATGTGGACTATATATATTCGTGCAAATTAAGATTATTGGAAAGATTAGTTATATAAATATATCTGATTGGAGAGACGGTGGCATTGGGACTGCCATGAACAACTGGAGATTTAAGGGACTACAACTCACCAAACTGGGCATAAAAGAAGCACCATGAGACCAAGCCTCACCCTGCAGGTTAGTGTTTAACTGAGTGCAGATTTAACACATAACAAACACACACACACATACACACTAACGTGCACACTTGCTCTTAAATTACTTCACCAGCCTGTGTTCCTCATGTTTCTCGTAATATCGTAATGTAAACAGTAGCTTTAGAAGCTAATGGCCCAGATGGACACCAGACAGGTAGGGATTATATCCGAATAAGCCATTTTCGACATGCTGCGTGTGTGTGTCTTTTCACCTTTTTAACATTTCGTGTTGTCATTTTACAAAATAAATTAAAACTACCCAAGTACCTGGGCACGGCTCAGAGTAAGTGCTGTTTTGTTGTGTTCTGATCAGGTAAACGTTCACTGTCAATCACACCTCCCCTCTCAACTTGCACCCATATATCCAAAATTTAATGACGCAATTTATTCATTTTGTTTGTTTGTTTGTTTGTTTAAAATGAACTTAAAATAGGTACTCCCCCTTCCTTTAGAGTCCTAGGGCGGACAGACTATGATAGCTTCCCTTCAGTACAAAATCATTTTAATTGCACTTGCCGCATACAAGATATTTTCTTTTTTTTTTTCCTTATTTTTGAAAATCCTTTCTAAAGGATACATCAAGACAATTCACTGGGGTTGTTCTTTTAAGCTAGTAATACAGGTCTTTCTCTTTCACTATAAAAATCCAGAGTTCTTAACTCTTAGAGTAGGCATTAACCTTTAGCTTTAAAGGAAATACAAAACCAAGATTGAAACAATTACACATACCAAAAAGGTGCCTTTTGAAAATGGAAAATGAAATTTAGAAGGCAAACAAAAACATCTGAAGTGCTGAGAACTGTCCTATGGATATGCAATGATTCTGATTGAGCCTTGTCTGATAAGGTTGTCATAACTGAAGCCTGCTTTTCAAAAGAAACCCAAAAAAAAATGTCCAGCCAGCCAGCCCTTGTGCACCTCTCCTTCTACACCTGCTCAATAACCGAGACTAGAAATTTTGTCATAAGAATGCGAAAAACACTACAAGAGACTATTTCATGCAAAACATTAAGGCATCTAATATTCTGTATCACAGTATGTCAGTTGAGGGACCTCCTCACACAACGACTGACTGGCATGGAGAGGCTCGTGCCAGCTTTGACCCAACCCACTACACTGTTCTAGGCCAAAGTCCTTCAGTGGGTGGGACAAAAGTCAGTGGAAATTGTACAAGTGCTGCTTGCTGGTTTGTCCACGGACCTGCCACTCCAGAGGCCTCCAATTGCGCCCGTTAGTTGCTTGTCTCTGCCTGGAGAAGGGGCTCACCAATGATGTTTATGCTGTAATTCTGGACATTTGTTGGCAGAATCTGAGTCCCGTTCGACACTTGGAATGGAATTAAGCTCGCCCAGGTACCAGGACTGTGAACAGACAAGAGAAAAAGATGATTTTTTCACTACAGTGCAATCTATAGTACAATAGCTGGTATATTATATCACTTTTGAAAGCCAAGTATAATTAACAAACACTAAAATAATGAGAAGGATAATCAAGCTTTCTAAGCAATAAATTCTAAAACGTAGTAAATACTAAACAACCCCTGAGCTTAAAAAACCTTAAAGGAAAGCTAAAACAAAAAGCAAAAAAACAAGTGAAAACAGAAAAAGAAAGTCAGAAAGACACCAGGAAACAAATGAAGAACAGAATGAAAAGACTGGCAGTAAAAACAAACCAAACTCTGCATTTAATATTAACCCTTAATACATATGGAAATATACAAAGCCATATTATACGAGTCAGTGGTTCATAACATATGTCAATTGATCAGGGGATTTCTGTGATACAGGTCCCAATTATTTCTCACACTCTGAAGGGTCCGACCCTGCTTTACCACTGAGCAACAAACAAAGGCCCATCAGTTAATGGAAAAGGAGAAGGGAGTCCCACGAAGGGTTGACACCCTCTTTCTGATCAATAGGGTTAAGTCAAAGTCTGACTGTGTGCTGCACTTTCCCATCCACATTCAACACAAGACTGTTAATTGCAATGCGCGGCACTGGCCTTGAATGCAAGAGACACCACGATGCACAAACAGCATGTTGTTCCCTGGAGGGAGGACAGCGGGGATCTGAATGGTATGTACATGTGTCGAATAATTAGGCAGGCCAGAAACCATTCCCCCCCGCTTCCCTTCCCGTCTCCTTTTTAAATACCTGTCTCACACAATCGGCGCTTTCTGTTGGCAGATTACAGAGCGTGCTACTGCTCTTTCAGCACCACACAGTGCACGCAGCCACTGCTTCATTTGCTCCCTTTACCCCCACTCCACCCCCCAGGAAAAAAAAAAAAGAAAAGAGATGGGGCTGGCTGGGGGTGGGAGAGGGCGTAGTGGGCTGGTTGATGGAAGGCAACAGTAAAGAGAAGAAAGTGAGCGACTTTTCTGTGGGATCTCTGGCTGCAGGTGCATAGCTTCAGTGAATCAGCTTTGCTCACGGGGGGTTTAGGGAGTTTTCTTTGGCGGGTTGTTTGTTTTCCAAAGGAGACACGAGGGCTCAGGCTGATGCCTGGTGAAGGCCAACTGGGTCTTAGCGGATGTAGAACACTGACTTTATTCTTCCCATGACTGCCTGCAGTGACATGGCTGACTGTCGCCATAAAAGTGGCTAATGATTTGCTCTACGTTTTATACAAATCACCTGCAGTGAGGGGCCTGCACTTCACTTAAAACAATAGCAGCAAAGTTTGTGACTGCACAAGCAAGGTCAGAAAGAAAGAAAGAAAAAGAAAAGATCTCATGGTCGAACACAATGCTTGAATGTTTTTGTTGTTTTTAATGTTATGGTGACAAAATTTGTGTAAGTTCGATTCTTTTTCTCCTCCCCCCACTTTCCTTCACTTCTCCTCCTCTTTCCATCCCTCCTCTTTCTCTCCATGTCTTTCTGCCATGCCAGAAATCATCTGACAGGAAATGAGAGATTAAGTTTTTCTTACCTTGTTGAACAAAGAGAGCACAGAGGAGGGAAACACTCGGCAGGGATTTGGCTTTGGGGTTTTTCTAAGATAGCTCTTTATCCTTTCTCTCTATCTCTCCTTCTCTCTTTGTAACATACCACTCACTCCACAGGAAGACAGGAGTGCAGAGCAGCAGGGGATTACTTTCAGCACCATGCACATGCTTCTTAACCCCTCTGTCCTTCCATGATTCTCTGCTCCAAACCCTTTGCTTCGGCCTCTGCTTTAGTGCCGTCTCCTGGCTGACTGATTGCCACGGCTTGCAGGGTGCCACCCTTGACAATTTCAACTTTAGTCTGGCATTACCTAATGTCTGGTTTCCCCTGGATACCAGATGGCTTAAGACATGACAGCCTCCATCCACACAAGGATCAGGGGTTTCGGAGGAGGGGGGAAAGGAGGACAAACAACTTTGCTTTGGTTGCCTTTATCGGAATCTGCACTCTTGGAGTGGGATGCTTGCTCTCCTTCCCTCCAAGTCCACTTGGCTGCAGTGGTAGACAAATGACAGGCTTCACATGGAGGAGAAGGTCTTAAATTTGATTATCTAATGCTATCTTAATGGATTGCTGACCCCCATTTCCTGCAGGATGGCAACGAGTAAGGCTACTTACAATTTAATTTTGCTTGAACTGCATGCACCATTCTTCATCAGTGCAAACCCTTATGCATGTGTGCGGCAAATTACATTTATATACATTGAAAACGTTCAGAAAAAGCCTGCTATTCAAATTATTATTAATAAACAAAGATTTGGTTGCTGGTTACAAAATAATCAAAATGCTCATCAGACAAACCCCTTCAGCTGCTATAATGTTGAACATCTAAGATTCCTTATAAAAGGCAAAATGTCTCTAAAATATGATGAAATCTGGAGTGGGCCAATCCCAAACCCAGCTCCCAAACAATGTTAATATCTACCAATATAAAACACTGTATTTTAAAAAATATAATAGATATTATACATATCTTCTCGCAAATCCTGATAAGCTGGTCTTAACTATCAAACTATCCAGACTTGGCCAACGTCCCTACTAAATGTTGGCTATAACAAAGGCAAGTAGCTGGTCTTTTATGAGGCTGCATTAAGTGGGGGATTTGTAGAAAAAGGCCCCCTAAACCCAGTGCCCTGTGACTGCAGATCAAGTCTGAGCGTGCTCAGTGCCACTCAGCCTTCGCTGCAGAATCAGAAGTGAGAGGAAATGCTGAGCAAGGCTTTTCCTGTGAGGGACTGCAAAAGAGGCTCCAGAAAACAAAAAGAAGGAAAAAGCAAAGAACCAAGGAAGGCTAATCTGCTAATTAGTCAGCCAGACTGAAATACACTGAGAAGGAATGACAAGCAAGGAGAAGTGGCTCACATTTTTAAATAGAATGCAACTTGCTCAGGTACAACCAATCACATACCAGGCTGACTGGCCCCTACCTGACATCAACTGTAGCAATTTGAACTTTAGAATGAAACTGCCTGATGCTTGAAGATTACACTACTAGTAGTACATGGTACCAAAAATAATTCCCAATGTTTTGGAAAGGTGCTTTCTAAAGGGGATAAAGTTGTGGAAAGGCACAAGTTAGGATAAAGTTACATCCCTCAGAGTAACATTTAGAGCATTACTAATTGGGCTGTCCCACCAAACTGTTCATACGAGCCAGAAGGATATTGTTCAAGGAAGCTACCAACAGGCCACTGGCAACTTTGAGGGATTTAAAAGTCTTTATGGCCAAGACTGTTTGGCAAGAAAGAAGACTCTTCTGCAAAAGTGCCAAAATGAATCTCGTTTGTGCTACTGATGCCCTGTGGTAAAAGATTTTATGGTCAGATGAAAACAACGGTTGAACTTCTGGAAGCCCTGAGTTTAAAGCAAAATATGACTTTTATCATTAAATCAGACTCATTTTCAATTTCCTTTTTCCTGTTACTTAAATGTCACCAGGCAAAATGTGTAAATGAAGCTGGAAAAACATATACAGTGGTACCTAGGTTCTCGACCACCTGGTTCTCGTTGTTTGCTCAGTACTCGGCATACGTACTTAAACTTGTATAAGTCGAGCTGTGCAACTCATTTCAGCCAAAACGCAATTCATGATTCAGTACACATTGATTCAATGAATCAGGTTCACAGCAGCTCTTGCTCAGTGAAGGTCTCCACTGTATTTATAATGTTTTTCTTTATTTTTACAACTACAGTTTTGTATTCTTAGTGCCAAAAATTGTCTATGGGTCCTAAAAAAGTAGGTTTATGAGAGCCAAAAGAAAGCAAAACAGGAATTAAACGCTCCAGAACACAGGCTGCAGTTAGCTTAGCAGCTATGCTAGTGCCCTTAGTAAGTGTTGTGCTTTTACTTTGCACTTTCAATCCGTTACTCACTAATTTACATTAGATTTTTCAACACTTTATTATAAAATAAGCTTTGTGTTGATGATTTTGGCCAACTGTAGGTTAATGTAAGTGTAAATGTAAACATTAACTTACTTATCATTACTTATCACAGGCTTTGCTATGATACAGTGTAGACCACTTTACCAAACACTCGTTAAACTCCTCAGTTCATGAGACATTTAACTTATGATGGATTAGTAGGAACATATCCCCATCAAAAATCAGGGAGCATCTGTACAATACAACTCCATTAATGCATATCATGCCTTATTCAAGTGTGGATTTTCTGGGGATCTGGAATAGATGCATTCAATTTACATTATTCCTTATGGGAAAAATTTTCGGTTTTTCACAAGCCTTCTGGAACGAATTAACAACAAAAACCGAGGAACCACTATACTTTCATGGGTTTTGTTTGCAAGCTGTAAGACAAAAAAGTGACGATTTCAAAGGTGCATGATGATTTGTTATACAGTGATGCTTGAAAGTTTGTGAATCCTTTAGAATTTTCTGTTTTTCTGCATAAATATGACCTAAAACATCATCAGATTTTCACACAAGTCCTAAAAATACATGAAGAGAACCCAGTTAAACAAATAAGACAAAAGTATTACACTTGGTCATTTATTTATTGAGGAAAATGATCCAATATTACATATTAGATCAATATTACATCACAACACGTTTGTGGAAGTGTATCATGGCACGAACAAAGGAGATTTCTGAGGACCTCAGAAAAAGAGTTGTTGATGTTCATGAGTCCACCATCAGAAGAACACTGAACAACAATGGTGTGCATGGCAGGGTTGCAAGGAGAAAGCCACTGCTCTCCAAAAAGAACATTGCTGCTCGTCTGCAGTTTGCTAAAGATCACGTGGACAAGCCAGAAGGCTATTGGAAGAATGATTTGTCTACGGATGAGACCAAAATAGAACTTTTTGGTTTAAAAGAAGACCGTTATGTTTGGAGAAAGGAAAACACTGCATTCTAACATAAGAACCTTATCCCATCTGAGAAACATGGTGGTGGTAGTATCATGGTTTGGGCCTGTTATGCTGCATCTGGGCCAGGACGGCTTGCCATCATTGATGGAACAATGAATTCTGAATTATATCAGATAATTCTAAAGGAAAATGTCAGGACATCTGTCCATGAACTGAATCTCAAGAGAAGGTCAGCAAACAAGACAGCAGCAAGACAACGACCCTCAGCACACAAGTGGTTAAAGAAGAATAAAGTTAATGTTTTGGAATGGCCAAGTCAGAGTCAGAATCCAATGGAAATGTTGTGGAAGGACCTGAGCATTTAATGCCTAACGGGCGGCGTAACAGAGGAAACCCACCACCATCCAGAGTTGAAGCTGTTCAACTAATGGGCTAAAATTCCTCCAAGCCGGTGTGCAGGACTGATCAACAGTTACAGGAAACGTTTAGTTGCAGTTATTGCTACACAGGGGGGTCATACCAGATACTAAAAGCAAAGGCTCACATACTTTTGCCACTCACTAATATGTAATATTGGATCATTTTCTTCAATAAACAAATGACCAAGTATAATATTTTTGTCTCGTTTGTTTAACTGGGTTCTTTTTATCTACTTTTAGGGCTTGTGTGAAAATCTGATGATGTTTTAGGTCATATTTATGCAGAAATATAGAAAATCCTACAGGGTTCACAAACTTTCAAGCACCACTGTAGGCACTGGATCTTAACTTGGTGATAAATGGAAGAAATATAAAGGTAGAACACCTTTTTTGGCACACACACACACACACACACACACTCACACACACTCACACACACACACAAACGCAAACTAAGCTAAAAACTAAAGTGGAAACACTAAATGCTCGTAAACAATGGTGCTAATCATGGCAAGCTGATTCAGAAACCAGTCTAGCTAGTTGCTGGCAAATGCAAGGTAAAACATATTGGCACATGTTAAGACACCTGAAAATGGCCAAACAAACACTGATATTATTTAAAGCATGTTAAACCTCTAGCTAATACCTACACTTCTGTGAAACATAGGCAATCAGATTTTCCAAATAATATTATTTAAAAAAGTTGTACTTTTCATGTTTTCAGTAACGCATATTTTTGTTGGAAATCGGCACACTATCTAAGAAAATATATTATATTAACAATATTCCAATGCATATTGTTATTTATTATTGTTATTTAAGTTATCATTAATAATGTGTTATTAATACCTTAAATATGTATTTCATTGTGATGATTTCATAACACTGAAGTGCTATACTTGTTACTCCTTCAGTTTTGGTGCTAACAAGCATTTCATTTATTCCTTCATAAGTACTTGTGTGTCAAACTGCTCAGAAGGATGTAATTTAAATTTCCATCAAAGTTGGAAGACTCTAACTATGTCTGCACTTCAGACTGGGCACTGTTCCACAATGCAGTGACAACATGACCCACATTTGGCCTGGGTACAAAGTTTCTGAATCATGCTGCCATTATTGGCTAGATAACTGTCAACATCAATGTCAAATATACATAAGGATCCTGCTCTACATAACTGTTTACACTGACATGCGTACCGTCCATCAGAATATACACTGATATTTTGGCATGTTCTTGGGCTGAAATCAATTTGCCTCATCATCGAGAATCTCCTATCTCACACTGACTAATGTGCACTTAACAGTATTTAAACCATTATGACACCAGTGGCCAAGCAGAGTACTAAAATTCCACATGTTAGTACAGTACCGTGTGGTATGGGATTCAGCTGAAGATGATGATGGTATAAACTGCTGGTCTATATGCATTATGAAGCCTGAAAACATGCTGCTGTTGAAATTGGTAATTAACTGAAATTTAGGATAATCTTCAAGCCATATGATTTGATTCCATATGTCAAGCACTGTGCAAAAGTTTTAGGCCACCATTAGATTTGTTGTTTTAGCAATGACTGGACCCAAAAATTTCAAACTTGGATTAGTCACTCCATTATACTCTTTTTACTCTTGTTGATCTTCATTGTAATCCTTGTGAAAAAGTGGTTTCTTGGCTGCTACCCTTACAAAAATTCCTGATAAAGCTTCTTTAGACTGTAGAAAGGTCAACTTGGCATCCCAATGAAGCTGCCAGATGCTGCTACTGCTCAAGTGTAAGGGCAGGTCACACTAAATACTTACCACTGTAGGCTGATTTTTTCTTTTTTTTCAGTTTTTTAATGCTGGTTACAAATTTCCTGTATTCTAATAAAGAGACTGAGAAACAATTACATATGGTCATTATACCATTGCTAAAACTATGACATATCTAATCTAACGGTAAGACTTTTGCACAGCACTGTATATAATGTTAAACAGATTTAACTTGTGCAGGATTGTGCGGATTTGGATGAGATTCGGCTTGTTCACCGCCAATGTGAGTGACTGCACAGTTATGCTGAGGTAACGTCCATGAAAAGTTTATGACATTTCAACTATTTCTGACACATTAACCACCTCCTTAAATGGCAAGACTGCAATTCGGATGAGTGTCTAAAAATGTCCTTGTGAACACAGCCTTCCTGCTATAACTGTAAATGAAATACCAACAAAAGAGCTTCAGTTATGCCAACAAGGTGAAATTTGAAAAGATGTCTGCATGTATTTGTACTACTGGAAGTCTAAAAAAATCCATATTTATATTCACAAAAACAGAGAGAGAGTTGGAAAGGGCATGGAAAATGTTGCACCACTACAAGCACAGGTTGCGATGTAAGAAAAGTAATCAAGAAACACAGAAGAGACTTGATGGAGAGGTGGGTTGAAAATAAAGGAAACGTTTACCTTTGCCAAGAAATCCCCAAAGCCTCCTCTGAGCCATAAGACCTGCTGTTTTGATTCACGGGCCAGTCACAAATCCTCAGCTGTCAATCAAACACCTCTCAGTCAGACAATGGGGCCAGCACAACGGTACTAACACACACATTTAGCATGCAACAAGGCCACGAGCAGTCTGTGCTTGTGTTTATATCACATAGGGCTTCTAACATAAATTACTCAGTCGTGACTTATTACATCATCAATGTTCAATAAAACTGTTAGAGTCAGTTCCTGGATCACAGGTTAGCTGAAGTAATTAAAGTATCTTCATTTTCTTAATCAGGGTCCTGGAAAAAACATGCCTGAAACAATGTAAATGTACAAACAGCAAACGTTATATGTAGCATGCAACATTAATGGTGTAACCATTAACTTTCCTGGAAGCAAAAGCAGAGGTTAGTTTACAAAACTAAGGGCCGGGTTACATGGACATAATTCACGTGTGCCAAAATGCTTCTGTGTGGGTACAGGGACATGCATTCCATCTGGTGCATGCACTCTGTCATGTAAGCTACAGTTAGACATGTTCAAGCAGATGGGTTGATTGAAGTATGGTCATGCTACATGGAGTCTTGTATCAAAACAATATTTTCGATTATTCTTCATGCTGACCTGCATAAGTAACTTTCTACTGGCTTTGAAAATTCGGAATGTGGGTGGAGAAAATAGAAGCTTGATGAAATGTACTGTCACTCATACACACATGCACCAACACTGTACGGATGAGACTGTGACAAGCTAAAAAGGAGTATGTAATCTGCAAAGCGTAATACTCCTGCAGTACTATAAATAAATGCTACAAGAGCAGAGCCCAATACGTCACCAAACCTTCTATATTACATTTACAGTGGTGCTTGAAAGTTTGTGAACTCTTTAGAATTTTTTATATTTCTGCAGAAGTATAACCTAAAACATCAACAGATTTTCACACAAGTCCTAAAAGTAGATAAAGAGAACCCAGTTAAACAAGAAGAAAATGATCCAATATTACATATTAGTGAGTGGCAAAAGTATGTGAACTTCTAGGATTAGCAGTTCATTTGAAGGTGTAATTAGAGTCAGGTGTTTTCAATCAACAGGATGACAATCAGGTGTGAGGGGGCACCCTGTTTTATTTAAAGAACAGGGATCTATCAAAGTCTGCTCTTCACAACACGTTTGTGGAAGTGTATCATGGCTCGAACAAAGGAGATTTCTGTGGACCTCAGAAAAAGAGTTCTTGATGCTCATCAGGCTGGAAAAGGTTACAAAAACTCCACCAAACCCGCAGTCAGATGGATTGTGTATAAATGGAGAAAATTCAAGACCATTGTTACCCTCCCCAGGAGTGGTCGATCAACAAAGATCACTCCAAGAGCAAGGTGTGTAATAGTTGGCGAGGTCACAAAGGACCCCAGGGTAACTTCTAAGCAACTGAAGGCCTCTCTCACATTAGCTAATGTTAATGTTCATGAGTCCACCATCAGAAGACACACTGGACAACAATGGTGTGCATGGCCAGGTTGCAGGGAAAAAGCCACTGCTCTCCAAAAAAGAACAGTGCTGCTCGTCTGCAGTTTGCTAATATCACTGGACAAGCCAGAGCTATTGAAGAAATGATTTGTGGATGGATGAGACCAAAATAGAACTTTTTGGTTTAAAAGAAGAGCGTTATGTTTGGAGAAAGGAAAACACTGCATTCCAGCATAAGAACCTCATCCCATCTGTTAAACATGGTGGTGGTAGTATCATGGTTTGGGCCTGTTTTGCTGCATCTGGACCAGGACGTCTTGCCATCATTGATGGAACAATGAATTCTGAATTATATCAGAGAATTCTATAGGAAAATGTCAGGACATCTGTCCATGAACTGAATCTCAAGAAAAGGTGGGTCATGCAGCAAGACAATGATCCTAAGCACACAAGCCATTCTACCAAATAATGGTTAAAGAAGAATAAAGGTAATGTTTTGGAATGGCCAAGTCAAAGTCCTGACCTTAATCCAATTTAAATGTTGTGGAAGGACCTGAAGCGAGCAGCTAATGTGACGAAACCCACCAACATCCCAGAGCTGAAGCTGTTCTGTACGGAGGAATGGGCTAAAATTCCTCCAAGCCGGTGTGCAGGACTGATCAACAGTTACAGGAAACGTTTAGCTGCAGTTATTGCTGCACAGGGGGTCACAGCAGATACTGAAAGCAAAGGTTCACATACTTTTGCACTTACTAATATGTAAGCTTGGATAATTTTCCTCAATACATAAATGACCAAGTATAACATTTTTGTCTGATTTGTTTAACTGGGTTCTCTTTATCTACTTTTAGAAAATCTGATGAGGTTTTAGGTCATATTTATGCAGAAATATAGAAAATTCTAAAGAGTTCACAAACTTTCAAGCAACACTGTAAGTCTTTTAGCACATGGCCTTATCCAGAATGACTTATAACCAATAGATTCTTACAATCCAAGCACCTAGGAGTCAAACAAATTGCTGAAAGACCCAACAGTGACAGCTTACCAGAGGTGAGATTTGCACACTGTAGCTTACAGCCCACAGTCCTGTACCTTAACCACCAAGCCATCACAGTCCCACAGCACCAATTCGCTAATGCACCCTAAACATATTGCACCTCTTTCTGTCCATCTGTGCTACTGTCAGTTATCAGACACACTTATTACAACCTCTAGTCATGTCCATTCACTGAATATCAAGTAGAACGTAGTCAGTAGTACTGGCCAATTCTGAAAAAGCACCAGTACTATCCCCAAGCCCAAAGCCATTTACAGTGTAATAAATTAAGGAAGGCGAATAATTGATTTTCTATATTTACTTCAAGGATGCCTTAGTGCTGACCCAGAGTGACTCAGCTGGATAAAATATTTCCTGGAAGTGAACGTCAATTAGCAGAGTGACGGCAAGCATTAATCCTGAAAGGGAAGTTATTGGAATCTCACTGCTCACTCAGAAGCCAAGTTAAGGTATGTGCCAGTAGAAATAAATAGAGTGTATGGGTCAATGACAAATACGACATTTAAAATGAATGTAAAATGGACATGGCATATATTTAAGAATATGCATGAATGTATTGGAGGTTAATTATAACTTTTAAATTGGTTTACATTTTTAAAACAACATTTTAAAAATCAGGAAATGTCAACATTCATTAATTCATTCACTTTCTTATCCGCTTGATCCTGAACAGAGTCTAGGGAAAGCTTTTATAGTCATAAACCGTGGGAAGGTTTATAGTTTGACACGATTGGAAACTTTATTAAACGTACTGCATTGTACAAATGTCTTAGGCACATGTAAGAAATATATGCTAAAAAATAAATCAGAACTTGCTAAATGACTAATAAAGAGAAGTGATCAACAAATCTAAATCAAACCAGTATATGAGAGGACCGCCCATTGCATTTAAAACTGTATCCATTATCTTATGTGCAGTTTTAAAAGGAAATCAGCTAGGTTTTCCAAGCATCTCTAAGGAAACTACCACAGTTATTTAGTGTAACCTGTATGCTACGTGTGATTAATAATGATCTGAACTATCTATCTCAAAAGTGATAGATTTCTTCAGCATCAATGGCTAGACTCACGACAGACACAAGGTTATATCAACACACAACTTCGAGCTACCAGTTAACCTAATGCAAGTCTTTGGAACGTGGAAGAAGACTGAGGTACCTGAAGTAAACACAGGGACACAGGGAGGGCATGCACACTCCACAGTCCAAGGTATGGATCAAACCAGGGATCTCGGAGCTGTAAGGAGATTGCGCTAACCACATGTGCTACCACCTGAGGTTATGTAACATGCTAAACATGTCATAATATACCTCACCTCATTGACCCATATACTGAAAACCTAGTGGAAAAACACTGAGTGGAACACAAGAAAGAGTGGTGAGAAGTCAGGTTCAGATTGCCTGAATCTGTAGCCAAACGTTTGCGCTGAAAGTAAGCAGAAATGTGAATGTGAAATGGCAGTGGTATTCATGATGGAACATAGGAAGCATTCTCAGATCTAGAGTGACTCAGTTTCACACTGTTAATGTCCGGATATCCACCTCCATCAGTATGGCTGCCAAATTTACTTCCCGACACAAGTTTGTGTGTGTCTGTGCATGTGTGTGTGTGAGCTGAGGTCAGAAAACAATGGCTTTGGGCGAAGTCGAGGTCAGCTATCAGACTGTTTTAGTGGCCAGCATTCCTTTGTCCTGTTTTGGTAAACCCCCACACACTAAAAAAAAACATTCACACACAATACGTGGTGAAAAGGATCTATGAATGTAGCAATTAGCATTGATGCATAAACTCAAGTTCAAGGACATACATCCTGGAAAATATCTAGAAAGTTCACTTAAGGTATGTTGTAGGACTGGAATATGCCTCTTTCAAATGCTCCTCAATAACGAAACAACAAACTAAGAGACACCTACACTACACTAAGCTCAAGACTCTAATTGTGTTTGTAGTCATGATGATCATATGGCACATCTGATCTTATTTACATAGCCACAGCTTGTTCAAACATCATCTGATATTTCGGTGTCGTGTAAATAACAACAGCATGACCCAAACAAGCGGTCCTACAGTCATCAATTATGAGCCCAGCGCTGGTAAGCTTTTGGTAAATGCTTCTGGAGTTCTAGGTGCCATCTGTCCAGAACAGTGCTGGGTCACAGAGGTGCGTCTTAGCCGGCGCTAATGAACAGCTGTGTGTGCGGTCTGCATAAGCATGCTAACACTGGATAAAGCCAAATAAGATTTTGATCTGCAATCAGTCCCAGAAGCAAGCCTACCACTTTCTCCTGAGACTGGAATGGGAGAAAGCAGAGGAGAAGCCTTTGGGGAAAACAGCTAATGAAATCCTCTCTTCGCTGGTGTTTTGATAAACACTTTACACAGGGGCCTCAGTCTAGAGCAGGTGTTTGTATGTGTGTGCTTCGGCTTGCATGTGTGAATTCACCTGTTATGTTCCCCAAGTGTATACGGGTGAAAAGCACGCTCCAAATGAGCTTGCTTAAACAACAATGCCATTGTAACACTCAAGACACTGTGACCATCTGCCTGCCTGTCTGTCAATGTTTTCCCTCAGCCTGTTTGTCTGGGCACTTACTGCTAACTGTCCATGCAAACTTTATGTCCTGGACTTCCTTTATGTTTCAACACAATAATATATCTGATACTGGACAGTTGTCAAGTTTTAGGTCAGAAAATGGGAATGTCATCAGTTGTCATGGAGACACTTTAAAGGCAATTATCCTAGCTTCCGTCAGTAGATGCATTAGTTAAGCAGTCTGGGCTTATCAGATGAAACTCTCCATTAGTCTTAACGGCTGCAGTTCCGAAACTCTCCCTTTAACAGCTGCATTCTCCGTATCTAGAAGTGTAGTACTTGTAAGAGCAATTTTAATTAGGGTTACATTTACCATTGCCCAAGAAAACTTGAGTTCCTCTTTCTCTGACTCAACACGTTCTGACTCTTGCTCAAGTAATAATTCATTGACTTTGGCTAGATATCTTGCCTATTCTACTCACCTCTGGTTTCTGTACTTCCTACAACCTTCTTGAGGACTTGCACCCAGCACACAACTCCAATTGTCAAGCTACAGATCGTCACTTGAAAGTGAATGAATGTAAACACGCGTGCTATTTATACATGGGCTTGCACGTGTAGAGGCTTTCATTCTGTAAAATGTACATGTCCACGTATGTATAGAGGGGCTTTTGCTTCCTTAATAAAAGAAACGTAACATTAAGAATCCCTCCATATGTATTCTTTCTTGGCTAATTGAGGGTTAACAAGATGAGAGATAGAAGAAGAAAGATAAGGAAAGAGTGAGGAAATTGAGACATGTGAAAAAGTAAAAGAAACTGATATGACAAAGAAACAAGAAAGAAAGTCTTTGGAGAAAAGAAAAGGACAGAAAATAAAGAAGAACACCGGGGTGAGAAAACAACGAGGAACAAACATCGGCACAGCGAGTGGGTGCTGCTGAGCGTCTGGAGTCTAGACACTGGTTCTCAGGTTGCAGACAGGGCTGTAGGGAGTGCCAAGCCCTATAGCATGCTGGGAAGGGCCGGCTGTATGGCTGTAAGGTGACTCCCTGGTGACGGCTGTAACGCATACGGCCCCCATGTTATACTATACACTTACAAAGACGTGGCAGGGGAATGCAGGTGTCAATACAACTCATTATGACCAATGATAAATCACCTTGCATAAAAGCCAGTGTAGAGAGGAGAGGTTATTTAACCTGCTAGGTTTCTCAAAAGCTACAGGTCCAACATGGGTCAGGCCTGCACTATACAAATCACCTTACACGAACACATAAAAGCCCTGACTTGCATAAACATGATGAACTGCTGATATATATCACCCTGTCCATTTGTGACATTTCATGTTATTTAGTGCATTTTAGACAAAAAAAAAAACAAAGGCTATAAAGTGCTTGTATGAAAAAAACAACAATATAAACGAGACAAAGTATCAGATCTGCCCACTCATGCCTTATATTAAAAAACACATAGAATTCTGACATATCTATCTATCTATGGCTGCATGAAAATGATAATAATTTTATTCAAAATGTAAATTACCATTATATGTCACTATCACTTAGCCAACAATTATTACTATTATTAAAACTACTATTATAGCTAGCTTTTAACACATTTCTTTTACTTTAGTAATCATTTTCACCTTCAGTTGTACAAAAGGCATTCAGGCAATTAAGTATTACAATTTTAACTATTTGATATTGATATGCGTTTGCTTCTAGAACTCTGTGAAGGATTTATTTCAACTATAATCTTAAATATGATCTTGTGAACTAGTGATTTCTTAGGCTAATAACTCTAATATGCTTGTCATCTCCAACATGGGTAGCATGTGGTCTTCATTTCTTGTGGCGATCTTCATAAAAGTTCGTTTCAATGTAGTGTTTGATGTTTGTTGTTCATTTCAGAACTATTTCCCGAAATTATTGTCATTCATTTCTAGTTATGAGATGATTTGTTTTTGGCTTATTCCAGTTTTTTGCCATATTATTGATTATTACCAAACAGAATAACCCATTTTTTTATTCCAAATACATCTCGTCGTATCCACCCTAACCTGCCTAATACTTTCAAGTATTAAGACTAAGTAAAAGGCTTGTGAGGATAATTTATAGTACTTCTGGCACCTGCATTCACTTTGCAATTATTCTGTTTCTTAACAAAAAATTGGGATGTTGGCTTAATAAAACCTTTTCTCGATTAAATACCCCTTTGTTTTTAACAAATATGTTGCACGGACAAACTTGACCACTTATATTTATATAAGAAACAAATTTCTGTTATTTGAACATTATCCTTTAAGTGAAATATATGATTTTCAGTAGGTACATGCAAATGTTTGACTGATACTGAATTTATAGACATATATACATATTTTCTAAAAAATAAAGAAATAAATAAGAAGGCGCTGTCCCAACCACTTCATGCTCAGACTGCATTTTCACTTACACATTTGCAAAAGTTTCATCATCCCATGACCTTGATTTTGAGTGTTATTCTATATTCCAGTTACTACATACTTTATAAGAACCTGCTTATGGACTCTGTATATAGTATTGATATACTACTATAATTCATTAAAAAAGGGATATACTATTTATCTGCTTGATATACTGTTGTTCTGGTTATCAGCGTTGGACTTTTTTTGGTTATCGGTTCTTCCTTGCTCTTTGTGCCTGATTATCTTGTTGCCCTGGTTTTGTATTCTGTTTAATAAAGCGCCTTGAATCTGTTAAATGATTAATATGAACACTCTAAATACACAATTACAGTATGCCATTACCAGATAGCTACATAAACTAAATGCGTTAATTTCAAAATCAACCATGCATTTGAATGCCTTACTTAAATTTAAAAAAGCAAAGCAAAGCAACTTGTTTTACCCCAATTTACCCTGGAGGGAGGTTATAGAGGAGTGCAGGCAGAGGCACATCCTGGTCTAGTGGTTGACCATTATGGGTTTTTAATGCCCAATGCTGATGCCGATATTTAGAGAGCAGGGTGACTGACCAATGACTATATAATGCCGATTGTTTTTTGCAACTGATAAAACTAATAACAATAAATGAGACACCAAATTGCTGAGCTTAAATGAACATTATTTAATATATAAATGCACCGTCTCTGTCTTTTTTTATAAACAAAAAATAAAAGTCGTATTGCTCTTAACTATAACATTTATTACCAGATAACAGTATCACATTGTTTATGGGAAAAAAAGAAAATGTGTAAATACTTGCAAAAATAACAAACATCTTTTTGTTTTTAGTCCTAGTTCCAGTTAAAAGGTCTCTGCATCTTCCCCACTATTTCTGAATAGTGGATGTATTGGCCAATTTAAGTACAGATTTTTGTTGATGCCGACTATTTCAAAAAGGCATTGATTGGCCAGATTAACCGGCCAACCAGTTAATTTACATTTACATTTACAGCATTTAGCAGACGCCCTTATCCAGAGCGACTTACAATTGATACAGTCTTACAATCCAAGCAATTGTGGTTTAAGAGTCTTGCTCAAGGACCCAACAGTGGCAGCTTGGCAGAGGTGGGATTTGAACCCTGGACCTTCTGGTACCTTAACCACTAGGCTACCACAGTCCCCAGTTAATCAGTCTAGTACTATCCTGGACAGGGCATCATAGCATGGTTCCATAAAACTCAACCATCAGATTGCAAGTCCTACCCAGGATTCTAATCGAGACCAAAAGGAACTGCCATTCCCAGCAGCTGGCTCTTACCACCCAAGCTCATTAAATAAAGTCATTTATAATTGCAACTATAAAAAAAAAAAATCCAACCACTCAAAAAGGATGTGTACACTGTGTAGTCTTGGTCTTTTCAATATTTCATCCTAATGATGTTTAGGAATTTTTTCCTTGTGACCGTCGCCTTAGGCTGGCTTACTATTTGTTTTGGACTTGGGTCTCTATAAAAGGTCCTTTGAGACAATGTTCTACTGTAAAAGTGCTATATACATAAATTTTAACACAAGAGCCTCAGTCCAGACTTAAACTTGGACTGGGTGCTTAAGATTTAATACACCAATAAAAATATCTAACATTAATCAATTTAGCCCAATAAACCAGCCAAATACGCACCCAATATGGCTTAATTGTATGTCTTATTGAAATGCAATGAATTGTACAGCCTTAAATCCATTCAATCGAACATACACACCTCACTTGCTCGTCTATTAATTATCTATACATATTGCAATTTGATTACATGCATACTAAATACTACATTTTATATTTGAATTCACATATAACTTGTATAGATCTATATATGTGTATATATATATATAGAAAATTAAGAAAAAACATGGCTAATGAGGGGATTGATCAGTATAGTATAGGAAACAACCATTAACTCTGTCCCAGTTTGAAAAAGCTCTGTGTTCAGTGGTGGGAAGCTGCACATGCCTCAACCCTCGTCCAGCTCTGCCAAACCAGAGAGCAATAAAAGCAAAGGACTCCCATTACTCTAACTCAGGAGCAGGGCAAGAGAAAACCACTAATTATTATGAAGCTGTGTGCAGATGAATTCAATTAGAGGAGGGTGGAAAACACTAGCCACGGACCAGGCCTTTAATGTTGCACAGGGCTCCCACACAAACACACACACACACACACACACACACACACACACACAAACGCATACATACACTCTCTCTCTGAACCGTTTAAGTCCATTCTAACTTTTACAATTGTATTCAGCCAAAATGTTTACTTTGTCCACATCTACTGTGTGAAAACTAGTTACATCAAATCCAGTGTTTTGAGTGTCCAACTGGAACCAGTCTCTAATGATTACATTCCAGTAGCATTTCAAATGTACATAAACTCCATTAATACAAATTAATATGGTGTTTAAGAAGCTGAATCCAAACACTATCTTAAAAAACCAATTTGAAAAGTATTTAGTATTTGGTAAAAAAGTTAAGAAGTGAAATGCCGACTTAAGAAAACTAAAAAGTATGAAGTTGCTATAAAGTAAACCATCCTAAAAGGCTGCTATACAAACCTTGTGCAACCAATTCCTTAAGAAACAATTCCTAATTAAAGGTTTCTGCAAGTTTAAAGTTACAATTTGCACTGGATAGGTTATTTGATAATTTTCTGAGGAAATGGATCATGTTTCTAGGGACATGCTCAAATGCGTCCAAGATGATGACACTCACTCACACTTAAAATGACCTTAGGTAATTCCACAGGTTTCGATGTTGCAACAGAAACTAGTGAGCAAGTACGTGAGGGTCAACTTACAGTCTGTTAAATTATACTAACTGGTGGAGGGAAACTGGGAGATAGATGAATAGGTAGGTAGGTAGGTATATAGACAGATAGATAGATAGACAGACAGACAGACAGACAGACAAAAGTCTAATACATAGACAAATCATAGATACATGCAGTAGATAGAAACAGGTAGATATACAGACAGGCAATACACAGGAGGGGAGACAGATAAAAACGCAAATAGACAGACACATACAGCGCGAAAGAGAGACACGGGAAACATGTTTTATCTGAAGTGCTACTTGTCTGTCTGTTCTGACACCTGTAGTGAAAGCTGAACAGCTGGGTGGGGATTTGTAAAGAGGAGAGAGGGATACGGAAAGGCAGAGAGGAAACAGAAGGAGGGGAGAGAAACATGGGATGAGTAGCATCTCACCTGTTGCTGGTGGAGGAACGCTGGGTCTCTTGGGCTCAGTCCTACAAAACGGTTAGTGGTAGGGGTGCCAGGGGCTGAGTAACCTATAAACACAAACTAATTAACACTGGTGCAAAACATTTTCAGGCAAAACAAGCAGGTCGGTTCCATCTGAAAACAAACCACAACTAGCGTGTGTGCGTGCTCACCCTCTGAAGATGTGGTAATGGGCTTAGTGTCGGGCATGGACAGAGAGACGGGTCTCACTGCGCCGTGGTGGGGAGACGGCGTCAGCACTGGCGTGAAGTGGCCTGGAACCTTCCCCACCACCTGACCACTGCTGTTCGGCTGCCACACACAAACATAATTATTAGTCACAGGGTAACATTTAGAACTTACTCTGCAACTGTATAAAATGTTGTAACAGTTAGTAACTACAAGAGAGCATGTAAATACAACAAAAACAGCTTCTTATGTCTGGCTGATATTGAAAAAATGATTGTTAAGGTTTATGATGTAAAACATATACCGTATTTTTTCGGACCATAAGGCGCACATTAAAATCCTTTAATTTTCCTCAAAATCGACAGTGCGCCTTTAAATGCGGTGCGTCTAATGTATGAATTAATTGAGCCTTCTGACCTAGAACCGATTGTAGATGGTACACGGCGCTCATTAAATCTGTTCAAATGTTTTAGCAACGGTCTTGGTAAGTTTACGAAGCTCACGGCCACCGTAGTCAGGAAACATCGCTGAGTAATACGGTATGTGCTTTCAGCATTTAGGGTACGTGCATTCATTCATTCATTTTCCGAAGCGGATTTCAAACTCAACGCTATCAGTCACGCAGTACAACTGGTCATAGAGCAGCTGCGAGAGAATTCCAGAATAAACATTACCGAATCAATGGTAAGGAAGTGGAGGAAGCAAAGAAGACGCCCTGCGCCAGGTAAAGAACCAAACTGAGCTTCCGAGGGAACTTAAGAGTTTTGTTTCATTTCATGCGTCTTATAACCCGGTGCGCTTTATGTATGAAAATATACCCGTTAGCAGCCGATCGTTGATATTGCGTCTTATAATCCGGAAAATACGGTAAAAGTCTGTGTTTTTTAAACAAATTGTGATTTGTGAAGCTCTGAGTCGGTACATACACAGGAGAACAACAACCTGCACTTTGGGTAGTCTTTTTCTGAATTACGGTCCATCATCCTCAGAATAGTAGGAAAATAGAACTTGTTGAAAACACTCTTTCACATTTCCATTGGCAGACTTTTTGAAAATCAGCAAAATGTTATAAAGGAAATCCAGCTAAGTACAAGAGAAAGAGGGAGAGAGAAAAACAGACAGACAGACAGACAGAGGCGGAGTGTAAAAGGGAGACCCGACTGCCAGAGACAGACGCTATAGAATTCACTTTGCGGGACTTCAACCCGGCCTTTACAAAAGAGAAATGGGGACTGTGGGGTTCCCCCATGAGAATAGAATGTTTAATTAGGGTGTAATATAATCGGCATTAACGCAAGCAGAAAAACATCCTGGCCCCAGTCCACACAATTATATACATCATGTTATTTGCACAGAGATCTGCCCCCATGCCGAAGCAGCAAACCCTGGCTAAGACAAATATTTACGACATTTGTCGTTTCCCACTGCTTACTCCCAATAACAGGGGCTCCCACCAATTTCTATAGAGTTTGATATATAACAGCACATATACTGGCTTCACTGAGAGAAGGAGAAGAATTCCTTGCCCAAGCAGAAGCAAAAGAAGCATCAGTGCAAGCATTTCATTTAATCTTCCAGTTTGTTGTGGCCTGTAACTGCATTTGTTTAAGAGATGGTGAGATTTCCTGTCCACACAGGCTCTAATGGCTGGTGTGACGACTATGCAACTAAAGTTATATAAATACATTTTAGCAGGAGCTTTGTAGATGTATGGTGGTCTGGAGTCCAAGTGATCAGAAGCTCTCAGGTGGACTTTAGCCAACAGCAAGCAAGGTGGCTCTCTCCTTCTGTTTCTCACCCGACCAGATGCTTTTGACAGCTTTATGATACTAAATGAATCAAATCTTTTGTCAATCCACACTTACTCCAGTTTCAAGTGTCATAAAATGGTGCCATCAAAATTAATTATCACTTGGGGGGGAGGTAGTAACAATCACCAGCAAAACACGGAATCTGAGGGAGTGTAAAACTTTCCCTTAAGATAATGCTCGGGAAATTTTCAGGGAACTCTGTGAAGCTAATTACGATTGACTGAAGCTATGAAGTTATTTTAGCCAAGATTCACAGAGATCCATCAATCAACCGTCATACAGATGTCAGTCTCAGTGTAACCACTGCCAACCAGACACTGGCCAGATTCACTCTGCACTCTCCAAACAAACTATAACTGTCAGGATAATGAACAACATGCAATTCATTAAAATAATGCTTCAACAATTCTAAGAAATATTTTCAGAAAACTTGTTGAAGTACAAGCCACTAAAAACTACTACCAAATCCTTTTAAAATAATGTATTTTTATATTATTATCACCACTTGAAACTCTGAGCTGAATCTACTTTTATCACTAATGAGTCACATTCCTTGCCAACAATAATCCAGTCCACAGTTTACAATATTAACTTCACGAGGCAGTCTTGAAACTATCAGACCCCATATGCAATATTAAGAAGTATCATGATGGGATTGAGTGTTTTATGACCGGCTTTTGTAATGTCAGTTCCAGATTTTTGGCACCGTTGCAAAATATTGGTATAGTATTACTTTAAAAAAAAAAAAAAAAACATGTCCAAACTGCGGTCACAACTAGAAATCTGTATGAAAATGTACCATGTACATTTTACTTTTCATGACTTCCTCTTTCACTGTGGTAATGCAGAGACCAAATTTCCTTAGACATTCATCAACAAAGGTAACTTTAGAAAATATACAAATTAAATGAGTCAATGACTATAAAAATACTAGTCGTACCACTCTTGGGGGCTGTGGTAGCCTAGCGGGTAAAGTACTGGACTATGGACCAGAAGGTCCAGGGTTCAAATCCCATCCCTGCCAACAAGACCCTTAACCCACAATTGCTTGGATTGTAAGACTGTATAACTGGATAAGAGCGTCTGCTAAATGCTGTAAATGTAAATGACAAAATTATGCAGCTAGAGCTGAAACGAACTTGCCTGGAAGAAGATGCAAGTCTGCTCACCCCCCATACACAGTAAGTACAATGATTAGATAATCAAAAATTATATTTAAATACAATCCAAATTCATAGCGTCTTAATATCAGATCTGTTAAGACACCAAATTAATTAATTAATTGAAGCGAGCAGTTTAACAGATTGGCTGAGTCATTAGTGGGTGTGTTGCAGATGATTTAATAAAATAAACCATTGTTATGGCAAAAGAAGGTTACCTAGTCATAAATGTATTGACATTATAAAAGTAAACGTTCAGTGTCAGTTTAAGCTCATTACTTCATTATTATTTCATTTCAACCTTGTTACCCATCTTTACTGTAAATGTCCCCTTTCTCCCGAGTCCCTCTGTCTTCACTTAACCCAGTGCTGGAAAACTGTTACCATAGCACTGTCAAGGCCGACGGCTGGCCCAGTCTTCTGCTTGATTAAGATGAGGAGAAAAGAGAGTAGCAAACCTAATGATTTTTGCTTAACTGGGTCAATTACCATGAGGAATAATGTGGGCCATTAATCAAACTTGAGTCTGACTCAGAAGGAATAATAAATACAGCGAAAGAAGAATTACACACAAAGGGAAAAACAGGCTGATAAGAAAAGAGTCTGACGAAGGAAAAAAATGAGGGAAAACATGAGAAAACCCTAAATAGTTGTGACAGTGTTTAGTACTTGAGTAATGATAATCCCATTTCATTTCAGAATAGCTGCGAGGAATGAACAGGACTCAACATGTAACTGTATCATAAACACATGCTAAGACATGATGAAAACTGTACAGTTGCGCAACATTGGCCTCCTGTGCACTAAACATGCTAATGCATGTTACTCTCTAGAACTACTTTTCCATGGAGCAATGTGTACAAACAGTGTCAGGCAAATTAGTCATATTTAATCATGATCTATAGTTATGTATTTTATTATTTTCATACTATATTTGAATTTGATAGACAGATGAATAACCGCTTAACACAGAAAACAACTCTCAGTAGGTAGTGAGTGAGTGAATGTGACATGTCCTGTGATAGACACCTTGAATGTTCAATTTTAAAGGATAGCCTCAGTTACTGAAGATTAGCCAGTGATTTTTTATGCCATTTAGCAGACACCCTTATCCAGAGCGACTTACAACTGATACAGTCTTACAATCCAAACAATTGTGGGTTAAAAGCCTTGCTTAAAGACTCAACAGTGGTAGGTTGCCAGAGGTAGGATTTGAAACCTGGACCTTCTGGTCCATAGTCCAGTATCTTAACCCCTTGGCCGTGGGGTGGCACAGTGATCCAGCACTGTTGCCGTACAGTGCAAGAAACTCCGGTTCAATCCAGCCCTAGCAGCTGACTGTGCAGAGTTTGCATGTTCTCCCCATGTTTGCATGGGTTTCCTCTGGGTACTCCATTTCCCCCCTCATTCCAAAGACATGTGTTGGGTCGGTCTCTAAAGTGTCCAGAAGAGTGAGTGTGTGTGTGTGTGTGTGTGTGTGTGTGTATGTGAGTGCGCACATGTGCCTTGCAAGGATTCAGTGGATAAAAAAAATGAATTTATGTCCAGGGTTGGCCCCCCACGGCGCTGAATTGGATTAAGCAGATAGAAAAAATGAATGTATGATGTAATGTGTTTTAAATGTGCAGGTTAAAGAAAAGATCATATCCAGACCAGGGTACTGTTTTCTGTACAGTCAATACTGATTTTAGCCTGGCACTGCCATGATGGTTGTGTGTGTGTTACCGATCTGTACTCACCTGGCTGCTCTGGGGGCTGGACGGATCATAAGGCTGCACATAGTTCTTGAGCGAGTCGGCTGGGTTGAGGTGGGGAGGGTAGCGAATGGTGGGGTGGGAGAAGTAGGAAGAGGGGGCAGGAGGAAGGATGGTAGGAGTCGAGAACTGCAGAGGAGAATGAGGGGGAGGACTCCTTGTAGAGATCACTACACAAACACAAAACAGAGCACAAACACATTAACCATTATTACTGAATACAGTGAGTGCGTTTACATGCATAACCAGATTTCTGCAGTTATGTGATTATTCAAGTGGTTTTGTAAACAGCATACTCCAATTTCTTAGATCAAATTAAAGTCTAGAAACCAGATTCAGAAATCCAATAAAGAGAGCTGGATTTTATCTCAGTAATCAGATTTCTTAGTGCATGGAAGAATGTATGTATTCATGAGTTCAATCTGTTCTCTCAGTCTTTCAAATGCACGAAAAGGTAGCCTGGAAGCTGCTAGCAGAATCAAACATGGTTGCCAGGTCCACTGGCTATTCTAAAGTCTATTCTAAGAGACTTTGCTTCCTTTGAGCTTGTTTCTATCTGGACCTGGTTGCCTGTTCCTCTCGTGGGATCTGGCAACCACAGAATTAAATGCAGCACCCACAAAATGGCTACCAAACACATTTGGGGAGATTCTGAAATTTCGTGTATGCTCATGGAAATGAGAATTTCAATATTTAAATATTAAAGTTTGAAGTTCACTTCACATTCTTGACGTGAGATTATTGGCTGGTTGCAAAACACAAATCTGATTACTGCCTGAGTCATGTATCTGATAAACCAAGTGCATGTAAACTCTTGGACTGGATTACTGCAGTTATCGGATAATTCGGTGTAAACGCACTCGGTGTGCTCATAGCATATTAGTAAAGCATGATGTGATCCTGTTTAACAGTATTTCCTATTGATTACGAATTTTTTTTATTTCAGCACAATATCTTTATCTGTTGGTAGCTGGGTGAGGGATCATGAGAGAGTTTTTGTGTAGGGTGCATTAAGGTGGAACATACCACTGTGACCCACGCTGGTCAGGCCTGGATGATGATGCTGGGGGAAGGTAGTCAGACGGGGAGAGGAGTCTTGCGGAGAGGTTGGGCTGAACAGTGGCTTTTCTGGCTTCTTCATGGTGGGAGAGGAAATCTCACCTAGAGGTGACACACACAACAATACTCAACTTACTTAGGTAATCTCAAACTGCAATTTTTAAAAATCAAATTAGTATTTTAAAGACAATACTGTTTCTTAGTATTTCGTCAAATTAAACAGCAGTACAAGAAATGTGACAATTTAAAACAACAGAATTGATTATACAGAATCAGAACAACTACAAAAGTGGTAATACTGAACTGCTAAAAAATTTAAAAAAGCAATTGTGGGTTAAAAGCCTTGCTCAAAGACTCAGCAGTGGTAGGTTGCCAGAGGTAGGACTTGAACCCTGGACCTTCTGGTCCATAGTCCAGTATCTTAACCTGGTATATCTTAATGTGTATATTGGGACTGTGGTAGCCTAGCGGGTAAGGTACTGGACTATGGACCAGAAGGTCCAGGGTTCAAATCCCACCTCTGCCAAGCTGCCACTGTTGGGTCCTTGAGCAAGACCCACAATTGATTGGATTGTAAGACTGTATAACTTGTAAATCGCTCTGGATAAGGGCGTCTGATAAATGCTGTAAATGTAATGTAAATGTATATCTAGCTATCTTAATGTGACAATTTAAAACAACAGAATTGATTATACAGAATCAGTACAACTGCACAACAAAAGGGTAATACTGAACTGCTAAAATTTAAACTAAGAGTATAAATAAGCCGGAGGTAAGTAAGTAATGTCCCAATGCTTGAACAGTGTAAGATGACATACGTAACCTAACATAGGAATTAGCTTCAGATGGTCAGTCCTGGGGCTCACTGTAAACATTGACTGGTTGTTTGCAATGACAATTAAATAGAACCCTCCTGTGGAAGTGGCTGCTTGTTGGGCTTCTTTAGTAATGAAAAGTATCACTCTCGCATGATAGCTAGATGTGTGGTTCACAAGTCTATGCACAACATAAGCGAAACACAACTGGCTGGCACACCTCTGAATTTTGATGGAAGCTGTGAGAAACATGTCCATCTGTGCAAGTCTCCACTGACAAAATGTATTATAAGACAAAACATCTCCCTCATACATTCCTGTAGCATATCAGATCTTGCCAAAATATGACTGTGCCTTGTATTATAAAATAGTTGTTGATTTTTTAAATAACAGACATCATTGATTTTGTTGACTGATCGCTAAGGCCCTTATAGTAAGGGATCAGAATGGCATGCAATCCTGGCATAGGTCCACTAAACCAATCCCATTTCAAATCAGCTTTAAATCCAGGATTTCCTAAAGCTCTAAATGTGCCCTTCAAAACCCTTAAAAAAAACTGAGCAGAAAGATTTACAGCAGACACAACCAAAGAGCCAACTGAACTCTCATGTATCAATTTCTCCTTCTGTGCTCATACTATTTGAAGATCATTGCAAGTCATTCTGACATGCTTTGTTGTGGCAGGAGAACATTTAGAGCCTTTTCCCACTGTAAGTAAAAGAGCCTTTGGTATTCTGGAACTGAGCTTTTTCCAGTACCAAGGGTTTCGGTTCCAGTAACAACAGTCGCTATTCAGCTTTGGCAACAGTAGAGCCTAATGGTACTTGTGCTTGCAGTGCATGTTGATGATTCATTAAGCAACAAACAGACTTTTAGTGCCGGACTGTGCAAGTTTGAATGTGAAATTTGTTACTGACTGCTTGATAGATAATTGCATCAGGGTTTGTAACTTCGAAACTTAAACGCTGGCAAACTTTTTAATGAATGGCAGGAAGAAATTGAGTGTGTCATCATCCAACTATTATTCTTATATCAACAACAAGAATGCTTACAGTGTCCTTGTTAAAGCAGTCTTAACTCATGATGGGCATGAAGAAGGAGAACATGAGTAGTAAAGAAGAACTGAGGAATAGAAAGGAATAAATGAACTGAAATGGGAAACTAATGAGATAAGAAAATTGAATGTTTTGTGTACGGTCCTGTGCAAAAGTCTTAAGCCACCATTAGATTTGTTGATTTACACAAATAACATTGTAGACGACTGGAATCAGGAATTTAATACTTATATTTGTCACTCCGTAACACTCTTTTCCACTGATCTTCATTCCAATGCTTGAGAGCTTTGGCATATCCTAACCTTTTCACCCTGCTACCCTTCCAAAAAAGTGGTTTATTGGCAACTACTCTTCCAAAAAGATCAAGCTTCTTCGGACTACACAAGGGTCAACTTGGCATCCCGACGAAGCTGCCAGATGCTGCTATTGCTCAAGGGTAAGGCCAGAACACACTAAATCTTATTGAAAAAAGTTTATAGAAGCTGCTTTTTGATTTTTATCAGTTCTTTAACACTGCATACACATTTCCTGTATTTACTGATTGTATTCTTATAAAGATACTGAGAGATAATCATATATGTTCATTACATCAATGCTAAAATAATGGTATTTCTAACGTAATGGTGCCTAAGTCTTTTGCATGTTGAAGCATGCTTCTTCTTGAGAGAATATGTATGTCTCCTTATGCAATGGACACCACAAACTCACCAAGACAGACATGTATACACACATACACAACACACATACACATACTCTCACACTCTTCCTGTCTCTGCCTCTCCTTTCTTCAGTGACTAGGTAAGCGATCTTGGCTACATGAAGACAAAGGACACTGGAATGCTGGGGAATTCCTCTCTCTGTATTGTGTGTGTGTGTGTGTGTGTGTGTGTGTGTGTGTGTGTGTGTGTGTGTGTGTGTGTGCGCGCGCGTTTGAATGCGTCCTTTCAGATTTTGCAGGAACCAAGTGATCCTGCTTAGTTTAATCAGACATTAAATGTAACAGTACAATCATACATGTAGTTTGGTGAAGTTTAATCTTTCTTTACAACTTTTACATCAAACCAAGTTCATTCACTATTCTGTGGAACATTATCTGTTCACATTTCAAACTCAAAATTCAGATGGCACAAAAGCCAGTTAGCACCCACTCCATTTTCTCTGTATAAACCATTTTGCTCATCCTTCTCTTACTTGTTATAGTTTTTCTTCTAGATTGTTTCACTTGCACTGTTTCTGTTTCTTTTTAAACTTTAGAATGAATCACAGCTCTCAAAAGTCATGTTTGGTTTCTGCACCTGTTGCAAGGGAACTGGCATTTGTGGAAAAGAGAGAAGCTGCATAGCAGCTGGATCGTACTGCCTCAGGAATGTGTGTGTGTGTGTGTGTGTGTGTGTGTGTGTGTGTGTGTGATTGTGGTTGCTTTACATTGTGAAGACCAAATGTCCCCCCAACAACAGAAAGAGACGACATGGTTTTATATATATATATATATATATATATATATATATATATATATATATATATACACACATGTATATATATATATATATATATATAATATGTATATATATATTGCAAAATACATATTAATGTATTATTTAAGATTTGTATTTTGCAATTCCATTTACACATGCATACAAGATACATAAATGTAGCGCAGAACACACAAAAAAAAAATAAAAAGAAAAAGCATTTACACATTACTTCAATTCATTTCTGAGGTGAATATTCTATTTTCATAATTTAACATTGGAATATCTTAGCATTTTATGAGTTGTTAAAGTTTACTTTAATAACTCTTGTGTGGGTGTGCAGAGTGCACATATTTGAGGAATTTTTTCATTGAAGACAGCTGTTTGTTATCAAACTATTCCCTGACTGTAAACTGACAGAGAGACACAGAGAGAGAGAGAGAGAGAGAGAGAGAGAGAGAGAGAATGAGGGAAGAAGAAGATTGTGAATTGTGTCAGGGAGGAGGCTAAGCAATGTCAAAATCATTTCAGAGAGTTTACATTAGGAAAAGAAAATAGTGTGGTGTGTGTGTGTGTGTGTGTGTGTGTGTGTGTGTGTGTGTGTCTGTGTGTGTGGTTTATATATCATCGTGAGGAACAAATATCCCGGCAAGGACAGAAAGATCAAACTTTTTTTTGGCATTATAGAGACATTTTTACAAAAACTGCAACTTTCTTCAAAAACAAGCCTTGCACTAGACTCCTGAGGTTAAAGTTAGGGTGGGTGTAGGTGTAAGTGTACTGTTAATTAGCTACAGCAATATTATGTCAGTGGAAAGTCCCCACAATAAAAGAAAGACAAACTGTGTGTATATGTGTGCGTGTATGTGTGTGCGCACACGAGGGCTTGGCAAGGCTGCTCTGCTTCTGTCATGGCCTCATATGGCTTTAATATCAGTCATTCTCTCTACGTATATGGGCCTTCAAACCTCCATTTTTCCTGCACCCTTTCTCTTCCTTTGTTTCTCCCCTCACCCACTCCACTCCTTTACTATCGAGTAAAACTGAAAGTGTTAGAAGCCAAATGGTGAGATGTCAAAATGTATGTATCATAATCTATTGATATCTGTTGAAATATGATCATTAAATGGCTTCATACACCAAAAGCTTTTTTGTGGACAACCAAAAATTACATCCAAACATCCCCCCAACAGCCTCATTCTTCTGAGAAGATTTTCAACTAGATTTTGGAACATGACTGTGAGGTGAAACTGACATTGGCTCACAGTTGGCCTTCCAGTTCATCACAAATGCGTGGGATTTAATTAGGGCAAGGACTTTGTGCAAGCCAGACAAGTTCTTCTTCAAAATCGGCAAACTGTGTCTTTATGGGATTTGCCTTAGGAGGGCAGGGCAGGAATTTGAAGAGAGAAAGCTGTACTGAAGGTTTTGTCCACAAACATAGTCATGAGGCAAAATGGAGAACTCAGTGACTGTTTTTGTGGCACTGCCAACATACCAAGTCAATTAGTAATTGTTCGGCCCATAAGAAAAGGAATCTGAGGCTACAGTGGGCAACAGCTCATTGAAAGTCTTGTTGCTGACCAGGTGCATCCCTTTATGGTTATAATCCATCCCTCTCTAAACAGCTACAACCTGTATCACAAATCATTTCAAATTGTCTTTACTAACAACATTGCTATCATCAGTAGTGTGAGAGAAGTACTAAATATCTGCAATTTGACTGCTCTTTCAGAGGGAAGTTGGGTAAATCAGTTCTGCCCACTCTATTTAAGATAAGAAGTATTGTTTGTACAGTCTGATTTAACTACCACAGTATAGCGATTCACTGGACACACTGCACATCATAAATTCCTTCCCTGCTAAATTCAGCTTATCATATAAAGGACCCTAGCTTGTCAGGCTTGGAATCTGGAGGATTACAGGGATGAGATGGTTAAACTAGACCTGAAATTCCTGAAGGACGCACTACAGAGCTTACAAACAAGGACCAAAACCACATGTATTCATTCATTCAGTCATTCATTTGTTCGTACATTCATTCACTGGAAAATTTATTAATGTAAATAAGCTTCTCTACACTGAATACATAGTAAATACCAAGGCCATCCAACTGAACAGTGAACACGCTCATGGTAGGTAAACCAAAGCCCTTAATACAAGGCAACTGAGCATTATAATTTTTGTAATGTAAATCCTTTAAAAATTATACATTTACATTAAGTAAGCACCTTTACCCAGAGCAACTCACAACTGATACAACCTTACAACCCAAGCAAGTGTTGGTTAAGACCTTGCTCAAAGACCCAACAGTGGCAGCTTGGCAGATGTGGGATTTGAACTCTGGACCCTCATGGTCCACTGGCCAGTACCTTAAATGCTAAGCCACCACAAAGGGGTGGGTATCAAAACCAAAATTCCAAGACCCAGATACCTATTAAAAAATTGAATTTCAATTCCACTTATTGGTTCCAACTAACACATTTTACATGATTAGTGCAAAAATAAGTCTGTATTAAGGAGGCATCCATCTGCCAGGACCGGTGTGTCATGTAATCACGCACGTCATCATGTAGTTTTGTTTTGATACACTCCACTAGAGCATCAGAGGAAGACAGATGCTCAAAAGTGCTCAAAAGTACTCCACTTTGAGAGAAAACAAAAAAGGCTAAATGCAATATGTGTGAAAAGTTGATCTGTTGTAACAAAGATTGCACCTCCAACATGGCAAAAAGTCTAAAGCACCAGCATAATAATGAGCTTAAGCGGTGTACAGTGTTCAACCGACTACTAGCCTAAATGCTGCATTAGCCAGGAGAGTCTACAATGCGTGACGTCAACAAAGCTTAAAGTGGTATAATGTCCTGAAAGAATCATCATCCCTTTCCTGGCGCTTGTCCCACTGGATGCAGGGTCCACCCACTGCCACTAGATGCAACTGAGAATACTTTGGCTGTTACCAGAGACCACACTCAAACCAGGCCAATTTAGTGTAATCAATTAACCTAACATGCATGTCTTTGGACTGTGGGAGGAAACTGGAGTGCCCAGAGTAAACCCATACGGACACAGAAAGGACCCAGGCTGCTCCACCCTGGGATTGAACCCAGGACCTTCTTGCTGTGAGGCGGCAATGCTACCCACTGAGCCACCGTGCTGCCTAATGGCTTAAAAGAATGGAAAAGCAAACTAGGAAAAGCAAACTTCTCTCAATTACTAATTGTCTTAAGTAATCTCTACTGCTGAAACAACGGACATGTGAACCAAAAGGAAAGTTATCATTCATATGTTAAGCTTTTTTCTTCCCATTTAAACCTACTGTAAGTTAAGCAATTACATAAAAATGACTACTTTCCCTTTGGACCACATGTTAATCATTTCAGCAGAAGAGATTACTTATGGCCAGCAGTAACTGAGATAAGTTTGGTGTTCCAAGGTCAATAATAGGTTTAAATGGGAAGAAAAAATCTTAAGATCAAAATGATTACTTTTGAAGCTGAAATATAAAAAAAAGTAAAAATATTCTTTATACCCAAAGATTTGTCACTAAGGGTGGGCAATATGATGATATTTTATTGTATCGTGATAAATTGTGTTATTGTGATAGACGATATGCTTTTCTGAGCATATTGAGGGTAGTCAGTACTTAAAGAACATTGACAAACTGCATGTTTCATTATAACGAGTGTAATCAGTCCTGTTTAACTGGATGAACTGCAGCATAGTTTGAATAAAAATCACTTTACAAAGTAAGGGATTGTATTTGAATAGTAGCTTTTAAAAATCACATGTATTGTGATAAATATTGTGTATCGTGAAAACATCTTTAAATATTGAGACATAATATTTTTACCATATCGCAGGAATTGAAACTTGGAATTGATAAGCAGATTCAGAATCAGAATCGGACTCTATAAAATGCAAATTATATACAACCCTACCACCACAGTCCCCCAAAATGTTGTGAAGATGCTCGGCCTTGAACCCAGGGCCTGACCCATGCAAAGCATATGCTCTACTACTGAGCTACATCCCCTATACAGTCATTGAACTCCAAAAATTCATAGCCAAGGTCACACCATGTTTACATACGCAATGCCGTTTGAGTGGTGTCTGTGTGTTAAGCAGATCGGACTGTATTAATCACAAAAATGTGTGGAAGAACAATAAGAAGTATGAGAGATAACAATACAGTGCTTTGCAAGCTCTGAAATTAACTGCAGGCTAGCACACACACCCCTACACACATCCACTTTTTTTGGACTCGCAATGCACTCTTCCTCATGCTGGCCACCTGTCATCTGTCAAGGGACAAGTTCAAACAGACGCTGCTGCACCTGCCTGCCTGCCTGCCTCTCTCTCTCTCTCTCTCTCTCACATTTCTTACCTTCTCACAAGCACACGCACACACCTGTCATTCTTACTACTGATCCTATCACACATACAAAGCCTTTCACACTCTGTCACTCTCACAACCCTCCCCCTCTCACCACTCCCCCGCCCTCTGACTCATGGACCCCAGAGGTCACAACAAGGCTTTGACCCCTTACATAGTCACTTATGAGGTCAGGTCAAGTTTAACTGCTGCCACACGCCAGACTGATGTCAGCTCCACCCCCAAGTTCTGAATGGCCAATCAATAAAAAGTAAACTGTCCCCTACGAGCACAATAGGGTTAAATGATACTCCAGCACTTTTAAGCTTAATATCTACTTAACTAGTGTTAATATCAAAAGAAACACTTCTAATAATGCTCACTGACAGAGTCGTCAGCAATAACCAAACCAGGAACATTGAAACATTGTGAGAACAAGTGACTCATTTCATTTTAAACAGTCTATGATGAAGACGGGAATTAAGAACATTCTAAGGATGCTTTGACTGTATAACACAACTCACCACATAGTCATTCCACCTGACCTTTAAGCAAAAGTGAGCTATGTCTGTTTATTTACTATATCTGTCTTCACAAATTCTTTCTTTCAAAAACAGAGCTACTCTTTCATATGGAGTCAAGTCACTTTAAATATGTGTCAATACATCTAAAGTTTAATCTCTCTAGAAAATGACACAAATTGATAGAAACACTTCAGCTACATTCACATTATCAGGCTGAAATGACCAAAATCTAATTTTTTTTTTAAATTTTTGAGAGCAGTGTGGACACACAAATCTGATCCTTTCAAATCCGGCCACTTTCTTATGTGGTTCTAGATCGGATACATATCCGAGATGTGGCCATGTGACCTGAATGAGAATCGCTGAGATCATTTACATCATTCCAGCTCATCATTTGCCATAAATGCTCTCTGAGGAGAAGGGACAACGCCAGCAGAGAGAGAAGTTTTCAGTGGTGGGAGAGTAAAGTAACATTCCCCATAAATATTTGGGGTGACGTCTCTGTGCAAACAAAATTAAAAGGCACATATCACAAACCGTGTTTGAGGAAATGGCTAAATAAACATCCAAACGTGGCCACAGGAGGACATGCTGCAGCGTCAAAGGCAAATAAGAAGCTTATAAGCGAAGTTTAAAGATACCGAGGACGCAACTAAAGAAGTGACCGTCAAACAAACAAAGTAACATGTTCTTTGTAACATGACCATTAAAGAAGTGCTGTTCCTGTTTACCTCAAGGGGGTCACGTCAAGCATTGCTCTTTTGTGTATACGCGACAGTTTCAGAGCATGAACCGTTCAGACAGATGTCTGCTATAGGTCACATTAAAAAGATAGTGAATAGACTTTTAAAAAGTCTGATTTGGTGAGAAATTTGGATTTTGGCCACTTTGCCTGCTGAGTGAACACAGCCTTAGACATACTGCATGTGGGGGGACTGCGGTAGCCTAGCGGGTAAGGTACTGGACTATGGACCAGAAGGTCCAGGGTTCAAATCCCACTGTTGGGTCCTTGAGCAAGACCCTTAACCCACAATTGCTTGGATTGTAAGACTGTATCAATTGTAAGTCGCTCTGGATAAGGGCGTCTGCTAAATGCTGTAAATGTAAATGCATGTCCCATGTGTTTCTGTGCTGAATTGAGAATGACTATATCTGTTAACAAATGTCTGCACACTTATGCTGAGTAAAGCTATGACATTACTCAGTATTTATACTGATTATATTCATATATTTATAAATGAATTGTATAATCAATGCGTCATGCCTAAATATTGACTAAATACACAAAAAAGTGCAATTTACTTGAAATACTTTTTAAACAGACTTAGAATTGCTGTAATCCCTCAATAAATCAATAAATAATATAACCAGTCATACAATGCTAATTGAAAAATGGTACACACATATGAGACAGGAGTGCAGCTCTTTTATCCAACTGGCTAAAAGTTGAGCAGAACTTGGAGTACATGAAAATTTAGGTTGAACAATTTTGACACAATCCTTTAAGATAACCTCCAGGCTATGGAAGTACTTCAGTGACAAAAAATATTTAAAGGAAACAGTGAGAACAAAGAACACACTGAATTCTGGATGCTTCTATAATGAATGCCGGAATACACTCCCCTATATCAGCAGAACACTGGATACTTGTGAACACGTATAGCTGGTTTTATAATGGCATAGGCATAGTGTACAGAACACCGGTATGTGTACAGCTATAGCTTCTTTTATAACGGTTCACTAAACTGAACACTGTGTTCAGGTACGTCTGCTTTATAACACCACACTAAAAAGAACACCAGAATGTATACAGCTATAGCTGCTTTTATAAAGGCACACTAAACAGAATACCTTAAGACAACACCGGATTGTGTACAGGTTTTCACCTAAACTCCAACTCCGGCTCTGCTGAATCTGACATATATTATAGTGCACATGTATCTGACAGTAGTCAATAAAGCACAGGAATTACCTTTGTGTTAGAAAAGCCTATATAAAAGCTGCTGTACCTATTCCAGCATTCTGTTTAGTGTGATGTTATAAAAGCTGATATGACAGCACACTTTCTGGTGTTCTGTTTAGTGTGGTGTTATAAAAGCCAACACAACAGCATGCCTTCCGGTGTTCTCTTTAGTGTGGCATTAATAAAATCGACATAATGGCACAGCACTTTCTTGTCTATCACTACCTCATGGACACTTGATTGCCCTTTCTGAAGTTTCTCCATGTATAAGACTGAAGGTCTACACTGCAGGCTAGACTTCACAGCTAAATGTTTAGTACCGAAGCTGTTCATGTGGAATGATGAGACAAAGTAAGTAGGTTGAAATAACATCCACTGAGTGATTAAGGATGAAGTTTTAGAGGAATATTTGGGTCAATTGTTTTTCTTTGCATTATTTTTCAAAGATGGTCATAATCATTTGGGTGTAAGACATTCAAATTATTTCCTATTCAAATGTACAAACTGGTTAAACTGCATGAATACAAAAACCAAGCATCCCAGATTCAATGTGCTCTTTATGCAATTACTTTTACTTGAACATTTACAATTATAAAGTGTGAGACAGTAAAGCTTGGCAACGCAAAAGTGAAAACACTAGAGCAGGAGGCTTATCTAAAGCTTAAATCACAGCTAACAAAAACAAAACATGTCCTGCTCTGTGGGGGAGACACGTTTGAGTTCTGAGCCCTGCAAATCAAGGCTGTTAAATGAAATGTTTTAAAAGCAGCGTTAAGGAACGAAATAGGGCATGCTCTTGCCACAGGCAGATGGAGAATTTCTTTTCAAACAATGTGAGGCTGGTAGATGAGAGTTCACCAAGTGCAGTGAGGTGAGAAGGTAGGTGAAAAGACGAGTTTATCAACATTGCACTTCAGTGTGACTCGGGGAAAGGAAAACAAGACAGTTTCATAACTGGCAATACAATACAGTGAGAATGAACTGCAAAAGTGTACTGTGTTAAACTCAGACAAGTTATGCGTTGTTGGTGTTGCTATTTTTTAATAACTGCTAAGACGTTTCAGTACTGAAATGGTAGCCTAGTGGGTAAGGTACTGGACTATGGACCAGGAGGTCCAGGGTTCAAATCCCACCTCTGACAAGCTGCCACTGTTGGGTCCTTGAGCAAGGCAACCCACAATTGCTTGGATTGTAAGACTGTATCAGTTGTAAGTCGCTCTGGATAAGGGCGTCTGCTAAATGCTGCAAATGTAAATGTTATTTATGTAATTCTACACACAGCACAATAGCTGTACATGAAGCAAACTGCAAATTACAATCTCAGACACGCGTGGATGTTTTGGTGGCCACACCACTTTGGCCATACATGCGTCAGTATTACAATTTTTTTAAAATATTCAGTCTGTAATTACTTGATCCTGAGATACAGGTGATGTTCTGTTTGCACTGGAAAGTCAGTAAAAGACACAGTTTACCCTGTCAACCAAAAGACAATTAACTAAATACAAACAGAGGTAGCGTGAAAATATTTACTAACTCAACTATTCCCATTCAAATGATGCCACCAGTTAGCGTGCCCTGACCTGCTGCTTCTGTTGTTTCCGAATAAGAATGCCATGTTTCTAGCTGGGGCATATGACAAAATATCTTCACACAATCTAATGTCAACAATATGCAGTATGTATCAAGATATTAAGATGTACTGACTGGATATTCGACTTATCGTTACTGATCCTAAATTAAGATCTGGATATTATTAATCTGGATATTAAACTAAATATTTGGGTTATAAAGCACCTGTAAACACTTCAGCTTTATGTAACAGCGCATATGCAGAGACACAAACACCCATCTCAAGCTTGCAGTCCTTCCAATTCTAGTCTGTCAACACCAGCGGCGCTGTAAATTGATGGATTGAAATATACAATGGATTTCCAGAAAAAAAAATGATGCATTTATGAGGGACATTTTACTACTTAACTGGTAAAATAATCACTTACAAGCTAGTTAATTTATAGAGCAATGAAAATGTAGTTATTTCCATTTGTCACTACTGGAAAATGGAATTAAATGAGACTTTCTCCCACTGTCCCATATAAACCAGAGTGAATTAAAAATCTTGTGCCATGGATGCTGTACATGTAAAGGCGGTTACATGCACTTAATACTCCGATAACTGCAGAAAATCAGATTTTGTCAGTAATCCGATCAAGGCGTATACATGCACTTGAGTAATCAGATAATAGGAAAACCTCCTGGTTTACATGACTCAAGCAATAATCAGATTTCTACTTTGCAACCAGCCAATAATCTCACAGAAAGATGTGACATAAACTCCAATTTTTAATATTAAATAATCAAATTCTTCATTTTCTTGAGTATATACTGTGTTTCAGAGCTTTTAATTACAATCTTGCCAGATCCCATGAGAGAATCCCACACTTGGTCTATGTAAATAAGCCCAAAAGAAGCTAAATCTCTAAGAATAAATGGACCTGGCAACCATGTTTTTTCTTTCAAGTGGTGCTTGAAAGTTTGTGAACCCTTTAGAATTTTCTATATTTCTGCATACATCAGCAGTCCTAAAAGTAGATAAAGAGAACCCAGTTAAACAAATGACACAAAAATATTATACTTGGTCATTTATTTATTGAGGAAAATGATCCAATATTACATATTAGTGAGTGGCAAAAGTATGTGAACCTCTAGGATTAGCAGTTAATTTGTAGGTGAAATTAGAGTCAGGTGTTTTCAAATCAATGGGATGACAATCAGGTGTGAGTGGGCAAAAGAATGGTTAAAGAATAAAGTTCATGTTTTGGAATGGCCAAGTCAAAGTCCTGACCTTAATCCAATCAAAATGTTGTGGAAGGACCAGAAGTGAGCAGTTAATGTGAGGAAACCCACCAACATCCCAGAGTTGAAGCTGTTCTGTACGGAGGAATGGGCTAAAATTCCTCCAAGCCGGTGTGCAGGACTGATCAACGGTTACAGGAAACGTTTAGTTGCAGTTATTGCTGCACAGGGGGGTCACACCAGATACTGAAAGCAAAGGTTCATGTATTTTTGCCACTCACTTATATGTAATATTGGATTATTTTCCTCAATAAATAAATGACCAAGTATAATATTTCTGTCTCTTTTGTTTAACTTTATCTACTTTTAGGACTTGTGTGAAAATCTGATGAGGTTTTAGGTCATATTTATGCAGAAGTATAGAAAATTCCAAAGGGTTCACAAACTTTCAAGCACCACTGTACATGCTATCAGTAATCCGATTACTGGAGTAAAATACAGCTCTCTTTATTGGATTACTTAATCTGATTTCTAGATGGGAGTACGCTGTATACATTTGAATAATCAGATAACTGTAGAAATCCGATCGGATTATTAAGTGCATGTATACGGACTCACTCTCACGTTCTTTTTTTCCCTCACCTTGGTCTCTCTCGTGCCAGGGCCGGCTGACCGGTGAGCTGGGGGAGGAGTAGAAGTCTGGGCCTGTGGGACTCGTCTCCATGCTGTCCTCCTGAACAGTCTTGGAGCGTTTACTGAAGAGCACAGAATCAGTCAGACTTACTCGGTAGATTCAATATGCTTTTAAAATGACAGAAATACTTATGTTCATTTAAATATTAATAGCAAAATGGAGAACAAAAGATGGGTTTTTGTGGGTGTATGCAGTGGATATGTGCTTACCCAACAGGTGGGGAGGAGAGTGAGCGGTGCAAGCTCACTGAGTTCAGTTCATGGTAATACGGCTGACTTGGCAGATCCGGAATTGTAAAGTTGACTGCTGCTCCCTGCGTGATAGGAGCTGGACGCAGAGGCGGAGAGAAAGAACAGGAAACAAAACCGGACATGAGTATTTCATTTATCTAACTTTTTAAAAAGTATTTGCATTTTCCATTACAGTTCTCAACATGATGTGAATTAGCATAAGTTAGCATGAAGGCAAACTCCAAAAAAACAGCAACAACAAAGCGCTACATGTTCAGTTCTGTTCAGTTCTTTAACTACTCATACCTTTTCTCTATTACTATTACCTACACTCATTTCTGAATTAAGAAACCAATACATGGAAATATTAGGTGCTAAGATGTCTGATAAAAAGTTTCTTTTACAGCATTTAGCAGACGCCCTTATCCAGAGTGACTTACAATTGGTACAGTCTTACCATCCAAGCAATTGTGGGTTAAGGGTCTTGCTCAAGGACCCAACAGTGGCAGCTTGGCAGAGGTGGGATTTGAACCCTGGACCTTCTGGTCCATAGTCCAGTACCTTACCCACTAGGCTACCACAGTCCAGTTTCTTAGTTTCATACAAGAAGTATCTCTAATAAAGGTTAGATTTATCCCATATTTTCAGTGTGAGATTAAGCACAAAGCCATTCATTCTCTTTTCACCCCTCATTAACAAGAGTACCAACAATTTACATACAGTCCTCTAACTGCAGAAAATCAGGTTTTGTCAGTAATCCGATAAACTAGTATACATGAACTTGAGTAATCAGATAATGGGGAAGATCCAGGTTTACATGACTCAGCCAGTAATCGGATTTCTACTTTGCAACCAGCCCATAATCTCATAGAAATATGTGCCATAAACTTTAAATAATCAAACTATGGCAGTCGTTTCACTGCCTTTAATTCCGGGGTTGCCAGATCCAGCAAACAACAAGTCATTGGAAAAAGAGCCCAAATAAAGCCAAGTCTTTAGAAATATACAGATCTGACAGATCTGGGGAAATACTTGAAAACACAGATCATAATAGGGTAACTGGTATACATGCAATGAGTAATCTCATTACTGGAGAAAATACAGCTCTCTTTATCGGAGTATATGTGACCACTTGAATAATCAAATACCTGCAGAAATCCGACTATGATCGGAATATTAAGCGTATGTAGACGCACACAATTGTGGAGGTGACTATATACAGGTATAAAAAGTTGCCAGAAGTTAGTCCCTCCTCCAAACGGGTTAAGCAATGCCACTGCATGAGCTGCAGTTCAGAATGAGGTGGTTGTTGGTTTCACATGTCTTGAAGGAACCATGTGTTAGCTCTCACCCTCATAACTTAGCAGCTGTTGTATAATAGGGGACTCTGGCAATGAGAAGAAAAGGGCCTTAAAAAATGTATGTCTTGTAGATGACCACAGCAGCTGCCCTCCCTACAACAGAAATTTTAAAGCATGGCAAAGGTGTAGTTAAGGTTTCAGGTCACTGCTTTCTGACCTTGAAAAAGGTCTTCCCATAACTCCATCAGGGCCAGCCTGTAAGAAGGGACAGTTTTGCCCTGTCCCCGTCATCACCATGGCTCTTAATTGCACTGCACTAGTCAAATGTGCGAGTTCTGCTTCTCTTTTGGTGCTGAAAGGCTGGATGACGAAAGCCACATATTTCTGCAGCATCTCAGGGAGATTATCGCTTCAAAGAGATCACAGGGGCCATGCTGACAGGGGGCAGTCACACTGAGGAGCATGCTGGCGTGTTGAGGAGCATATATGTCACACGGAGCACAGGGCATTCTTACATGTAGTATATGTAACGTATTGGCTAGGGTGCCTCTGAGTGTGTGTGTGTGTGTGTGTGTGTGTGTGTGTGTGTGTGTGTGTGTGTGTAGAGGGCGTCTTCACAACCCCTGGGCAATGCACACAAATCCTGCCTGAGGGAAAATTTGTCCTCAGTCACCACAGACAGAGAGAGAGACAGATTCCTGTTTAAGTATCTGTCATCGTCTTTGATGAAGGTAGGCATACACTCCTGTACAGTCATTCACACACACACACACACACACACACACACACACACACATGCTCATACATGCACACATACTGTAATTATAAGACCTGCCAGACTGGATTTTCCACACATGTTCTGGCCAAGTCCCTCCAAAAGCTGAGTAGAAAGCAAAGCAAGGTGCCAGTGTGTATATGTGTGGTGCTCTCCATGTGTGAGTGTGTGTGTGTGGCTGGGTCCACTTACTTCTGGATACTCTCACCAGCTCCGAAACACTGAACACTCCCGATTTGATAAAGCTGTCTTCCAAGTAAACTGTGGGTGGAAGAAAAGACACACTTCAAACTGGTACGCTCACTAAAGGCAGTTCTGTATCTCACATTGGCTCACATGGCTGCACAATTAATCGTAATGTACTTGGTGCTAGGTGGAGATCCACTGAGGTATAGATTTTTATACATTTAGCAGTATCCTCTTAAAGGGCACATGGTTGTACTTTCACTTGAGGTACATAACGATGAGTAAGAAAGGTACAAAGTCGTATCACAGAAGGAAACACCCTGGGTATATTTTAGAGTTTGTGTTTGAGAGAAAATGGATATATGTACATAACCAATATGTCTTACGTCACCTTTAAATGAGCAGTAATGGCCCATGTTCTTTTGATTCATAAAATTGTATGCTTTGAGAATATGCAAGTCTGCAAAATACAATGCGAATCGTAAGGGAGGTTCTGTTGCTTTACAAAATATATATATGTTTTGGTTTCATACATCCGAAAACATTTTAAATAGCCTTCTGGTTTGTTCATGTGATCTTTACCAAACTACAGATGGGTGGCAATATTCTCTTTAGAGAGCAGTGGCTTTCTCCTTGCAACTCTCCCATTCACACCATTGTTGTTCAGCGTTATCCTGATGGTGGACTCGTGAACATTAACATTAGCCAACATGAGGGAGGCCTTTAGTGGCTTAGAAATTACCCTGGATTCCTTTTTGGCATTGTGGACTACAACATGCCTTGCTCTTGGAGTGATCTTTGTTGGTTAAAGACTCCTGGGAAGGGTAACAATGATCTTGAATTTCCTCCATTTGTACACAATCTGTCTGACTGTGGATTGGTGGAGTCCAAACCCTTTTGAGATTTTTTTGTAACCTTTTCCAGCCTGATGAGAGGTCCTCAGAAATCTCCTGTTTGTGCCATGAAACACTTCAACAAACACATGTTGTGACGATCAGACTTTGATAGATAGTAAATAAAACAGAGTGCCCACTCCCATGAGATTTTTATCCCACTGGCTGAAACACCTGACTCTAATTTCACCTTCAAATCAACTGCTAATCCGAGAGTTTTGCATACTTTTGACACTCACAGATATGTAATATTGAAGATTTTCCCTCAATAAATAAATGACCATGTATAATACTGCTTTTTAATTGGGTTCTTTTTATCTACTTTCAGGACTTGTGTGAACATTTGAAGATGTTTAAGGTCATATTTATGCAGAAATATAAAAACTTCTAAAGGGTTCACAAACTTTCAAGCACCCCTGCAGGAGTATGCTGATGGGACACACTATGAGGCTAACCACAAAGTGTTTCTTTACTTGGCTGGGGAAGATGAAAAACCTGCTCGTGGCTTTTGTGGTAAAGAACTAATTATGCACCGCTGATCTCGTGCTTTGAGCATTATGTAGCATCTACTACGGTCAAAATGAAGCAAAACTGGGGAGTAACAGAGAACCCAGGTCATTTCAGGCAAGTAGTAGGCTCAGATTGTGCAGAACAACCACAGGGTTCAGGGGAAGAGCAACACATGCTGTGTAATGATGACTACAACACTTCCCCTGCATACCTACACCCTGATGACAGCAAAACCCAGTGACATAAACTGCGATGTCATTTAAGAAATGGCAATTCCCCATTGCTTGTGGCATTACAATCATAAAATAGCTGGCTTCACAAGTGACCTCAGCTTGTTAAGAGGATTATTTAAGAGGAATTAATGTCTCAACGCAAAAACCTGGGGAAATTTACAGAAAAGCTATTTTCTTACATTTTACCAGTGTTTTACTTTCTAGTGCCTGGATCCCTTAAAATACACGATGCTGCCACCAAACAGTTGTTTCAGTTTGGACCTTTCTGGTCAACAAGCGTCATTCTTTCCTTCACTTCAATTGATTCTTTTACAGTTTCAAATCAACATGCTTCCATTGTTTTATGCTGATTTGGTTGGTTTATTTCTTTTACTTCCGTCCAAGTGCGTTTTGCTCTGCATGTGCTTTGTTGATAAGCAGGCAGTGCATGTTCTTACCAAGAATATGCTTTTAATGACTGAAATAAAAGGTTGAACAATGTTTCTAAGATCTTTTTGTCCTCAGTTCTATGGATTATATATTATCACTGTTTTCTGGCATATGATACAAATATGCAAAATCAAAGATCATGACTGCCCAGCTTTTAAGGTACACTGTTCGCCTTGAGCAAGCTTTACTCTGATTACGGTAGCTCAACAAAGTAACTCAGCAAAGATAGGCCTTAACATGCCATTAAAAGGGGCCCGATATATGAGGTTGTTCTGTAGGTGTTTAAGTAGATTTGAGATTAATAAACATGTTGGTGGTGGGAAAGACTACGTTCTTAGAGATGTTTAAAAAATGAGTTTATGTGCATATTTAAGATACTTCAACAAACATATTTATAACTGAGACCTATGGAACCCCCATTACACCATATTCTACAGGAGGCAAACCAAATACTCATGTAATACGTTTGATGTCTCATGGCACAAATATCCATGAAAATGCTAACTGGTCTGAATTTAAGCAGGGCAATTGCAGCCTCTCACCCCCAGTCTCTGTAAATACCAGCGATGGTGCCTTCCAGGTGGCACTTCTAAGAGCACTGTTCCCACCAGCTGGCAAATCGCATGGAATTTGTCAGCACTGAGCCTTTTGTTTATGGGAGTGATTTGTTTAAGGTATACATGCTGATATACTAAGTACAAGGAAAAGTCAAATAGGCAGGGGGTATAAGAATAAGACAATTGGAAATTTTGATGTAAGTTTGATTTGAAAAAAGAGCCTATAGATTTGCTTTAGCTTACTGAGGATAAGGATAGGGTTAGGTGTATCATTAATTAGCTACAGTAATCATTATGTCAATGGAAAGTCCTCACCAGGATAGCAAGACAAACATATGTGCGTGTGTGTGTGTGTATGTGTGTGTGCGTGTGTTTGACATACCTGGAGGGTTTTTGCCAGGCTCATTGTTGCTAGGACTTCCTGACTGCTGCGAGTCTGCAAACAAAAATAAAGAACATGGATTAGAGCACAAAATGCATGCGGAGAGATTCAAAGTGCAGTGACAGCAGCGATTAAATTAGCTTCATTTATCATCCACTTCCATTCCCTCTTCCTCTATTTGTCTAGCTCTTACTGCTTTTTACAGTTTCTCTGACAAAGGGAAATTAGTCAATTCCTTGATGACAAATCACCCAAAGCTGACTGGGCATAATCATAGGGGCACTCAGAGTTTGCAATGACAATTTGTTTCCAGAAAAAGCACGATGACTATGTGGGAACTCAGTTGTCAGGTAAGAACAGTTGATTTACAATGGTGTACATTTTCATTAAAAGTAACAAACGAGCATGCAAATCCTACTCGTGGGTGATGGCAGTTACTGTACACTTCCCACCCAACCCCCGTTTCCTCGCTGGCTAAGAGACTGTTGGAGCTCAGTCCTGACAGGTAAGGCCAGATGTGTGCAGAAACATGTTTTTTTTTCCAGAATGGGAAATGTGGAACAAAGAAGAAAGAAAGGCGGTAAATGCAGTCTGTAAAGTATGGAGTGTTATTTGGTACCACCCCATCCCCATGCACTTTGGAAGTTTAAAGCTTGACCATACATCAGACAACCCAGATGCAGGAGGGAGGTGCAGAAGATGGAGTGGAGGAGGAGGAAGAAAAATGATAAGCATCCAGTCTGCCATTGGCGTGTGCTTTTAGTTTACATGGCCCTGATTGATGGTGTTACCTTACAGGACCTTCGAGATGCAGGTGTCCATCTCCTTTTCAATGCCACTGACCTCCAGGCATGCAGTTCATGCTGCCATTGTTCCACTGTAAACACTGGAACCTTATGATTAACTGGAAGTCTTAAGTATGTTTTGTCACTGAAAGCTGATTCAGGATCAGCACTGAGGTCTGGTTTGCAACACTCAATGAAAGCACTCAAGACATATGCTGGGCAGTCCAGACAGAAGAAGACAAACACAGTGTGTGTTATGAAGCCAGAGCAATGTTCAGACAGATGTGCTCCAAACTGCTTCAGCTATGACTTCAGCCAAGTGTGTGTCGCCTACCCACATTCTGACACATACGCACACAAGTAAATAACCCCTCTATTAAACAGCGCTGTGCAGACGCAATGTTCTTGGATTCAGCTCAACAGCATCAAGAAAGTGAGAACCATATGTTATGAATACAGTAAAAAAAAAGGTTTTCTTGCAAGTCAGAGAAAAAGAAACGGCCACACCACACCACACCATAATTTAACCTAAACTAACATAATGCAACATAACACAACATTAATGTGTTCACACAAATAATGCACCAGAAATGCTGCCCATTGCTCCGGGCACAGCTTGCTATAGATCTGTTCATAATCTCAAATTAACATATGATTCAACACACAATTTTTGTCTACTTAAAAGGTAACCTGACAAGAGTGAGCATAGCTACAGTTATTTATATATAATTTTAGCATAACCATGGCCATCACTGACTTTTGATTGGCTGGCAGGTGTGCTTTATTTCTGTATCAAAAGAAACAAAGGAGTTACACTGAAAACCTTAATAATCCTTTTATATATTTTTAATTTTATATATGTGACAGAAGATCAACCACAAATAGCGTAAACACGGCTAAATACTAGACCTGTCTTTATGTTTTAATACTTACTTTTAAAATAGCATGACATAACAACCCTATAGATTTAAGAGAGGGAAAATCCGAACAGGAAAAGCATAAAAACCTCCACAAAACTAGCAATAAACGGAAACAAAAACATACTAAAGGATTATCTTTAAGAAAAGAAAATGAACCCAGACTTAGCAACACTGCTACATCCTGGTAAAGCATGCCTAAACTAAGTCTTGATTACTGTAGAGATAGATTTATTGTTCTTTAGTAGCAATTACCACTTAATATACTCAATTACATGTTAGACACAATAAAGTTACAATTAAGTTAATCATTTAAATCACGAATATTGAGATTATTTATAGGTTGCAGCGTGTGAAAATGGAAAGCATCCAGAACACAGGTATACAGGCACACAGACGCCTGATACATAAATAAAACTGAATTTAGTCTGGCTATTGACAGATAAAATAAACTTTAAAATAATGTTACTATAGAGATTTTTGACACACTTTACGTTTGACGCCAACTATTAAGAGTATAATTAGGACTATTCTTAGACTGCATAAGAATTCATTACTAAGAAAATCACATAACAAAATATTAACAAAAACGTCAACACAAATTGACAATTTATTTACTTATGCGCTTTCTTATTAATTTATTGTCCTAGGATGAATAGGCTGTATAATTGTGATAAATTATCACAATTTCAACACTGAGCAAACTAAATATGATTATCATTTATCATTTTAGTCATTATCTTGCAGACCCAGAGTTAATGGTATTCAATAATTTAAGCCTGATTTAACTATTGGGCACCACCAAGGCATCTGACTGGGACTGGTGCAAGCTGGCATTGTGACAGTGCCAGTTCCTATGCCAACTACCCCTCCCTTGAACTGATCACCCATCTTATGTGCACTACACCCCATCCATCAGTCTGGATAAAGACACCTCCTACTGCGTTTAAAAGGAGAGAGATGGAGACACAGAGGGAGAAAGACGGAAGGGAAAATGGGATAGTTTGCATCTATAGGTGCAATCTAGCATGCAAGTGTTTACTGTGATTAAAGCCAAAACAAAAGAGCAGCTGGCTCTGACTCTTAGACAACTATGGTCCAGACACATTTTTCATTGGACCCATGGACACACACTAATACCACCGACACACACCCCACAGCTGTCGACACAAACACACACGTAAAGTCAACAAAGGCATCAAACAAATGAACACTTACAGATGCAGGGTGATTTCAAATTAAAAGCAGTGTTTCACATAATTTCACACAAGTTACAATACAATTATAAGATTAGGTCTCTTATGGTCATGCATGTCTATGCAGAATACCTCTGGAGCTTTTCAAACAACAATGAAGTGTAAATTCTCCAAAATAAATGTTTGTAAGCCATTCAAATCTACATTTATTGCTTGTTACGTCCATACAAAGGCCAACCGGGTCTCATTCATAGATTTTTGCATTCATTCTTTTCAAGTCTGGTCTTCACCAACCATAAGGTTTTTCATCGTATTGTGATTACTCCCCAATTTACGATATATACCTTCTGACAGAACCATCATAACTTGAACATATCATGTAATGTATTGAATGATGTATTGAAAAGCAAAAACAAAATGGTTAGTCCATTGGCAGACTGCTGCTCAGCTCAGTCAGCTGGCTGCTGGATGCCCAGCATCTGAGGGGGAGTATCATACTGCTTATCGTTTGCCCCAAGAAAAATCGAAATTCAAAATTCAGAATACAGTTTCAGCTGAATCTGTATTAATGTGATATATCGGATTTCCATCTGAAAGTCGAAAACTCGAGTACCTGTAACTTCAAAAGGGGCTGTAGATAGCAAAAATACATAGCCAACATTAAATGGTATTGCAACATTTACAGGATTCAGTAAAACAAAATGTTATGAGAGCATTCTGCCAATAGTCAATACGGATCTAAATCTTATATAGTCACAATTACTGAGACTATCGGCAGCCAAGCCTGTCTTCTGTAGCCAAGCCACAAACCCGACAATGGTGCCTTCAGTTTGTGTCTAATGTTCTCGTGGGTAATGGGTCGGCCAATATCGATAGTTCATCACAATATGCCAATATGCCAGTATCACAATATCCCAATGGATCACGTCAGAAGAAATGCACAATTTCAGGCCAGGATCAGCCACAAGATCCGTACTCACTATCTGATCAAAGCATCCCTACCAAGTAAGGAATAGAAACGCTAGAGTCAAATTATGTATGTCAAAGAGTAAAAAACCTCTGAAAAAAGAATTTGCAGTACATACAGTTACTTCAATCTTTGGTGCAATGGATAATTTATATATTTCCAAGACACTGGTGACCTCTGTAAGCTGAATAATGTTTATAAATGTTAGCATCGCATTCTTTCACTGGTAGGGCCACAGGACAAGCTGCCACACTGGTTTTGTTAGGAGCAAATAAGGTGGCTGGGGAAAAATATTTATGAAATGCCACCCAAAAACGGATACCATTCTTTAATACTAATGAGTAGTGGTATTAAACGCTGATCACTTCCTTCTCGGGCCATGCAGGAGTCTTTCTCTGAAAGCACATACAGTCACTTCTCTACCCACCCAAGCTCCAGTCTCTGCTTTGTGTATTCTTCAGAGCCATCACATACTTTAGCAACTTTTCTACACCGGCTGCAGTCTGGACTGTACCTCACACACATGCATGCCGCACACACACACACTGAACAACAAGGCGCATACCGTCGACATTTCAGGAGGAGGCGTCTGGCAGCCATTTTAGAGAGTGAGCAGGGCTGCACACGTACTGCTGTGCTTGCCAAAGAAACCAGGCCTCAGCCAAGAATTCTCTCGACTGTATCCTGAGTTAGCAACGGAGGGAGGTACAGGAGCAACTAAGAGGCCAAAATATCTCCCAATTGTGGGATGACCTGTTTTAGATGTTTGACGTGAAAATCATGCATGTGGCTCTACGGCGTGTGTTTTCTGTATATGTGTGTGAGAACATTTTCTGTGTATTTTGCTATGAGCATTTTCGTACTGGCAGGGCTGAACATGTATGATATCACAGCACTGTGAATTCAAAACACTCACAAAACATTCGACGTGGATCTTGGTGAGTGACTGTTTATCTTTCTCCTTCTCGGCATCCGTCAGCTGACATTTACACTCATCGACGTCAACATTTTTCCCATTCTATCTGTGACTCCTATCTACTATTTCTTTATCATACATGCTTTGCTATATCTCCCATACCCACCGTATCACCACGCTTCCTTCACTGTACACCAGTGCTCTCATTTTGCTCTCATGCTGTCATTTTGCTATGCCTCCTTGCCCTTGTTGATAAACCACCTTGTTCTTTATCAGAATGAGCCCTAATCTAAACAGAGGTAGACGAAAGAGAACATGACGGCACACTAAGAGAACGAGACGCAGTGAGAGAAGGGACGTCTGGATGCCAAAGCGATTCCCCCTGCGTGCCATGACTAGTGGGCACGCCAATACCAGTGTTATACTAATGGGCATCTGTTCCGAAAACTGACACAAAGAGAGACTGGCAGCCATCTTGTGATGAAATCTTGCTATCTATGTACGCATCAGATAAACAAGAAGAACACGATTCGGTGGTGGTGATGCTGTAAAACGTGTACTGCATTTTTGTCAATCACGATCTACATTTCATTGTCATCCTTGAAGATTCTGATCACAAACGTCAATTATTGTTCCTAGTTTGTTTAAAAAATATGCAAAGCAACTATAATGAGGACAGAAAAAGCAACTTCTTCTGTAATTAAATATTATCGCACATATTATTCATGTAAAGCATTATTGAAAGAGCTAAATTATAATAATAATATTATTATATTATACCATATATATATATAACAACAACAATATAACAATATTACTATATTATACCAGTCCTTCAATACATAATTTCATTTATTAATCATGATTATCCTGAATTTAATCATTTTTGTTCCATTTAAGAATAAAAGAGGCATACTCCATACTAACACTTCTATGTATATCTATGTTACATTATTGAAGGTCATTGTTCTCCTTAGACCATCCTTCTATTTCAATAATACATCATTTATTCAAGTTACCATTTGCAAAGCCTGAAGATAAAGCTTTGAGGATAATCTTAAAGACCAAAACTGAAGTGTAAATAGAGACAACTACAACACTATGAAAATGAGTGAGTGAACATTGTTAGTGTTGGTGTTTTTCCAGGCTGTTTACACAGTAGTAAAGCACCAGGTTAAACACGTACACATTTAAGCATGTTTGTGTAGGTGTACACTACTTTGACAGGGACAAAGCCCCAGTATTGATCGGTATGTGTGTTAACAAAGACCACCACAGTCTGACACACACAGCTTCATGCAGCGAGTGCTGCCATACACGTGTTTGCCCTTGCAGTCCAGCGCTGAGGCCGGAGTTGCTCATCAGCCACATGTCAAATGATGGTGTCACACTGACACGCACCATGTGCCTCCACGTCTCGGTGACAGGCAGAACAGAGCGCGTACAGATCGTTGCATCCAAAAAAAATCTTATTCACTTGGAATAAAGCATATGGACATTTTCACTCATGAAATAGTGGTTAGGAAGTAAATGTATTGAAGACTCAGAAATGCAGTGATACGTATATATTCCTACAAATGCTTGATTTGCAGTTAGCTCATTGAAATGATCCCAGATATCCTAGCATATGTAAAACCAATAAAAATACAAACCAAGGAGATTCATCTTAGATCGCCTGCATCAATGCTCTATGATCTTGAATCATCTGTTTGTGAATAAGACGTGAAGAAGTCAGTATGCCATTCTGGGTGCTCAAATCTAGGCTTGTTTTTATGCAACTATGATGAATGAGGACCACTGTCTATATCGGACACTTTAATCATTAACAGTCCAGACTGGGAAAAGTTTGTAAACCTCAGGGCTTCAAATTAATGGTATGAGATTGAAGGTGTCTGCTGAATTCATTCTAATTCATTCACAAGCTTCTTCTTGCAAATATACAACAGAAAGGATTGGTGTTACAGAAGATCTGGAAGTGTGTTTTATCCAAATTTATTGTGCTTTAATTGATTTCTTTCAGCCCTTTTTGAAATCATGTACACATACACGAGTACCACTTTGGGTTTTTGTAAATTATTCTTAACACTGATATCCAACAGCACGGATATTATGTAGTGAGATTAGTACACAGCTCCTACCCTCCTGTGTTTGTCTGCGGGATATTTAAAGCACTAGCAAAGGCTGCATTGACAAAAACTGTATGACATCTCATCAGGGTATCTCCTATTTCCAGTGACAGCATGCCACTTCGGGCTGTATTGTTATTTGATTGGCTGAGTGAGCTCTGCATTTGCCTGAATGTGTGCGGAGTCGTGGGACAGTGGGGGGAGGTTTGGGCCGATTTGTCCTCGGTTGTGGCAAGTGGCCAACAGCCCTTTTGTAGCTATCGCAAGCCGGGCAGGGAGGTGGGCACAGAATGAGAGAAGGATCGAGGGAGAGAGAGTGAGACTATAGATTTAATTATGCATGCACATTTCTCTATTCATGGAGGTGGGCACAGACGAGGGCGAGGGGGGGATCGCTAACCAATGACATCCACCGTCCAGAGCTCCTGTCTGGATGAACACTAATGAGGTGACACTCAGAGGCTGGAGTCCAGCCAAAACAGTCCATTAACTCCACACAAGTAGTTAAGAAGAGGAGAAGCTGGAATGGGGCAGACGGGGAAGGAAAAGTGAAGGAGAAGTTCAAGAGAGAATCAGAAAGACAGAAAGAGAGGGTAGTTGTGAATGACACAGCGGGAGGCCCATGCTAAGGTGGGGGGCTCATGGCAGCAGGGATGATGGAGAACGTGTGTATAGGAGGTCAGAAAGGCTACATGAGTCTCATGCACCCAGAGGCCTAGACTCAGACAGGCCTTTAACAGTCTTTCTCCGCTCTTTCATCTCACGCTTTCCAAATGCAGAGCAGCGCGAGATAATGGCAGCCGTTTCCTAAAGGCATAATGCGGTCGTGACCAAAGCTTTCACGGCCTTCATGGGCGGCAGGCCGGGCTGTTAGACAGACGGACGGAAACCGAGGATCATTTGTGCAAATTACATTTGATTATCTGCTGCGCTTGTGTTACATCCACTGATGCATTACTGCTGACACTTCTGCATTCTTTTTCACAACCTCACTAACCACGCACATACAAGCTGAATAAAAAATGGTGCAACTGTAAGGTGAATCCATGCATACTAAAAGAAGCGTGACTGTGGGGACATGTAAGGACACTCTCAAACCTGAAACACATGCTCATGTGTGAAGGCACACTGTGAAATGCTGCCTCACCACACAGCTATGCTCGCTCTGTCAGAACATGTTGAGGTAGCAGTAACTTCAGCGCTCCACACTAACATTCTCATCCTCAAAGCTCACCTCAATATATCAATTATTTGAATATGAACGAACATCCAAATTAGGACTAACCGCATGCATCACCGTGCTTCTCTAATTCCATCAATTTTTATATTTTCTGTTTAAACACAAACAAATAACCCTTTACCCACAGGCACTGACACAAGGTTTATCACGTGGTTGTGGCTGCAAAGCCATTTAGAATCCAGTTCCAGGTACATCAATCAGCCATACTGTTAAAACCACTGACAGGTGAAGTGAATAACACTGACAGTATGACGCTGTGGGCAATGAAAACACTAAGTTGAATAAAAGAGATACAGAGGTCCATTGCAACACACTGCTATTCTTATTATTATAATATTATACTTAGTATTACAGTTACCTGAGAAACGCGGAAATGTGAGAGATGTGAGCCAGAGAAAGCCACATTTCTTTTTGCACCAGGTCGGGCCAGTCTAAGTGGCTGGCCAGATCTGTGTGTGAAGAAGGGGAGGGTCACTAGAGTGCCAGCTCAGACATAAAGAGGTAAGGCAAAGTGCCAGAGTGGCGGAGGTGGAGCAGCTAAGTGTGGCCCATGTCCAGCCAGGCCAGAGGGGAAAGCTACCGTTTACATACACACTACTACACAAATAAACACACTAATTAGGATGCTGAAGGAATTATTGGATATATAATGCCACATCTAAGGCAAGATCTTGGCCCAAAACAGACAAAGAAACTAATTTAGACCGCTCCTCTGAAAGCCATGCTCCGAGCAGGACACGCGGAAGGTGCTTAATTGAATGTGTCATTACAAACATAAAAACAAACTCCCAACATAGCCCGACAGATGTCTAAGTACTTTTTATAGTGCTACAACACCACTAATTTCAGAGTGGAAAACACTCGCCAAGTGAAAATAGATGCTGCAGATGTCCCTTGTGGTCTCTCACTGCCACAACATTCAATTACCAGCATGGCTCTTACAGTATAACCCTCTGTCTCTCATTCATAAAAGACAAAATTATGTATAATTCTGGTCTGAGTGTCTACAGTGCCTCTAAACTGACGAGCACCGAACAGATTGCAAAGCAATTGTAAAGTGGAAGGATTTCCACAGTGCACAGGTACATCTGAAAATGCTATCAAAGACCAGATAAAAATGTTTTTGAAAAAATCTCTAACAAACATACACATCGTACCTGAAAGAAGAAGGTTTTATCAGTTTCATCAGGTGTTGTGATGTGGCTAAACTGACAAAACCATGTACCAAACTGCATACTATCCACTATACAGTATGGGAAATTAGCAATGACCCCCACCTTGCGGCTAAGCACCAGCATATTTCCAAAGTCCTTGCTGTTTCTCATCTTCACCACAACACAAAAAGTGTTTGTTTCAAATGTATGCCTTGGAGAGGGTTCTTTTAAAGATGTACTTTCAATGGTCTGGTTCCATCAAAATGCAATACAAGACCATATTTCAACTCAATTTAAAAGCTTATAAACTAAAAGCTTTGTCCCCTTCATCAGCAACTGAGCACAGAAGAAAACATACCATGGGGGACAAAAGTCTGAGACCACTAGTGAATGCTTGTTTGGTTGTTTGTGGAGATGGATTCATACAATTCAGACTACTGAGCCAAAACACATCGCATCTCAAAACCTTGCAACAACTATGTGAAGGCTAAAGAAGATCAAGCAGTGCTGTCATGGACTTTACTTAATGGACCTCTACCACATTTATGTTCTCGTACCTTTGGCCCTCACTGTATGTGTTCAACTCTGTTTTCACCTCTCACTTAACATAAACCCAGACCAACTAGTCACAGTAAGATAGCTACTTGTAGGTTAAAATCCCCAACTAAGTCTGAAGCCCCTATTACTGAAAGTTTATACTAAACATCTCTAAAACATTCACAAGGTCCATCCAATACCAACTGGATCTACAGATAGTATTCAGTATTAAACAACACATCGGTCACTGGTTCAACAGTTAATTAAAAAATGAAAAGATGTACTTTAGATATCTTTCCTGTGTACTTTAGGACAGCTATAACAATGTTTTCCAATTCTTATTTGATGAGAACAAAGCCAGCTGCCCAGCTGAATGAAAATGAAATATGTGCTTGGGGATTATGAGGATCTGCATGCTCTTGTATTATAAAGTCATAAGCACTATTGCTCCTTGGAAAAAAAAAACTTAATGCAGAACTCTGTTAGCTAAAGTCTCCCTAGTCTCCTGGGCCCCTGTAAAAGCATTAAAAGTTTGATCTGGCTAATGAGCCGAGCATGCACACACTAACTCAAAGCAGCCTTCGGCATTCTTTGTGGAGGTATATGCGTGGTGTAACGTTCCCTGCTATGTTCAGGTAAGTCTCAAAACTCTATATGTGACGTCGTCATGGCAACTTTTTTTTTTTACTTATTTAGGTAATCACTTGCTATCTGACATAAGAGCTTCATAGCAGAATTCCAGAACATATTCAAATCCTGGACCTTGTATTAATGCATGAATGCATTACATTTGAGGAATATAAAAGTCAGGCAGAAATAGCCTATATGAATAAAGCACTTCGCCTCACGTCTCTCAGCACAAAAAGTCAACAGGCCAGTAGCTGAGGATCTACTGTGGCATAATGAAGGAAGCTCTTATTCAACTCTGGAGAGCCCACATTGTCTGTACCAAGATCACAACAGGCGATGGGCCAATCAGCTACAGCAGCAGACCAGACCAGTGCTCTCAAAGCTGGGTTCTCCTCTATAATGGGCAGATGCTATCCCATAATTCACATTCTGCTAGTTGCTGGGTCCCTCCTCCCTGGCAGGCACTCAGAAAGGAAAATCCACCATGTGATCCTGAGGCTTGCTAGGGCGGCCCTGGGCTGCAGCAGTAACATGTGGTTTGGCTCCACTGTTTAGTTTACATGTGCGACAGTGAGAGAAGGAACCGCTAAATGAATTTCAGATTCGGTTGTTCCAAAACCATAAACAATGTTACACAAAGCCTGGCATTAAGCAGATGTCGAAATATTCTGCTATTAATTAAATGTCTTACATTAGCATCTGTGTAGCAATTTTTCTGAGACATTAATATCAATATTTATTTCTTTATGGTGCATAATATTAACTTGTACATAAGAAAAAAAAAGCTTAGCTTTTAGTAGTCTACAACAGTATGTTTATTTTGTGTAATGCTGCGACAGGACCATTTTAGTGTATTTTTGCACAATATGAGTTTTATATTATTTGAATCCAATAGTTTGTTTAATTTTATTTGGGTAAAGTTTATTTACTTTCAGCAATGTATATTTCATTTAGGTAAATTCTGTTAGTCTTTCCTTCCAAACAGAACTCTAATTTTAAGCAATAACATGATTTCTCTTATTTACAAGCACGTCTGGAGAGGTTATGTTTTTTGTGCCATGGTAACTCAACAGATATGTTGTCTTAACTCAAATAGCCATATATTTATGTACAAGAGAAAGCCTTGTGAGGGGAAAAAAAGGAACTGCAAACAGAGTTGTTCTTTTTGTAACCTCTGTTATGTAGCATGAGAATTACAGTAGGCTTCCCTGCACAGTGTGGCTGCAGCCGGCCTCCCATGCTGAGGGCCTGGGAATGCAAAAGGCCTTTGTGTGCGCTTCATATTTCTGGCACACAGTCAGAGCACTGGAATGATAAGAACAATGGCCAGCTGTCATACAGACAGTTTCAGAGGAGAGGTGTTAATGTGGCAGCACCTCAAAATTTGCTATTTCTGAACAAATCTCTCTACAGATGCATTAATGGCTAGGCAGGAAGTTAAGAGTGCACTAGAAATGGACTGCTTCAGACTTTCTTCACTGCTACTTCAATGCCCTTTATTTCAAATGCCATCTCCCAATTTCACCATATTAACCTCTTGATTTCTGAGTAAGCGAAACTCTTGGTACTTCACAAGTGCACAAAACCCAAGTGTGCGGTCCAGTCAGTCAGCTTTTCCATGGCCCAATTCAGGAATTTTTCCATTAAGTTTTTTTCTCCATCGTCTTCTTTTTCATGACATCCTCTATTCTTTGGGATTGTCAGGTCTCTCTAACAGCAGGGATCTTTATGTTTTCCTCATGGCCGATTCTGCTTCCTAGCTCGGCACTCATCAAAACATGCTGTGGAGTTTATCAGAGACAGAGTTAAGTGAGAGGTTGATGCTGGCTGAGTGGACAGAACTAAGGTGTACCCTAAGGTAAACAACGATGGGGAGAGTGGCTACACTTTGTTTGCGTTTCATAGAACATATTTCTCAGTATGTAGCAGGATGGCCAATGGGGAAAGAAGCAGAAAAGGAGGGAGAACGTCTGTTCGCTCGCCCTATAAACTGTGTGATCAAATGTCCTTTTTCTCCATAACATAATACTGTACATAGCATTGAAACTGGACATGGAAACTCCTGTTCCAGACAACAGACATATTGTTTCTAGAGAAGCGCAAGTTTTTTCACCTTTATAGGAATGCTGAAGGTCAAAAAACCTTTAAGTTATTTTTTTTAACAGTCTAGGTATGCTACCATTTTGTGCATTAATGCCTGCAGCCATTTTCCAACAACCGATGCAAAATCCTGTTAAAACATCGTTGGCTTTTTTACTTCTCAACCCTTTTTGCTGATACCATAAATGTGTACAACCCCCTTGTTTTATGTTGTTGGTGTGTAAAACTTACACATTAATGGAAAGCAGCACAAAATGCAATGGCAGGTCTATTTCCTCATAAAGTGCTTCTTTGTAACAAAGTACAAAAAAGCTATCCATTACGTCAGTTTAATGATCATTTGCTCAGAATACATCATATGACCAGTAAATGGAAAACATTTTTCAAGGTGGGAGTAACTCATTAGATCTGCTACATTTACTTATTAGTAACAAGTAGCTTTTTGAATAAACTATAGAGTGAATTCTTATAGAGAACCTTTTACATTATTCCCACCCTTTCTAGTCCTAAATACCTTTAGCAGCATTATGTTGTTCAGTCTCAATAGCATATCACAACTGGACCAATGTACAGTTATACATCCTTTTAACATCCATTCGATCAACATCCATTTACAAGGTCTCCCAAATTCTAAAAAAAAATCTGTCTTTGAACTCTGGACATAGCAGCCATAAACACTCAAACTGGCAAACACACTTTACAGTGCAAAGTAGTATTAACACATTTGGTATGGTTCAAGGAAACCCATCAGAGGAAGCTGCCTACCTCGGGTCATTTTAACTGATCAACAAAATCGCCAGTCTAACATTACATAAACAGTACTTTAGTAAGGTAAGGTATAGTAAACTACTTGAGCCATTTTTTTGATTAACTACATTTATTGAGTAAAGTTTTGGGTTATCCTGATCATCTTTGAATAAAGCAAGTGAGCAAAAAGCATTTTGCATAAAGTCTATAACAATTTCCCTTTGATAAGACGAGAACATTGCCACAGTAAGCTTCAGAGACTGCTACTTTTCACCGGTATGGTATGTCAGATATCACCACCTGTTTGTTTCACCAATTAGAACTGCTTTTGTAAAATGCAACTAGACTGTAACCAGTGTAGAAAAACATTATTATCTTTTAGCTTTCCAACATTAAAGGCTGATGCAAAAATAATACTCCCTGAGTGCTTGAATAGACTGCAAAATGTTATCTGCATTCAACGACCTAGACGTGCTTTTGCATCATTGGAACGACACAGAATATCAAAGGGCCACAATTGGATTAAACTCAGTAATCTGCCCTCTTGGCATGTTCTCGCATGTACATGCACCCCCAAGTCTGATTCCTAGAGAGAGGCAGTATTTGTCCTCGCAGATAGGTACTTTTCTTAGTGACGTGAGGAAGTGCAGCCGCAACCCAAGTTCAGTGCTGACATCAATGTCAGGCAGCAGGATTTCGGCCGGAGTCCCAGGTGGTTGGCAGAGGCATTATAATACTTCCCTTTGGCCCTGCTCAAGCCACTTGAGCTTGGCATGCCTTACCTGGAACACCCCAGACCTCTGTCTGCAAACATTATCCATGGCTGAAGCTCCAACTCCCAATGCAAACACACTCCCAGTACAGACTGTAGAGCAATGCCTAGGGCATAGCCAGGTCCAGGCAGAAACAGAAGAAAAATAGACTGGGGGAGTTTTTTTTTTAATAAGCTATTCATGCAGAACACACAAAGGTATGGCCTTTTTATCAATTGAAGGAATTACACAGATCGTATGTCACCATATGGAATTCCTTTTACACATAATGCATTTCCTTCATGGAGTCTGTGAATAGCCGTACAGCATGCCTACAGGGAGCAGTTTTTGGGACAAGGAAAAACTGTGTGTGTGTGTGTGTGTGTGTGTGTGTGTGTGTGTGTGTGTTAGAGAGAGAGAGAGAGAGAGAGAGAGAGAGAGAGCATGGTGTGGGGGGCCTCTGTCAGGGGCAGCCTCGGCACACTGACTAGAAATATGCCATATGCACTCAGTGAACTGAGGCCTGCGTAAGCTTCTCTCAAGGTTACTAGAAAGTATTTGGAAAAAAAAAATTATCTAAAGAAGACCTATGGTATGAGGCACTTTCACAAAGCCGAGAAATCTCTTTTACATCGTAGTTGGTCTGTTGTTTCTGATCCCTTCTGTTGCGAAAATGACATCGCCACTGAGACAGAGCGTATGCCTTTGCCTCAGATAACAGGGTCACCTTTGACACAGAGTTTCCTTCCCTTAGCGAGGCCAAGAACCAGAGCCACGCATCCGCTGCTCCACCCCCGGGTCCTCGTCCACACAAAAGTAGGAAGCAGCAGCCGTGGCCGCTTGCATTGTGACAGGCTTCTCTAAATCACGTCTTGTTTCATCCGCCGCTCTTCATAAGAGCGGAGGAGAGGAAACGATAAACACAAAAACAGCACGTAAAAGCATGTGCCACAGCTACCCGAGTGCTCAGAACAGTGCTAGCTAATTGAGTAACACAGTTGCCTCGATGCGCTCGCATTAGGTTACAGCACAGTGTAAACCAAACCTGTACATCTACATACAAAAGTTCCTCAGCAAAGTAAACAGATACTATCAGATCAAGATACCAAGACACCAAGACCATCCAAAAGAAGGTACAGGCAGTCCACGAGACTGAAAATGTGTTCCACTGGCTTAAAAATATGCTACAAATATTCCTGTATCTGATATATGAAGTCACCCTGGTATGCATTTACTTATCTGGCATTTGAGAAAGGCCTAAGTAATTTGGAGTTAAAATAAACTACAGATTTTAGTTTCATGTTTATAGCTGTCAGTCTGATACTGTTAAACTGGAAATGTTATATACAATGAAGAAATATTACATTTTCTGAGATATTATGACTTATTTTCTTATGTGAATATCTAAATAACATTCATACTAAACTGAACAATGTACTCCTGGTCAGAAGGCTCTACATTCAAATCCCTGATCTGACTGGCTTCTAGCATTGAGCCCTATAGCAAAACCTTTAAGCTGCACACTGTGTTGCTCAAGTGTAAGTCACTCTGTCTAAGCATACTGTAAAAAATTTGAAATAATGTATGAACGATTCGTATTCTTTCTTATGATGTATAAGAAATATACATGAAAGCCTATTTGATGAGCCACAGCCATCTTTCTGATGTCAGAAGGAGGGAGTTCATCTTTTATTGCGTTCTTCCCTGACTGCAACTCCCACCAATAGTACTAAATACACACACAACTGAACTTGTTAACTTGCATTACTATACCAAAACCATTAAGAAAAAATCCTGTTTAATGGTTGACTGACTTGCATCTCTATCAAATCAATTACAGCAAATAATTCCTTGCAAACTAGCACATCTGCAGATATGTAGTGAAGAAAGGAAGTGAAGAAAGCAAACCGGGCTCTACTGGCTTTGAGTCTCAGAAGCTTAACAGACTCTAGCAAGCTGAGCTGGCCCAATCCATCATCAATCAGTCATGGCTCAGGCCATTTCTCCATACGGGAGATTCTTCAGCTGAGAAGAAAGTTTTGGAATGGCAGGAATCAGGGAACAAGCAGGACTCACCTGCTTTTTTGCAAACTAGTGGGAGCAAACTTCTACAGAAGCAGCACTTTTGAGATGACTGCCTTGTCAGATACCATACTGAACATGATAAACCGGGTCATAAGCCAACATGAAACTACACAGTACGGTTAGGAGAACCTGTGTGTGTGTGCGTGTGGTAACGGAGTGGGTGAGTTAGATAACACTTGAGGCTATTGACTCAAATTGTTCAATGCAACTGTAGGATCTCCACCCAACAGAAAGTAGCACACAAATAAAAAGCTAAGAATGCCAAGGGCTAGGATTAGCTTTAGTTGTGTAGCCTGGCTCTTTATGGACTGCTCTTTAATTAAACTGTCTGTTATTGAAAGATCTTGAGTCCTTTCACTCAGTAAGGTAGTGGAGGAAAGCAAACGTAATAACTCTATTTTTAAAAGGCAGCCACAATCAGTCTGATTGCCATGCTGTGTGATAAGAGACCGCTAACGCAACTTACACAGCTTATCCCAACAGTCCAAGAAGGCCTGGATTAATAACAAACCAGTCAAACTTGATAAAACATTTGAATAAGTAAACAATTTGCTAACACCTCATTTAACCTTGGCAGCTGCGGTTTTGTGAAAGATGTCTGGAGCCTTAACCCTTAGTGTACATCAAACTAAGTTCCTAGGGAAGAAAGCAGGCCAACACCAGACCTTGCTCTTTAAAAAACCACCCCCCCACGCACACACACATATGTTCATGTATATTTTTATGCTGGTGATGTGTTTAGGACATGCTGACTGCTTTGACCAGTGTTGAACAGTGACATGATTAGCAAGCATACTGTTATGAAGAGCTGTGAGTCCATGCACGTACAGCATTACTCCAGAGATCAAGCTAAATTTAGCAACCTCTGTACCCCTCTGCTTGGCCTCCAATCGCCCTCTCTTAGGGGTGGGCGATATGAGCTAAAACTCATATCACGATATTTTCCATTATCAATACAATAATGATATAATATCATTGTATACCAAAAACTAAAAAAACAGATGAGACTTGATTATTTTTATTATTAATAACTTCTAAATGTCATAATAAATTAAAACTGTGTAAAAGTCATAATAAAAAAATTAAGTGATGCACGATATATCGGCGGCCGATATATTATTTGACGAGTTTTTAAAGTTTATATAGTCCATTTAAGTTCATTATAAAGTTGAAATGTTAAATTATTGGTTTTAGTATCGTTATCAGCCACAACAATGTGCTAACAATCGGTTTTCATATCGGCCCAAGAATTTCAATATCCGTTCAAGTCAAGTCAGATTTATTTATATAGCGCTTTTTACAATGGAGCATTGTCTCAAAGCAACTTTACAAGTTTAGATTATCTCCTAATAACTACGTCCAATCCCAAATTGAGCAAGCCTAGGGCGACAGTGGCAAGAAAAAACTCCCTAGTTCTAGGAAGAAACCTTGGGAGGACCAAGACTCAAAAAGGGACCCAACCTCCTTGAGCGGCGTAGATGATAAATCTAAGAGCGAACTAAAGTCATGGAGTCAAACTTTGAAAAGAATGTGAAGTATGCACATCGACATTAAGTGGCCCAGGTATGATGATAAATCTAAGAGCGAAACTAAAGTCATGGAGTCATGGTCGAATAAAATGTGAATTATGCACAGTAAGTAATTTCAGTAGAAAATCTTGCTTTTCAATGTGTTTGCCAGTTGAAGATGTGTGTTTTACTGTTGTTTATATGTATTTTGTCGAGGCAGGGCTGTTTTTGTTTCACGGTTTTTGGGTTTATCCACAGAATGGAAAAATCCATATCATGCAATGGTGTGTCTCTATATTCACTCTCTATACCTTTTTTTTTTTAATTCTACATAGCTAACTTTAAATAAGCAAACTCTATACACTGCGTTCCTCACAAACGTCTGCATTATCAAACATTTAATAGGTCATTTAATACACTTACAGCATGAGTGTGAATTAAAACCCATGACAACAATCAGACCAAGACCATGTGGCTTCCTTTAGGTCTGTGGCGACCGGGTGCGGTTAGCAGGTTATCTAACAATGGGAGGCTGATCTGCAGACTATCAATTAAGGTGTGAGCTGAGCAACCACGTATGTAATGGAGAACACGAGAGTGCGCCGAGAGGTTGGTTTACGTTCCGTCTTAGTGGTTTCTACTGTGTGGGGATAAGCATCAGCCACCATTTATCTCTCATTCAGATGTAAGGGAATGCGTAATCAGTTCTTAAGGGCCTGCGATAGACACGGAGAAGGCAGAAAACTGCTGATTTAAAACTCCATTATATCAGTAAAACTGTGTAATGATGTTACATATTACAAGTCAAGAAGTACCATAAACACTCCTCAATCACTTTATTAGGTACACCTCCTTGTTGCTACACTCATTGTCCTTTTAATCAGTTCCACTTACCATATAGAAGCACTTTGTAGTTCTGAAATTACACATTGTAGTTCATCTGTTTCTCTGTGTACTTTTCTGTGTACAGGTCCACCACAGATCAGGTACTATTTGGGTAGTGGAACATTCTCAGCACTGCAGTAACACTGATGTAGTTACTGTAACACTGGAGTAACACTGGAGTTTTTAAACACTGTGTCCACTCACTGTGCTCTATTAAACACATCTACCATATTGCTCCACCCTGTAGATGTGAAGTCGGAGTCAGTATCTCATCTGTTGTTGATCCTCTAATTCTTCATCAATGCTCACAGGATGGTGCCTACAGGATTCTGGCTGGTTGAGGGACTATAGTCAATAGTTGTAGAACTACAAAGTGCATCTATATGGTAAGTGGAACTAATAAAGAGGACAATGAGTGCAGAAACAAAGAGGCGTACCTAATAAAGTTATCTGTGAGCATATAGGAAACACTGTGTATTTGTAGTAGCCGGTAAGAATCTATATCAGATACACCACCGACACAGTGATATTTAAGCCCGACCAATAAAAACACATTGTATTCAATACTGATGCAGATTTTAAGCAGACATAAATTCAGTTAACCAGTATCATAAGTCAATATCTATTTATATACTTCTATTAACTAACCAACAGGCTTCCATTGCAACCTCCTACCACAATTAAGAAACAAGCAACCAGACCAAGCCGTCCACACTGTAGATTTAATATGGTGTCTAATCCAAAGTGATTAAGTATCACAGAGTACAAACAATGCTGGTCCTTAGATCTCTGGAAGCCACTTTTGGGAAAGGCAGAATGAATGAGTGCTCTGTCTCATCAGCAGATACGTCTTCTCTAGTCATCTCCTGCTCTGCGCTCATAGGGGATCCCACACAATGTTAGTTCATGGTTTCAAAAGCAATGGCTTTTTTACAGGAGCTAAGAGTAACCATAGTTAATAAAAACATGCATGTCCGTATACATGTACCCCAACCAAATTCTTACGCTACACGTGCTGTTTTCAGGAGCAGAACACCTTCATGGATTTCACTTACAAAATATACATCATGATTTCCCAAGCAGGACACAGCTGATATCATGGCCTTGTCTATCCCCAACAACTTTTCAGCAATGCCATTACAGCACTCTGCATTTGCATGGACCAGTTATAACTGAGAGCAGACATGTCATCATGTTCTCAAACAGCTCGTTTAACCACCCGAATGGACAGAGCCAGCAATCACAAGTCACATTAAGCCTGTGTAACACAATAAGCTGAACTAATGTGTTCAATACATGCTCTTGTGCATGCCCTGCTAAATTGTACTGTATGCACAAGAGAGTACAGAAAGTTCAAGAGAATTTCTATACACAGTCAGAATGTTATTTTTTATTACCCTGCTCTTAATAATTATTGATGTATGAATTAATTTGACAGTACAGTGACTCGACCAACTGGACACAGATGTCAAGATGAATGACCGTCACGGGAAAGTAAGGAAGGCGGGAAAGAAAGGGTTTCTCTAATTCCTCCCAAATACCTATCCACAAAGCTGCATTTCTCACTCATTTCAGTGAAGCCCTAAGGAGATTATCCGGTGCTTGACTAAGCCTTTAGCTTACTTCCCCAGACTTGTGGCAGGTAAAGCAAGAGGTGGTAAAGAGTTAAACGATGAGAACCTACAAAGCTTTAAGGACTGGACCTCAGGTACGCATCCCTCAATTCCTACTTATACACATGTTTAAAATAGTTAAAAAAGCAAGTGAGAAAGGAAAGGCAGGTCTTAGTTTGCACCCATATACAGTATATTAGCATAGTTTTCAGAGCTTTAGCTAAACCTGACTGCCAAGCCGACCAAAACACACACAAAAGGGATAAAAGGGGTTTAACTGATTCTGAGCCCAAACAAAGAGTTCAAGAAGTCAAACATAAGTGTGCATGCTCTCATCTCATTCCATCTTAGGCCATGTACAACAACTCTACTAATGCTATATTGTTTTTAGAATATTCTTCTTCTGGCTTCTTCTGTTGGGGATCGCCAACAGCATATTTGATCCACACTTCCTGCTGCAAGCCTCTTTTATTCAGGCTTGAGATTGGCACTGTATACACTGGGAGCTCACATTTGAACACTTTATAAAGACCAGCGGACCAAACGTATGACTTTCGAACATTGTAGAAACCCGGAGAAAATCCACATGGGCATGGGGAGAAGATTCAAACGCCAGAGAGACAAAACCTCTACCGGGGTTCAAACATGGCATCTCTAGAACTGTGAGGTGCTGCTCATCTGCAGCTGCAGTATATATAGTTTATATGAAAGGGAAATGCAACCTCAAAAAAAATGTTTTGGAAGTTGGGAAATAGTACAATTATTACAAAACTGAAACAAAGTAAGTGGTTTTAGTGTCGTTGCTGCGTGAGGAATGAGTCACTTGCCTGGTCGTTCAACGGTGAACGCAGGTTGGAGTTTTATTTATAGAAATGAGCGCAGTATTACACACGATTGGTTCTGTGAGGCCACCAATCAGAATACAGAGGGGGCGTGATTAAAATAACTTTGAATGCGGGAAAACAATCGCTCACTGCTTCAAAAGCAAGGAGCAACATGTGAGCTTGCTGTTACAGCTGCTCTTACCTCTTTATTTTGCAGTTTTCTCATTCACTTGAGGGATAGTTGAGCTGTTTGCTTTCAAATCTTTTTTTTTTTGTTGCCACATTCAAAGTTATTATAACCCCACCCCCTTCGTGTTCTGATTGGTTGCCTCATAGATTCGATTGTGTACAATACTGCTCTCAGAAGCTAATTCAATAAATAAAACTTCAACTAGCACAGTGCTCTGGATCTTTAAAAAATCTACTTCAAACATACACTTTTATAACAATGCCCTTCAACACAATTCTAGAGTTACATCACTCCTTTCAGGCAGTTTCACAATTAATTCCTCCATGCTATATTTTCATGTTCTTTGTGTTTGGTTTATACTCCATCGGATGTTAATCAGCAGCCTTCACTCACACAACCCTCTATTTTGTGTTCCTCACTGGAGATAGTGTTACACATTGTATAGTTACAACTTGCATGACCAGTTAAGCTGGCAAGAGCAGTGATTAGCACTTTTCCTCACTCTCCAGTTTTGGGCTTTAAATAGAGCAAGAAACCTCTAGATCATAAGCACTGGTGATGTTTTAATAGTCTGTAACTCAGACAGACCAGCCTATTGGAGCAGAACAGGATGATTTAATAGTTATTTTCATATATATATATATTTTTTTTTAGAAATGTTTCTATGACTCTGGAAAACATTGGAAAACCCAATGAACATGTCAATTAGAAAGTAAATGTGCAGCTGTTGAATTTCATCTCTATATATTTGAAATACTATGATGTACGAAATGTACACAGCTGTCCATAATTAGCATCTTACGCCAGCTTTACACTGTACCCTTTTTGGTCTGATTTTGCAGGCACAGTTAAAAAGCATTCTTAGGCTATGAGTTCAAATCGGTGCTCTTAGAACACATAACCCACTGCGACCAAAGGCAAATGACAACAAAGAGAGACCACAACGGCAAAGCACAAACAAAACATGGGATTCAAAGGTATGTGGAACTGTGGCAGCAGAGAGAATGTCTTATTGATGTCTCAGCAAAGTCTTACCCAGCACAGGGCAAAAAAAGGATGCAGTTAAGACAGAAAAGCAGATGAACTGCAGATTCCAGGTATGTACCTAGCAAGCTAGAATGCAAACACACTGTTTACTGTTTAGAGGCACTGATTTTATTTACCTTGATGACAGCATGAAACTATTTAATGCTTCTCAGCTGAGGGGGTTACAAACCCATGTTGTATCACTGTGCACAAAGTTTGGCAAATTAGTGTATACCAAACCAAGTGGTCTCTGGTTACAAAATGTTCATCATATAATCTGACATACAGAACACATGATAAGTCGCCTTCAAAGAACATGCCCAAGATTTCATGGGAATGATCTCATAGAGTGTGACTTGTAATAATATTATAAGGCAGTGTAGTATGAACGACTAAAACTGTTTCTAAGTATTAAAAACCTGTAGCAATGTGGTTAAGATTGCTCCTATCATATATGCCTCAAAAATGCAGTCCCACCTCTGAAAGGGTGAATTATATTAATTTAGATCTTATTTTGCACACAACTTAGACTGTAATAAAAAATCATGTACACACAAGTGCCTGATCCATTACTGACTTGTATCTCATATAGTACATGGAAACATGTCTAAAATGTTGATTGTAGTTACTGCTTATGCTGTACAGAGGCTCCCCACTTGTGAACCGTGTTATCCTGGCCTGTAAGGACATGTGCGACATTGTCAAGGTATTTACACTAAAGCGCAATGACCCAATCAGTCTTGTTTATAATGCTAGTCAGTTTTGATATGTTGTAAAGAAGGCTGTGAGGGTTTGGAGTTCCCCTAAACTGGGAACATAGTGAAATACAACAGTTGTGTGTGTGTGTGTGTGTGTGTGTGTGTGTGTGTGTGTGTGTGTGGTCAAGTTTAAATATCACTGGGAGGACCAAATGTCCCCAAAACGACAGAAAGTTCTGGACATTTAACTTGCCCCCACAAGTTAAAACTGCAACTCTTTAAAAAACTAAAAGAGCCCAATGCTTTGCTTTAAGTTACTGAGGTTAGTCCCCGCTCGGATAGAAAGGCAAACTTGTGTGTGCGAGGGGGATGGGTTCCGCTCTGGCAGTCCTCTTTACAGACAATATTTAGAGGTCCCAAGTGGCCCACATGCACCTCGCACACACAGATAGCTATACACATGCTCTTCCTGGACAGAGGGATATAAGGGCTGTAGGAGTCACACCGAGGGGGTCCTCCCAACTGCGCGTGTCCTCATTGTTCTCCTCAGGAAAAAAGACGGAGGAAAAATGAGGGAGGGGAGATTTTTCCCATTTGCAGGAAAGGGAGGGGTACAGTATGCCTCATGTTCTGACCTGGTGCAGGACAGAGAGAGTGCGAGAGAGAGAGAGAGAGAGAGAGCTGACAGGATTCTTTCCTTCGAGTTGAGCGATATGCTTAGTGTTTACACAGGTGTTTTACGAGCTCGGCCGATTGGCTCGCACGTTCCGCAACATCTCACTATAAATACTCCACCGCACAGACATATAGTGTACAGGCGTAGCTGCAGAACCAAACCACACAAGGCACTAAACACACAACTTAATGTTCCACAGTTGACCATCTTTCAAAGTGACGCAGTACAATAATGACCTTTGGAAAAAAAAAAAAAATGAATACCTTTCCTGCCAGGCGTATCTCTCTGTAGTTTCTATGTAAGCTTTGAGATACCGCTCAACTTCTTATCTATATTACTAACACTGTAAACGAAGATACGGTCACAGAATGAAAGCAATCACGCATTCTTTATTCGCCTACATCTCTGTGTGTGGACAAGCTTTGATACGAAAAAAACATGCATGCCACAAAACAAGAAAACAAAAATCATAGTCACGTCTTTCTATTTGACTTTTTTACTTGTCTGCCCTCCAAAATTCCCACCTTTGGCATAGCTGCTCTGCCTCCAACTCATGCGGGGGCACTATAGCTTACAAGCTGCCTGTCAGTGAGTGCGTATACATGCATTTAATAATCCATATACCAGAAGTCCGATTATAATCCGAGTTTTCAGACTGCGCATGTGCACGAGCGGTCCCCCATGGTTGCCAGGTCCGTGTATTTCTAAAAACTTGACTTTATTTGTGCTCTTTTCCACTGACTTTGGCAGGGTTTTTGGTGTTGCCAGGTCCTTGCTGGATCTGGCAACCTCAGAATTAAACATGCCATGGAATTAATGGCAGCAAAACAACTATCAAACACTTTGGGGAGACTCTGAAACGCAGTATCAACACGATTAAATGAATAATTAGATTATTTAATATTAAAGTTTATGAAGTTTATGGCACATATTTCTATGAGATTATTGGCTGGCTGCAAAGTAGAAATCCGATTACTGCACAAGTCATGTAAATCTAGAGCATTCCCCATTATCTGATTACTCAAGTGCATGTATACTATGATCCGTATGAACGGATTACTGACAAAAAAAGATTTCTGCAGTTACCAGATTATTAACCGCATGTAAGCGCCCCCATTGTTTATCAAATTTCTAACCACACATAATTTTCAGAAGGCATGAGCAAGATAACTACACCATATTAGTGAGTGTGTGTATGTGGTACTATTATGTGGTAAACCAGGTAACAAGAGCCAATTTGGTGGTCAAAGATTGCACTGAGCTCTAATTTCTTACTTAGGGCGTACTCACACTGGGTGATCCCTACCGTGCCTGAACATGTTTGACCCAGAAAAGTACTGTTCATTTGACTAGTGTGTTCATGATATGCTGAACCATACTTAGGCCTGTTTGAAGAGGTGGGCTCGGGCACGGTTCACTAGGAATGGGGCACAGTACATATGTAGTGTGATCGCTAATTGTGCCTGACCACAAAACCAACTGTCAGCTGCCTTCTATTATAAGGCACCCAAAACGAGTCCAAAGGATCCACAAAATAAGTACAATAATTAAATCAGCTGTGCTTTCTCTACCACCAAACCTCCCATCGTGATGACATAAGCATTCTCAGGCCCAAAACGTTTAAGCGCAGTGTGAGCGCAGGCCAGCTGGGGAGTGCTCTGGCATGGTACTAGGAAATACACAGGCATACTGTGAGTACAACCCTTAAAGGAAGCCAAGTGGACATCAGTGTTCAATCAGCTGTCTCAACTGGTGGACCATAGGACACTGCTACAATAACAACAAGCCCCATTCCACCAGTCATACACACCTGATTACCACTTACACAGGTCAGTGAAGCAACTGGGTCAGAAAGAGAAGGTGAAGGAGACTGAAAGATTAATACTAGAGTTTGCTTAATGGCAACACTTGAAATTAAACTAAAACTAAACAGGCACACAAGCATTTCCTTAGAAACTTCCTCCACATGGAAAACATTCAGATAAAGCTACATAAGCAGCCACTAAGCTCGCAAAGTGAAAGTGTTTCAAGTGCCAAACCCTTCCTTGCCTTTTTTCCACAATCTGAATTAAGTGGCGAGCCACCATTGACTGGGCACTCGCCTCAGAGAGAGTGAGACGGGGATGAGGTGAGGTGGAGGTCTGGCAGAGAGCAGCGGTAGAGTTCTCCTCCACCACACAGCCAAAACTACAGCTGTGAGTCGACCTTGCTGAGGTAATTGTTGTAAATGCTTCACTCTGACATGGATTACAGGAAAATAAGAGTGCATGCCAAGCACAACACATCATTCTGACGTCAACTGTGTAAAATTGTTTTTTTTTCTTTAAGACTGAAAGAAAGACAAGCGGCCTGAGTAAGAGACAGAATCGATTGTGTTTTTTTCAGATACAGTCACAGGAGAAGGAACAAACACTCCACAGTTTCCTCACTCATTGTACAGGAAAGGGAGTATATACACAAACAAACCAGCTGCAGAATAATTATCAATGGACACACATATGTATACAATCACTTCTAGAATTAATGGGACCCTTTGAAAGATTAGTAAAAAAGGAGTTCTTGTAAGCAAAATGTTACACAAGCACACTACCATTATATTTTAGATTTTACTTTTAAGCAGTGTTGAGTACAGATATGTGCCGTTTAACGTCCGCATTTCATTCTGTGAAACAAGATGTTGACCGAAATTGATGCTAACCAGATGTTTCATGTTAACACAACATGACAACAGTTAGTACAGTCCTGTACTGCACAATACAGTGATTCTTATATTTGTATACTTGTAAATTCCTTTGTAAAATTTGAAACATTTATCAAAATCGATAGGAACGTTGTTGTTTTCTGCCTTCCTGATTGACTCCTACTACTTTTCTGTCATTCAGATATGAATTATATATATATATATGCACAACTTTGCTGCTATATGTACATATATAGATATATAAGACAGATTTTTTTCCTATTATAATTCTTAAGACCTCGGACATCCCTGTATTCTCTTAATTCCTGTCTCACTCATCTAGAAATGTGAAGTCTTTAAATCTATAAAAGCATTTCACTGCCATGCCAACAAGCTATGTGGCAGATGTGCCAGAATAAAACAATTTTCTTTTTTTTTCTACTTTTTTACCTTTACCAAAAACGCAAACACCTGGGCTTGCTAGGCACTACTGGAACTTTGACAGATAGTGGATTCTATGCTTAGAACAGGTGAGACTTTATATTCTTTAGGTGAGACTAAAATGTAGTTTTCTTGTAACAAACACCAAGGGTGGATTTGGTACAAGAACATATAATAATCACGAGTCGTGATTTTGGCTAATAAAATGTTTAGCATTTTAAATTGACTTCTGTTAAAGGTTAGATTTCAAAGCTTGTGGGGGGCTCTAGCTCACCAGGCATGTGGGTATTCTGAGGTGAATTAAAGTATTTAGGTCATTAGAGCTGAGATTAGAGCAGAGAGAGCTACAGCCGGAGGGAAACAGAGCAGGAGGCCCAGAGCAGGGGAGGCTACCACGTCCTGTACATCCTGAGCCAGGCTGGACCCAGACATACACACACATATGCACGCACACACACACAGGACTAACACCTCTACTGTTTCTTGATTACACACCCCATAAATACAAATAAAACAGGCTTTCTGATCCAAGCTTAATGCAAAGGGTTTTAACACCTCAACACATGGTCGAGAAACACAAGTGAAACAATTCCTCTGATCAACATTTACTGCAGCCCTGAAGGTATAATTAATCATATCTGGCATATGGTTGTAAGTATCTTATAAGTCACCATATATCTGGCTCTCGAAATTTCAGTGCCTGGTACAGAATCGCCTAATCACTGATCAGTCTTTATTTCACTTCTGTTAGTTTTAATGAAAATCTGCTGGCATGTATTGGCATCATGGGTAGCTGACTAAGTGGTTAATCTATATGTGGCAACCAGGTCAATAAGGAACACATTAACCAAAGCTTGCAAATTGATATTCTTTCATTTGACAGGCCTGTGGCTTACTTTATGTTACAATGTGTATCTGTGGCTTTGGCAGTGTGCCTTGTTTACCTTACAGTGTTCTTACTGAGCTACGGCTACTTCTCACAGCACAAAGACAGTTGTTAGAAACATCAAACAACGCATGTCTAGCAAAACTAAACTTTTTGGACTGCGGCAGAATTATACTTATTTCACTTAATATAGCAAAATATGTCTGAAAATAGTTTCTAGTTAATCTATACTCAATTGGTACAGAGATTTAATAACATTTTAGGTGTTACCAAAGGTTTGTGTTTGGCTGAATCCCAAATAATGTTCTTTTAAGTATATTGTGCACTATCATCATCACATTATACCATATGTTAGTGAGAATACACTATGTAGCCAAAGGTTTGTGGACACCCCAAGAATTAACAAAAACATGTATGGAGTTTGGCCCACATTGCTGCTGCAATATCCTTCACTCTTCGGAGAAGGCTTTCCACTAAATTGTGCACCATGACTGTGACGTTATACACTGTCGTTGGACAGTAAGCACTGACATTCTAAGGTGAATGAATGGGTCAAGGTCAGGTTTCTGTGTAAGCAGGCAAGTTCTTCATCAAAGTTGGCAAATTGTTTCTTTATGGACTTTGCTTCACAAGGGCAGAGCACTAATGAACTAATGATCTAAAACATCATCGGATTTTCACACAAGTCTTAAAATTGGATGGAAAAAATGGGATCTCAATGATTTTGACCATGGCATGGTCTCCTGAAACTTTTGCGCACAACAATCTCTAGTTTATTCAGAATGGTACAATAAGAAAAAACATCCACATAGAAACAATTTGTTGATGAGACAGATCAACGGAGAACGGCCAGACTTGATTCTAGACAGAAAGGCTATGGTAACTCAAATAACCTGTACAATTGTGGTGAACAGAAAAACATGTTGAAACTTGAGGCAGATGAGCTACAACAGTAGAAGACTACGTTGGATTCCCCTTCTGTTACCCAAGAATAGAAATCTGAGGTTGCAGTATGCACAGTCTCACCAGTCAACAGTCCAGGCTGGTGGATGAGGTTCTAATGGTGTGACAAATGTTTTCTTGAACTCATTAATACCAATCAATCATCGCTTGAATGTCACAGCCTATATGAGTACTGTTGCTGACTACATGCATCCCTTCATGGCTTGAATTTGCCCATCTTCTAACAGCTACTTCCAGCATATTGTACCATTTCAAAGAGCAAATGTCATCTCAAACTGGTTTCATCAAAATAACAGGGAGTTCAGTGATCTGCAGTTCCCTTTCCAGTCACCAGATCTGAATCCAGTAAAGCATCTTTGGGACATGGTTAAAAAACAGGAGATTCGCAAAATGGAAGTGTACCTAAAAATGCATCACATAATTGCTGCAGGAATTGCGTGACGCAACCAAGTCGACACAGAGCAAAAACTCAAAGGAATGCTTCCAACATCTTGTGGAATCCATGCCAAGATGAACTGAGGACGTTTTGAGAGCAAAGGGAGGCTCTACTCAGTAGTAGTACATGGCTGATCCTAATAAAGTGCTCCGTGAGTGCAGTTTCAGTTATATAGTGAATGTAATATATAGAAAGACATTAATTAATCTAATGCTCAAAGTGTTCTTGTGCAGTTATTTAATGTATTTAATCAGCCTAATGTAGCCTAATAAGGAAAAGAATTCCATTACTGTTATTAAGTCAGTGTTGTAGAACCATTAATTCCATGGACATTGTACTGTTTACTTTAAATATCGACTAACCCATTACTCATTCTTTTATGAGCTGATTTTGCTTTAGCTCTGCCGGTCCCATTTCTCTCTCTTCATTTCCCACTACTTTTCACTCATCCTCTTGGCTATCATCTTTCTGTCTTAACATGGGCACCCATAACAACTTTAAAATGCCCAACTTCAGCTTTCTCTCACAGAACCACACATACACACACAAAGCCACGCACTATAAACACTCTTTATGAAGATGTGAGGCCCTATGCAAACACAGTCAGGTTCTATTGAGGTCTTTCTCAGCCAAGCATCCAACAATGGTGAGTCTAAGTGTCGATCTGCAGACGTGTGTGTATGTATGTGTTCCTCACAGACTGTGTGTGTAAAATCCAATTATCAAGGCCATGGCATTAACATTCCTGCAGTCTGGCAGATGACGGCGGAGTCCTTTCAGTGCACAGGAGCGCTGCGGCCCAACCGTGCACAGCAATGAAGACACAGACACTGGGGGCGGGGTCCAGCAGGGGAGCGTTCACAAACACTGGGCCATTCTTGGAGGATTTAAAGCCTTTTCTATGGTGGTACAACACACTGTCTGCGGCACCGTGCTGCACAGCGGGTAAGGGTGAGAACATGTTCCTTACTCCCTGAGGATAGAGGGAGGAGGAGGGTCTGATTTACTCTGGGAACTCCCTGACCGAAATGTGCCACACTGAGGGATGAATTTAAAACTGGCTGAGGGATTCCCTGACAAAAATAGCAATTACTGTTGGTTCTATTTGATCTGGTAGTCAGTAAACGAAAGGTGTTTTTCTGTGGTTTCATGATTCACCAGAGTCATATAATTAAGTAGGGATGGGCAATATGATGATATTTTATCGTATCGTGATATGTTTTGTTATCGTGATCGACAGTATGGTTTTCTGAGCATATGAAGAGGAGTAAAGAACACTGACCAACTGTACTGAAACATATTTCCTTATAAAGAGTGTAATTAGTACTGTTTAACTGGATAAAGTGTAGCACAATTAAAATACATATCAGTCTAGATTTCTTAAATATGGTGGCCTATAAATAGCTTGGCTCAACTTGAACAGCTTCTTTTTTCTCAAAAGCAATGAATATTGAACTGATTTGAAATCATTGGCCAATATTAAAACTTACATTATGGAAAAACCTCCAGTCCTTTATAAAGCAAATAAAATGCTCAACACATAGATTTTTTAGTCAATTTAGGCCAAACTAAAACACTAATGTAATTCAGCAATGGTTGTGTCAATATTCTGCTTTTATTACTGAGGTATTGGGTGTTGGAGTCAACTCAAAGGTCTCTCTCGTACTGTCTATAGACAGGATATATACAGGACTAACACCCACATGCTTAACAAATAAAAGATGAATTTTCAAAATGTAACCAAAAAGAGAATACCCGGATATCTATAAAAGCTCCTATTATTTTTATAGCCAGATGGCTCATGTTCTGTCACAGACCCTGCTGTTGCGAGCCACACACTGAAACACAGTCTCATATCCACTCTCGGTTATCTGACCTCTTTGGGAGCAAAGTTGCAGACTGCTCTTTTTTTAGGTGGACCTGATCTGTGGTGTGCCTGCTTATAGACCTATTCAGCACACAGTCTTTCATTGACAACTAATATAGGACCTTCTAATTTCTTCACATCAACAGCCTACCATCCAAATGGTCTTTCCGCAGAAACGCTGTTATACCAATGAACTGTTTTTAAACCAAATGTCCTACTTTTTTCAAAAGGTGTACCCATGAAAGAATGAAAAAGGGAAGAAAATAGGCTAAGACAGATGCCAGAAGATCCTCATGTTACTTTAACATTCTTAAGGGCACAGCAGATCCTCTTACACGACTTCCCTTCTTCCATCCAGATAGTGTTTCATTATTTGATTAATCCTTATTAAAAGGGGAAAAAAACACTTCTTATAAACAGATCCTCTATTCTCTTCCCTGTTACGCTATATCCCAGACCGTACTTCCGGCAGATCCAGGTGTTTCAAACCGTTTTCAGTAGCTTTTACCTTTATTCATTTAGCAAACACCCTTAAACCTAAATATAACAGAACAGATCAATTTAATAAGTGACCTACAAATACAAAGTATTACACTGTTATATTAATATTGCCCAAAAAGAACTTTATTTAAAGAGAATGCTGTCTAGTCTAAAAACACACACGTGTATTTAGGTAATGAACCAGTCTGGCTTAGTGTGTGACTGTGTTGTTAATGGACTTGGTTAGGCTCTGCTCTTGCCAGTGCTGATTGTGACTACCTCATGCTCTTTCCAAGTCTGCTGTCATTCTCTCTCTCCCTTTCTCATTCTGGGCAGGAACTCTGAGGCCTATCCATGAGCTCGGATTCACAGCCAGAGGGGCTATGCTTAATCATTCTTGGATGCAGTGGAAACAAATCTTTTTTTTCCCTTTCTAATTCACAAGCTTCCATTCATTCTGGCTTGCTGGCACTCCCCTGCGCCTCACGCCTGGCACACAGCAGCATTTCCTTTTACCGCAATTTTATTATATATTCGTTCTCTCATTCGAAACAATGACTGTCCTAGGTATAGAGGAACACTGGGAACCCCATCCAACTGCTTCTGGTGAAACAGTCCCAAAATCTACACTCACTTCTGGCAGGACTGGGCCTGCAAAATACTTCAAAGTTTACTTCACACGTAATTTTTCTGCTTACAAATGAAAGCCATGATTGCTATATTTCTAAAGTCGTTCAGAAGTGATTTAAGAAAATCACATGATTATTTAATGGATTTTATACCCATTTGTTAGACAAATTACCGGCAACACAGTAATGACATTTGAATCTCGAATAATATGTTACAGTAAGCAATATCGGGATGTCAATCAATTTTGCAGAAGTGCAAACAACACCTGCACAGACAACACAGACTCTTAGAAAGCATGACATGCCAGAGAAGTTATATAAGGAAGAGATTGGTCACTGGTTGAAATATGAATGGGACAGCCCATAACGGCCAACATGGTGACTATAGCACAGAATGAGTGAAGCACTCGTTCAGGCTAACCATGAACATGCAGGCTAAGAAATTGGACTCCCTTAGTCTCTTAAAGAGTGTGTACATGTCTGAGTTGAGTCCAGCTGACAGTGACCACTGCAACATGCACTTCATCATTACTAACCCAGTGGGAAAGTTACCCCTGACAAGAGACTTCCCTTTACACATATGCAACAGTCAGCCACTGCAGATGTGAGCATGTGTGCCTGTGAGCATATTTATATTGTATTTGCTCTAAGGCACTCTCTCTCTCCCTCTCTCTCTCTGTCTCTCTCACTCTTTCTCTCTCTGAAACTCTAGTTCACTACACCAGTGGGAGAAGGAGCAGGTTGGTTGGTTGTGGATTACAGTCCGACAGTGGCCCATTGTTAATTGGGCACCATGTGTGAAAGAACAGCGAGATTAGTTTGTACAGCTGCTGCCATTTGTCATAACTGCCCTTAACAAGACACACATGGCGAGCCTGGTTTGAGCCTCTCGGGCCTCGGGCTCCTGCTTTCACACTGCCAGATACTTTAGCATAAGCAGATGAAGATGTTTTAATGAAAACACACTGCTCTGATTCTTCTTCCTACCCTCAATTCCCCAAGACCAGTCCACCAATGCTCTTTGTGTTTCATTTGCTCGGTGCTATAAGACTGTAGTGGCATTTAAAAACAAGATATGGAACGGACAGGAGGTGTGTATCAAACTGCATATAACTGTTGATCACCTTCTTGCAGTGTACTGTTTTTCATTCATGGTTTGTCTGGTGTCGGGTGCATATTGTGCTGCTAGTCCTGCATCTAAGTAGTATTAGCGCCATTTAATGCCAAACCTTATCAGATACCATGGGTACTAACTTGGTGACTTGACTGTTGAATAAAAAAAAATCATATTTCCAGTTTCCAGATACCAAAAATCATGGTCCACTGTATGTTCGAAAATGGCTTTAGACTAAGTCAGATTTATGATCCCTCTGTTTCTTACTGAAGATTAGAACGCAGAACAAAAATACATCACCTTTTGAAAAAGGAGGAAAGGAGGACAGTTGATTAATTCACAAATATACTTCACATCTACTATATGATGGGACTTAAAACAGCATAGCCAGCGATCTGTGATGAATTTCCCTCCCAGTCTGAGTTAATATCAGGCTAGCCAGATTGATAACGCCACCTTGACCTTAACTGCAGCCACCATCAGCATTTTCGGGCCATATCTCCCCCAGTTACGCCTAAGTGCATTAATATGTGGCAGCACTCTTGGGTAAGAGATAAGACCCAAGCTGCCTGGCTGTTTTTAGTCGAGGTCCAGATCCCAGGCTGGAGCTGCAGATTTCGTGCTATCTATTTAGTGGGAAGCATACAGGATGACTCCCTCTGTCTCTGCTTCACTTACTTTCTGTCTTTGTTTCAGCTATTTTCGTCTACACCTCTTTTATTGTCAAAAAAATAAGTTCTGCATTTTCACACTCTATTTAAACAGCATAGCTCCATAGCAAAAAGGCAAACCACAAGTTCACAAGTTCTATTTGTCCCTGTATCAAAAACATGACCACAGACACAGCAACAGTAGATATAATATGTGTATGAAAGGGAAAGGGCAGCCTCCATTCAATATCTATTTTGCAGAACAATAGTGAACTTTCCTCTAATTCCTCATCACCCAGAATGGATGACAGAGAGTCTGTTTCTGAGGTAAGATGTCACTGTTTTCAGCACAGCATTGAATTTATTGCATTTACGGAAGGAATTAAGGAAGTCCTGCATGGTAGTTCCAGTTTGGAAAATAGCGTAATGTATGAGAATGATTGGGCCTACATAGCAGTGTATCCCATTCACATGTGAATTTATTTGTAAATGAATCACTCGTACTAATGAGGATTCTTTCAGTCGTAAAATCCTGATAACACTACCTCACCAACTTGAAACTTGACTCACTTGACCAGCTGTCATGTAGTGGTAACTACACTTTCCCTCGTACAGCTACTCTAATTATTCCACATCGTTAGGTTATTATTTTGGGAAAGATGCATAATGTAATTGTGGGTTTAGGATCTGTGCTCATGTAACAGTCCTAATTACAATCTTCTGTGGATCCAGGGATCTGAATTTAAATACACACACTCAAAAATACATGCACACTGCAGACAGATGCTGTAAAGCGGCTGTGGTTAACCAGGCTGTATGCATGATTTTGTCTAAATGTAGGCTTCAGGGGCCTGGGCACAAGGCGTGTGTGCGTGTGCGTGTGTGTGTGTGTGTGTGTGTGTGTGTGTGTACGTAAGGGTGGGTTTATGTTCTGTAAAAGACAAAGAGGCACATGGTGGGAGAGGAAAATGGAAGTTAGATTCCTATGCCAACCAGAACTGCAGGCCAATTTGGGAAGAATTCCAGTAATCTGGAAGCAGCATGTATATCCTTTCAACATGGGTACTTATAACAAGGACCTTGCACTAGAAGCCGGCTTTCATTAGCAGCTCTGCTACAGGGCCATGTTACCAGCGAGCTAACTTTAATCACTGCCAATTGAGTGCTCACTCTGCGTTTAACACACCAACTTTCCAGAACTATTGGCAGCATACCGTCACCGGATAAGGTGAATTACAGAAACAAACTTCAGACATAAGAGGCTACTTTCTTTCTTTCTAAAGGTTCTTCCTTAAAAGGAACATTACAGAGGCACCACTACAGCACCTAAATAATATATTGGTAACCTGTAGTCTTGCCATCACAATATTTGAAGTACAAATGTGGTGCAGTACTTTGTAGCTACTAAGAATGTCACCAAACCTGATCTCATACAACATCCCAATTCAAACAAGCAAGGGCAATGTGGTTTGTTGAATTTGATACAAATAATTAGAAAAAGTAACCGCTTACCCTGGCGCAACTTCAACCTTAACCGTATCTTTTAATACAAATTAAACAATGCAAATTCTACTGGATTTGAAAAAATGCCACCATGTTGATGTTATCAACTGAACTGATGGATGTTGACTTAAGGGAATGTCTTTAGAACAGCCAATATTTTACTTAGATAGAGAGAGGGCTCCAATAGCAATACAGGAAACCACATGGAGACATTAAGGCAACGGCCAATTGCTACCAAACACAAACCACACTCAATTCTCCATATCATTTCTTAATCTAACAAAGTTCTTTATTTGCTAGAAACTCCTAATGCTATTTTACATTATCATGTACTTCTGCTCTAATCTGTTAATTTTCCCCCTACATTTTGCTTTTACGCAACACAGCTGTGTGAAAAGACATGTTTTGACATTTGTTCTTCTCAAGATTGTGGAGGTACTGGGTTTTGAGTTGTTCTATCTCACAGGATGTCAAGAGAAAACACAGACCAGCCGGTGGAGTGAGCATCTGATGATCTACTGTATCAATGCAACGACCACTGGCCCCATGTCCTTGTCTGAAACGTGATCTATACTTCATTATTCAAGCAAACGATTGCCTTAAGTTCAATATGGAAGAATAACAAGTTACTGCAAGTTCCAGTTTCGTGGTAGCAAACATTCTGGTACTTTGCAAAGTGGAAAGAGCTCTTTCTCAAGTTTGGAAAAAAAAAAAAACGAATGAAACTGTGCCTCCAAAAAGTTAACACCGTACTCTCAACAACTGGAAATATCTGGTTATTACAACAGAAGTCACCTATAAGACTGTGTTTAATGGTTTTCCATTACTGGTCCCATTCAGGCAGACTTCGGGCCATCGTAGTCATGCCTGCCCTCCCCTCTTCCTCATCTTTAGCTTTGAGCCGTCTGTCTCAACAGTGGGAGGTACTGTACCGAACCAGACAAAAGAGGAGGCGACCATCATTCTGAGTCCTGTCTGCCTTGAAAAGGCTTTAGCTTTGGGCGGAGAGGGGGAAAAGTCACCGTCTCCCGTAGCAACCTCCCCGACTGTCTCTGGCCCTTGTTGGCAGCCATTCATGTGCCACCCCCCTCGTGAAGAATGTCCATCGGCATGGAGACCTACAAGACACCAGCCATCTCACAATGGAGGAATGCAGACTCTTTCTCTGTCTCACTGTCTGACTCTACCTGTTTTTGATACATCTTTCTTTCACTCTTTGTCAGGTCTGAGCTTTCTTAACCTCCCTTGTCTTTATAGTTTCTATGAACCCCCTCTCTACTATCTCGTCTCCTGTCACTCTCCATGCCTTTGGTCTTTCTGCCCAAGCATCATCTGCATAATATTAATACTAATAATATTTTATTTAAAATGATTTTCAAGACACACAAGGTCACTACTGTACACAGAAAAATAGAGTAAAAATAAATTAAAAGTAAAACAATTAAAAATGATAAAATCACAAGCTAATAAGAATACAGCAAGAGTCAACTGCTTTTTAAAAGAGGCGACCGAAGCACAGGAACACAGGCGAGCAGGAATAGTGTAACTAAAAGCCCACAGAATGTAGCCTAGAGGAAAGCACAGAGAGTAAGTGGGTATCGGAAGACAGGAGAGTACATGAAGGTGACTACTGGTGAAGGAGGATAGAGAGGTAAGAAGGTGCCTGATCATGCAAAGTCTTGAAGACAGAAAAATAACTTTATATATTATATGCAAATGAACAGGTAACCATTGTAAATGTGCGTGGGAGTTACATGCTCCCATGATCTGGTGCAGGCAACAACCATTGCAGCTGAGTTCTGCACGTGCTGGAGCTTGTGAAGCCCGGAGGCAGGGAGCCCGTAGAGGACATCATTTGACAACAGTCAAATGATAGTGTGGAATCAAAAATGACACCGAGAACACAATCCTGGGCCATTGAGGATGTGGTCAAATTTGGGATACTTAGTGTGAGCTATCAAACTTTCCTTAGGGTGGCTTCAGAAGCAGTCAGTACGGCCTCAGGTTTATTCATTCATTCATTCACCTTCTTATACACTTAATCCTTTACAGGGTGGCGGGAGAGCCGGTGCCTAGCCAGTGGCATAGGGTGCAAGGCAGGAACAGGTGCCAATCCAACATAGAGCATTAGGTTTGTCATTATTTAATCACAAAAAATGTCCAGCCATCCAAGACTTTGTGTCAGCTGGACAATCGAGCAGCATAGCTGTATGATATGGGAGTCTTATTGATTGAGGGTAGGGTGGGAAGCCATGTTTGGGTGATGTCACTGTAGTCAAAGCAGGTGGAGACAGGAGGAGAGGGACAGAACCCAGACACCCCATACCGTGAGCTACAGCAAAGGAGGATGAACCCATCCATCTTCATTTGAAGGAGGCGTGGGAGACAAGGGGGTCTGGTAATGCTCCTCAGCTCAAGCGGGCCCCTGAGAGCAGCAAAGCATTGTGGGTTCTGCCCTGATGACATGGGAAGGCAAAAAAAGCTATAGGGCAACAAGTGATGAAACAAAATGGAGATGTTTTTGAAGTGATCGATAACATACACGTCCATTTCAGACATATTTTCCCATTCCAAATGACTTTCAATTCTGGCCAAGACTGAGGGTCAACAATGATTGATAACACATTCCAAAATAAAATTCCTGCCCCCAACAGCTCATTAACTTATAAACAGAGTTAGTAACTGAGGTGTTACCATGGAGAGTTAAATACAAAGCGTTTGTGTGAGAGGGCACTGAAGGTCATAGCTAAAGTTATAAACCAGCACAAATATCTGCACAATGATACACCCCCCAAATTACTCCGTTAATACTGCTTACAACAGCTAGCTCTCTGCACAGAGTTTGAAGAGGGGTGTTGAGTGAAAGCAGAGACAAGGAACAGAACCTATCGAGAACTATGTGCACCATAAGCAAAAGTTATGCGGCCCGGCATTACGAGGATAAGCTCACAGACCACAACAGAAAAGAAGTCGAGACGAGGAAGAAAGAGTGAAAACAAGATACACCGGACTAGCAAAGGAACTAAAGGAATGAAACAAAATGCTTTGCATCAGTATGTGCAGTGATAGCACACCACTGGACTGAGCTAGCAACGTAGCAGACAGCTTAGGAAGGAGCAGTGGAGAGGAGAGGGGGGTGTAGATGGAGGAAGGGAGGGAAATCAATAAAGAAGTCCAGAGAGCTGGATGGAGCTCTAAATGGATTAGACTAAGGGAATGTGTTCGATAGGTTATGGCTTTGCTTGAGGTAGTCACTGCAGGCCACGCAGAATACTAATCAGCTCTCCAGCCCTATTTGAGACAAGGGCTTTAGTGCCTGCTCAGCACAAACACAAATCAACATCTTCCTCAAATGACCTTCAGCTCTGCAACCAGGCTCACTCCATTCTGACAGAGAGCAGGAACTGGAGCGTGATCAAATTGGAAAGTTAATTTCAATGCAAGACACAGTATGTTAGCCCTTCAAACCGTACTCTTTGAAGTCTATGGGTTGTACTGACATGTCTTAACTTCCATATTCAGCTGTTTTGTTTCGTCATTTTAAAGAAGCCAAATAATCTGTTAGCCGACCACTGTGGTTACCTGGACAAGAGGTGGCTTCAGAAAAGATTGTGCAGCACGCTTGGCCAATTGACCATGTCTGAGGGAGGGGATGTCAGACAGGGGCATCATCATCTCCTTGTACTGCAAAAGTTCCCCTACCCAGCCCTGGAGTACATGCTCTGAAGTCTGGCATAGGTTCCATATCCTTACCTGAGGTTTAAAACATGGACAATTTTTTTATCAAGGAAATTCTACACCTGCATCCTGCCAAGATCCCCTTCTGGATTTAAGTTATAGGATCATATACTTTTGCTTCTCTCCAAACCACCCACTGTGCACACGCACTGCTCACTACTTTCCCCCCTTTATGGGTAATGTGGCAGTACACCAGTGTACTAAAACATCAAACAAAAGCTACTGCCTAAAACATTTCCACTACTGAAACCAAGTCGTAGGTTGTTGTTGTTGTTTCAAATCCTCAACTTAACAGTAGAACAGAGAGGGAAAGGGAACAGAAAGAGAGAGAAAAAGAAAAGAACCTGGTTGGCATCTGCACTGGGTTTTGGACCAATTCAGTAGCTTCAGGCCTACAAACGGATCAACCACACACTCTCTCTTTTCAACTGACAGCCTTATGATCGTTGCAGCCACAACAGCTCACTGGAAACAATTAGCTAACAAACAAACGACTAAACAAAAACAAATGGCAAGGAACAGTGGCTTCCCTTCTGCTCATGTGCTCATAACAGTTTTCAAGGCAAGCTGCTGTCAGTGCTCCAAACCATCTCTGCTTTTGTAGATCGGCTGGCGTGTGTGTGTGTCTGTGTGTGTGTGTGTGTGTGTGTGTGTGTGTGTGTGTGTGTGTGTGTGTGATGTTTATATATCACTGTGGGGACTAAATGTCCCCACCAGAATAGAAAGGTCTGACATTTTTACCTTGTTCCGTGTGGGGACATCTTGCTGGTCCATTGTGGGAAAACTGCTTTTACAGAAACTGCAACTTTCTTTTATAACAGCAAAAGGGGCAAAAGGATCCAATCAGGCTACCGAGGTCATGGTTAGGGTTAGGTGTAGCCTTAATTAGCTATAGTATTCATTCTATCAATATAAAGTCCCCACCAGGATAGCGAGATAAATGTGTGTATGTGTGTGTGTGTGTGTGTGTGTGTGTGTGTGTGTGTGTGTGTGTGTGTGTGTGTGTGTGTGTGTGTGTGTCCACTGCTTTTTTTAGAAAAATAGCAACTCTTATGTGAAAAACTAAAAGTTACTGAGATTAAGGTTAGGGGTAGGTAAGTGTAGTATTAATTAACTGCAGTAGTGCTTTATTGTCATTCACGTCAATGGAAAGTCCTCACAAAAATAGCAAGACAAACGTGTGTGTGTGTGTGTGTGTGTGTGAGACAGAGAGAGAGAGAAAAAGAGAGAGAGAGAGAGAGAGAGAGAGAGAGAGAGGGTGTGGGTGTGTGCATAGCCAGCTCTCTCATTGGAGCAAGAGTGGTATACAGAGGGCAGAATGGGTCTGGAACAGCCCCAGGTAAGCTATTGCTACAAGAGGCAATGACAAACAGAAACTGAGAGTAAAAGGGAGGGAAGGAGAGAAAGTGAGAGAATCACTCGATGTACTTAGTCACTGGCAGGGGTGGTGACCCGCAGGTCATTGTGGCTAGACCTGATTCTACCTTAGACTCAGCCAACTGGAAACCAGGAGTAAACAACCTCCCTGCACAGAGACCTCACTCTCTGACTCAGTGATGTATCACCATCTCACTACACTTATGTAGTTTTTCCATTTACTTGTTGGTTTCTGGTGGTAATTCTGCAGATCAGATCTGATCAACCTGCTTATGACTTAATCAGCTACAGCCTTTGTAATGTACAATACATAGCCCACTGGTTAATGATTGTTTAAACATGTAGTTGATAATGAAGCATTAAATCACTATTCAAGGGCTTATATATACACACTTTATAGACTAATGTTTGTGGACAGCCCTTATTGAGCTCTGCTATTGCAGTTTAACACTCACTTGTAGCACAGTCATATTATAAAGCATCCATTTCTGGATTCTCCATAGATATACAGTGACTGTAGAGTGGGTTGTACTGAATACCAGAATGACTCAATATGACACATTTATGGGCTTCCAACAAGTCAGTTCATCAACTTTCTGCCATGCTGTCCTTTCAACATTTGTCTATATAGTGTAGATACACCAGTCCATCATAAAACCAATAACAGGTGAAGTGAATAATGTGTGAATATTATTTTGACATATACCACCAACCTACACATTGTTGCAGACCAAGTACACCCCTTCATGGCGACAGTATTTCCTAATGGGAACAGCTTCTTTCCGCAGGTTCATGTCATTTAGGAATGGTTTGAGGAACAATGACAAAGAGTTCAAAGTCCAATATACAAACAAGTCCAATCCATGACAGCCCCACCTCACAGTTGCCCGAAGGCACCACCAGGACTCGAACCCAGGTCACAAAGGTACGGGGCTAGCATGTTAGGTTACTGTGCCACTGAAGCGGCAGAAAAAAATCTTTCTATGTATTTTGTGCCTAATTCCATTAATATTTATATAATTCTATTTTACAGTATATTTAGTTACAAAGGTGCCATGTGAACATTTGTAACTCCCTTGTGGCTATGTTGTGTTTTTTAATTACTTGTTTTCTTGTTGTTTCAGCATTGGCATAATGACCATATATAATTATTTCAGTCTAGTTACTAAGACACAAATAGAAAATACAGTAAATTTGTACATAAAACAGGTCTTCTACAAGAACAAAAATGCTTCTACAGGCACGTCAGCATTTAGAGTGACCGCCCTTAGCACTAAGTACATCTTGAACTCTTTAGGAGAGACTGTCCTGAAATCTTCTGTGTAATTTTCTTGCATATTATACCAGGCTTCTTCCAGCACTTCCCAGAGTTCTTCTTTAGATTTAGTCTTTTATTTCTTTCTCTTTCCAGGTGATCCCATACTGCCTCTATAATATTCAGATCTGGACTCTATGGATTATTTTCTGTTTTTTTAATAGTGCATACAAATTTCCTGTACTCTCTGGTATTCTAATAAAGAGACTGAGAAATAATTATATATGGTCATTATACCGTTGCTAACACAACAAATCTAACAGTGGCCTAAGACTTTTGCACAGTACGGTGGATTCTGTCTTGTCTAGTTATGTAAGCTTATGTAAGCTACGTTGCTAGTACATGCACGTGTAACACATTCGCAAAGCAAATTTCACTCATTTCTTAGAATAAAGTATCTGTCTACTTTTGATTTAGTGATTTATATACAGCCAAATGAATATAGCCTTTATTTCAGTTAATCATTAAACTGAGTAGTAATAAATAATGGTTATTTTAACATTGAGCTATATAACTGTAATGATCAATCAAACCGGCTGTAACTCGGATTTTATTATCACTACCACAAATAAAATTTTTATCCCAACATATTTTTAATACATAAATCTGCAAAGGGAGTGTAATAATCGCTTGGTTGTCTGACCAATACATCCAGAGCTCACAAGAGGCATGGAGGTTACAGGGTACCCCCAATCCCTCTGCTCAATTCCCCCTCCACTTCTGACCTGCCCCTATGTGCCCCGAGCCACCTCTGTGTTTTCACAGTGCTCAATTTAACTTTTAACACCCGCCGCATCTCAATTTCACTTCAGGACACCCGCCGTACCTTTTAGCCAAGGTCCTGACGCAGGGGCAAATAGCCAAGCTGTGCACTCATAAACAGACCTCTTTAATAAGCTACAACAAATAAGAAATAATCCATCTGCCACCTGGATAATGCAAATGCAATACGTGTGCATCTTTATAGACAAAGAACGAAGAGAAGGCCCATGGTGCTGTAATTAATGGAAATTATTCTAATGCAGTTTATCTACTCATTCAAAAAAACCTCTAAAAATAGTATATTTTTCATTGATTTCAAAACATACCACAAGACAAACTTGCCTACATGGATTGTATATGACTGTAATACAATCATAATGATTTCTAAAAGCTTAAAAGGAAGAACAAATAATGGACAAAGGCCTTCAAAAAACAAGCATGGTACAGCATAAATCCCACTACTGTACATCGAAAATATGATGTACTAACATGAAGTGCCAGACATCTGTAAGAAACCCAGTGCCAGAAAAGGTACATTTTTGGAATGAGTAAAATTCATCACGTATTTCATACCCAATGCACGTGTTCATTTCAGCAATGGGTTTCAGTGTTTATCTAATAAAATATGTGAAGAATCTAAAATAAAATAAATTGCATGAAATGAAGCTAAAATACATTGATCAGTTTTATGTTTATTTTAATATTTCTTTACATATTTTTTGTTTTTGGACTAATACTTCTTCATTCTAAACATAAAACATAAACAACTAAATAACTCTCAAATGTTACAAGGAATCATAAAGGAACTAGACTTGTCAAACTAAAAGCATAAGTGTGGACCGGTATCCAAAGCTAAATGTGACTGTACTGCTCCTAAATGAAGTGTGCGTTATGAGTTGTGAGTTATGAACTGAAAGCAGGGTGAAATGCTCATCATTTCACACGTCTTGACATGACTTGCAGAGCCAGTGAGGAAACGAATCACTGGAATTTTTGAAAGACGATCGCATTCTTTAATAGCAGTACACTGCTTGCTGAAAAGCTGTGCGAAGCTACCTAAGTGCTTTTGGCCGCAGAAAACTGTTTGCTTGGCGCTATTGTATAATGTCTGTAAGGATGGACCTGTGCCATCGTAAGAAGAATCCACACTTCTTAAATGTTGAAATGTTTTTTGTTTGTTTTCTTTCCTGTAAGGAATATAACGTACAGCCTTGATCGGCAGGACAGATAACGCTGACTGTGATTGGAATAATTTTGAGAAAGAAGGGGGCTGAATGGCACACATGCCAGGTACCTAGGCTGACACAATGGCACAGAGGCTGGGCATGGCACACTGCCCTACCCCCACTCTGATAAGTGTTCGACTGGGCATTCACCATGGTACTAAAACACAGTCCGTTTAGCTTAGCTTGATTCACGAACACAAAGCCGAACGCTCAGTGCTTCCTCCCTTGCTATAGACGTGTACCAATTTTCCACTGTGTCCATGTACAGTTATGGCAAAATAATCCAGTTCAAGCTAACAGTGCTTATGCCTTCATGTTCTATGGCATGCTGCTTACCACTTAGTTGTTGAATTGGCATCAGAGTGGTTTTAAAAAATAGGACGAGACAGACAGCCGCTGTGAAAATCTTTAATACTACTTTTTGTGACCAGATTTTGTTAATGACATGGCTGATTAGTATGAATTCTGAAAAATAAATCATAGCAGTTGCCAATTTGCCCATGACAAAAACTTTCCGCCATGCCCACTGCATTGCAGATGCCAACTAACGAATCAAAGGCATGCAAGCAGACAAAGAGGATTTGATGCCAACCGCCATTCCTCCATCAGTGGCACTCTTCATGCCACCCTCCTCACACAACACAAACAAAATGGCTGCCCTGAGTGTGCTGGTACAATGGGAGGGCATTGTGTAGAGATGGGCACCGGGTCAAGGGGGTAAAGTGTGCTGCTCTAACATTTTGAACTGCAAATCAGAGAACACACCAGAGTGCACCGCTTTTATTCTGAATGTTAATAAAATGTTGCCAGTGTCATAAAGCACAATAAAAAGTAGCAATATTTCTGGGTGCCATTATTGGTACTTTTACCTTTTAAAAATGTTTTACATCATATACATTGGCTATCCTTTATATCAGGAAACAAAAGTTTTTTGGGTTTTTTTACCAAATAAACTGACATAATAAGTGTTCTCTAAAATTTGAGTTGCAAATACTAAATACATTTCCAACAGAGCAGTTCTAAAGTTTTTATAATAATACGAAGGGCTCTGGTTTCTGCCACTCTGCTCAAAACAGTGTGGGAGATTTAAGCAGCAGATGAGTGCCCGGCATCAGACAAAGACAAAAAAGAGGCTGCGATGCCAACCCTGGTGCCAGTGGCAACCATTATTGTCCCTCCACTATGCCTTCTGCTTAGGCTGGCACTTCGCTCATACAAAATGGAGGCACTAAGCCTGGTGATAACCCACCTCCTCCCGCACACATTTAAATGCATGCAGGCTCGCACATACTACAAAACAAAAATTGTTTTAATATCTCAGTTACAAAAAGGAAATTGAAACAGTTGAATTACCTGAACAGTTGTGATAATTACACGTTTCATAACAGGAAGAGATGACTAGCATTTTCAGTTAGGCATAATTGCGATGGGAGAATACAATGCAAACTATTGAACCTTTCAAGGAAATACACCATTAATTAATCTTCTTTTTGTAGGGCAGCATTACATATCATTCATATTTACCTCTAATTAAACCTTTAAAGTAAAGTATTTGACTTACTTCATCAGTTATACTGTTTTAATATCTTAAGGTGTAGTATAATCATTAAATATATATATATATATATATATATATATTATATATATATATATATAATATATATATTATAATATATATATAGATTATATATATATATATATATATATATATATATATATATAGATAGATAGATAGATAGATAGATATATAGATAAATACTTTTATATATATATAGATCTGCCTAACGTAAACCTATGTAAGTTGCATTTTCTCACATTTAGAACCCGAGAGTACTCTGATATGAAATTATAAAAGCTAATTTTTTAAAATGCTGATGTAATAGTAAAATCCCAGCCAAACCTGACAAGAATATGAAGCTTTTAACTGCTATAGGAATACTTAAAAACAAATTCTTAACATATATAAGAGATTCATCTATTCGCATTACATTTTTTGTTGTGGGGAGTTTAGTTATATCGAATGCAAATTTTTACATTTTGTTTTCACTAGACCGCTTTCTTAATTACTGGCTCTTAAAATGTTTTGGGTTCCCACAGTACTACAGTTAGTAGATAGGTTGAGTTAAGTTGAGCAGGTCTGAGTCACCCAGGTTGTAGTAAGGTGAGTCCCTGCCATCTCTATGCCACTGTTTCCCTGTACTCACCTTGATCCTGAACGTAGTAGGCCAGGAACAGGTCGAGCTCCTTGACCGACACGGTGATGTGGTGTGGCTGGACACAGAGTGCCTGGTTGGTGCAGTGGGGTGATTTGACTAAGCGTTCTCCGTCCGTGCTCTCCAGCGGGATGCCTTTGAACAGGATCACCATCACCAGATCTAGCCGCCACACTTTATCCGCCTGGCGCAGGCAGTCTATGCGGCGGATTTTGCCCTTCTGGTCGGGATTGGAAAGCACGCAGCATGGGTGCTTCTTGCCAGTCACACTGAGCACAAAGTCCTCGCGGTACTCCTGCCGGATGTCCTTGCGCAGCTTGGCCAGCAGGCGCGATGCCCACTTCTGCTTGATCTCGGGCTTCTCACTCAGCAGCTCGTCCTTCACGGCGCGTTCCTCGTCCTTGGACATGCGCTTCTCGTGCTTTTTGAAGTACTTGCGTTTACGTGCTTGCAGGTTGAACCAGGTGTAGGCAATGGAGCGCACATGAGGAAGCAGTGCCTCAATGAATGGATGGAACTCATCCTGAAAAAAAGAGCACGAAAGAGGGAGAAAATATGGAAATAAGTGAATGGGAGCAGAAGTGACCTTTTGGCATAGGTTCCCTAATCAAGATCCAAGAGTCTATATAGTCAAATACGAAGCAGAAAAAACCGCATAGGTCTCAGAAAACAAAATTTGAAAAAAACTATTTACACAGCATGACAAAAAGAGGAAAGTAGGCACTTAACAGCAGTTAAAGACTCAAACCGCAAAAGCCCTTTAAACAATTCCACACAGTAAGCAAATACAAACACGAGACACAAATATTCACTCCGAAGACTTGAACTGATCGTGTCAGCGGCATTTTGCAATTTATGGAGATCTTCTTACTCGAACTTAAACTTCCTAAAACATCAGAGACCACAACAAAAAGCGAGTTTGTCTACCATATTGGCTGAGGTTTTCAAGACAGCACTGGTCTGTATGGGGCTGCAGGTGTTGCAGGCACACGGGAGGAGGATACCACTGTTTACCCTTGTTGGCTCGCACCGTTCCAGCACACAGCAAACACTTAGATAAGCAGTGCTCACGCTCTCCCCATCGCCCTCTCTCTCCCTCTCTCTATCTATCTCCGAGCATGCTTCAAGCTTAAGCCATACGCGCCGGTGCACCAGAGCTTGTGCCCCTCACGCTTACAGCTATCATATCAAACAAGCCTGCGTTCCTTCAGTGGTTTTACCTCACGTCCCTGCGGCGGCCCACACAAGCCTTTCTAACAAAGCGCGCAAAGACAAGGGTGCAGAAAGAATCTATTAATGATAAAAGCTCATGAAAAAAACATCTGCCTCACCAAAAGCAAACAGGCATGTACTCGAGGTAAGTCCCTGAAAGAGCGCAATGGGAAAATAAATAAGAGGAAAGTTTTCGATTCCCAGCAGTGAATCTGCTTTGCCGTCGGGGCATATTGCGGTCTAAGACGGTCACTTAAGTTGTTAGCAGAAATGTGTGGCAATTATTCCAACCCCCTCTTAAAATCAAACCAAGACGGACAATGAAAACAGCATCTTGGCACAAATCAGACATTCCTCCTGCTCCAAAGCTCTGGCATTAAGAAAAACTACTGTAAGTATTAGCAGGCTATGGGCTTCATTCACAAGTGTCTTAAACAGCACAAGCCTTTTGTCCCCTTTTTCTTCTGAACCTTGTTCTGATATATTACATGGAACGTCAAGTAAAATGAACAGTCCATGTTCCATAGTAACATTCACAGTGTTTCACATTTCTGGTCTTGTAATATTACCATCTATAAAATGAAAAACAGTAAGCAAAACAAAAATATTAAGAGTAAAAGCATAAATATCACCATAAGCCATAAATAACACAAAAAGTCGCATACTATTTTCAAAACTGTGCCTTTACCTGAGTCAGTAAGTGAGGCTCATGCATTTTCTATCAATTAATTAAACTACAGTCTGTTCATTAACCTACACAGAAGTGTAGATACAGTGCAAGAAACGAGCACATATTGATATAATGTTTCAAATCAAAGATTTTTCAGAGACACAATTAAATGACAAAGTCAAAAACTAAATATGTTTTAGCCTTTGGAATCACAACAAACAGATTCAATTATCCTAGACATAACTGAGCTCATTCACTGTTCCAAATATGCACGGAACACTGAATTACTCCTGGAAGAGTTCAACCAGATTGGTCTTTACTCAGGCCAATGCAGCTTTTTAGGAAACCGCAACCAGTACTGCACTCCCTATTTCTCCCATTCACCACATATCATTCACACACGAAACATCAATGCTCATCCACCGATCAGAGACCACTCAACTCAGCAACAAACCTGCACAAGTCGGTAGTGTTAATAAAAGTTAACTGCAAAAGTGGGATCTCCTTGTGTTTTTTCTCTCCTATTTCAGGTGTCTCATTGTGGATTTATTTTTCTTATATAGAGAAATTTGGCACACATAACATGTATCTTCTCATAGACGCAATCTAGGACTTTTAGTTACAATTTCAATCAGGTTTTATTATCAGCAAAGAATCATTTACCCTAAAGTCCAGCTTAAAGGTTCAGCAATGTATCTATGTATGTTTTTGTTCCTTTGAGGGAGCTATAGCATATCACAGTCCTCAACTGATTTCGGCCTCACAGCTTCACTGTCCTATTGCCTCCATATTTGAATGTAAAAATGTAAATGATTACAAACATTCAAAAGGATTCTTTAGATGTATGCAAAACAAAAATATTACACTTATGGGCCTCTAAGGATACATATGGCATGAGAGTTTCATAACAACTAAACTATAACATAGATATTAATAATAAAAATCTACATCACAAAAAGTGTCATTACTTTAACATGAAACTTGACCAAATCAAAATCCAGAAATGTACTCCGTAAGCTTTTTGGGAAATCAGATTGTTGCACAGAATGATCAGATATAAGGACACAGAGATCCAGATAATCAACCTAAGGTTAAAGAACTTCTGCCTATGAGCTCTCATTTAGGGAATAATCACACAATGAATAGGTGATCAGATAACTGACCAGGTTTAAACAGTTCTACAGCTTATATTACCTTATATGACTTTCTATAAAACTTATTCTTAATTCAACCACCTAAACCCTGTAGACTGCCGGATCTCATCGAAAGTGCTCTGTATTCATTTCTGCGCTGCGTGTGCGCCAGGATCAGCCCTTCTTTGTACTAAACCATATCTCAGTCAATCACTCGGTGGTGCCAAGGAAAATATAAACAGTAAAATTGTGTCAGCCAAAGCTGGAGGACTCCGTCCAAACGCTCAATCGGCTTTATCGCTGTTTTCATCTTAATTCACTCGGCGAGTCAAACTCAACGCGCTTCTGGCCAAATACACTACGAAGAGAAAGCCAAAGCGCCGTCCAAAAACCACCGGGATACGATAGCAAGCGCTTTTTACTGCTTTAAACGATCGTTTCAGGCTTTGAAAGATGCCCAATATGTTTTTTAAACGTGTGTGATAAAAGTATGATTTTATGCGAAAGTATACCCAGCGGTTTACGCACGGTAGGCTCATAAACTCTCCACCTTGTCTGGTGGAGAGTTTAAAACAGCCACATACGAGAGCACAACTAGGCAGTAGCACTAGATGATCCTTTCAATGATCAGTGAACAAAATGCTAACCTTAAAGTCTACAACAGAAATGAACATCGGTCGATCGCGCGCTAACACACCAGAACACCATTGTTGATTTAACGGCGTTTCCGAGTCCAGCTCGGAATACTGAACTGGCGTAAGAGTGCGTCAATTTTGCATTAAAGACTCAACATTGGACTGATCTGTCACGAATCAACTGTCCGAAAGATCGCAATAATAAGTAGTTTTCCCTCAAACTTGGAAGCGTTACGCACGACCTGCAGCAGGCGCGCACGCTTCAGCCAATAAGCACGAGCTGCTGAACAAAATCCAAAAACCTGATCAATAAGTCAACCGTAAAGGTCTACCTGCGTCAGACAGATCGGTGAATACATCATGCCCTTGGCCGCCAGTGCAGATAAGATCGATCGGTCACCAAAGTCCGCACACGGATACTATCGCCTCATTCTCCCAAACCCCGTGCTGCACCGTGCACGGCCGACTGGAACTTGTCCTCATTCAAAAGCGAGCGCAGAGCTCTATCCGAACCCCGAGGTCGCAGATCCCAGCTAGATCATTTGAAGATTCCCACGAGAGCTTAAGAGACACAAAAGAGTGAAGCAGCGCTCCTTCAGAAAGCCTCCACATCGACAGAGCGCGAGCTGCAGGCGGACTGAGTGAAACCCCCCGCTGCTGCACTCTGATGCTTCTTTAAAGGGGAAATCTGCAAGAATGTCACAAGTGCAGAACGAAACCTAGAAGGCGCCAAATATTTGCTTTTCAAACTTCATATATCAAACGGTAACACCCTCCGGTCTGCTGGATTCTAACAAATCAGTCTCAAGATTTTTTTTCATATCATTACAAAGTCATACTCCTCCTCTTCCAGCAAACGCGTTCCATACCACACAACCCACCTTCAGATCTCCCTCTGTAACCACAAAGGATTATGGCAATTTTCCCTCTCTTTTCCTTTCCTGCATTACGAATTATGCCACACATGTCTGGCCTTACCACAATAATTTGTAAACAGAGTTACATGCACAGAAAGCAATTCATTACCAGTAACCAGTGCATTATTTAGACACTCGTGTAGTTTCATGACTGAATAACCAAACCATACTGGCAGATCATTAATAACTACGAATGAACACATTTGATAACAAATTCCACATCATGGCTGGTGACATGCACAATTCAAACTGGCTCATGCTTTTAAATTGTTTTCTTCATGTTTCAACAAGCTTGTGTAATTTTTTAAAAGTTCAAGTCAACACAAATTGCCTGGAAGGTAAATACCATATCAGAATTACAACAGCACTAAACAACTGCTATAAAAAAAATGTGGTGAATTTGGGGGTTCCATAGCACCTTGTTGATAAAGACCTGTCTGCAAGACCTCCAACAATTATGTTCTGTTCGGATATCCTACATAACACAGACTCCTTAATGGTCATCTCCTTTGTGTTTCAAGTCATCCATACATTGCCTGAGCCACATTCTGTCTTTTCACACTGCTAAATGCACCTACTTCAGCAATTCTTACTAAAATGGTGTTATGAATCTGAGGGTTCCATAAAGCATCTTCGAATTGGCCTATATGCAGAAATGAAGGCAATTTCTGCTAGTCTATCCATTTACATCACTTGGCACGAATGGGACACAAAGTACTGAGTGATCTAAGGGTCTTGTTCAAGGGTCCATATTAGCAGCTTGGAAATGTTTATACTTGAACCTTAGACCTTCTGGTTGGTAGCCCAGTATCTTAACCGCTGCTTGACCACTGTGATTTTACCATTGTTATCAAAGTGATGTACAAATTATATGGTCTCACATGGTACAATCCAAGCAATTAACAGACCATCAGCTTCACTCAGGTGCCCAACAGCAAAAGCCTGATAATGCTGGGATTTGAACTTCTCTAAAACTCTTTAATAGTTCTGGGGAGACGTCTTGTGAAATAGTTCGAAATGTACAAAACATATTCTAAAGAGTTATTGAAAGTGTTGTGCCACCTAAAAATGACTTCCAGAAATGGTTCCACACAGATCCCATTTGGTTGCTGCTAGAATCTTTTTTTTATTTTTTTTATTTTTTGAAGACTGTAGCGTAGCTCTACTCAATGCACACAACGACTGATCATCCGGTGAAAGATTCACCTACAGATATACCTACAGATATCAGATCACGTGACTCTTTGATAAGGCATCTGACAGATTCTGATCAGTTGACCTACGGTTCTACTTTGGCGGCCTTTCCAGAGAGGACAGAAAACAGAGATCTACCGAGGTGGTACAGGTTGTCCCGGGAGAGCAGCGAAGACAGGATCGCTGTGTTTGCGAGACTAATAATCATTAATCATGTCGTAATCTGGTGTCAAAGTCGACAAAACCTGGCTCACTCCAGCACCTGCGCCGCTAAAGTCCACGTTCCGTCCGCAAAGCAAAGAGTCTCGGTGAAACATTTCACTCAAGGTCAAAGCGCTGCGAGTTAAAATTAGTGCGTTCACGAACGCTTTTACATGCAACCTGATTTTAACACTTAACCTATACTATACCAACAGCAATGTACTAAACAGGTTCAGACTGGAAGTGTCACAAAGTTGCATAAACAGATCAAATACTCGGATCTATACTGCGCGAACTTGGCTGCAATCGAAGCAGAACCAGTGTTGTACACTTGGCTAAAGCACAAGTCGCCCGAGTATTCACTCTCCGTGCCAAAAGCGCAGCGCTATTTAAGCGGGGGCGAGTTCGCTAAAAGCAGGAGACATGCCAAGAGCTGACTGATCTCTTCAGGCGCAAACTCTGCCACCGACTTGTACCACACGACGGTATGACCCACACAGGAAAGCTGCCAACACAACATAAACAATCCGAGCAGCATGCACCAAGCCCACTTCACTCAACTACACAACGATCCCGCGTCTCCACAAGCTGCACAACACAACAGCATGAATTCAACCAAACTATTCACAAAACATATGATAGTCCACAATAACGTACCATTGCACTGTACTGCATGGGTTTAAAAGGGTGTCCTGGAGGCCGTGTGAAACTGCAGCCGGTGTCTTCACATGTCTCGGGTTTGGAAAACAGGGGAAATGTGCTTTTAAGATTTTTTCACGCTCTCAAAATGAACACCGGAAGAGAATTCTTGGCAGACAGGCGAAATCAAGTCAGCGAGCACCTCAGATTTTTTTTTCTAATCTTCCTTCCTCTGCGACTCAGACTTTTGGAGAGGTTTTCTGCGGCGGACTTGAACGCGGTCCAGAAGAGGCTGAGTTTTGGAACTGGACTCGTCTGCGCCTCCACTTTCCCTGTCTGTCTGTCTCTCTGTCTGTCTGTCTGTCTGCAGCCGCTGCGCGAGTCTCTTGGAATCGGCATTCTCGCCTCTGATTGGCTGAGGCGCGACTGGCCCTGCGCCACTCGCTTCCGCTCGCGCTATTTGCATAAGGACATGCGGCAAAGTGCGAAACAGAATCCAACATAATGAACTGCGCTCCTTTTTCCTGCGATCTACCGATCACACACTCTTTATAAACTTAATACTAATTAGATCAAATCTGATGGAAGCACACGGCAGAAAAAAGAAGTAGCCTATGTAGCTTAAAAACAACAATAATAATGAGTATAATAAAATAATACGCTAGTTGTCCATTTTATCCGCAAAAAAAGCATTTGCTTTACTATACCATAATAAAGCAATTGCTATTATTTTCCCCAACTCGTCATTTTTAATGGTGTTGTAAAATTTTAGGCTACTGTCATAGAAATAGAAGTGCTATTTACATACTGCTGGCAGAGACGTTTCATGAGCACAATGATGGCACAGATCCAGACCTCAACAACTTCAACAACTACCATCCCAAAACCACACTCTCTATTCCGGGAGACGGATTAAGCGTGTCTATCATCACCAGCATGAGTACATGGTACAATGTACAAATAGCCTATACGAATATAAACATACAGGGGGACTCTTTCTCGAAATAGACATGGAAATAAATATTTACCAATAGTCTACATCAGTATTAACATATGGGTTTATGCTATTTTCGAGGCTGATAAAGAAATAAGTAGCATATATACATATAGTCCGCATGAAGATAAACACGGTTTATACATTTTATTTTAAAATATACATTTTAATCATTACTAAAATGTATACGACATCAAAACTGCCATGCAACATGCGTGTGATATGCAACAAAATAACAAATAAAATAGGAAAACATAGAGATGGCACAAATCAATTCATTCTACATAATTCTGGCAACATATTCACTAATTTATTATTAATTATGCTCAGTTTAACAGGTGATTTTTCCTAGTGTGGGTTTGTCCCAAACGTCGTGATTGCAGCCTAATGCGTTTGCTTCTGGTAAGTCTGATTTTAAAAAAACGTTTATTAAATATACAAATATAGAAAGTCAATATAACCACTGATTTTTTTTCCAAGTAAAATGCATCCCCTATTTTATTTGTATGAAATAAATAGCCTAAATTACAAACGCATTACTGAAAATGCTCCAAGCGCTAATATTGCGCACATTTGCATTGCCTGATTTACTTTACATTTATATTAAAGAATTACTGCATTTATAATATTCAGAGTCAGTGGCAATATCATCAAGATACATTAAAAAAAAGATTTGGAACAAATAATAGCTCAGCAAATCCTTGTGCTGTTCGTAATTGCTATTTACGCAGTTTGTGTAATCCGACCTCAGAATTAGTTATAAAAACAAACCGCATAGAGCTGTGATGCAGGGGAAGAAGTATAGCTCCGTACTAAGCACACAGATTAAGTAACAGGCACAAAAAGAGCTGAGTTTATTTTCGCACAGCCTACAGTGCGGACAGTAACCGCTGCATTGTGGCGCAAGTGCAGAGCGCACCGCGTTCAGGACACGCTCGCTCAGAAAAAGACGTATATATAAAGAGGGAACAGCTCACGTCTGGAAGAGTGGAACAACCGCCGTATGATATCAGGAATTAGATTTTAATTCGCGCAAATGGTCGCACCTGACAAAACAAACAGCCTAAGAGAAAGAGAGCTGACTTGGCTGCGGTGGGAGGGCGGGCGCAGCGGCCAAGTGCTCGAACTGCCGCCAACTTTCACACGAAGCGCACAGGACAGATTCTATGAACTACTTCGTTGAAATAAAGACGTTTAATCAGCGTTTATTTTGGACGCAAGATTCTTTGAGTTTGGTCTGTGCGTTGAGGAGAAAAAGGAGAGACAGGGATTGCGCTTCGGTCCTGCAAGAGTCGCTTCTTCACTCTGCGCTACTAAAACATAAAAGAATGGCACTGCGCTCTGTCCTTCAGAGTTGTAGGCGTGCTAAGTCTGACCGCAACTTTTTAAAGGCTTTTATCACCTGCAACTCCCGTTCACATCAGCCCACGGCTTTCTGTGCCACGCGCGTTGATTAATCGTTGTGGAAACTGCGGCTGATACAGGACTTCTCCAAAGTCCGAGACTATTCGCACAGATGGAACCCAGAGAGAAACCGTACAACGCAAAGGAGTTACGGTATACTCTATATATGTTTCACTTCTGCTATAAACTGTGACATCTTTGCAAAGCCAAAAAGCAGAGCTTTTCCCGGACGCCAGTAATAAAGCTGAACTTCTGTGCTGCTGTTTCTTCGCACTGCTCATTCCATTCTTAACATATGCGTATAATTAATGAATAAACCTTTCATTGATGAAACTACTGTTACGTTAGTTCGAAGTGTATTTTTTTATTTTTGGCATATCCAAAAAGAAGACCTTTACCTTTTAACTGATACCGATATACAGCTCACATTTAAGCATTTAGAATTGTGGTCAAATAGCATGTTTTGTTGATTTCCTAAGTCAAAAACAACTTGACTCAACCCATACTTGGATGTCTTACGTTTTTACAAACTGTAATTCACTATTATGAAGCCAATCGAGATTTTAAAATCATCTTTGAACAACTAATCACACAAAAATTTTCAATATCTTAAAAATGTATGAAATGTTTAACACATATGTTGTACTTATGTATATTCCCTTCAAAGGTTGTGTTATTTTCATTTAGAAAATAAACAAAAAACACTTGATGTCACCAGAGGTGCCCAAGTTTTTTTTACTATGTAAATGCATCATTTATATTTATATTAAATGTATATTAAATCTGTAGGCTATATGCTATCAATACTGTAGCAAACACCTATGGTTAAAAGACTAACAATGCAGTTCATCATTAAGCCTTGACCATTAAACATGCTGCTTGTGTTTCTGTGAACATTTTAGTTCATGATCTTCACTATAATTCACTAGAATGTCTGGGTGATTCATTCATGTCTGATACAGATGAATAATTTAAATGTTATTGCCCTAAAATAGCCTAAAAGATCAGTGATTTTATTGTAAAATTGCCATTCACTCTTAAACCTGCCGCAATAATAAAAAGAATGCTGGCATACTGATTGTTATTGTATTTGAGACTTGTTTATTTGTCAGATTTTTTATCATTACTATTACACTTTACCAGGTTCTACACAAGCATTTTTCTAGAATAAAATTGTAAACCATTATCACCTGTACACCAGACCATCATCAGTAATCATCATGCCAATTAAGTGTATGTTTGATGTTCTTAAGTTTACATGAGTAGCAAAATTATTCAGTTTTCAGCAAAAATATATTTTCTTTGTGTTTTTTTGGTTAGGTTATGATGGTTAGGATTAGGAGGATTCATTTCATGATTAGGTTTACAATGCTGTACCTGAAAGCAGGTAATATGGGGTAGGCAGATGGATTTACATAATGAAAGATTGAAAAGATTTATCTTATAAAAGATAAGGAAGTGAGTGTGTGTGCGCTAAAAGAATCATCAGCACTTAGCTCCCAGCAATACAGAACATTTATAACGCAGATCAGCAGTTAAAGAAATACTCATACCAGCCAGGCTGGCACCAATAATTATTCCATGGTCAAAATCACTAAGAAACAAAATCATATTTATTCTCTATTCTGATGGTTAATGCGTACATTTCCTAAAACTGATAGCCTGTATATGTAGGATTTTATGCGTTGCATCACAAGACTGGCTTCATAGAAATTGAATGAGTAGGCATAAAGGCACTAATGAAGTGTTCAGTGAGTGTATGCTTGTGTAGCTTTCCCATCATTCAGTAGTGTTATACTGCAATATACACGGCTAAAAATAAACTTTTTGTGCAATATTTGTTGAGGGTGTTTTTATTTTTGTTCCAATTACATATATCACATGTTTATGCCTACTGTGATGTTTTTGCGAGAGAATATGCAAGTAAGAATTCCACTGCATACTGTATCACTGTACTTGTGCACATGACAATAAATATAAACATGTGTGTGTGTCTGTCTGTTTGCCGGTCTGTCAGGGGATATTAAAGCACCCATATAAGCTAAGGTCATGCAGGCAATAAGTAAGAAAAGAAAGACATTAATTAATAAAAAGGGTAATATGTCAGATAAAATGGTTGATTTTGTTCCTATTATAAATTTAGTTCATTTGCTGCATATTTATCGATCTATTTTCCCTTCTATAAGTATAATGTTCATTTTATACAAATGACTTTTACACAAACACAAAGAACACAACCCAGACCTCTTGAATAAAGATCGTTTAGGTTTTTTTAAGTTCAGGTAGGCCACAGACTAGGTTACATAGTATTGTAACCTCACAACAACTGCAGTGGTTTTTTTGTGCACAAGAGTCTCTCTTTAAGAACCAGACATGTACAAGCCATGTTTACCATTAGTCATATTAAAATGAAAAAGCTTCCCCTTAGTCTACATGGAGGATGTTTGGTATCCTACATCACATGCATTATTGGTATCACATAGGTCAGTGTAACTGGATAAAATCCAACACTAGTCCAGCATTTCAGACTATGTTGGCCCCAGTACTGATATTTACAATAATTTACAATGAATATTGGACAGCTAATGCTCAGTCATTCATTCACTTTCTTAACTGCTTAATCCTGAGCAGGGTCATGGGGACAGCTAATGCTGCATAACATAAAACAGTCATCTGATGATAGAAACCTTCTCTGCACATACACTATATATGGGGAAAAAATGGAGTCCCTACTAATTAGTGATTTCTGTTATTTCAGCCACACTCACTGGTGGCTGAAACAGAGTCATAATATGAAGCATCCAGACTTGAACTCTCCATAGGCAAACAGTGGTAGCAGGCTGGCTTGTACTGTACAGCTCAATGACTCACAGTATAACTTTTCATAACGTTTCATAACGTTTCCACCTCCACAACATGCCAGGTCATCAACTTTCAGCCCTGCTCTCCTAAAACATAGTCCATAAAGAAATAGTTTGCTAACTTGTATTGAAAACGTGGCTGGCTTACACAGAGCCCTTGCCTTAACTCTAGCCTAGAAATGTCAATAGGACTTACTGTATAACAGTAGTGTCCGACTTCGCAGTCACGTTCCAAATATAGTGAAAAAAGTGAAAAAAGTTCCTAAAAGTGTGAAAGTTGTTGTAGCAGCAAATTTTTGGTTGTCCAGAAACTTGTAACAATGTAGTACAGCATATTACTTTATAGCAAACATCCCAAATGGTGCCTTATCCTAGGATCTTTCAAAAGGCAAATGTTATAACCTGTACTCAGATCGTTAGATTTGTTGTGTTTTTATCTCTTTCTCTGTGCGGGCATGTCATGTGGGTCTCAATGTGTCGGAGGTCGCTGACATCATGTCTGCTTCTTCTGTGTTAAGGAGCCAGCGTACTGAAGCATTCATTAGTGTTGTCCTTCCAGCTTCATGTCTGTGTTTTGTGTCTGAAATGCTGGTGTGCCCTGGCACTCATTTAAACCTTCTTTGGATGCTGATGCGTGTCGCTAATGTATTTTTCAGGCATCCTTCTCTCGCATGTTGTTGTGTTTGATACATGTGATTCTGCCCATTCTGACCCTTATTATATGCTTTCGCCCTGGATTTCAGACGCTGGCTGCATATAGGTTTTGTGTGGTCTTCGAGGTTGTAGGTGGTGGCATTGTTGGACATGCTCTCCCCTTCTCTTCACCCTTTTCCTACTCTGTCTTCCCAAACCTAGCCAGGGATGTAACAAATTTAGTGGCTTGTCTGGGATTCCTCTTAATATTTAAAAGAATGTTTCTCAACCTGCCCAATCTCTGGGGTAGACAGAACGCTGGTTGTTTCTGAGAATCCAGTTTTGCAGTTTTGATCTGGTTAAATGAGATGTGGGTAGAGATTACAGTGGGGCAAAAAAGTATTTAGTCAGCCATTGACTGTGGAAGTTCTCCTACTTAGAAAGATGAGAGAGGTCTGTAATTTTCATCATACAGTGGGGCAAAAAAGTATTTAGTCAGTCACTGATTGTGCAAGTTCTCCTACTTAGAAAGATGAGAGAGATCTGGAATTTTCATCATAGCTACACTTCAACTATGAGACACAAAATGAGAAAAACAAATTCAGGAAATCACTGTGGGATTTTTAAAGAATTTAATTGTAAATTATGGTGGAAATAAGTATTTGGTCTAAAACAAAAGTTCAACTCAATACTTAACATAACCTTTGTTGGCAATGACAGAGGTCAAACGATTCCTGTAAGTCTTCACCAGGTTTGCACAAATATTTTGGCCCATTCCTAAATGCAGATCTCCTCGAGAGCAGAGATATTTTGGGGCTGTCGCTGGGCAACACGAACTTCAACACCCTCCACAAATTTTCTATGGGCTTGAGGTCTGGAGACTGGCTAGGCCACTGCAGGACCTTGAAATGCTTTTTACGGAGCCAGTCCTTTGTTGCCGGAGCGGTGTGTTTGGGATTATTGTCATGCTGGAAGACCCAGCCACGTTCCATCTTCAATGCTCTTACTGATGGAAAGAGGTTTTGGCTTAAAATCTCACGATACATGGCCACGTTCATTCTTCCCTTAACACGGATCAGTCGTCCTGTCCCCTTTGCAGAAAAACAGCCCCAAAGCATGATGTTTCCCCCCCATGCTTCACAGTAGGTATGATGTTCTTGAGATGCAACTCAGCATTTTTCTTCCTCCAAACACGACGAGTTGAGTTTTTACCAAAAAGTTCTATTTTGATTTCATCTGACCACATGATATTCTCCCAATCCTCTTCTGGATCATCCATATGCTCTCAGGCAAACTTCAGACGGGCCTGGACAAGTACTGGCTTAAGCAGGGGGGCACACCTGGCACTGCAGGATCTGAGTCCCTCTTGGCGTAGTGTGTTACTGATGGTAGCCCCTGTTACTTTGGTCGCGGCTCTCTGCAGGTCATTCATCAGGTCCCTCCGTTAGTAGTTTGGGATTGTTGCTCACTGTTCTTATGATCATTTTTACCCCACGGGATGAGATCTTGCGTGGAGCCCCAGATCGAGGGAGATTATCAATGGTCTTGTATGTCTTCCATTTTTCTTACAATTGCTCCCAAAGTTGATTTATTCACAACAACCTGCTTGCCTATTGTAGAGATGCACTCTTCCCAGCCTGCTGCAGGTCTACAATTTTCTTCCTGGTTTCCTTCAACAGCTCTTTTGGTCTTGGTCATGGTTGAGTTTGGAGTCTGACTGTTTGAGGCTGTTGACAGGTGTCTTTTATACAGGTAACGAGGTCAAAAACAGGTGCCATTAATACAGGTAACGAGTGGAGGACAGAAGAGCTTCTTAAAGAAGAAGTTACAGGTCTGTGAGAGCCAGAAATCTTGCATGTTTGTGGGTGTCCAAATACTTATTTTCCACCATGATTTACAGTTAAATTCTTTAAAAATCCTACATTTCCTGGATTTTTTTTTTCTGATTTTGTCTCTCGTAGTTGAAGTGTAGCTATGATGAAAATTACAGACCTCTCTCATCTTTCTAAGTAAGAGAACTTGCATAATCAGTGGCTGACTACACACCACACTTTTTTTGCCCCACTCTAAGTGACAGGACCACCAGGTACAGCCATAGTGAGTTAGGAAGAAGGATGTGGATGTTAGCAGGGAACTGGCGTTATGTAATTTGCCAAAAGCATCTGACCTACAGGCCATACCTTGGCCACAGAATATGCCCCAACACACCTGCCTCTCCTGTATCACAAGTATCCCAGTTCTAATTTTGCCATTAGTCACCATATTGCCTTACTTCCTGTGTTCAGACAGCATGGAGTTGATATTTTCCAGATTTTTAACATATTGGCGCTACACTTAACTCGCCATGTATGCTATGGACACTGTTAATAAAGTGTAGACACACTGGTTTGTTCTGCTCTCACGCTCGAGTTTGATTATGATTTTGTGAAGGCTACAGAGTTCCACTGTGCTCTATGAGCATGTTCCTAAAGCTCACTGGCAAGTCTTTAGGAAGCGGACTAAAAGCCCCCCACATACTTATGTGAAATCGCTAGGGATAAAACAGTCCTATTTTGAAAAATGGTGCACCACTAGTAAAGATGAGAATTTTGAACAGCTTAAGAAATCTACTTCTGTTGGAAGCGTTTAAGGAATGCACTTCATTGTTAATTACTTCCACTAATTTTTTTCATCAATCAAAGTTTTAAATGAAGAGGTGGCAGAAATATCTTTGGTCAACAAGCGGTTTATGCACCACACTGTTCTGCCTTTGAACAAAATGCTTACAGAACAGCATGTTTTTGCATACACAAAGGAAACAATGGTAATTTGTATTCCTATTTGCAGTGTCAATAATTTTAGATCACCACAGATGTTCCAGACATAATCATTGTACTGTGTAGGTTTCTTCCATGTGTACTGCATAGCCAATGAGTACTGAAGGACAGCCACTCATTGTGCAACAGAACAGCTTTTAGGTTTAGCTTTGATTAGTATTTAAAAAGACAGTAATGGGGGGGGATGTACCGGTACATAACACAAAGGCATTAACAATCCATCACTCTCAGTGCTGAAAAAGAGGTTGTCAACTGACAGAAACAAGTTCATCAAATGTTCTTGACAGTTCCCAAAGAGCCAAATAGTTTTGACAAATCTAATATTCTGACCAGGTCACTTAACACTGGATTTGTTATCAGATGAGAATAACCAAACACAAAATACACCTGATTCAGTGTAATTTTCCTCATCTAATTCACATATTGTGGCATCTCTATCTGTCTCACCTAGGCTCCATGTCTCCATGGTGACTTCAGTACTGGCAAACTGTCATCATGTGGCACTAGTATCCTGGCTGAAGGTAGACTGGGGTATTCAATAGATATCTTATTTGTAGCAGAGATTCCAGATACAAGTAAGGTTGGTCAGTCTGTTACATAATCCTTCTGTCCTTGTCATATCTTTGGGACTGCAATTGGATTGAATGAATTGTCTTTTCATTGAAGACAACTATTGAAGTACAAGCCTAAAATGATTGAACAGCCATCTTGCTTACTAGCCATGTTTGCTTAGCAGCTAATATGGATTACTGTCAAAATGATGTACGGCATGCACCCAAAAACTCACACAAATGACTACAAATATACGAAAATAAACATACAAAAAGTGAGAAAAGTAAAAATACCAGTAAAAAGATAATTCTGCTAGCATACATGCCAAAAATATAGAATTTACTACGCAGGTAACAAGCAGCCTACACCAACCCCATTACGCCTCAATGACTGGATTTACTGCTTTCTTTTACTCAAACTTAACTGTCTCAGTTAGCCAGTACACCCAATTCACATTCTGCAGAAATCTATCAACTGTGGACAATTACTGTAGTCCTACATAATTGCGATAATGTCATTTAATTGCAATTATCTAAATAATTGAGATTAGATTATGTAATGTATGACAGAATGCAACTGACTGTATTGCAGATGTTGCAACATTGAAGAGGAATTTCTGCTGTATAATATTTTCCTGAAGACAGTAAATCACATTAAGTATAATCACTAAGCTTTTACCTGAAGTGCATGTGCATCAACATGCATCCAAAATGGATCTGTAAATGTGAGCAATTTTTAAGCCTGTCTGTTAGCATATAATTTAACTAAAAAATACCCAGGTATACATAAGACAACATTTGCATAGGACCTACACTAAGTGCATGCCCAGGTATATGCCTGGACTGATCAAAACAGCTTGCTTTGTGAACAATATTTTAGTAGACTATGGGTGAATCCCATTTCAGGGGCTTCGAAGGCTTCGAAGGCTGCATTTGAAGACCGATTGCGTCATAGCGGCGTGCCTAGGCTGTCCCATTCCGAAGGCTCCTTCGTATGCGGCCGACAAATGCGGCCTTCTTTTCCCTCAAAACGAAAGATACATCTGATGTATCCTTCGTGACCTACAATATCCCGAGGTGCACTGCGCATGAGGGGAACTTGGGGATATCGGAACGGTTGGCTGAAGAATATACATTATTTAAATGTAAGGATTTAAAAACTCGAATAGGTAAATGTTAAAAAGCAAAAGCGCAACATTTTTTGGTTTTGTTTTAGGGAGCAAACGGAGACCTTTATTAAACTGCTTGAGTGAAAATGAATGCCAGCGCCTGCAGTGAAGCTTCTCCTCCAATAATTGAAAAAACAAAAACAGCATATAAACTAAACTCAAAATTTCTGGCTGCATTGTTATAACGATTATTGCTGTTTTGTAATACGGTGCGGGCGGGTGGTTCTGTGACGCAAACAGGAAAACCAATGCAGAGTAGACCGTCTCATTTCGGTTCGGCCTTTGCCGTGGTCTACCTAGCCTTCCGAGCACACACCTTCATAGACCGCGTAGACCGCGTCCTTCAAAGGATGCAGCCCCTGAAATGGGATTTACCCAACATGACGAAAAATCACAAAAACAAGATTCATGTACCTAGTAATCGTAATCAGCAGTCCAAAATCCATGACCTACACCCATAAGTGTTCAGGAAGCAAAATCTTTGTTCTCCAGTAGCTCCTTCTTTTACTTTTGTACACATTACAGTGATGTTTGAAAGTTTGTGAACCCTATAGGAGTTTCTATATTGCTCAATAAATATGACTAAAAATATAATCAGATTTTCATAGAAGTCCTAAAGGTAAAAATAACCTAAATAAACAAATTAGACAAATACATTATACTTGGTCATTTATTTATCGAAGGAATGACCCAGTATTACATATCTGTGAGTGGCAAAAGTATGTGAATCTTTGCTTTCACTATTTGGTAACCCCCTGTGCAGCAATAACTGCGTCTAAACATTTCATAACTGTCGATCACTCCTACATATCGGTTTGGAGGAAGTTTAGGCTGTCCCTCTGTACAGAACTGCTGCAACCCTGGTATGTCAGTGGGTTTCCTCAAATGAATTACTCACAATCAGGTCTTCCCACAACATTTGTATTGGATTAAGGTCAGGACTTTGATTTGGCCATTCCAAAACTTTAACATTATTTTATTGTGACCCTTCTTTGGTAAAAAGACTTTTTGTTGAAAGTAATTTTGTAATTCGGTTAAAGGTCAAACGTCCTGATATTTCCCTTTGGAATTGGCTGATACAATTCAGAATGAGTTGCAGCAAAACAGACCCAAGCCCTTATACTACCACCACCATGTTTCACAGATGGCTTAAAGTTTTTTTATTGCATTTTATGGTGGAATGCAGTGGTTTCCTTATTTCAGACAAATGCTTCTCATTTAAACTAAAAAAAGTTATATTTTGGTCTCAAATGTGCAAACTACAAACAGGTAGCAATGTTCTTTTTGGAGAGCAGTGGCTTTCGCTTTGTGACTCTGCCAATGCACACCATTGTTGTCCAGAGTTCAGTGATTAATAAACATTAACAATACTGGATATGAGAGAGGCCCTTAGTTGTTTCCCAAGGTTCTTTTGTGAGCTCACAGATTATTACACGCCTTGCTCTTGGAGTGATCTTTGTTGGTCAACCACTCCTGGGGAGGTTAACAATGGTCTTGAAGTTCCTCCATTTGGAAACACTCTGTCTGACTGTGGATTGATGGAATCCATATTCTTCAGAAAGTTTTATGACCTTTTTCCAACCTGATGAGCATCAAGAACTGCTTTTCTGATGTCCTCTCCTTTGTTCGTACCGTTATACACTTCCCGCTATACACTACTTTGTGAACTTTGATAGATCCCTGTTCCTTAATACAACATGATGCCCACTCAAACATCTGACCTCTACCTTCATCTTCAAATTAACTGCTCAACCTAGAGTTTCACATACAGTCAAGCCGGAAAGTCTGCACACCCCTCTCAGCTTCTACTTGTTTTACTATGTTACAGACTTACTCTACAATAGATTGAGTCTATTTTTTGTTGCAAAATAGGCCATAATGACAAAGTAAAAGCAGGTTTTTAAACATTTGTGCTAATTTATTAAAAATCAAACTGTAAAATATTATATGACCACAAGTGTGCACATCCTTTGATATGGCACCCAAAAGTGAGTTGAGGTGCATTTTGTTTCCACAGATACTGCTTGAGATGTTTCTACAACTTAATTTCAGTCCACCTGTGGTAAATGAAATTGATTAGACTGGAGATTCCCAACACCATAGTTGAAAGTGCATGCAACGAGGTCAAAGGAATTATCTACAGACCTCAGAAACAGGGTTGTGTCAAGGTATAGATCTGGAGAAGGGAACAGAAAAATTGTTGCAGCTTTACAGGTCCCAAAGAACACAGTAGCCACCATCATTTGTAAATGGAAGTTTGGAATCACCAAGAATCTTCCTAGACCTGGCCGCCCGGCCAAACTGAGCGATCAGGGAAGACGGGCCTTGGCCACGGAGGTGAGCAGGAACCCGAGAGTTACTCTGACAGAGCTCCAGCATATCCTTGTGGAGATGGAAGAACCGTTCAGAAAATCAACCATCCAGGCAGCACTCCACAAATCACGTCTTTATGGTAGGTAGAGTGGCCAGACGGAAGCCACCCCTTAGTAAAAGACACACAACAGCCAGCTTACAGTTTGCCAAAAGGGACCTAGAGAACTCTCAAAGCATTTGAAAGAAGATATTCTGGTCTGGTGAAACCAAAATTGAACTTTTTGGCCCGAATACCAAGCGTCTGGAGGAAACCAGGCACTGCTCATCAGCTGGCTAAAGTCATCCCTACAGTGAAGCATGGTGGTTGCAGTATCATGATGAGATGTTTTTCAGCAGCGGGACCGGGGCTACTAGACCTGATAGAGGGAAAAATGAATGCAGCTAAGTACACCAAGATCCTTGAAGAAGACCTGCTACAGAGCGCTCTGGACCTCAGACTGGGGCGAAGGTTTAACATGACAACAACCCAAAACACACATCCAAGAGAACAAAGGAGTATCTTCAGAGAAAGTCTGTAAACATCCTTAAGTGGCCCAACCAAAGCCCAGACCTGAATCCCATTGAATATCTGTGGATTGGGCATTAAAATGGCTATGTACTGACGCTCACCCTCCAATATGATGGAGCTTGCAAGGATATGCCAAGAGGAATGGGCCACAATATCCAGAAAAAAGTGTGAAAAACTTGTTGCTTCTTTCCCAAGATGCTTTGAAGCTGGCAAAGGTGCATCAACCAAGTATTAGGCTCAGGATGTGTATAGATATGTACCCCAAAATAACGTAGTTCTGTCAGTAAAATAAAGTTGCATATTTTCTAAAAACTTATATACACTTTGTGGGCTATTTTGTGTAGACTTTTGTGACAAACAATGAACTCAACCTATTGTAGAATAAGTCTGTAACAGTAAAACGTGGAGAACGTGAAAGGGGTGTACAGACTTTCCGGCTTGACTGTACCTTGGCCACTCACAGATATTTAATATTGGATCATTTTCTTTAACACATAAATGATAAAGTATAATATTTTGTCTCATATGCTTCTCTTTATCTAGTTGTAGAACTTGTGTGAAAATCTGATGATGTCTTACGTTATATTTATATAGAAATAGACAATTCCAAAGGGTTCACAAACTTTTAAGCACTACTGTATCACACACTATTGTGTCAGGGTTTGGGACGCAGCCTTAGCTTTTTATTAACATATTGTGTTGGTTTGGTACTGCACGTGTGGGTCATGAGCGTCTGTTGTGTTATTGTTACCCTTATGATGGTGAAACCTGGCAAATAAATAGAGGAGCATCAAGGGCTATAATGTTACAGGAGCAAATATGTTTCAAGACGTAAATTACATAACTAGACTTACCCGCCTTAGTCTTGTCGGCTGACATGTTTTACCGTTTGCTTAGGATTTGACCTACAACGATTTTGAAGCCCTATTATATTACATTTGTAATGATAGCTGCAGATTGCGGTCAGTGTTGTAATACTAAACTGCACGACAGCGGTCTTTCAACAACACACAGAAATACGAAAGAAGCTGTAGTCCGCCTGGGAAATTCATATTCCTTCCATCACTCCTATTAATTTCAACACGGCTTTGAATATGTAAACGCAATCGCTTATTAAAAACACTAATCCAAAAAGCGTACCTAAGTACACGCCTGTAACTGAACATAAGCAGCAAAATCGCAGCTTCGCTCCAACTGCCGCGTGGCTCGCCGTGATCGTATAGTGGTTAGTACTCTGCGTTGTGGCCGCAGCAACCCCGGTTCGAATCCGGGTCACGGCAAGAGAAAAGCGTGCATACTTTTTGTTACCAATAACGGTATCACCAACCTTTTTATGTTAGCCAAGCGACTATCTCTTTTTAAACGAAACACGAATTACTGTAAGCGTGATATGTGTTTATTAACTTTCCACCCTTAGGCAAAATGAAAACACAAGCTCTACAACACGTTTCTCCACCTCTGACATGACAACAAACTATACAGTCAGCCTTCAGTTTATTAGTTACACTTAAGTAGCCCTTACACTTTATGGCCATCTTATCAGGTAAACCTATAACAACCTTGTGCCTACAAGGCACTTGCTGTAGCTCTGTTGCTAGGCACACCTGACTAGGCTATTTGCTATCTAGGAAAGCAATAAATTCAATAGAAATGGGCCACCATGGGACCACCAGTGACTACAAGTTGTTTATGGGCTTGACCATTCACTCGTTCTTTGAGTGAACCAACTAGCTCCAAGTGTTATATTTTTTATACTCTGAGTCTGTGGTATTACTAGTGTAAAAACAATTTCTTCATGCTCTGTACAGACTTTCACTGAGTAAATCTGCTTTCCACGGATGCCTCCGCTTTGTGTCGCATACAGCTAGTGTCACTCAGTAGCTCGCCGTGATCGTATAGTGGTTAGTACTCTGCGTTGTGGTCGCAGCAACCCCGGTTCGAATCCGGGTCACGGCAAACACTGTGTGAGCATTGCCCTTTTGTTGTAGGAGAGTAAATTGTACTTAAGTGGATCCTGAAACAAAATACACTGGTACATGTGCAAAACACATTTAAAGATATGTAAAGTAAGCCAAAAAATCCCCCTTACCCCAAATTTAGTCAATCAAGAAAGACTAATAGGTCTAATAGCAGGGAATGTCTTTAAAAAAAAACTAAAACTAGTGTTTTAAGGTAATTAGACTATTTTAGGAATGATTAAGGCCCGCAATGTACAAATGATTTGAGTAGACCGAATTAAAATATTTGTTTAAAACAAGACCCCCCAAACCCTGACCAGGAACAGTATTGTTAAAACGTAAATAAAGCATAGAAAAAAAACATCTCTGCATAACTTGATATTATAGTATTAGCTTTTGCAGTATTGGACTATAGAATACAGCACTACAAATTGTTATTGTGTATTGTGAGCAATAAATGAACAAATCTTGATTTAGCAGATTAGCTTGATTTAGCTGTCTGTATGTGATTTATCACTGCGTTGTCATGTACTAGCAAACAGAACGTCTCATCAATGAACTCGAGCTATTCTTCGTGTCACATACGAACTTGTGTGGTCCAGTAGCTCGCCGTGATCGTATAGTGGTTAGTACTCTGCGTTGTGGCCGCAGCAACCCCGGTTCGAATCCGGGTCACGGCAAACACTGTGTGAGCATCACCTTTTTGTCATAGGACAGTAAATTGTACTTAATAAGTGGATCCTGAAACAAAATAAACACTGGTACACAAGCAAAACACATCTAAAGATATGTAGGTAAGCCAAAATATCCCCCTTACTCCAAATTTTGTCAATCAAGCAAGACCTTATATTTGCTTAATTATTAATAAAGTAACAACTGAATCCATGCCTTAAAATATTTTATGGATGTTTAGTTTAGGAATGATTAAGGGCCGCAATGTACAAATGATTTGAGTAGACCGAATTCAAATATTTGTTTAAAAAAAGACCCCCCAAACCCTGACCAGGTACAGTATTGTTAAAACGTAAATAAAACATAGGAAAAAAACGTCTCTGCATAACTTGATATTATAGTATTAGCTTTTGCAGTACTGGACTATAGAATACAGTACTACGAAGACAAACTGCATTTATATTGTGTATTGTGAGCAATAAATGAACAAATCTTGATTTAGCAGATGTCTGTCTGTATGTGATTTATCACTGCGTTGTCATGTACTAGCAAACAGAACGTCTCATCAATGAACTCAATCTAGTCTTTAACCATATCACATTAAAAGCCACCAGTGTGTTTTAACATGTTTACATTAAATACCTCTATTGATGTATCGCTGCATGATGCTATATTCTGTACCATAAATTCAGTGGATGATTTAAAATGCAATGCTGAGGTAGAACACATTGATGTCACTTTGAAATATGATGATTGCCATTTAATTATATGGTTAAATACGTTTGTATACAATGTGTTTGTTGCCAGTTGTAACCCGTTGTAGCCCGTTTGTGCTTAAATAAATTTTCTTCTTACCTCGAAATGCAGCTACTCGGACAAGGCATTCTTTGGTGTGACAGTAGCCTATGTCATACAAAATAGAGATGTTTAGCTATCTTGCCACATCTGTGAAGACTTTTTGGAAACGATACACAAAGTGGAAACGTTTTCTCTAGAGTGACTACATTTCAGAACAAATATATAATAGTTCTTCACGGTCTGTTCAGACTTTTACTGTGTAAGTCTGCACCTTACGGCTGTTGCACATACGCTTGTGTGGTCCAGTAGCTCGCCGTGATCGTATAGTGGTTAGTACTCTGCGTTGTGGCCGCAGCAACCCCGGTTCGAATCCGGGTCACGGCAAACACTGTGTGAGCATCACCTTTTTGTCATAAGAGAGTAAATTGTACTTAATAAGTGGATCCTGAAACAAAATAAACACTGGTACACGAGCAAAACATATGTAGGTAAGCCAAAATATCCCCCTTACTCCAAATTTAGTCAATCAAGCAAGACCTTATATTTGCTTAATTATTAATAAAGTAACAACTGAATCCATGCCTTAAAATATTTTATGGATTATTAGTTTAGGAATGATTAAGGGCTACAACGTCAAATGATTTGAGTAGACAGAATTAAAATATTTATTTAAGAAACCCTGACCAGGGAAAGTATTGTTAAAACGTAAATAAAGCATAGGAAAAAAACGTCTCTGCATAACTTGATATTATAGTATTAGCTTTTGCAGTACTGGACTATAGAATACAGTACTACGAAGACAAACTACATTTATATTGTGTATTGTGAGCAATAAATGAACAAATCTTGATTTAGCAGATGTCTGTCTATATGTGATTTATCACTGCGTTGTCATGTACTAGCAAACAGAACGTCTCATCAATGAACTCAAGCTAGTCTTTAACCATATCACATTAAAAGCCACCAGTGTGTTTTAACATGTTTACATTAAATACCTCTATTGGTGTATCGTTGCATGATGCTATATTCTGTACCATAAATTCAGTGGATGATTTAAAATGCAATGCTGAGGGAGAACACATTGATGTCACTTTGAAATATGATAATTGGCATTTAATAATACGAGTAAATAGGTTTGTATACAATATGTTTGTTGCCAGTTGCACGTTGTTGGCATTAAAGTAGGCTATCATTTGTGCTTAAATTAATATTCTTCTTACCTCCAAATGCAGCTACTCGGACAAGGCATTCTTTGGTGTGAAAGTAGCCTATGTCATACAAAATATAGATGTTTAGTTATCTTGCCACATCTGTGAAGACTTTTTGGAAACGATACACAAAGTGGAAACGTTTTCTCTGGAGTGACTACATTTCAGAACAAATATCTAATATTTCTTCACGTTCTGTTCAGACTTTTACTTTGTAAGTCTGCACCTTACGACTGTCGCACATACGCTTGTGTGGTCCAGTAGCTCGCCGTGATCGTATAGTGGTTAGTACTCTGCGTTGTGGCCGCAGCAACCCCGGTTCGAATCCGGGTCACGGCAAACACTGTGTGAGCATCACCTTTTTGTCATAGGACAGTAAATTGTACTTAATAAGTGGATCCTGAAACAAAATAAACACTGGTACACGAGCAAAACATATGTAGGTAAGCCAAAATATCCCCCTTACTCCAAATTTAGTCAATCAAGCAAGACCTTATATTTGCTTAATTATTAATAAAGTAACAACTGAATCCATGCCTTAAAATATTTTATGGATGATTAGTTTAGGAATGATTAAGGGCTACAACGTCAAATAATTTGAGTAGACCGAATTCAAATATTTATTTAAAAAACCCTGACCAGGGAAAGTATTGTTAAAACATAAATAAAGCATAGAAAAAAAACGTCTCTGCATAACGTGATATTATAGTATTAGCTTTTGCAGTATTGGACTATACAATACAGTACTACGAAGACAAGTTACATTTATATTGTGTATTGTGAGCAATAAATGAACAAACCTTGATTTAGCAGACTGTCTGTATGTGATTTATTACAGCTTTGTCATGAACTAGCAAACAGAACGTCTCATCAATGAACTCAAGCTAGTCTTTAACATGTTTACATTAAATACCTCTATTGGTGTACCGTTGCATGATGCTATATTCTGTACCGTAAATTCAGTGAATGATTTAAAATGCAATGCTTAGTTAGAACACATTGATGTCACTTTGAAATATGATAATTGGCATTTAATAATACGGGTAAATACGTTTGTATACAATATGTTTGTTGCCAGTTGCACGTTGTTGGCATTAAAGTAGGCTATCATTTGTGCTTAAATTAATATTCTTCTTACCTCCAAATGTAGCTACTCAGACAAGGCATTCTTTGGTGTGAAAGAAGATGTGTGAAAATAGATGTTATTTTTGATACTATTTTTGCCACATCTGTAGAAACGTGTTGGAAATGATACACGAAGTGGACACGTTTCATCTGGAGTGACTACATTTCAGAACAAATATCTAATTTTTCTTCACGTTCTGTACAGACTTTTACTTTGTAAGTCTGCACTCCATCGATGCCTCTGCGTTGTGTCGCGCTTGCCCTTGTGTGGTTCCGTAGCTCGCCGTGATCGTATAGTGGTTAGTACTCTGCGTTGTGGCCGCAGCAACCCCGGTTCGAATCCGGGTCACGGCAGACTCGTCTGCATGCAACCACGCAACGTTTTGTTGTTGTTATTGGCGAGTAAATTGTTCTTAAGTGAATCCTGAAATAAAATACTCATTGGTAGGCTACATGAACAAGTCACATCTAGAGATATGTAAGGTAAGGTAATAAGTAAAAATAAATGAATAAATAAAATTTAAAAAAAAAATTTTCCCCTCACCCCAAATGTAGTAAGTCAAGCAAGACCTGTATTACAAAAATTTAATAATAATAAAAACAACCCCTCAAAATAGTGTTTTAAGGAAAACTAAAGTGTATGATCAGACAATGGATTATTTTGTGTGAAAGAATGTCATGCAAAAAATAGACTGGCCGTTTGAAACGTAATCATTGGACTCTGGAGCAGTCGAAACGTTTTCTCTGGAATGATTAAATACTTGTCACCATCTGGAAGTCTGATAGATGACTTTCGAATTAGCTGTTTTTAAAGGTTTGCACTAGGCCTCTTATTCCAGTGAATTTTTCATCCTGCAGCACACAATGCTACTTTATTTATTGTGTGCTTATTACTTTGCGGCAAGAGTATTGTTGAGAGGAATACAGAACTTTGTCATAATACATCTTTTCACCACTAGAGGGAGACAAAATACCTTAAAGAGTAATTGTAACTATAGCAGGATATATAACGGAACATTTGAATGTACTATACAGTATTTCTGTTTAGAGGACTGCAAACTGAATGAATAAATCACTACATAGTGAATGTTTTTGGACTTTGAGTCTAATGCAGAAATGCCATTCAGACAACGTTGGACAATAAACTAAGTTTAATTTGTACATGGTGTACCATACTGTATACATTCTCCCAGCCCATTACAATAATTATGGTTATATTTTCCACCAAAATAAAATAAGTGAGAATCTTACTGCACGTGAACATGCAGACGTTTTGTATTTAGAGAATTCAACATTTTCTTGTTAAAAATAAGTTATTTTTTTTATTTCTAGATAGGCATTGGTATCTATCTAGTTATGGGGACACATGATGATTGGATAACAGGAATACATGACAAATTTGAGCTTGGGGGACATTTAGCCGATTGACATTAGCAAAAGTGTAGTCAGTGTGTATCCTTCCATACAATTTTGGATAACACATGTCTATAAATCCAAAAATCAACATGCAAACCCTACCACTCATATCGAGTTTACACATTCTCACATGACAATATCTCTATTTTTGTAATTTGAAATAAAACACAACCTATTTTTGTTACATATAATTCATATTCTTATATTTTCAATATCATGAAAACTTTTCTAAATGTCACAATGCAGGAAAAGGTAAATGAAGATGACAAATGACATGAAAATGAATGAAAGAAAACATAAAAATATCCTATTGACCTGGAAGATAACACTCAATAAGTGAGAAAACAATCCCTTTCACACACAGGAAAAAATAAAAATCATGATTAAAAATCATGATCATGATACAATTAAATGTTTTTCTTTGTTCTAGTAACAATAGGTAACAGGGATGGGCTTTTGTGCAGCAAAAATTATAATAATGATGAAAATAAAAGTAAAAATCAGCAAGAATCTCGAGCTCCATAATGCATTCATTTGGTTATTTTGAATTCAATTTTAATATAGAATTTAAAACTTTAATACACAAATATTATCAGATGCCAGCTTAACATCCATCTGTTGGAACATAAGTTGACCTTCACATATTATTTTTGGAATTCCAAATCAAGTGAAATGAAAATCCTTTTCAGGTTAGATCCTAATGATCACAGAGCAGTTCTGAAGTTAGATCATCCATATCCTCAATGTCAGCTGTGTCATGTGTGCCAGCACCTCTCTTCTCCTGTCCTAATCTCTTTACTTACCTTAAATCTCCTTTCAGCTCCTACTGACTGTTTGCCCTACTGACCTGGAAGATAACACTGTGCCAAACAACCCATGTGTCAACCAACTCTCCCAGCACTTTATGGTAAGCCTGAATGACCATGTCTCCACATAAGCATATGCTCGTCATGCTGGTGACAGCCTGTGATGGTCTTTGCTGTGTTTTAGAGCAGTTCACAATAAATGGATTATTAAAAAGTTGATAATAATGGCATTGCAGTGACAACAGCTATTAAGAACTTGGTGGTGATTCAAATAATGAAGTAAATACGATAATATTCTCTGTATTGATCACATCCTGCTGTCCAATGTAGTCAGAAGCAGATCATATTTTGGCATGGCCCTCTCATGATCTGATAGCTTGCTGTGATTGTGTAATAGTTAGTACTTTGCACTGTGGCCTCAGCAAGACTGGTTCAGATCTGGGTTATGGCAAGCGGGAAACAGCACATTCGTCCACTTTAAGGAAAAACTGTGTTTATATTAATTGGCTGCTGAATAAAACTGCAATTTGCTGCACAGTCATGTTGTAGTTCTGTATTTTTGTTGTTATTGTTGTTGTTATCATTGTTTTCTGCAATCATATAGTGATTAGCAAATTACACTGTGGTCTGAATCCAGGTCACTAATCTATAGTCTAACAACCAGTGAATAAAAGACAGTGATGAATAATTCACACATGACACAATGTGCAGGTTTTTTATGCCCAATTCCATTACTTTTCTTTAAAGTAATAAAGAAATTACCTGTATCACATACAATATATAATTTATTTAAACACATTTATTCAGTTCATCAACATAAAAATAATCCTCAGTTCTTTTTGCTTCCCAAAGTCCAAAAAATGAGCACAAAGGTGGATTAAAAGTAAATTATTACAAATATCATCTTAGCTACATAAAATTCTAAATAAAATCATTTGGAATATAGTTAGACAGTGATACCTTGGTTCTCGAGAAGCTCTCCACTGTGTTTATCGTGTTTTTCTTTATTTTTACATCTACAAGACTGAATCCTTAGTGCAAATAAGCCTCAATGGGTCCTAATAAGGTTAATTATAAGAGAAAACTGAAAGAAAACCAAAAGAAAACTGAAAGGAAACCGAAAAAAAACATAGGCTTAGAGTTAACCAACACAGAAAGTGTTTAGCTTTAACATTTCACTTTCAAGCTATTACTCACTAATTTACATGAGATTTATTAAACACTTTATTTTGTTTGTTTTGGACAACTGTGGGTTAATATACTGTAAGTGTTTCAAACATTGATATGTTTCAATCATAGGCTGTTTGTACAGTATAGACCGCTCTATCAAACACTCATTAAACTCTTCAGTTTGTGTTACATTTAAATTATGGTGGATTTGTCGGAACATATCCCCATCGTAAATCAGGGAGCACCTATACAATACAACTCCATTACTGCATATAATACCTTATACAGTGTGGACTTTCTGGGGTCTGGAACAGATTAATTCAATTTACATTATTCCTTATGGGAAAAATTTGCTTGGTACTCATCGTTTTCGGTTCTAGACAAACCTTCTGGAATGAATTAACCATGTGAATCAAGGTCGCACTGTATGTCAAACCTGTAAAATTGTGACATGTTTGAACATTTTAGTTCTTAGAGCTAGAGAAACATTTTACTGCTCAACGGTTGCTTTTTCATTGCTCAGGAGACTTAATGTCAGTTATTTCTTTATATTTAATTAATGTTTCAACTTTGTAGAAAGATATTTTTCCTATGAACTAGAAGACCTAGGTTTCAAATCCGACCTCTGCCAAAGTGGGCAAGGTCCTTAACGTCTGTAACTGTTTGGATGGTAAGATTGTATCAGCTGTAAGTCACTTTGGATAAGGATGTCTGCGAAATGACAGAAATGTACATACATTTGAGATTAAATGAGCCTAAACTGTGTATATCTTGAGAAGTTCATTAGTTGCAAGCCCAGTCTGGAGTTTGGACCCTTAATCACAGAAACTGGTGTTTCCAATAACAGGCTCCTACCTTTGAGCCCATGAGCTGCCTGAGTGCCCACTCTAAGTTTGAAAATGTACAGTGGGGCAAAAACGTATTTAGTCAGTCACTGATTGTGCAAGTTCTCCTACTTAGAAAGATGAGAGAGATCTGTAATTTTCATCATAGATACACTTCAACTATGAAAAACAAAATGAGAAAAAAAAATCCTTGAAATCAAATTGTAGAATTTTAAAAGAATGTAATTGTAAATTATGGTGGTTATTTGGTTGATAACAAAAGTTCAACTCAGTGCCTTGTAACATAACCTTTGTTGGCAATGACAGATGTGAAACGTTTCCTGTAAGTCTTCACCAAGTTTGCACACACTGTAGCTGGTATTTTGGTCCATTCCTCCATGCAGATCTCCTCTAGAGCAGTGATGTTTTGGGGCTGTCACTGGGCAACACGGACTTTCAACTCCCTCCACAAGTTTTCTATGGAGTTGAGGTCTGGAGACTGGCTAAGCCACTCCAGGACCTTGCTTTTTACGGAGCCACTCCTTCGTTGCCCGAGCGGTGTGTTTGGGATCATTGTCATGCTGGAAGACCCAGCCACGTTCCATCTTCAATGCTCTCACTGATGGAAGGAGGTTTTGGCTTAAAATCTCACGATACATGGCCCTGTTCATTCTTCCCTTAACACGGATCAGTCGTCCTGTCCCCTTTGCAGAAAAACAGCCTCAAAGCATGAGTTTTCCACCCTCATGCTTCACAGTAGGTATGGTGTTCTTGGGATGCAACTCAGCATTCTTCTTCCTCCCAACACGACAAGCTGAGTTTTTACCAAAAAGTTATTTTTTGGTTTCATCTGACCACATGATATTCTCCCAATCCTCTTCTGGATCATCCATATGCTCTCTGGCAAACTTCAGACGAGCCTGGACATGTACTGGCTTAAGCAGGGGGACATGCCTGGCACTGCAGGATCTGAGACCTCGGCGTAGTGTGTTACTGATGATAGCCTTGTGTTACTTTGGTCCCAGCTCTCTGCAGGCCATTCACCAGGTCCCTCCGTATAGTTCTGGGATTTTTGCTCACAGTTCTCATGATCATTTTGACCCCATGAGATAAGATCTTGCGTGGGGCCCCAGATCGAGGGGAGATTATCAATGGTCTTGTATGTCTTTTCATTTTCTTACAGTTGCTCCCACAGTTGATTTATTTACACCAACCTGCTTGCCTATTGTAGATTCACTCTTCTCAGCCTGGTGCAGCTTCTACAAATTTTCTTCCTGTTGTCCTTCGACAGCTCTTTGGTCTTGGCCATGGATGAGTTTGGAGTCTGACTGTTTGAGGCTGTGGACAGGTGTCTTTTATACAGGTAACGAGGTCAAACAGGTGCCATTAATACAGGTAACGAGTGGAGGACGGAAGAGCTTCTTAAGAGGTTACAGGTCTGTGAGAGCCAAAAATCTTGCTTGTTTGTGGGTGACCAAATACTTATTTTCCACCATGATTTACAATTAAATTCTTTAAAAATCCTACAATGTAATTTCCTGGAATTTTATTTCTAATTTTGTCTCTCATAGTTGAAGTGTACCTATGATGAAAATTACAGACCTCTCTCATCTTTCTAAGTAGAAGAACTGGCACAATCAGTGGCTGACTAAATACTTTTTTTCCTCACTGTATAGCTATAATGTAATGTTACTTCAAGCGATGATTGAAGACAACAGATGTACATTTACTTTCTTAAGATGAGTGTGAAATGTGAGCAAGTGGAGTATTTGTCACTATTTAAATTTGGAAGTGACTGTATTATTATTATTTTCATTTATTATTTACTCACATTTAACCCTGCTTATTTCTCATCAGGGATGCAGGGGCTCTGATGCTTATACCTGGAGAACTCAGGGTGCAGGCCATCACAGGACTGGGTAGAGGTTGCTGTTGGAGTACTGAGAAAAATTTGTACTGAGAAAAATGTGTCTCGGTTCTCATCGTGCAGCTCCTTTCAGCCAAAACTCGATTCACGATTTATGATTCACGATTCACAATTCAGTACACAGGAATTCAGTGATTCAGGTTCACAATAGAACTTGCTCAGTTAAGATCTCCGCTGTTTTTGTCATGTTTTTCTTTATTTTTACATTTACATGACTGTATTCCTAGTGCAAATAAGCCTCCCTGGGTCCTAGAAAGTTTACTTATGACAGCCAACCGAAAGCAAAACTGGAATTGAATGCTCCAGAACAGAGGCTGCAGTTAGCTTAGCAGCTATGCTAGCACACTGAGTTCAAACACTGACTTACTTTTAAACATTGACTTATTTATCATCACTTATCATAGACTCCACTGTGATACAGTATAGACCGTTCTACCAAAACACTCATTAAACTCATGACTCATGGTTCATGATACATTTAATTCATGATGGATTTGCCAGAACATATCCGCATCATAAATCAGGGAGCACCTATACAATACAACTCCATTAGTGCATAATATGCCTTATTCTGTGTGGATTTTCTGGGTGTCTGGAACGGATTCATTCATTTAACAATATTCCTTATAGGAAAAATGTACTTGGTACTCGTTATTTTTGGTTCTCAACAAGGCTTCTGGGAAGAATTAACAACAAGGTACCACTGAAAATATGTCATTTTTATTATTTGTTATTGGGCCATATCTTTTTTTGTTTGTTTGTTTAGTTGGGTCACTGAGCAAGGCTCTTAACCCTCAGTTGTTTGAATTTTCCTTTGTAAAAATGAATCACTTGCAATTAGCTCTGGATAAGGGTGTCTGCTAAAGTAAATCTGAAATAAATATACTCATCTTGCAGCCCTCCCACTGACTCTTTTCCCTAAAAGATAAAACTGTGCCTAATGAGTCATGTGCCATCTAATCCCATTCTCCCCATATACAACACTGTACATTCTGACCAGCATGCATCCCACGGTGAATATGCCATCATATCAATGCCCTAAACACAATATATGCTGGAGACCATCTATGATACACTTTGCTTAGGGTTTTAAAGAAGAATACATCAACGAATCATTGCAAAGCACTGTAGACGTTACTTTGAAAATGATAATAGGCTAGTAGCTCTAAAAGAGATGCGCTGCGTGCGTCTTTGATAACGTAACATTGTCAGATGCAGACAAACGTATCTTTGGGGGGTGCTGCATGTGTAGCTTGCCATGATCATATGATGGTTAGTATTCTGTGTTGTGTCCGCAGCAACCCAGGTTCAAATTTGGGTCATGGCATAAGAAATGGGAATTCCTCATTGTTCTATTGGGTGTACCTACAAGTGTCTGCTGAGTGAGATGTGCTTTAATGTGGCTGAACATCTGCCTTTGAGATATCTGCTAATCTAACTGAAAGCCTATAAAGGAGCCTGTATTTCAACAGTACATCAGATTTCTTCATTTTAATCACTGACCTAGCTATTGTTTTTTGTGTGTGTGATGGCAACAGAAAACTTTTGACACTTTTGCTTCTAGTCGGCTAAATCAAAATATATACATATTAAAGTTAGACAGTCTTTAAACAAAAGTTTAAACAAAAGTTGGACAGTCTTTAAACAAAGCCAATCAGCTCTAAATTTATTCTGTAAACAATCAGTGAGTAACAAACACTGACAATTCACACTGTGCTAAATTGAATTAGCCTAATTACTAATGTGCTTTGTGCAGCAGCATAGTGCATATACATTCACCATCCTCTTTATTAGGTACACCTTGCTTGAACCAGGTTGGACCCTCTTTTGCCTTCAAAGTGCCTTATTTTTTCATGGCCTAGATTGAACAAGGTGCTGGAAACATTTCTCAGAGATTTTGGTCCATATTGACATGATAGCATCATGCAGTTGCTGCAAACTTGTCAGCAGCACATCCATGATGTGAATTTCCCATTCCACCACATCCCAAAGGTGCTCCATTGGATAGAGCTTTGGTGACGGTGGAGGCTGTTTGAGTACAGCAAACTCACTGTCATGTTCAAGACCATTTTGAGATGACTTGAGCTTTGTGGCATGATGTGTTATCTTGATGTTACCCTGATAGTGTGCCAAGAAAATATCCCCCACACCCTTATACCAACACCACTACCAGCCTGAACCACTGATACAAGCCAGGATGGGTACATGCTTTCATGTTGCTTACGCCATATTCTGACCCTGCCATCCGAATGTCGCAACAGAAACCAAGACTCATCAGATCAGGCACTGTTTTTCCAATTTACTATTGCCCAGTTTCTAATATACTCAGCCTGTGTAGTACCAACTCACATGCTACATGCTACATTTCTTCCCCATTCTGTTGTTCAGTTTAGACTTCACAATGTCCTCTTGACTGTGTCTACATGCTTAAACTTAATTTGCTGCCATGTGATTGGCTGATTAGGAGTTTATAGTTTTATACAAAACAGAAATGTTTGTGCTGACATATTCTATCTGGAATTCCACAACCAAGAGACATGACAAATTGATTATACAGTAGTTACATGACTACATTTACAGCATTTAGCAGATGCTCTTATCCAGAGTGACTTACAACTTACACAGTCTTACAATCCAAGGACCCTTGCTCAAGGACCCAACAGTGATAACTTGGCAGAGACAGGATTTGAACTCTGGACATTCTGGTCCATAGTCAAGTACCTTAACCACTATTGATCAGAAAGTCCCAGCACTGCCAATCTCCTATACCATTGGGTCCTTGAACTTAACCCTCGATTGTTTGAATTGTACTTTGTAAGACTGTAACACGTGTAATTCTAAAAACATATTCTAAACCACGTCTGCTAATTGCATCTGAAGTAAATATACTCATCTTGCAGTTCTCCCACTGATTATTTGCCCTAACAGATAAAACTGTGTCTAATGAGCCATGTGCCATCTAATCCCATTCTCCCCATAAATTCAGCACTGTACATGGGGGGGAAAGACCAGCACAAGCATTCTGGTCCTGCATCCCATGGTAGTTACCATCATACCAGTGAACTAAACACAACATATGCTGGACATGATGGAGATCTGTGATAGACTTTTCGAGGGATTTAAAGCAGAATACATCGAATCATTACAATACAACGAATCACTGCAAAGCACAGTAAACTTTACTATGAAACTGACAGTGATGCAAATGACAGATCTAAAATAATGACGCAGCTCATGTCTTTGATAACAGAACGTTGTCAGACGCATTTTTGGGTTGTGCTTTATGTGTCCCAGTAGCTCGCCGTGATCGTATAGTGGTTAGTACTCTGCGTTGTGGCCGCAGCAACCCCGGTTCGAATCCGGGTCACGGCATGACAAAAGGGATTTTCTGTCCTTTTTCATCATCGGGAAGCACCTACAAGTGTCCCTGTTGAGTCGGCTGCGCTAAAATGTTCTATGATGTGGTTGAACGTCGAAGAGAAATGTTGATCTATCTGACAGCTTTTAGACAGACCAGCATACACCCATTCTGTAATCTGATGACCAATATGTCACCCATTTCTGAAATTTTCTAACGTCATACCAGCGCCCTAATAACGGAATAACTGATAACGGATGCTGTCAGAGGCAGGACTCATATCGTTTTGACGCCAATTTCATCGTGTCCGCAGTAGTAAGCTCGCCGTGATCGTATAGTGTTAGTACTCTGCGTTGTGGCCGCAGCAACCCCCGGTTCGAATCCGGGTCACGGCAATGACAAAAGGGATACTGTCCTTTTTCATCGGGAGTACCTACAAGTGTCTTCTGAGTCCGTCGACTGCGCTAAAATGTTCTATGATGTGGTTGAACGTCGAAGAGAAATGTTGATCTATCGACAAGCTTTTAGAACAGACAAGCATACACACATTCTTTAATCTGAATGACTCAATATGTCACCGTTTCGGAAATTTCCTATTCTAACCTATTCTACCGTCATACCAGCGCCCTAATAACTGAATAACGATAACGGAATGCTGTTCAGAGGCAAGACTCATATCGTTTTGACGCCAATTCAATCGGTGTCCCAGTAGTAGCTCGCGCCGTGATCCGCATCGTGGTTATAACGCTGCTTGTGGCCGCAGCAACCCCTGTTCGAATCCCGGTTCACGGCATGACAAAAGGGATACTGTCCCTTTTTCAAATCGGGGAGTACCTACAAGTGTCTTGCTGAGTCGACTTGCGCTAAAGGTTCTATTATGATGTGGTTGAACGTCGAAGAGAAATGTTGATCTATCTGACAGCTTTTAGAACAGACAAGCATACACACATTCTGTAATCTGAATGACCAATATGTCACCGTTTCTGAAATTTCTACCGTCATACCAGCGCCCTAATAACGGAATAACGGATAACGGAATGCTGTCAGAGGCAGACTCATATCCGCAGCAACCCCAGCTCGAATCCAGGTCATGGCAAGACAAAAGCGGGTCTCTCTCTTTTCAGTCGGGAATACTGGAGCTCTAGAATAGACTTTCTAGGGTTTTAAACCTGAATACACCACAGAGTCTTTATAAAACACAGTAGATATGAAAATGACAGCACTAGATCTAAAAGAGATTGGCAACGCGTCTGTCTGATAACGGAATGCTGTCAGAGGCAAACTCTCATGTCGTGTTGACGGCATTCTCACTGTGTCCCAGTATTAACTCGCCGTGATCGTATAGTGGTTAGTAGTCTGCGTTGTGGCCGCAGCAACCCCGGTTCGAATCCGGGTCACGGCAAGACAAAAGGGGATTTCTGTCTTTTCAGTAATACATAGACTATTAAGTGACTACTGACTCCTGTCCCTCATAGGCGTGTCTAGCCCATTTAAGTGATGTTCAAGAACCCCTTAATTAAGTCCCAGCACCCCTAAAAATAAGAGTAAAAAGTCGTTTTTTGCCTATTGATTTTTGAACAGTTGCTGGTCTCTGATAAGCTGAAAAAAGGTTTAAACCATGGAAAGCATGTGGTTTAAAGATCATTTTATAACAACGAGTATACAGCACTCACATTGCCTCGCATATGATACGATCCCGAAGTCGCGCGGTGGCTGCGCTGAGCACGCACGCGCGCGCACGCACACGCACACGATTGTTTTTTTTAGAGAAAATAGCCAGGTTCAGGTGAGAGATTAAGACCAAAATGATGTGACTTCATTGTCCTACGTAGGTTGACTAGTTGCCCTGAAAATCAAGAACAGCTCCGAGTTGTAAGTAGTGTTTAAAATGAAAAGTAACACACCTGTGACAGAAAAACACACTGCGTAACAGAAAAAAGGGGTTAGGTGTCTCATTGGGTTCTCAGCACCCCTAAATCTCTGATGCTTGAATCGCCCCAGTTGTGACCTAAATGTATTCTGCTTTTGATGTGACTGAATGTCGAACTTTGAGATCTACAAATCTAACTGAAAGCCTTTAAAACAGCCTACATTTCAACTGTAAAACATATTTCTTCATTTTCATAATTTCCCTATATATTCCCTGTATTTACTCTACCTTTAGGCTACTAAAACCCAGTCGCGAATAACTTGCCTCTTAAGTGCACTGATGTTGACAGAACATGCATTCTGTCAGTAAACATATGACACTAGTTAAGAATGAAGAAGTTTATTCAGAAAGTGACTATCATTATAGAGCCTACTACGTTTAACCTCCATCTGCTAAAATGTCCACTGTCCCATCAAGAGAAATAAAACACTTTCAAATACACATCTAACTCAGACCCTACATATCACACTGCAGTTCCGAAGTTAGAAAGTCCATATGCTCTGCCTTTCTGAGAGGAGGAGATTGGGCTGCCCTAAGAATGTGCCACTCCACCTTGATGTTAATTGTGCCTTGTGTGCCAGGGCCTCTCTTCTCCTCTTTTAATATCTCTACACATCTTGAATCTCTTTCTCTCTCCCACTGACCCTTTCCCAAACAAAAGGTCCTTTGTGCAGTAATTACACAGGGTAGCTTCTTGTCAGACACGGCTGCACAGGGCTACAGTACTGAGGGAATGCAGACCTGCCATACTCCTTAAATTGAGTCTTGTTTTATATTTAATAAAAGGTTTAAGCCCTATATATAATATACACTCACCGGTCACTTTATTAGGTACACCTCCTAGTTTCTACAGCCATTGTCCATTTTTTCAGTTCCATTTACCATATAGAAGCACTTTGTAGTTCTACAATCACAGACTGTAGTCCATCTATTCCTCTACATACTTTATTAGTTCTCCCTTAACTCTGCTCTTTAATGGTCAGGACCCCCAAAGAATCACCACACATCCAGTACTATTTGGGTGGTGGATCATTCTCAGCACTGCAGTCACACTGATGTGGTGGTGGTGTATTAGTGTGTGTTGTGCTGATATGAGTGGATCAGTCACAGCCGTGCTGCTGGAGTTTTTAAAACAACCCAGTGTCACTGAATTCATTTACAAGCACTTAATTTTCAAATCATCGTCAGGTTTTCTGCAGTTATCTGATTATTCAAGTGGTCATGTATACAGCATACTCCGGTCTGGAAATCAGATTAAGGAATCTGATAAAGAGAGCTTAATCGGATTACTCATAGCATGTATACCACTTACCCAATTCCTAACCTGACAAGGTCCCCCTATTCTAAGTTAGTTAGTTCTTTTTTCCATTGACTGTGATGGTTTATTTCTCACAAGATCTGCAACCCCTGAAAAAAACGTGAATTAAAGGCAGTTAAAGGCAGCAAAATGGCTAGTGAACACAAAATGAAGAATTTGATTAATTAATATTAAATTTGAAAGTTTATGTCACATATTTCTGTGAGATTATTGGCTGGTTCCAAAGTAGAAATCCAATTACTGTCATGTAAACCCGGAGCTTTCCCATTATCTGATTACTCAAGTGCATGTATACTCGTTGATCAGATTATCAAAACTGAAAAAATCTGATTTTTTTTTCAGTTATCAGATTATTAAGTGCATGTATACTCACTCACTGCTGGACTGAAAATAGTCCACCAACCAAAAATGTCCATCTACCTGCATCCTGTAGGCAGCCTGCTGTGAGTACTGATGTAGGATTATATGATGACTTACACAAACAGTGCAACAACAGATTTGTGCAGTATGGTTGTCTAATACAGAGCATAGTGAGTGAACAAAGTGTTTAAAAACTCCAGCAGCACTGCTGTGCCTGATCCAATCATACCAGCAAAACACATTAACACACCACATCAGTGTCACTGCAGTGCTGAGAATGATCCACCACCCAAATAGTACCTGATCTGTGGTGGTCCTGTGGGGGTCCTGACCATTAGAGAACAGAGTAAAGAGAATAACAAAGCATGTAGAGAAACCTATGGACTACAATCTGTAATTGTAGAACTACAAAGTGCATCTACGTGTTAAGTGGAACTGAAATAATGGACAATGAGTCTAGAAAGGGTGTGTAATAGGGGAGTATATAGTGATAATTGTTACAATGCTCAAATATATTTATGCCACCTATTTCTACCTATGTGGAAATACAAATTCCCTTGCAACCTAGATTATACGGGTGGGGGGAAAAAATCAAATACTAAATATAATAGTGTTTTAATTGAGTTATGCCTGAGGTTGGTAAGGAGATGCTTCAGATAAATACCAGTCTGTTTACAATGAATGAGAATATAAGATTTGGGAATGACTGTGAGCCAGTAGTGGAAACTATAATACACATACTTCACAGAATATTTGAATATTATATTAATATTGAATAAGCACACTAATGCACAGGGTCATGTATTTCTGTCTACCTTTATTATATAATAAACTGGAATTGACACCAAGACATTTAGTGTATGCAAACATGTCATATTCCTTCATTATATATATATTTATATATTTAAAAAGTTGTAGTATCTTTCCTTCTGCTTCCCCTGGTCAGGATTGTGGTAGTAACAAAGTTGTGTTATGAAATATCAAAGGTAAAATGTAGTTTGATTATATATTAGCTCAAATGTTTGCCATTAAAGGCAATGAGCCACTTATGATCTTCTCAGTTGTAATATTTACACTCTTGTCCGATATAACTCTTAACTATCTGCCAGACCACTTGCTTCCTCTTTCCCTATTCGTAATGACATATGTGGAGATCATAAATGTCATAGCAAAACCTGGTAATTTGTTGTTTTATTGCATTTTGAAAAATAATTTTTGGGTGGCTGTTGTATAATAAACATACATTTTATTTTTAAGTCTTGGCTGTTCTCCTTCTATTCCTATTTTTAACACTCAACTTACACTCAACTCTATATGAAGCATTATAAGACTACTGGAGTGCTCAAAATGATTAACTTTTACCTTAAGGGCAGCTGAAAGCAAATGACATTCAGTTTTCAGCTGAAAAATGCCTTGGCATGTCTCCCCAAAAGTTAAGACTAAAATTCCGGTTGGATGATAATTTTATTGTAAACTGTGAGAACTTTTTAATAATGATTATCTGTTAAAACACATACGTAATAAAAACAAATATCAGAGCCACTACACTCTCTTCTGATTCATGGCCCAGTAGCCTTCAGAGCACATCATAAACAGTGAAGGGATTCCTCATTTATTTCTCCCCTTCCACTAATCCTTTTAATTACTGCCTTAGTAAATGCTAATGCTATTCATGATTAGTTAGTATTATGCTAATCTCTGACCCACATTCAGCCAGGAAAGCAGGAGCATCATTTGAAGGCCAGATTGCTTGGAGGCTGCACACAAACTGACACCGGTCCCCCAGCTGTACAGGGTGAGCCAGATTGGAGGATCCTGAGAAATAGCAGCAAGAAAACGTCAAAAAGAGGAGGGGGGGATCATAATTATTTACCTTAATGAACGCCTGTTGGCAACACGGATTACTGATAAATGCAGGTTTTCTTCCAGCACAGCCCACCCCAGCATCTGCCAACTTGGGTAAGTTTAATATAGCCTTGTGTGTCGGTGTGGATATGGATTCAAATCATCTTACTCTTCCATCAAGCAAAGTAAAACTGCTTTGTTCACTTCTAATTGCACCTGTAAGTTCAAACTCAGTTCAGCGGCCCACAGGTGAGTCTATATCTGACCGGTAGCACAAGATATAAGGCGGAACCCTAGACGGAGTACCAATCCATCACACACACATGCGCACACACTTACTCACACTGGAACACTCCAGAGAGACCAAATGACCCAACGTGTCTTTGGAATGTGGGAGGAAAGTAGAGCACCCGAAGAAAACCAACAAACTCACAGGGAGAACATACAAACTCCACATGGGTAGAGTCAGGACTAAGAATCAAGGCAAGGATGTCTGGAGCTGTGAGATGACAGCATTAACTGTCAGCTGAACAAAGTGATGCGTCTTATTTTAATTAATTAAATCAAACATGGATTTATGTAAATGATATCTATGGGATTTATGTTTATAAATGTTCCAACCGTTTAACAATGTGTAGTTCAATGCAAATTGAACAGCAGGAATTAAGCAGAAGGAAAGGATAAAAAATAAACAATGAAAGCAGCTCAATATTTCCCATGAGAACTATATCACTTTAAACCAGTTCATGGTACTTTGGTCATTTTCAACTAATAAATGCAACATACACTGAAACTGTTAAAATGTTCAACCTACAAGTGCCAACAAAAAAAAATTAAGAAAATGTAATATGTCAAAACAAAGTAGAAAATGTAATTAAAAATTGCTCAATTTATGTGTTATTGGTTTATTTTAGTAAACCAATGATTCAATAAATAAGTGTATTATTTATTTACAAATAAATAAATATTCATTTCTATAATATGAATATAATAGTATACAATATAACATTGAAATAAACATTTAATTTAATAAGTCATTTTAGTTTTTTAATAAGTAATTTTTAACACACATCTAACGTAATGCCATAAGGAAAATGACATTTTGGTCTGCATTTCTTTAAAATGACTTCATATGTGTATATATATATATATATATATATATATATATATATATATATAGTGGCTGCACCATTCCAATAACAAAAATATGACCTCAAACTTGTTTATAATGAGAACCTAATAAAACTTCTATTTATGGATGTTCTCCATACAATTAATGAAAGTTATCAGTATTTGTCAAATATAACCATGAAAACAGACACAGGAAAAAGTGTGAATCATTTACAGTATCAACACCAGCCCTCAGCACAGTATGCAATTGTTTCATGACACCAAGAATGAGGCGCGAGGATGTCTAGATGTGAAAGTTAGTCTTGAATTCTGAGATCAAATGAATATTCCTTGTAAATTGATAGCCAGTGATAGTTTCAGCTAGTGCGGAGGACAGACAAGAGCCCATTGTTCAGCAGCAATGCAAAAGGACAAATAGAGAGAAAATTCATTTAGAGAGAAAAGGGAAATGGAGAGAACAGTTCACAGTAAGAGCCACGGTTTTCAAACTTAGAATTGAGGTTCAGCAGCAAAACAAAACAAAAACAATTTTGGCATGAACAGCTGGATTCCACTTCTTTTGAATTCCCAAATGGAATACCCTGGGTCAGCCATGACTTGTGCTACTTGCTGCATTTACCTCTCCATAACACTGGACCCATCAGGGACAACAACAACGCTTGGCTGAATACGATATGATCTATAACCTGTCACAGCGTGACAAAGTGCTTTTTTTTCCTCAAACCAGGAGAGTAGTGTTAACCCTCTGACATCACGCCAAGTGCAGGGTTACGCAACTCCCTCAACCTGCCTGACCCTGATGACACGCATGGCCCCGGCAAACACTGAACAACACCACTCCACAACATCTGAAGTGAGGTGAGGGTAAGTTCATGTCTAAATGCAAGTTCTGCCAGAAATTCACAGCGGTCATCAATATTTCAAATGCAGGACTCAAATATTTGCTGCTACTCAACAGACAATCCAGAAGATGAGTTTTGTTTAAATATCCAAATTGTTTGCTGACTACTAATGCTAATCTCTTTGAGTATGTCATAACACGTGAAGTGTTCAGAAGGAGGAGTTTTATGGCCTCGGTCACTATGCATGGGAAAAATATGTAGAAAAAAAGTTCCAAAAAAAAGGTCTAACTTACCATCCACCAGGTCCTGGCTGTCATGTCATAGCATAGCTGCCATTTGATGGAGCCGTCAGCCGCTTTTCCAGCCATGGCCCTTTCAGGAGCTTTCATCAGTAGCAGCTCAAGAGCAGATAACACACCTAATCAAGCCTTCATCAGATGCCACACACTCAGCTTCATGTAGGCCAATCCTTATCAAGCTGCATTATGGGAAAATGCGAGCACACATGCACAGGCGCACACACACTCAGACACGGCCCTGTGCATGAGCAGTGACTCCAGCCTCCGCAGCTGCCTATAATGATAGGATCAGGATCTGGAATCCTCTCCCTCTCACACACACATACCCCTCAGCCAGGGCTTTAATTTTTTAAGCAGTGTAGATTAGGAGCGTAGCTCCTTTGTGGCATCTCGAGACCTCGAAATCAGCAAGGGGCATTTGTGAGAAAACGCTTTCTGAAGCTTATTTGCATTGTTGCCTGTTGTATATTGTATGACTTGTAGTTTGAAACGCACACATTTCGGCCCCCCTTCAACAGGCACCCCCTTACTCAGTGAGGGGAGGCTCAAATAGGAATTAATTTCCCCATACAAAGGCTGGGAGTCTCATGAACATGAGACAGAGGCACGGTTCAGATATCACAGAGCACATACATGGGGTGCGAGCAAAGACTCAGAGGACCGACAGAAGTCCCGAAACAGGAATAGACTGAGACGTAACCTGTAGATACTCAGGTATTCTAAGACTTGTCATTTTTTATTTTTTTATTGCCTTATTTATAAGGAATGCCTCATATTTATAACATTTAATGCTATTTAGGAAGCGACACAAAATCAACATGAATTGCAATGGATGGGCCTATGAGGCAACGTCACTCACAAATGGAGCACAAGCGCACTGCAAACTTATAACTGTGGTAATATTACTTTCTGTGCTGTAGGTAGGTGGTAATGTTTCAGCTCTTTTCTGTGACTTGTTTGCTAATATTGTATTAAATAAAAATATCCAAAGAAAGTATAAAGTTTGCTTACAATCTGTGTGTTACTTTCAATGTATGTAAAGGAGATTTATTTCAACACAATGATCCACTAACGACCATGTTTAATCTTTTTATTAATTACAAAATAAATAAATACAGTAGCATTTCAGTACAAACTGAACTGAAGCACTTTTAAATATAATACAACTTTGCTCTCGAAGCATCATTTAAAATGAAGGGCACCCATCACATGCCAGATCTATGGAGGTTTCTGTAGCAAGAAGAGATGTTGTTTGTGGCTGAGTCTCAGAAGATTTGTTTTTCACCAAAGCCAACCTTTTGATTTTGTTCATTTAAGGCTTGCATATATATGTTTTTTCAATCCTGAAGCCATGTTTGAGACTCATCAAATAAATGTCACAGATTTGATATGAAATCGCAGAGAGGTGCAATGGCATCTTATATTACTAATTACACACTTACTGGCACAGGTTATTAACATAACACACAATATCAAGTCTGTGCAAAATTAAGCCGAAATTTAACCATGTGCTCTTCACAGGGATGCCCATATTGATGGCACCATGTACCTTCCATGACCACCCACAATTTTTCTTTTTAAAAACAGACTGACTATGGACCATTCCAAAATGGACCAATATTAAAGTCAGTGGAGCTGCCTGTTGGTCCAGAGTGGTTAATAATGAATATCAGCTCATTTCTATTTTTCATTAAGACATATTTTGTCAGTGTAGACAAAGCTAACCACAAAAATACATCAATTGATAATAAATGATAAATAATTATACATGCAATGGAGGTTTAATATGAACAAACAAGCATGCATATGAAGAAAAAAGCTGAGGAGTAAATATTACATGCTGTTTTTCAGTGCAGATGGTAAAACGTTCTAAATACAACAATTTGAAGCAAAGAAATGTATTTTAAATACACTTTATAAATTTACATTATCAAGTAACCTCTACATTATGTACTGTCTTATACAAAAGCATTTGTTTCTTTATGCAAATTAATTAATTTATGCAGTTACGAGCAGAAACTGTTCAAATCATGTAACTAGAAGTGTCTAAAGTTCTCATTACAAACTCTGAAAACATATCTACAGGTTTCTGAAGTCAGATCAAATAAATAAAGGAATTTTTGAAATGTTCACATGTCCAAGTGTTCAATCTCTACAGGTATTCTGTTTTGCACAAATAACTTCACGCAAAAGTTAAAAATAACTTTAAAGTTATTATACGCCAGCTACTAATGATTAAAAGCAGATCTAACCAACATTGGGTTTTCCCCAGCTTGTGAGATACTATTACATCATCAATACAAACAATCATGCCTTTTTGCAACATGTATCTCTGGATCCAGACATGTGCTCATCCCACTCTTTCCACATTACATTTGATTCTCAGAGTTGCTAACAAATGGGCTACACTCTCACTTTTGACATTTAGAGATGTGAGCGTCAACCTGCCTCCCAAGCATGCATGGTGGGGTGGAGAGAGAATGCCAGCTTTGTGCCATGTTTGGGACTCTCTTTGTAACCTATTCAGACCTTTTTCCCTCCGCACATTCCCAACCTCCACCTCCTCTCAGAATGTTCCCGCCAGCGGCAGCTACACTCCACGTGAATCGTGGGTTTGTGTGAGACCATGCTGCAGTCAGTGGCACAGTGCAACTGGCATTTGATAGTCGAGGATGCATTTCACAAAGCTCTGCAGTCTGGACGAATACCTTGTGCACGATCTCCGACCCTGGCATTTGATGCTGTTTTTTACTTTAGAAACCTTTTACACAATTCTGTACAGGTGCAAATTAGGTGTCGGAACAACACTAGAGCAATACCCACTTCACACCATGGAAAAATAATGATTCAAGTTTCAAGATGAATTGTGTGCCCTTTAAATAAATGTAGATGAAAGAGATGAAGAATACATCACTGTTTAAATCAATCAAGTCAAGTCACCTTCATGGTTTAACCATACTTAGAGTGAATATTTTACATTTTACTGCATTCAGGAGAATTTTTCCTGAACTACTGGTCAAACGGCAATGTAAAGCATGACCTAATCATGTAGATAAAAATATTCAAGGCCGCCACATTACACAACAGGAGCAAAGAACCTCACAATCCACTATGAATACTGCCAATTACACTCTTTTGAACGTCAGGCCGAGGACAAGACACCACATTAAGGACCTCTGATATAGATTCAGTGACTAAGAATATTTTGTGTAGCTATGAGGGGCTACATATAAAACTATAAATAACTACGAGCACTCTATGAATATTTGTCATTCACCACAATATTATAGTTTAAGCACTGTGTGAAGATTGGGTTACTGGCAGACTGCAATAGCTCCCATCATTCTGGTAAGACATGCGAATATTATTTTATATTTTTATTTTATATTATAACACTAACAGGCAACATGGTGTCTCGGTAGGTAGCACTGTCACCTCACAGCGAGTTCCTGGGTTTGATCCCTGGGTCCTTTCTGTGTGGGGTTTAGTCCGTGTGCTCCGTTGTCCTCCCCAGAACAAAGACATGCTTTTTGGTTACTTGATTAGTGTAAGTGGCCATTAGTGTGTATGAGTGTGAGTGCCATACGAAGGATTGGCACCCTGTCTAGGGTTGTTCCTGCCTTGCGCCCTATGCCACTGGCTACACAACGGCTCTCCCGCGACCCTGTAAAGGATTAAGCGGATAAGAAAGTGAATGAATGAATGAATGAATGAATAAACACTAACATTATGTTTTACTCCTGTAATTCCCAACTTTGTTAAAAACAGAGGGGTTTACTATACCGGCACATGAAATAAATAAATTCAATCAGTATTTCATGAGTAATCATTAATTCGTACATGTAATAAATCATAAGTCGTCTTTACTGTGCACGAAATGAGAGTTTGTCATGCAGGCCTTCCAGAAGGAACTATATAAGAATTGTAATTAAGGTAAAACATGAATGTTAAGCATTAGTAAAGCATTAATTCCTCATGATTTTATGATGTTTGTGGCCCTCAAAGTAAAGCGTTTCCAGCAGAGGTAATAACAGGTGGTCGTTTGATAATTTTAGGCATCAGGTTAAAAACTAATAAATCACCAGTATTACAAAATGTAATGTTATGGCACAGACGATGCAGGCACTAGAAATGCCCCTTTAAAATGAATGGTTCAAATCTCCTAAACTGCTGTCTGTGGTAATATGTAGTGCTTTTTAATAAAGCGTCACAGTGCAGAAGTCACAGTTTTAAAACAAGAGGCTTACAACAAAAGGTACTTGCAACCAAAATTAACCCAATACGTGTCAAATTTGAATCTTGGCACTAACTAAACTCCAAAATTAACCAAGAATCACCTCTGATAGCATTAGAGAATGACAAGATCCCTGAAAACTCCAGAGCAAGTGAGTAAATTAGGCAAAATGATTTATGTCATGTCAGAATCAATACCGTATCAATGACTGGAAGAAGGCACAGTCATGATTGGGAAATTTAAAGAGACCAATTAGCCTAACACTTTGGAATGTGGGTAGCTACCAGAGGAAATCCACACAGACACAGGAAGAACATGCAAAGTGCAAGGTCAGGATTGAACCAGGAGTCTCTGAAGCCATATGGCAACAGGACTAAACATTTGTGCCACTGAGCCACCTCACAAACTGGGCAAATTAGATGGATTGTCAGCACAGTGTTACCTAAACAATCAGTACTATGGTATATTTGGACATGTCTGGTTATTGTCATTTGTGTCTGCCTTATGTTTATGCAGTTCTTAAGCAGTTAGCTAGCTAGTCTACTATAACTGGACATGGAGATGTTTTTCAAATGTATTTTTATCACCACATGTTCCTAATACATTTCTTCACTGGACAACAAAAAGCATACTAAGAAACAAACATTATTCTACATGTAGTACAGTGAACTCTGCGAACTATTACTATCACTATTACTCACTAAATTACATGAGATTTTTCAACACTTTATTATAAAATAAGCTTTGTATTGATGGGTTTGGCCAACTGTAGGTTAATGTAAGTGTTTTAAACATTAACTTACTTATCCTTACTTACCATAGTATCTACTGAAGACTGTATGCAATCACCTTTGCTATAGAAAATAATATTTCTACCTGAGTAAATGCAAAGATAATTTTTAAATATATCAAAGATAAAATATACAATATATACCCAATGTTTTTTGGGATGTATCTGGCCACTATATGGTCCTCCAACCTACAAAAAAAATTGACATCTGGTGTATTGGGTTCCTACTAGTAGTAAAGTAAAAGTCAAAGTTAACAGATATATTCATATTGTAGTAAGATAGCAATTCCCAATATCATTCCACAATGTTACTGGCTCCACTGCAAATAACCACCTGTCACAGAAAAATAAGATGTCTTCTTCAGAACAAAAGGAGGAGGACAATAGTAGATAATTGACACCAGTCAGTAAATCTGCTTATGGTCTTGGTACATGGTCTTTCAGATAAGACAAGAGCACATACATCTTCACTAAACAGACTAAATAGTAAGTTTACTTGGTAATGCAAACAGCCATAGAACATCATTTATTAGAAGCCAATGTAGAAAATCACATAATTAAGGTTTGCTCCTTGCCACGCTAAGACAATATAACAACACCATTGTTCAGTTGCACTGGCATAACCCACAGTGGGACTTTTCAATGAAGTCTGTCTGAGGCGAGTGAGTGAGCATGATGTTTGTTTCGAGGTCAGCATTTACACTCTCCGTGTCCTGGGAGCAACATTACAGACTTTCAGCCAAGAGTCTTCCCCCCCTCCTCCTTTGGAGGGCGAGGTGGTCCTGCCATGACACAGGCGATCTTTTGGGGTGGCTCAGAGGAGGTACGAGTGACTGTCAGTCAGAGCAAGAATACGGAGCAGCAGGGAAGTCCGTCAGCACTGACAGGGGCCGTCATTCACACCCCGGCATGGAGGAGGACACACGGCGAGCCAATCAACAGAGACCCTGCTGAGGACAGACAGCATCAGAGCGGGAGGCATCCAACCATGACGATGGAGATAGTTAGGGGGGCTTTGAGGGTTCAGCAAGAGTTAATATGAGGCATGACAAGCCAGGATTCTACAAAGGTAAAGACATACATTTAATGAACCCCAGGTTTGAAACAAAGATGCCAGTTTTTTGTTTGTTATCTGACCCAGTGAAACAAAATGGAAATGCATTTTAGATGTGCGTGACATAGTAAACACATAAGATAATAATTAACAAAGATGAATAAAAAAAACAACAGGAAACAGCTGGTACCAAAAAAAAAACAGATTTTGGGAACCAATTTCTATGACACCATCCCAAATGAACAATTTTCAGAACACAGGATGTTAATAATGAATATGGCCAGAAGAAAGTTCAAATAAGGTAGACAAGGGATGGAGGTAGATTTCATCAGGGTACACCTTCTGAGTTTAGCCACCACCTTTTAACTGGGCACAGCCCATGCACACACACATTTCAGCAAACCAGTGAATTGTTCTTTATCCACCGCACCATCCAAAGCTCAGTATCTAAAAGACGTCTCCTCGCAACCATCTCCGGCACTGCGGTATTAGGCCTGCCAGCCCAGAGGAAGTACATAAGGAGCTCTTTGTTAGTCTGTACTGGAGAGACATTGTGTAGAATACAGTGCCTTCCCGAGATAAAAGGCTTGCCTTTCGTCTCATCTAAGCAAAGTTTATCCTCCCCGAAGTCTCCCCTTTCTACTGAGCCGACAAAAGGGATGGCTTCAGTCATAAAGCACTTTCACTTATCAAAATGTCCATCATTCAAAGTCATTTAAGATCCACCGATGGGAAATGTTTCGTGCCTGACTACTCTCCGTTAGAACTTGGGCTTAATAAAAATACCCATACACCGTGCGCCACAATTCCATCCAGCCTACCTCTAGAGCCTATTTAGAAACTTCATAAAACAGCCAGCATAGATGGCTGTTCATCTTTTAGATAACAAGTTTACCTATACCTGATATCCGTTTAGAAGTTTCTGGAGAGAGAAGTGTAGGATCATTCTTTGCAGGATTAAACATGTGCAATTTGAGTCCCCCAGCTCTCATCTGGCCTAACAGAAAGGTTTAGGCCAAAAATCGGCCAGTTCAGGTCTCAGGTAACAAGGCTTCCTGTATAACAATGATCTCAGTAAGGATCACAACTAAGCAGCTATAAACAAACCACAAGCAGCTGGCACACAGGCACGTTTGGAAATAAAGCTGACTGATTATCAGACTGCATGAGATATGGAGTAGTGAACTTAACTTAAAAAGTCACTAATTATCGTGAAACTGAAAACAGAGACAGCGACTGTGCAGCTGGAGGAAGGGAGATGCATCCTGTCCTCAAAGCTGAACTACAGCTGGCTTCCCAGCTGTCCTACATTGCTTGCATCAAAAAAGGGGGTACAAAAAATGATGCTCAGGTACAACTAATGAGAGGTTAGATATTTATATCATGTGTGTGTGCTGTGTAATCTGGACACTTATTCTAAGCATACTGGGAGATCTTAATCAGAAAGACCATACTCATTTATTCAGCTTTAGTAACTGTTTTATCCTAGCATTGGGAATGGAGCCTATTCTGAAAAGACACAGGGCTTCACACAATCACACAAACCTAGTGGCAATTTATTGCAGCCAATCTGCTTACAGCCATGCTTTTGGGATATGGGAGGATACCGCTTTAGCTGTAGGAAGGCCACATGTAACGGGGGCACCCCTGGTCCAACAGCACATCAGGCTCTCATAGTCTCGGGTACCTGTGGGAATTCAAACACTTCAGGAAACGCACATCCTACGCAGGCATCGCACAGAACCTCATGGAACTGAATTTAAACTCAATTTGTCAAAGGTCTTTTGTGTAATGGAGGCACTGGAGGTCTGCGTCAAGTGACATACAGACACAGGCCCAAACCAAAGAGATTCAGGAGCTTCTGATGAGACTCACAGCACCAGGACACCCTAATGATCATCACAGGCACCTGAACCCTCTTGGTCACCTGACCAGGTAAAGACATCTCGACAGAGGCAGGATACAACTGGGGTGACTCATTGAAGGTTGGCACTCTACCACTGAGCCACACCGGTTTGCATCCCAGGGACAAGCTTCATCAGAGACTTCCGAGTCTCTGCATTCTTCAGGTGAGGGTCTCTGTGTGTCAAGTGACACCAACCAAGAGTGCCCCCATGTTACAGCACGTAGACACAACATGCAAAACAAAGGAGAGGGTGCAACTTGCGTTGCCACTAACAAGTATACTTTCCCAATGAATGTCAAAAATGATATTCACGGTCATAGAAAGACAGCAACAAGACTCAAGTATTACAACAATGAGTGTGTTTACATGTGCTTAATAATCCGATAACTGAAGAAAATCAGATTTTGACAGTAATCCGATCAATGAGTATACATGTCCTTCAGTAATCGGATAATGGGATTTCCAAGTTTACATGACTTGGGCAGTAATCAAATTTCTAATTTGCAACCAGGCAGTAATCTCACAGAAACATGTGACATAAACTTCAAACTTTAATACTAAATAATCAAATCCTTCATTATCTTGAGTATATACTTCATTTTAGAGTCTCCACAGTGTTTGATAAACATTTTTCTGCGTTAAATTCTGTGGCATGTTTAATTCCGGGGTTGCCAGACACCTCAAGAAAAAAAACACGTCAATGGAAAAAGAGCCCAAATAAAGCCATTTTGAGAATATACAGACCTGGCAACTGTGTTATTTTGGCCATGAGTATGTGTAGACTGGAAAAACTGATTTAAATCAGGTATACATTCTATGAGAAATGTGATTAATGTGCTAAAATCAAGCTCTCTTTATTGGATTTCTAGATTGAAATCTACTGATTTCTACATTGGAGTATGTTGTATACATGCCCACGTAAATAATCTAAGAACTGCAGAAATCCAACTATGGTTGGATTATTAAGAGCATGTAAATGATGACTCAGTGTCATATCGAACCACAAGCACTACATACTACCACAGTAATAAACATGGGTGATAATCCAAAATTTCACTTTTCTTTTTAGTACTTCTGAAACATAAATACTGTTAATAGTTTCACGGCTGATTTGCTAGTGTTCAGGTGTAACAACACCATTTCTCACTATAGCTCTTTGGTTGCTAGCAGCCAGAGAGGAAGACTAGTGGTTAAGGTATTAGACCATAGAAGAAAAAGTCCAGTGTTCAAATCCCACTTCTGCCAAACTACCACCATTGGGTCTTTGAGCAAGGCCTTTAATCCACAAATACTGGGTCTGCTGAATAACTACGAACAAGCCTTTTATCATAGTAATAGTAATAACAGAGAAGAGGCAGAGTCTTACTGACAATTAAATAAATAACATGAGTCCAGTCTATGCCAAAAATGGACCTAGATTTAATGCTGATTGTTGTTTTATTGGCTCATATCAATATTTCTATAACAGAACTAGGAAGTGTTTCTTCGCACTTGGGTCACAGTCATTTGGACACAACCAGCAGTGCCCAGGCCTGGATTCAACACAGGTCTCTGGAACTGTGAGGAAACAGTGCTAGCCACTTGGCCATCATGCCACTCTTTTGTTGGTATTTTGCCAAATTACAACAAACTACACATACACTCACTGCTACTTTATCAGATGCACTTGTTCAACTGCTCATTAACGCAAATATCTAATCTGCCAATCACATGGCAGGTATTCAACACATTTAGTCATGTAGACATGGTCAATAGGACCTGCTGAAGTTTAAACCAAGCATTGGAATGGGGATGAAAGGTGATTTAAGTGACTTTGAACATGCCATGATTGCTGATGCTAGACAGGCTGGTCAGAGCGTTTCAGAAACTGCTGATCTACTGGGACTTTCACACACAGCCGTCTCTAGATTTTACAGAGAATGGTCTGAAAAAGAAAGACATCCAGTGAATGGCAGTTCTCTTGAACATGGGGAAAATCTGATGTTGGCAGAGGTCAGAGGAGAATGGTCAGACTATTCGAGCTGATAGTAAGAAAACTCAAATAACCACTCGTTACAGCCGAGGTACAGTATGCAGAAGATCATCTCTCAATGTACAACACATCAAACCTTGAAGCAGTTGGGACACAGCAGCAGACAACCGCACCAGGTACCACTCCTGTCAGCTCAGAACAGGAAACTGAGGCTACAGTTTGCACAGCCTTACCAAAAAGACAACAGAAGATTAGAAAAACTTTTCAGAATATCGCATAAACAACATGAAAGCATGCATCCATCATATGTTGCATCAATGGTTCAGGCTGGTGGTGGTGGTGGTGTAATGTTGTGGGGGATATTTCTTAGCACACTGTGTCCCATAATACCGACTGAGCACATTTAATGGCCACACCCTACTTGTGTTGCTGAGTATTGTTGCTGACCACGTCCATCCCTATATGACTACACTGTACCCATCTTCTACACACCATGTCACCAAACACAAATCAGGTTAAACTGGTTTCTTGAACATGACAATAAGTTCACTGTCCTCAACACTGTACCTCCACAGTCACCAGATCTCAATCCAATACAGCACCTTTGGTATGTGGTGGAACAGGACAGTCGCATCATGGATGTCATTATGGACCAGGGTCTATGAGGAATGTTTCCAGCACCTTGTTAAATCTATGCCATTAAGAATTAAGGCAGTTCTGAAGGCAAGAGGCAGTCCTAGTACTAGCAATGTGTCCCTAATTAAATGGTCGGTGAGTGTATATGTATAATTTCAAAATGCCCACAGTTCACCAGCACATATGCCAAAGGTCAAAGGCATGGTCATGGCCTAGATGTTTACAGTGCTGCTGACCAGCAAGACTTGTGTGCTTTTCAAGCACTGGTTAAACAGATATAAGGCATCAGGGCTTTGGCAATGCCAGGGACTCCAACTGGCAACTCAAAGCAGCACTTTACTGTCACATCAGTCATATGTGGCACAGCGCCCATCACCAGAGCAACGGTGACAAACAGCAGGGCATGAGCCTGACAGAGTCAGACAGAGCAGACATGGGGCAATGGGCCAGAGTTTCAAGGAGCTACTGAGAGGCAAGCACAGCACAACACTCCCAAATCACTCCATGCCAAAATCTCACATGTCCAACTAAAAAGGTTACATCTGGCATAAATTACCAAAATCAAACAATTTAAAATTCAACTGGGAGTGCTTCAACATTTCTGGAGTGCAAACAACACACGGACGTGCATATTGAGTTCATGTAAACACTGGGCAATCACAGATGTGTGACTGATGTTCAGGCTGGAATCAAGCCATGCTTACAGTAAGAGATAAAGAAACTGCCAGCATACATCATATGGACGTATACTTTTTGCTAGATAGTAACTAACATCTAATGTCTAACGTAAATGTCTTGTGTGCAGTGGGTGATGTTCTTTACTGATTTCTGTCTCTCAGATAAATGAGTGATTCATGTAGAATTAGATGTTAGGAGAAGTAACAATTTATTCTTCACAAAAGTGTGATGTTCTGCAATGTGTCTCTTCTGCCAAAGCCAACTTTGCATGTGGGTGAGACATTTTCTTAAAATTTGTGACAGCTGCAAAGACAATTTCTCTTAACGTGTGTATAAAAGGTGCTCTCTCTTAAATTTTTATAAAAATACAGCTTATTAACCTTCATTTAAGACCAACTGGAGAAGTACTGATCAACTTGTTTTTTTTAATGAAAAACATTTACTTTCCTAATAAAATGTTAAATGATCCATTTAGAAAAGTGCCTTATTAATACATAGATCCTATTTTTCAACATCAGCTGACTCTCTGCATACAAGTTATACAGCACATTGTATTCACACAGATGAACATGCATGTTCACTGCATAAAATGTCACTGTAAACCAATTCGAAGGTAATTCACTGCAATACAAGTGTTTTAAGTGGCAGCACGGTTTCACAGTGGACAGTGCTCTTGCCTCACAGCTCCAGAGATCGGCCCAGACTCTATCTGCCTGTTTTCTACATGGGTGTTCTCTAGATACCCTGGTTTCCCCACGACCCAGAAAAAGGTTAAGCAGGTCTGAAAATGAATAAACAAACGAGCGAATGAACGAACGAACAGTGTTTTAGGCCAGTATTAAGACTGATAATCAGCATCAGATTGGTACAGCCCTTATTTCATGAATAAAGTCAAATCGAAAAACATCAATTTAAAACACTTGGTTGCTATGGAATGCATATCCAAGAGTGGTACTAACCAATCAAAAAACTACTCATTAGAACGCCTTTTATCTATGTGCCCCTTCTGATGATTTTTGAAAGGTTTGGTAATGTGAGTCTATTACGAAACAGCCATGAAATTAGACCAGATTTATAATTTTCACTACAGGGGATACTCTGTAGCTGTCTACCATTTCTCTGAATATTGAAGGTGCTACATACACATACACACACACACACACACACACACTCATACACTAGCGGCACTTTAGAGACAGCAATTAACCAAACATGTCTTTGGGAGGAAACTGGACCATTTTCTGGCAAATGAGGGGAGAATGGACTTTATCTTCAAATAAGTTTGGTATTTACTTAATGTTTTGGCTGCCCAGGCATACTGTATTCATAACCCATTTGTACATGCTACTTTTGTCATTTGTAGCTGCATTTGTGGGCTGTTGATCTGTATTTTGAAATCCATCCAGTAATTTAGGTATGTTTCTCCATAGTACTCTTTTTCACTTATCTTCACTCCAATCTTTGTTAGCTTTAGCATATCTTAGCCTTTTCACCATTTTCCCCTTCCAAAAAAGTGGTTTCTTGGCTGATACCCTTCCAAAAAGACTATTCCTGATCAAACATATTCAGACTGTAGAAGGGTCAAGTTGGCATCCCAATGAAGCTGCCAGATGCTGCTATTGCTGAAACGCAAATACTTGCCGCTGTAGACTAGAGAAGTTTTTCTGATGCATTTCAGATTTTATCACTGCATACAAATTCCCTGCATGTTCTGTTGTATTCTAATAAAGAGACTAAGAAATAATTATACATGGTCATTAAACCACCAATAAAACAAAGGTATATGTAATCTAATGGTGACTTTTGCACATTAAACATCCAGGTTTTACAATCAAATTTCCCAGAATGGTATTCATCTCCTGAAATGCTGACCTCTCTTCGATTTGCTCCAACGAGAACAAAACACTGCTACTGCAGCCAATTGACTGGCAATAGGTGAATAACCAGACAGTCAAGTGCATTAGGGAGAACACTGTCCAGCGAGAAATCCTTTATGACAGACAGCAGATGGACCAAGTGGATGAAATCAACAGGAAAGGAAACCGGAGAGCAAGCACCACATCATGTAGGTTCCCGGGGTGACCCAGTCTGAGACTGAAGCAACAAGCAAGGCATTATTTGTCCAAGACAACCTTCAAGCACTGATTGACATTTGAGATTCTTCCACAGATGAGATGATTAGAAGTCACAGTGACACTAATGAGAAACATGGAGAGAGATTTTCTGTAGTTCTGCAATAATAGTGAGAGAGATGAGATCCATTTCTCAGAGACAACAGAAATCAGATGATAGACATTATGAAAATGAAGTAGGGGTGTGCTACACTGTATAGTCTACGATTCTTCTTCTTCCTCTTTCGGCTTCTCCCTTTACCAGGGGTCGCCACAGCGAGTTAAACGTTTCCACCTCACCCTGTCCTCCACGTCTTCTACTCTCACCCCAACTCCCTGCATATCTTCATTCACCACAACCAAATAACTCCTGTTTGGTCTTTCACCACAACCAAATAACTACTGTTTGGTTCTTCCTCTTTCGTCTCTTTGCCTGGCAGCTCCAATCTCCAACATCACCTCCTACCAATATATCCACCATCTCTCCTCGGCCACATGTCCCAAACCATCTCAGTCTTCCCTCTCGAATTTTGTCTCCCAATTTTCCAACCTGTGCTGTCCCTCTGATGATCTCATTCCTAATCCTGTCCACCCTAGACACTCCTAAAGAGGAAGCAGAGCTATAGGTGGCAGAACTTAAGATGTTGAGGTTCTGTCTCTTTGTCAGTGCCACTGTCTCTAAGCCATACAACAAGGCTGGCCTCACTACTCTCTTATAAATCTTTCCTTTCACTTTTGCTGCGACCCTTTTGTCACACAGCACTCCTGACACTCTTCTCCACCCACTCCATCCTGCCTGTACTCTCTTCTTCACCTCCTTTCCACACTCCCCATTTCCTTGGACAGTTGATCCCAAGTACCTGAACTCCTGGACCTTTGTGACCACTGATCCCTGTAGCCTACAGTTCCACCCTGCCTCCCTTTCACTTACACACATGTATTCTGTCTTACTACAGTTTGACTTTCATTCCTGTCCTTTCCAGATTATACCTCCACCTCTCCAAGTTCTCTTCTACCTCTTCCCTGTTCTCACTACAGATCACAATGTCGTCTCCAAACATCATAGTCCACGGCGATTCCTGTCTGACCTCATCTGTTAGTCTGTATAGTCTACGATAATATCTTAATATCTTAATTGTTGGTTTAATGATGTGGGAGATGACAATATCAGAGTGAATACGCCTTGAGAGTTCATGCATTCACTGCGTCATGTAGCCAGGTTGGACAGACTACTGCGCAAGAGCACTGAGTGTGTGCAGCGTGCACAAACCAAGCTAGCATTCTACCTAAAAGCACATGAAGTTATAAATCAGTGAACAAACTGTGCCAGCAGACAAAATACAGACACCACCAGCCTCTTGGTCTTTATCACTAGATTTATTTGCCATATGTGGCTCATCCTCACTTTGAAAAGACAGAAATCTGCAAACTATGCCAAAAATCAGTTGGCATTAAACCAGCCAAGGTACCAGCACAACACACTCAGCAAACCTTAGCGGAATCATTTTGTGGTTTTAAAAATAAATAAATAAATAAATAAATAAATTTAAAAAAATCAACAACTGTCATGCCATAAATGCTGTCACCAATTAAATTGTGAAAGAAATAGTGAAATTAAAAAGCAGCTGAGAGATTAAGAGAGTTGAGAGACAATTTTTTGCATACTTTACACCAAAAAGGCAAATACACCCTGATCATTATCGACAAAATCCCCAAAAATATTGAAATATAACTTTGTCACTATCGCACACCCTTAAGATGAAGTACTTGAGCAAGCATACCATATAAAGGACACACACAAAAAGGGAAGAGAGAGTAATATACCAGTTTGCAAAACAATTTATTAAAAAATACCCAATAAATAACAAATCATGTATTATTTACTGCCTCGTAATCATGAAATAAAGGTAAACAGTATGATTTACACCACATTAAAAAAAAAAGAACCAACACAAGACAAAAGACCCCAAGGAAAATGATTATGCAGTCTTAGACCTGAATAAAGTCTTCACGATAGTGCAGAAAGAGGGGAGTGTATTACTAATAAGCTGGTTCTGCTAATAGTAAACCAAAATAGCATAAAATCTTCACCAATGTCAGTATGTTTATGTATATATTAGCATATGTTAAAGCACAGTGAGGATTCAATACAGACCTTATTGCTTGGCAAGATAGTACAACTACACATTTACATCCTTTACCAAACCTATGTAAGCACTTTGAAGAATTTTAAACTGAGCTAACCTGGTTGCCATAGAGTAAATACATTAAATATTTCATATAATGTCATGACAGTATGGAACGGTTATAGTCATGCCATAACGGATAATGTTAAATAGTGCCGTATTCATTTAGCAAACATGAAAACAAAATCATGTCACTTCATTAGTAGCTGATTATTTCAAATTCATAGTTGTGTTGTTTTTTTTACACTTAAACTAGGCTGTACATTTTAACAGAGTAAAATAGGAACTTAACAGAACTCCAATGGTGCACTACAAATGGTACACTTACTGCAATTAAAAGGCAACACACACCAAAGATTATATTACTAGATCATTTTGTTATGAAAAACCCTTTCGAAATAATTGTTTAAAATAAAACTCGTAAAATAAAAATACATATATTAAAAAGACTGGCATGGTTAGGTAGTGCAGCACAAAGGACCAGTGCTCAATCAGGATGAGACTTGGGCCACATTGGGCCACATTTTTACATTTCTTACAGCAGACCGACTGAATAGGAAAGCATGAACTCAACACCTGTGATTGGATTCCACAACAGTCTCATTATTAATGCAGGAGATGAACTCTGCCAATAAACAAATAATATATATATATATTAAAAAAAAAACTTAAAAAGCCATAAAAGTGAGGTAAACAATTGTTAAAATACATAGTAAACACGCAAATTAATCCAACTGTATTGCATCTACTCAAATAAAAATCCATGTCATTTCTAGTGTGCATAAATGGAAAGAACGTTTGATTCAAAACACAGGTATGCGCCATTTAACCACCACTTTACGTTCTGTGTAACAATACGCTGACCGAAATGGACGTTGCCCGGACATTACCATAGTCTGTATGCTACTGTAATGTAAATATAAAGGGTATTTTATATTGAGAAAATAGCGTGGATACGTAAATGTGTAAACATTATGAACGCCATTTACAGCTTCTTACAAATAAGCAGCAGAAAGTCACACTCAACCGAGTTAGAACAACCTCTAATCCAAACATGATATAATGAGTAAGCGAGCACAGCCAGTATTGTAGTTACACACACAGGAATGACGGGCCGCCTCTGTTCGTGGACCCAGCATTAATTGGCGGTTGAGGTGATTTTTATTTCGGTACCTTGATTCTCGTCGTTAATTCATTCCAGAAGGTTTCGAGACCCAAAACCAACAAGTACTGAGCAAATTTTTTCCCAGAAGGAATAATATAAATTGAATAAATCCGCTCCAGACCCCCAGATAAATCCACACTGTATAAGGCATTATATGTATTAATGGAGTTGTATAGTACAGGTGCTCCCTGATTTATGAAGGTGATATGTTCCAACAAGTCCATCATACGTTAAATGTATCATAAACCGATGAGTTTAAGGAGTGTTTGGTGTATTATAGTGGAGACGAGGCTAAAGTTGTACTACCGGCCCACCTTAAATGGCTGCAGTTACATTATGTGCCTGTAGATGAAGATTCAATTAAGTTAATGTTTAAAACACTTACATTAACCTACACATGGCTAAAATCATTAACACAGAGCTTATTTTATAATAAAGTGTTTAAAATATCATGTAATTTACTGAGTAATGGATTGAAGGTGAAAACCACTTTGCTTTTGGTTGACTAACCTTTTTAGGACCCATGGAGATTTACTTGCACTAAGAATATAGCACTGTAGATGTCAAAATAAAAAACACGATAAACACAGCGGAGATCTCTGAGGGAGTGCTACTGTGAATCTGAATCACTGAGTACTGTGAATCTAGTTTCGGCTGAAACGAGTCTCGCGGCTCGGCTCAGATACAAGTTTAAGCACGTGCGACGAGTTCCCAGCAACCGACAAGAACCAAGACACATTTTTCTCGTCAAACTGTGTCAAGAACCGAATTAAATGAGTTCTGAGCTGGTCAAGAACCAAGGTACCACTGTAATTGTTAAGATCTCGGTCATTAACACGAACAGACGTTGCCTGGATAGTCGTTAAATGGCGCTTACCTGTACCACCAAATAAATAGGATTCAAAACACGTACCATCAGCATAGCATCATTTATAAGTCTATATTAAGCATTTTAACCTGTAAGGGCCCACATGTTAAAATACTACTTGACTAGAAAGCCTTAAAACAATTCAAACAGAGGTTTGTGGAGGCAGAATTCAACGGACTGGTTTTGAGGAGGCACTTCAAAAATAGCACATAAAACTACAAACCCAACTTGGTCACTACCATTTATTCATTGTCACTTATGCTACTATTCCATACATTATTTATTACTCTTAAAAACATGAGCTAGCAAAATCATTCCCTTATTCAAACCAAGTGATTGCTTGATCATGTTCAATAGTAATCAATGGCCAGTAACCTATTTGGTGTACTCCTTATCAAAATTTTGGGTCTATAAGTATATAAAAAGATTTAAAAACAAAAACAAAACACCTCTAAATGTGTGCTTTAAATTTATAATCAGCTCCAAAATTCTTAGCACACTTGGAAAAGATAACCCCAATGCAATTTCAATAAAACCCACACATCACATGGCCCCCCTGCATTTTGCACTCCCTTTGAACCATTAAATGCTTTATGATATTGGTGAATAAGTAAGAAATCTGAGGCACTATATTCAGAATCTCTCCAGATCCTCTCTTGTAGACTCATATTTAGCTCACCACACAGGCCAGTAGGGTTTAGGTCAGGGGAAAGAGAAATTCAGAACCAAATCATCGTCCTGCTTGAAGACCCAGGCATGACCCAGCTCTAATTTTAGTTTTATTCCTAATCTCCTGGTAGTTTATGATGCCATGTATCCTAACAAGGCTCCCAGGGCCTTTGGAGGTAACACTTAAACAACATACCAGATCCTCCACTACACTTAACTGTGGGTATAACGTTCTTCCTTGCATAACTGTCTTTCATATTCTCCCAAAAATACATTGGGTGATAATTTTAAACTTCTGACTTTTGCTCTAAGTGTACATCTACAATTCAGATTTTTTAAACAGTCGTTACCAGGATTATGAAGGTCAACACACTTTTCAATTGTGTATTCTCTAATCTTCCCCATGTTGCCGAATGACTCGGGGGGGGAATTTGGCCTCTTCCATATTGAGAGTTTCTGATATATAACCAATGTTCAGTATAGACACTGTAATAACATTTTTGATCTTTTCCTTCTCCAAGGGTGCAAACATTTCTGGAGCCGACTCCTGATTTAATAATAGTGAATTGATTTATCAGATTGTACATAAAATGATCAGCCACAACGCTAAAATCATCTGCCCTCAAGTCACCAAGGCTTGGACCTGTTGAGGCTTGGACTCCCCCAAAATCCTAAAGCTGTCCTGTGGTATTTGGCACCAAGACAATAGCAGCAAATCCTTTAAGTCCTGCAAACTGCCAGGTGGGGCGTCCATGGGTCTGACTTGTTTGTCCAGCACATCCCACAGACGCTCAATCAAACTGAGATCTGGGGAATTTGGAGGCCAAGTCAACACCTTGAACTCTATGTAATTATCCTCAAGACCATTCCTGGACATTTTTTGAATGCACATTATCCTGCTGAAAGAGGCCACCCGCTATTAGGGAATAATGTTGCCATTATGTACTTGGTCTGCTAAGTAGATTCCACCTGAACGGCAGAACCCAAGGACTGATGACTTCAAACCTTCACTTTCAAATGTTATTCATTTCACCTTTCAGTGCTTTTAATGTTACATCAGATGGGTGTAAAGATCAAAAGTCACTGACATGTTCCAAAAGGAAAAAAACTCAACAAAATCTAGAAACAAAAGACTAACATGTACAACTAAGGAATGTATCGCTGCAGGTGACACTGCTGCAAGCATATAGGTATTCAAGTTAAGAACTCAGTGCTGTGTTGTGGTATATAGCATTTGTGAATGCGTTGGTGTGTTAAGCTAAAGTGAAGGCTATCAGAGGTCATGGCTCTCCTCTAGAGCCATCAGACATCAACCACAATAAGTCAGAGATAAAACCTCCTGGACTAAGCCTTCCTCTGCAAATCACAGCCCTGGACAGAAAAATCCCTCCAATGCTTGTCGTACCCCTGATGTTCCCTAACATCAAAAATACAAACCATTATACAAACATTCATGGGCCGTTGATAAAGCTTTCATTACAAAACAAACTTTACAATACACAAATCCAAAAGTACTTTCAAAAGTAAATCAAGATTAACCTTCAATAGCTCCACGAGACGAGAGCTAAATCTTTGAACAGAAAGACTCATATTCGACGTACATGATCGAGTTCACTAACAGAGCAAAACCTGAAGAAGATTGGAGTGTCGATACCTCAACAGCATCAGGCCACAGTGAAGAGGTGGAGTGGTGAACAGGAGAGAGGGGTGCTAAGGAGAAGGCCCACATCCTGAAGGCAAGCCTCTATTATTTCGGCTACACGTGCGAGTGGGAGGTGGAGCTGTGCAGTGACCGTCTGTTTCGGAACGGCAGGAACCACAGGAGCTTCCAGCGTGTGCCAAACACTTCAGCCAGTGACTGCTGCCAGGACCGCCGTACACCGCTGTGAGATGGGCACAAAACGGACTTGATTACTGATGAATATCTTAAACCAGGGTACTGCATCTTAAAGCACTTGCACCCATGAGTATGGACTGCACAACAAAAATTCAAATCACTAAAACTAGTAAATACATGTTACACCCTTACCACCACGTGAGGTTCGAAAAGGAAGACTTACATTCCTTCTGATGAGTGGGACATTTTCTCTATAGTGGTTGTGTCCTGTTAAAAAGGAAGAGAGTGGAGATGAAGTGTAAACAACCACCTAATTTGTCAACCATACGACAAAGGGCGGAAACGTGGATCTCTGGTTTGTTGTATTTTCCATCACCGTGGAGGCAAATTTAAGTACAGAATTTTCGCCCCCACCCATCAATCCCTCACTGGGAATGAAAGACTCTACGGCACGCATCAAGACAAAGAAGAGACGGTGAAGCTGTCAGCAGTGAGAAGCCCCTGGTGCCCGCTTCACCTTGCCAAGTTGGCAGGGGCACGAGGGGCATCTGCATGCAAACAATATGCCCGCGTGAGTCAGCCTACTGAAATAACCCCCGCACACCAGGTGAGGGACGAGACTACCCAAATAAGGGACAAAAAAATAATAAATACTGCAGCCGATTATGTAAATGAGGCGATGGCTCTACCACTGTGGATCCTATTTGTGGGGAAATTAAGTGTGACTGATGGAGCCTACCAAACAGTTCACAATAATGCATGTGTATTGATAATTAGAAACGCACATTTCTACCAGTCATGGCCATTTCATACCCAGAAGATAATTCTCCCTGACAGACGGCAATCTGGAAAGATAAAAGGTCAATATCGTTGCTTTACATCTTTTAGATGCTTTTTCTAAGACAGTCAGTAAACTCTCTTTTCGAGCTGTTCATATTACATCAAAGGGCAGCTTAACGTGCTTGAAGGTGAGTGTCAAGTCAAGTCAGATTTATTTATATAGTGCTTTTTACAATGGAGTATTGTTTCAAAGCAGCTTTACAATTTTAGATTATATTCTAATATCTAGGGAAATTCCCAAATTGAGCAAGCCTAGGGCGACAGTGGCAAGAAAAAACTCCTTAAACATAATAAGGAAGAAAACTTGGGAAAAACCAAAACTCAAAAAGAGTTGGGTGGCTTAGATGATAAATGTAATAATGAAACTAATTTATCTAATCAAATAAGTCTATGACTACCATAGTTCAAAAAACAGAAACTAAAGTAAATACAAATAATGAAGAAATTTAAATAATGTAAAATGCTAACTAGCTAACAGATAGCTGAAACTGGGTAGGGTTATGTTATCAACAGTGCAGACTTGAAAGCTTCCTTCTTTATCAGAAAGCAGCAGCAGTTGTGTTCTCTTGCATTTCTGGGTATTCATATATAGTTCTGTAAAAAAAATGAAGAGACCACTCCAATGGTACCTAAAATAAACAAACACTGCATGGCCAAAACAAAGGTCACCACCTGGATTTAACTAAGCAAATAGTTAAAAAAGAGCCTCATCATTGGATAATTACTGCACTGGTGATTATGTTTCAGCTGGCATGAAGTTATTTAACTCTGATGCAGTGAGTAGCTTCTCATTTGTTAAACAACCATGCAGAAAGACACATCCTGTGGAAATTATGTTAATCTGTTTCAGAAGGGTCAAATTGTGAAAGAGTGGTTCAGGAAGCATGAGCCATCATTTTTACACATTTACATTTACAGAACTTAGCAGATGCCCTTATCCAAAGTGACTTACTATTGATGCTTACAATCAATTGTAAGCAATTGTGGGTTTAGGGCCTTGCTCAAAGACTCAACAGTGGCAGCTTGGGATTTGAACGCTGGACCTTTTGGTCCATAGTCCAGTACCATAACCGCTAGGCTACCACGGTCCACACATGGATTGGCCACCACAGAGCCCAGACCTGAACCCCATTGAGAATCTTTGGGATGTGCTGGAGAAGACTTTGTGCAGTGGTCCAAATCTCCCATCACCAATACAAGATCTTGAGGAAAAATTAATGCAACTCTGGACAGAAATAAATGTTGTGACACTCCTTGTGGAAACGATGTCATGGCGAATGTGGCATTATCAAAGCTAAAGGTGGTCCAACGAAATATTAGTGTGTGGCCTTTTTTTTGGCCAGGCAATGTATCTATGTATGGCGGCAATTTCATTCCAGTATCTGATAAACTCCAACACAGACACACCTCATTCTACTTAATGAGGAACTGATTAGGTGATCACCTTAACCAAATCTAATTTACTGCGGAAAAGTACAAGATACATGAAAGCTGAGACTGAAATATTGATTTCTGAACCTCCCCAAGTTAAAATATGAGGGTCGTTTTGGTAAAAGATGATTATAAACTTGTTTTCTTTGTATTATTAATCGAGGTCTGAAAACATTGCATCTTCTTTATTTTGACCAGTTGTCATTCACAGCGAATAAATGCTCTTGTCATTGCTGCAAATAAATGTTTTTATTGGGAATTTGCCTGTAATTTATAGAAAAAAATAAAAATGAATGAATAGTAAAACCAGAAAACCTGATAATTTTGCATTTTTTCCAGAGCAGTATACTGCAAACTATTCGATAGTTTCACTACTTCAGGACCCTGAAATAAATATTTCAACCTATTAAACACTTACAGACTTACACTATATTTCAAACATCACACATGAACCATGATAATATGCGGATTGTCTGCTACAGCAGAGACAATCCCTAACGAGAGCAGCCAACAGAGGATTTTTAACCACAAACCATGCTAGAATCATGCTTCAATCATCTTGGACCTAATGAGTCAAGAGTCAGGACAGGAGAAAGTGTTTTTAGGGAACAGTGAACAAATATGTAATCACTGACAAAAATAAAAAAAAGCTACCAGATTGCCACACTACACACCTCTAAATCCAATAATACATCATATATTGAAGGAACGTGGGGCCGGGGGTAGTGATTGTCTTCAATCATTTACTCATTCAGTAGAAACTTTTATCCTGAGTGACTTACAACTGATATATTCTTACAATCCAATCAAAGCAACTGGGGGTTAAGGGCCTTGCTCAATGTCCCAAAAATAGTAGCTTGGCAGAGGTGGGATTTGAGCTTTTCATGCCAGGCCAGTTATGTGAGGGCTTGGTTGTCAAGGGTACAAGTTACAGTTAATAGGATTGCTGAATGGTCTTTAGATAGATCTTTACAATAGGTGGTAGTCAGATATGGGTTTTTGAAAAACTGAAGTGTCCATAAGGTTATTCAGTGGCGTAGAAAACATTTCATTCATTACCGTGACAACCTGGTTAAATGGCTGCTTCTCCTAGATTTCTAGCTGCATTTCCTAAGTAGGTCTCTCTGCAGATAGGCATGCTATGTGAGGCATGCTATGGAGAGCTAAAGGGATTGGATGTTAAGAAAAGCACAGCCTTTAGAGTTAAATGAATGATGGTTCGTTTAACTCTGACAGTCATCTGGGGCACTTACTTTCCTGGAAAGTAAGTGCCCCAGATGAGTGTCATTTGGGAGTTCTGCCCCATAAGCAGCCAAGCTTTAGGCACTGGTTCTTCAGTGCTTAATTGTCTGCATCAATGTTAATTGTGAAGCAATGAGAAGAACATGTAGAGTATGGAAACACTGAGGCGTGAAAGGAAGGCGATGGGAGGTGACAAAATAGAAAATATATATAGTATAGAAAAACATACAAGTATGCGCCGCATAACGTGCGTTTGAGATAGGACCGTGGTCCGATAAGAATATTATCCTTATTATTAAGGTTATTAACTTATGTAGTCAATACATTACCCTGCCAAATACGTTTAGCTGTTGTAGTACAGCAATTGTAATGACACACATAACAGCGCAGCTGTAATGATTAGGGGTGGGTATTGGAAAGGACTTCACAATATGATACACCACACGGTACACGGGTCACGATACGATTATACCATGATCCACTGCGATACACGACATGTATACTCAGTAGTGGAGGTGTAACGATATATCATGACACGATGCATCACGATACAAAAATGTTATGATGTGCATCCTTGAGTTGGATGATGCGTTACGCCATCTAATGCAACTGCTTTTTGTTAAATCTTACATCATGCTCACAGATGCACATCTTCCGTTCTCCTAATTTCTTGTAATGGATAAATGGTAAATAAGTACTCTATTTTGAATTGTTATTCTTCATCTTCAAGGGTACTAAAGTTTTTTTGTTTAAAAACTTGTGCAAAAAATGTGAAAATGTGCATTGTTTTGCATTGTTAACACTTCAGAAAAAAAGGAATGTCTTACTAAATTTAAAGTCGATAATCATGACAAAATCCAATCATGAACACAGCATCAAGACTCAAAATTGTGAGCAGAGTGTGTTGTTACACCCCTACAGAGTAGGGTAGCTAATATTCTCCTCCAACCACCTTCAGCTGACCTTTGAAATCACAAACACAAACTGTCTCTGAGCAAACGATAACCTCTGTCCTGTCAGACCGGAAACATCATGTGATTGGGGAGAATTAGCGTCTAGGAGGAACCTGCCTACAATTAAACCTGGGAGGCAATTTGGGGAATAAAATCATTATCATGCACATGGATCCTTCAAAAAAGGATTACAATGATTTATCACATTAGGGAAAGACTGAAGTGCCAAGTGAGCGCAAATCTAGAGAATTAAAAGAATTGAGAGTGACTCACAGAAAGGATTCCTGTGACCTGTGAGTAGAAGAGACTGCCCATTCCTCCGAACATTATCAATCCCATGAAGCAGGACCCGCGCAACAGCGCTAACTCATGACGTGATGCAAATTGCTCCTAGAAAACAAAAATAGCAGGATGTATAAGCAGAAACAAAATATCACGAGCACTCAATCATCCATTATTTCTTTCCAGCATGCTAATTTGCACATGCACACTTTTTAAAATGCATTTTCCACAGGGCTAGTTAGAAGCAACTGTTGTTCCTAGTTGTAATTCAGTGCTTTATATTTATTTGTCTGGCTTGAGGCTCTTCCTGTGTCTTTATCAGTCCGTACACGAATCCCAGTTCAGCATATTCCACCCAACACTGAAAAGTCCCTCTTTCCAAAAGATAACGCCCCTATCTCTTCAGCACAGGCACTTCTGTGTGTATTCACCCTGCCTCTCACTTAGCCGGGTTTCGTTTACCTACACACAATGTGGAAAAACAATAACAGGAAATGAGATACAAGAGCCTGTGCCAAGGAGAAGGCTCAGTTGTTTCAGCTGTCATTGCAAATACATTGATTAGCCTAGGCGAGAACAAGTGAGAATAAATTAACTGTTAATGCAGAGTGGGCATGGAGCAGAGACATGTGAGCTCAATCTAGACAATTTGTTAGTCCTTAATCTATAACTGTAATACACATGGCTATTAGGGTGACAAGGTCATCAGGGATTGATGTACCAACATTGGTGGAGTCCAAACTCTTTAGAGATGGTTTTGTAACCTTTTTCAACCTGAGCATCAACAACTCTTTTTCTGAGCTCCTCAGACGTCTCCTTTGTTCATGCCATGATACACTTCCACAAACATGGGTTGTGAAGAGCAGACTTTGATAGATCCCTGTTCTTTGAATAAAACAAGGTGGCCACTGACACCTGATTGTCACCCCATTGATTGAAAACACCTGACTCCTGACACCTGAGCCATGGCCACTGAAGACTCTGCTTTCTGTTCTCGGCTGACAGAAGTGGATCTTTGTGCAGTTTTCTGCTGCTGTAGTCCATCCACCTCAAGGTTCAAGGTGTTGTGCATTCTGACATGCTTTTCTGCTCATCACAGCTTTGTCAGCTCAAACCAGTCTCACCATTCTCCATTGATCTTTCTCATCAACAAGTTGTTTCCCTTGCAGAACTGAAGCTCACTGGATGCTTTTCTTTATTGCAACATTTTGAGTAAACTCCAGAGATTGTTGCGCATGAATATCCCAGCAGTTAAAGAAATACTTCAACCAGCCTGTGTCAAAATAACTGAGAACACTTTTTCCCCCCATTCTGATGGTTGAGGAGAACATTACCTGAAGCTGCTAAATATCTGTATGATTTTGGGCATTGCAATACAGCCAAATGCTTAGCTGAACCTCGGTATTCAAACGTCTCTTCACTCGAACAATTCAGACATTGAATAGTCCGTTGGATTAATCCTATTTGCATTACTTGCCATGGGGAAATTTTATTCAGACAAATCCTTCTGGAACCGATAAAGTTCGAATTCTGAGGTTCCAGTGTATTTTATTAAGCCATCGATAAAAATGTATTCCAAAATCATGAGGTAATTTAGCTCTGATAAAATTATTTCAAGTGATTTTCTGTTGCCCTGTCCTTTCTCGTCTAACCATACTCTGGCCTCTACATTCCCTGTTCTTCTGCTCCCTGAAGACTGAATCTTTTCCCTCTGACCAGGATGAGCCTACCCCAGAATTTACTGCCCACAGCAGTCCATTGCAGTGCTCGGGAGGGGTCCCTTTAGCAGCGTGAGAAGATGATCCCCACCCCCAGTCCTACCTCCCTCAGTCACAGTCTCCGATTGCGCTGAAAGGGACCGCCAAGACTCAAAACCAGGGGTCATATTCATAAAGATTCTAAGAATCCACTTAGAGAGCTTAAAAGTGAATCTGAGAGCAACTCTGAGAACACAAATACTTTTATCTCTATATTTTATCTTGGTAACTTTACTCATAACTTTAAGAAGGAAGATTTTTCTTAGAATTGTCTACTCTAAACAGACTAGAACATACTGTAGGTATTAAGGGATTGGCACTTTCTTGGTTTAAATCCTACTTAACTGACCGGTACCAGTTTGTTCATATAAATAATCTAAGATCTAAGCTCTCAAAAGTGAAGTATGGCGTGCCTCAGGGGTCAGTGCTTGGCCCGCTTTTATTCTCTCTGTACATGCTGCCACTAGGCTCAGTTATTCGTAAACATGGCATTAATTTCCACTGCTATGCAGATGATACACAGCTGTACATATCAGCCAAACTAATGACAGCCTTACAATCAACAAAATCGAGGACTGTGTAAAGAAATAAAAGGATTGGATGTTATTTAATTTTTCTCCTACTTAACTCAGATAAAAACTGAGGTGCTATTAGTGGGACCCAAGGCTGTGAGAGACCAGGTTAGCTACATCTATCCTAATCTAGATGGCTGTCCATTATTTCCCAGTCCGTTCTGTAAAAACTTTAGGGGTCACATTTTGACTCAGATCTCCTCCTTTGATGCGCACATTAGCAAGCATCACTCGAATTGCTTTCTTTCAATTACGTATATCGCTAAACTTAGAAATATATCCTCTCTCTTTTAATGATGCGGAAAAAGTTTGTTCATGCGTTTATAACCTCAAGGTTGGATTACTGTAATGCCTTACTTACTGATGCTCTAGTAAATCTATAAATAAACTTCAGTTAGTTCAGAATGCAGCTGCCCTAGGGCTAACTCGAACTAAGAAAATTTGATCATATCAACTCCTGTTTCTATCATCACTGCACTGGTTACCAGTCAAATTCCGCATTGATTACAAAATACTTCTTATAACTTATAAAGCTCTACATGTGGCCTGGCCCCACATTATCTGAGTGACCTCTTAGAGTTTTACAATCCAACTCGTCTACTTCGTCGCAGGGTGCAGGACTTCTTTTGAGTTTTTTCCTAGAATTAAAAAAGTCAGCAGGGGGAAAGGCTTTCTCATACATGGCCCCCCAACTATGGAATAAACTTCCCACTTTCGTTCGAGATTCAGACACCCTCCAAAGTTTTAAGTCTAGGCTAAAGACATACCTATTTACACAGGCTTTTGACTAGATTTAGACCAGGATGCAGGGCTTTGGTCACTGAGTCTGGAGTCATGTCTGGCCTGCCTGCCTTGTCCATTAACCCGGAGTGTCGAGTGGGCGGTCTGGCTGAACTGGGCTTCGGTCCTCGTGATCTTGACTCATGCATCCTTGCCTTAGAATAAGGGCAGAGCTGGGGGTTCATAGTCAAAGAGTGTTATGGTGATCAGAGACGTTGGGTTGCTGTCTTCTGCCTCTCGTGGGGTTGCCAATGTCTCATGTGATCCCTCTTGGCTGTGTTTCCTACCAGTTCTCCTCTTTCTAGCTTTCTAGCTATGCTGCCATAGCTAATGCTGCCGGGGTCTCATGCTACACTTGGTATCAGTGATTGACATGGCATCTGTGATTGTTAATAGACACTGTGCTCTTAATCAATAACTAATTACATTTTCTGTTTTCTCTCCGAGCTGTGTTCTGGCAGTTCCGGCCTCACACATGATGTTCATCTGCTGGAGTTCCACTCAAGCTGCTTCCGTCATCAGCTCCAGCCCCATCATACCCGGGCCACTTAATGTCGATGTGCATAATTCACATTCTATTCGAACTTTGACTACATGACTTTAGTTTCGCTCTTAGATTTATCATCTATGCCGCCCAAGGAGGTTGGGTCTCTTTTTGAGTCTTGGTCCTACCAAGGTTTCTTCCTAGAACTAGGGAGTTTTCCTTGCCACTGTCGCCCTGGGCTTGCTCAATTTGAGATTGGACGTAGTTATTAGGAGATAATCTAAACTTGTAAAGTTGCTTTGAGACAATGCTCCATTGTAAAAAGCGCTATATAAATAAATCTGACTTGACTTGACTTGACTTGACTAAGAATCTTTATGAATATGGCCCCAGGTCAATAAGGTGGTGGGCTAAGAAGCTGCCCCTGTGCCACCCAAGTGTGACAGTAGACATGCTTTTTTATCATTTCTTTCAACTACAGGTCAGATTTATTAAATATTTTCACTTTGAGATAGTTAGTTCACATAAATATATCTTCATGAGCCATTTTTAACCCATCTTACAGCGCAAATTAATTTCAGATGGTTGTAGACTTATCAATAGCTGAGGGTTACAAGAAGAACTAGAACCTCAAGCAAAATTAGGTGACACATGAATGCAGATACACCGGAAAACTATCTCTGCACATGAAGTACAGCATGCTCTCACCTCGCCCACGGAGGCCAAAGGCTGGAAGTAGTAGTACTGGCAGAAGTCCAGCACAAGAGTGTACAGACTCAGGACCTGAGTGTAGAAGCACAGCTGAAGGAAGAGCCAGTGGTTGTCTTCCCCAACACAGTTATTAATCCTGCAAAGACAGACAAAGACATATAAGAACAACTCAGTCACCACTAAATGAATGACAATCAGAACAGCCCAATTCAAGCATCAGTCTCTGGAAATTTTTTTTGAAGAATATAGCTGTCAAGAAATAGAAGATGAAGACAGCTGAACAGTTCAAATTCTATTTTAAAGAAGAGACTCAAAGCTAGCAAGAAACAGAACAGAGCTTAAACAGTCAAGAGAGAAGAAAGTCAAAGCTTAATTCAAATAGATGTAAAAAGATACTGGCACTTCTCCCCCCCTTCCTCTTTCTGGGCCATTACAGGTGATGACAGGGAGTCACGATTTGATAAGTCCAGACAGACTAAGGCCTTCTTCACTCATACTGTACCACTCTGCTTTGGGTTAGTGGTCACATGCTTCACCGGTCATCTGATATCTCCTCTCCTCCAGTTTACCTTTCTATAGAAGCATTATTAACTTTAACCATATGCATACTGTCCGCCAAAACCACACCCCTGTCTGAAAATTGGGGTCCTTTAAGGTTACACACTCAGTGCAGGCAAAGTTCACTTTCTGATAGGGATGGCCATGTCAAGCTCTGGATATTCATTTTGTCTTTGGAGTTTGTTCACATCATGGAAGCTAAAGAATCATCACCCTAAAAAATTTGAATGAGTAGTGGTGGTTTGCTCGGACGTCCAGAAAGTATGTTTTCAGTTTGGAATTTACTTCCTGCCTGTAAGAGGGTGAAATTGTATTTTGCCTCCATGCGGCAAAATGAATAAAGGGAAGATGAGGAAGATGAATAAATAGGTACAATTTTCACATTTGAATTAAAAAAAAAATGAAGTTCACCAGATTCCACTGGACTGTAGACTAAAGCTGGGTCCCATGGGTGTAAAAAAAAAAAAAAAAAAGTCAGTTCACACAGAAAATACCTTAATGCCCATTATTAATATGGTCGAGGAGTTTAAATGTTGTGAGGCAGCTCTTTCTCCTTAGGGACCTTGATAGGAAATAGGGCATCATGGACTTGATTTAGAACTCTGAGATTTAAAATAAAATTCTGCAGTAAATATAACTGGATTATTATTTGATGACCCAAAACATGTCCAAATCCACACAAAAACGCAGTAGGCAACAAAAGCCTGAAACCACTAATAAAAATGCTTCGATTTTGCCAAACTAAATGCAAACATAACCAGCATAACATTGAGTGAAAAGTTAAATTAAAATCTAATGATCCAGGTTATCCCAACATGATTTCACAATAGTTTAGTAAACATCCTGTGATGTTACTGAATGTCCTTCTCAGTTTTCAAGTGTCCAAATAAATGCATGATGTGGTTTAGGTCTGGTGACTGCAAAGGAAAGTCCATGACAGTGAGCACTGCTAAACCTTCTTTGTTTTTCCAGTAGCTGTTACAAAGCTTTGAGGTGTGTCTTGGGCCATTTATCCTGCTGCAGTTTGAATCTTTCTCCACAAAAATTAAATCAAACATTTTTACTAGTAGCCTCAGACCTTTGGCACCACTGTAGTTTACTGACCACAGAATTAAACTCTTGTTCAAAGATGTCCCATGGCTCAATAACACTCCCCATACCCCATCAAGTTAGATAAAGAGCACACATCTATGTAGCATCTCTTCGTACTACTTCACCCATAAAAGACCTTCATTAACACTTACTGTTCTGACATTCCATAATGTTTTCAGCAAAAAGAAATGCAACTAATGGTCCATTATCTTTCTCTACTGCTCCATACTTTTTGTATCCTAACTGGCCCCACCTAACATCAGAGACACGATTTCACATCGTGTTTGTCTTTCACTTTAATACTGTGAAAGACTGCTCCGTCCCCAGAGTCCTAGGTAGAGTACTTCTAAGTTTAAAGTTAGGCAAGTTGATGACATTTACACTAGTCTTTGTTGCAAATTAAAGTCACTATATTCGACTTTGTTACCTAAAGACAACATGAATGAAGGTTACCTATCAAAGAGTTCAGGTTAACTGAAATTCATTTTAACAGTCCAATCTTTCATGGTCTAATATCTACAGTGGTTCCTTGGTTCTAGTTGTTAATTTGTTCCAGAAGGCTTGTTGAGAACTGAAAATGAAGAACCCGAGCAAATTTTTCCCATAAGGAATAAGGCCAATTGAATTCATCTGTTTCAGACCCCCAGAAAATCCACACTGTATAAGGCATTATATGCATTAATGGAGTTGTATTGTGCAGGTGCTCCCTGATTTATGAAGGAGATATGCTCCGACAAATCCATCATAAATTAAATGTATCATGAGCCAATGGGTTTAATATAGTCTACACTGTATCATAGCGGAGCCTATTACACAGTAACACTTACATTAACCTACAGTTAATGGCCAAATTCATTAACACACATCTTATTTTAGAATAAAGAGTGGAAAAATCTCATACAATTTAGTGAGTGAACTTCGTGTGCTAGCGTAGCTGCTAAGCTAACAGCTAAGCTGCAGCCTGTGTTCTGGAGGATACACTTCCTGTTTTCCTTTCGGCTGGCTCTTATAAACTAACCTTTTCAGGACAAATGGAGACTTATTTGCACCAAGAATTCAGTACTGAATTCAGTACTCGGAGATCTTCACTGAGCATGGGCTATTGTGAATCTGAATCACTGAATCGTGAATCGAGTTTAGGCTGAAATGAATTATGTGGGTCGACTCATACAAGTTTAAGCAAGTTCACAGAGTACCAAGCAAATGACGAGAACCCAGACAAATTTTTCTAGTCAAAATGCGTTCAAGAACCGAATTCGACGAGTTCCGTGGCGGTCGAGAAACCGAGGTACCACTGTATGCCCTTTTGGTCAATTGTGTGCTAGTAATGGTACAGTATGTGATAAACAGATGTTCTACCATAACTATAGCTTCACCAGTCACAAGGGATCTGATGGCATTTAAACAAAATGGGCTTCATTTCCCCAAAGTTCCCCAAGTGGGAACTTAAGTGGAGGTGTCATAATCCAGGGGAATGCCACAGCACTGCAAAAGTTTTGCAATTCACCTCATTTCACACACTTAACACACATTCAACTCTTCAGTAAAATAGTAAATCAGACTGAGGCACAGTTGTAACACAGCTGAATTTTAAAAATTCCATTTCAGACAACCAGTAATAATCAGGAGCTGCTTTCTTACCAGGGACAGTGATGGTCCATGCGCCGAACACAGTGTCCACAGCGGCTGCAATGGTGAGACCGCTTCGGCCTCATAAGGTTGCATTTGTTGCACAACTCCCATTGTTCTCGTTCTAAAATAAATAACAGTGGGACAAATTTCACAAGACCACAACTGAAACTAAACAACAGAACAGATATAACAGATGTCATCTGTAAACAAATATACAATGTGCAACAAATTATAAATACAGAAAGTACATAAAGAAAAAGAATGAAGGTAAGAGTTTATTTATAAATCATTTACCTAATTTATTGCTTTAGATCTGACCCTGGGTCAAAATGTAAGATCTGTTGATTTTCTAAGAAATATGGTTTCTAACATCTATGAGGAACAAACTTAAAATGGCATATAAAAATATGGTTGTAACAAACATGAGGTTTTCTGCATACTCTAGAGCATATAACAAATGTATAAACTAAAGTATGCAGAAATATTATTTACTTCACTGATCCTGTTAAAGCTTATAGGTCCAGCAGGATGACACTGGAAACCCATAAGTAAAAGGGTGAAGGGAATATAAGGTACCTGACAACTCTGTATTTAATATAGATTTTTACACTTTTTTGGGAAACCAAGTACTGATGTTTTTGGCAAGTTTTGCAGAATATGGGACTATTTTGTATTCTGTATTGAGGTATCAGTTAGAAACAATGTATATTAGATATACAAACATTTCTTCTGCAAATAATGAATTCCTACAGTGTGATTGTTCTATGTTCATAAAGACAATAACACTAAGTAACAGAGCACTTACCCAACACAAAAACTACAGACCTTTGTGTGCATATAGCTCAATCTAAAAAAGGTGCTACTGATCAATGACATTATATGCAGATTGATCTAAACTGATTAACTCAAACAGAAGCAGCTGTGTAGAGTTAATAAAGCTTAGTGTAGGACAAGCATCCTAAAAACGCAAGACTATGGTAGTGTATACAGTGGTTAGAATGAGTCCAACATCAAGATACAAGGTGATCATCCTGCATGAGCAAGATCTTTCTCAAGATGAAATTTTGCAGCAGCCAGGTGTTTCCAGATGTATTGTCAAACCTCTATTGCACATGCACAAACAGTCAAATATTAGGGCAAGAAACACAGTGGTTGGCCATGGAAACTGAGTGCAGACTACTTAAAGTACCTTAGAAGCTCCAAATTGGAAGAAAAAATTCAAACTGCAAACTGGAAGTGCAATGGCAGCAGGTGCTGGAGAGTGCCATATGTATTAGTGTCTGCCTTCAACAGTTCCCTGCAGGTTTGGGGCTGTATTTGTGCAAATGAAGTTGGTGATTTGGTCCAAACTAATGGCCCTCATCACTGCAGAGAAGTACAGATAGATTCTTATCCATCATGCAGTTCCATCAGGGAAGCATCTGACTGGACCCAAATTCATTCTCCAGTATTACAGTGATCCCCAGACACCGGCCAAAATAAGAACTACCTCCATCAAAACAAAACAAAAGGGTGCGCTACAGCAGATGGTATGGTCCCCACAGAACCTTTTGTTCTCAATATTATATATACATTTTCACCACAACACTTAGAATTGTTCTCCAAAGCTATATATGCTACATTTGAGAGGTGTCAGATATTGGGAAACTGCACTTCAAATAATCCAAACAATATCCTATTTAAAAGTGGGGAAACTCTTGATCCTGGACAACAGACAATTTCTTCCCATCATTTTACACTGGTAGATGTGGGCCATGTTTATTTTTGTTGTTGCATTTGTGGCGTTGTGGACATATTTTCTGAAGGCCTTGCAAAATGCAGCCTCATAAAATGTGAATAAGATCATCATTGAAGTGAGAAATCTCCTCTTTGATTAAGTACTAAACCCAATGCAACACTGTCCTCTACTGGTAAGGATATAAGACTGTAGACAAACATGTAAGATCTAAAAATGAGGAGAACTACATAACAAAACACAGTTGCGCTTATAAACTCAGATACTTTCAGTTATGATTCCACCCTAATGCGCACATTTTTTTAGACAGTATTTTTTATTCCCATTCGCTGATGTAGTAAGAGCAGATATTTATGATATCTCCATTACAGAGGTTCATAATCAACATAACTAACCACAATAAAAGATCCAAAGCATTACCTGATATAGGGATTTTTGGGTCTTGGCTGAGGCGTCCAGGGTCAGCTGTGGAGGCCCTTAATAATGCAGACACGCATAACAGTGATGCTAAGTAGTAGCCTAGAGACAGAAACAGTAGAGAGATGGGAGATATCACTTTAACCAGCTAAACCGGAAATGTTTGGACATGTTCGGTTTCAAACACTCCTGTTTCTAATCAAAAGGAGCATGTGATCATGTTTAGGTGCTCAGTGTGAATAAAACCTACTCACATCCTGTCTGCCACTGCTAATCTCACTCTTCTGGAATAGAAGATTTGCTAATGACAATTCTTGTAAGACAGTAATGCCATAACAGGTTTTTTTTTTTTAGCTGACATGTTTGGCTTGTTTTGGTTCGAACCCAACAGAGCTGTAATCCTCACCACGCATGTTCTTGCCTTGCTACTACATCACAGTGATCTTCTCCTCTGTTACACATGACTACAATCTAAACCCAGGCTGTATTTTTAATATGTTTTGTCTATTAGAAATTAGCAGAATCCATTTCAATCCATCAGCGGATGTTCACTCATATTCCTATTCATAACATATTAAAAGGAACTACTCTCGGTCAGTGCACATGGAAAAGAATGTCCCTACAGATCAAAAGTGCCATTTCCTGCCGAGATCAGGTTCTCCTTAATTTATTGCACCTGCTTCAACTTGTCAGCAAATTACAAATCACCAACTTGGGTGTGGAATGAAGGGCTGTGTAAACACCTCTACAGTGCAGTGAAATTCCAGGGTCCAAGTTTCAAATGTATGTGCTCAGTAGTAATTATGGTAAAGGTTTTGCATACAGGACGGCATGGTGGCACAGTGGTTAGCGCGGTTATCTCACAGCTCGAAAGATCCGAGTTTGAGTCCTGTGTGGAGTTGGCATGTCCTACCCATGTCTGTAAGGGTTTCCTCATTCCAAAGGCATGCTTTAATTCAATTTAGTAAAGTGCTGTGTGTGGGTGTGTGTGTGTGTGCGTGCCATGGTATGTGCCCTGAGATGGATAGGATTATAGTTTATTGCCATCTCAGCACAGAAAAGGCTATAATGTTGGCATACCATAGTTACATAAATACAAAGTTTGTTTATAATGGGTGTCTTACTCCTATCAGCTGTGAGAATACAGGTGTGGTATGATTAAACAAGTCTCTTAGATTTTATTCCGAATACTGTCTTTGCCTCTGTGCTCTGAACAAAGGGGCATTCGATCAAAATATGCTTAACTGTTAAGACTAATTTATATCCTTGGCAAGCTTGTGCTTCATTCCCCTAGAGTAAATGCCTTAAGTGCGAGTAGCCCTGCAATGGACTTGTGACCTGTCTAGGACTGGTTCCCACCAACGTCCTTTGCTGCTGGTTAGCTTGCTGAACTGGATTGAGCAGGTATGAAAAGTGAGCAAGTGAGATTTGCATACTTATTCAGAGGACGACAAACCAACCTGATAATATCTCAGATAATCTATCTCATTGCATCTACCTAGCAGAACTGATCAAACAAGTCCAGAACGGCATGGGAAAATACTATGCTATGAAGTTAAGTAGGTGCTAACCAGACAGAAAATTAGTCCCATGTGTTATTTCTTTATAACACCTATTGCTGCTCTCCATTTTTATACAATGATGTGTTCTGCACACCATGAAGAGCAACGAATGATCAGTTTTATTTTATATTACACCACAGTTAGTTCCAAGCCCGCAATCTGATTGGCTGAGAGACGATTTTCCATTGACTTTTTGATGATCATGTCAGTTATAATGAGTAAAACACTGCCGAAATGAAAGCTACAATTAGTTTATTTAATCTATTGGTTTTGAAAATGATTTCAATTTGGAAGATGAAGCTATGAATGACCAACATGAGCCAAAGGTTTATCACCTTTAGGATTTGGAAGCGCTGGAAAAGCGAAACGAAGTCACTAATTTAAATAAAACGTCCCCGGGCTCTTAATGGATTCACAGCTCGACCGAAGAGCTACGAGACTGAAGATCAGTTTTAGTCCCATCAACAGAAATGAACTGAATCAGCTTCATCCCTCACACAGACGTCGTTTACTGGAGTTAAACTCGGCATCTTTCATTAAACACCATCCTCGGCTGATCGGAGGTTCATTGATCTGACAGGTCTGTTATCTGCAAGTCCAGCTCTTAATAAAGAGAAGCTGCTGATGCTCTATTAGTCTGCTGTTTCATTTCTGACTGATAAGATTAACATGAAGAGCTTCATCGTAAAAAATTTATAATCGCTAATCAAACAGGATCCTAGACTTTAGTTATAACACCGGGATCTCACTCCGATTTGCTTCAGTCAGAAGAATAGTGGATCTTAGATACAGCCTGCCTTATAAACCCGAACCATTGCATTTGCTGAATGTAAATAAACTTTATTTTTAATAAATTAAAACTTACCAATCAATATATTTGTGTTTATTGTCTGTATAATAAACAGTTATTGATCATTTTGTTCCTCGACTTTAATGACTGAAGGGCTTAGCAGCAGGGTAACAATAGAATGGAATCATTTTTCTGTCCTCTTTATCTTAAAATCTAACAATAAATGGTGATAACGGAATTAACGTGCCAATATCTCACGTTTAAGCACTCCCTCTCGTGTATTATTGCTTACTTCGTCGAGGTACGAAACCTATTACCTAAACCTAAAACATATTGTCTTTTAATTAATATTATTGTTTAAAACAAAACACTGTGTGCAAGGTATCTAAACTACAATGGAACCTTGGAACTTGAACTTAACTGATTCTTGACTGGTCAACGTTCTGTTCACAGAACATGATCAGCTGCTGTGAGGCAACAGTGCTAACAACCTGTGCCACCCTTCCAACCTTAATGTGGAAACTGTCAACAAATTGTTACTTAAATATACATAAATGTCTGATCTGACCCGTCTGGTGCACTGCTTGCAACAGTACACTGCTTAATGTGCTACAGCTTCCTGGTGTCTCATCCTGCCGTGTCTGTGAGCATAAGCATGTGTCTGTATGCGGTATACATTACTGTATTTCAGAGAGTATTAGACTTAACTGTCTTAACACAGCTTAATGTTAATTTTAGATCTCACCTGCCAGCCCAACTTACAGACAACTAGTGCTCCTGAGATATGTCCTTCAGCATAGTGTGGCAGCAGCACCAACTTTGGGATGAGCAAGGTGTTATAGAGCCAGACAAAAAGCACCATGCTGAGGCAGAACCAGCCCATGGGGTCTACCACAAAGTGCAGTCGCAGCTTCATCCTTCTTCATAACACAACTGGCCCCAAAACACTGCAAGACGTTCCCGCTTCTGGACAAGGTCTTGACGGCAAATCAGCGGCTGGGCACTCTGGTCGAACAGAAGCAGAATACATCGACTCATAAGAATCTGGATTATAACAAACCCATCACAACAGATGAGTCTTGGAGTCTTGTGGGTAGAGAAGCTCAAATAGTAAAAACAAAAACAGTTCTCCACACTTAATGACACAGGACAATAGAAACAGGAAATTGTTCATTTCCCTGTGAGAACCAAAAGTCTGAAACCACTCATTTAAATGCTTCTACATTTGCATTTTTCCTCAAAATTGAATATGTTTTTCATAACATATCATCTGCTGTAATGACAGCATGCACTTGAGCCAGCACACGGTCTGCAAGTTTGTGCAAAATCTGATGAACCTAGCATGCCTTCACAACATTCAAAAGAGCAAATTATGATGTTCATGAATGTTGGGCTTCCTCTGTCTTCAGATGCCTCATTAACGCTCCATGTGGTTTAGGATAGTAGAGGAAAGTCCTTGACAAGTCAGATTCAATCAAATAGTCATGCGGATTTCATGATTTGTAAGGAAAAACATGTGGATGTCTCTTTCTTACCTCCTTTTGTATGCTAATTTACAGACATCAGTGCATCACAACTGTTCAGCCATAGGGAGCTGAAAAAGACACATCAAGCATGTAGGGGTGTATGATAGGGTGCAAACAAATATCGCAATATATTGTCATGACAACCTGCATGCATCGTATTACTTATTTTGCCGTTTCCAGTTTTAAAAATGTGTGTGGTTGGATAATAGGATACCATGTATTTTGTTATGTCGATATGTAAGACAAATTGTAGAAAGGCGTACGTGATGAATTCAAAATGAAATAATTTTTATTTCCCTAAAACATCCATTAAGGGGGTTGCAACAGCTACCTTGTGATGTAAATTAAAACTGAATTTCGTAATCTGCTCTCTTCGTTGCCACGCCTTACATTACATCGTCGTACTGGCTGAGACATGCATGTGTGTGTGTGTGTGTGTGTGGTATATATATATATATATATATATAATATATATATATATATATTATATATATATATATATATATATATATAAACATAAACATAAAAGAGAGGCTTTCCTTTCCACTCCAGTGTATTTGCTAACCAGACAACATCACCAGCTACATCTAACACAAACTGGCTAGCATTTTCACTTTTTACATATAATAACCTCCCCCCTAAGCACCAGTCAAGTCCTAAACACAAGCGTAAATGCGAAAACAGCATGATTTTAGGCGTTTAGTCCATGACATAACAGCTTTTATAAACCAGATGGAGAAGCACTTACTGGTTTGACAGTTTCTTCTCTGACTGAAACCAGAATGTTTGTAGAATTTCCTGGGCTGTGAATCTACGGTAACCGCGACGTACCAGACAGGTCGAAAATACGAAGCGCCAAGGAATATTCGTTTTGGACAACTGATAGTCACACCCACTCATCATCAACCACAAAGTCAGCTAAGTATTATGACTAAGCTCACGATCTGAATAAAAAAGCTTACATATCCTGCATACATATCAAGTAGCCCTGAATATGCAAACAAACTCACTTCATTTCCTCTTACATTGACATGCCTAATTTATCTATCCATTAGTTTGTTTTGTTTGTTTGTTATTAACTTCAACCTGCACAGTTGGCACATACCTGATCATCTACGTGATGGAAAAGAAACCTTCCATCAGAAAAAGATACCTTCTTTTATGGCTCCAAGGTCCAGTTCTGACACAACAATCACCCATTGTGTGTGGGTGTGTCATTCATATTCTCTTCTCTTCTCTCTCTCACACACACACACACACACACACACACACACACACACACACACAAACTCTCTCTCTCTCTCTCTCTCTCTCTCTCTCTCTCTCTATATATATATATATATATATATATATATATACATAGTGGGTCAAAAAAGTACTTGGTCAGCCACTGGGTCACCGCATTCTAAGGGTCTGTGACTAACAAAACTTTTTTTATTATTATTTTTAGGGGTCCAGTTTAAAGTCCCTGGCAGCAGCTTTGTATACAGCTAGATGGGCTGCTCTGAATATTTCTTCTGGGACTGAGATTTTCACGCACAGCCAACTCTACAGTTTACAGAGAATGGTCTGAAAAAGACAAAATACCCAGTACCCAGTACTTTGGGCGAAAAGCCAGCTCTGGTTTGAGCTGATATAAATGCAACAGTTACTCATATAACCACTCGTTACAACCAAAGTATGCAGAAGAGCATCTCGCAACACACAACACATCAAACCTTGAAGCAGACGGACCACACAGGGTGCCACTCCAGCCAGTTAAGAACAGGCAACTGAGGCTACAATTCAAATGGGCTCATTAAAATTTGACACAAAAAGATTGGAAAAATGTTGCCTGGTCTGATGAGTCTTGATGTCTGATTTCTGCTGCGACATTTGGATGGTTCAGTCAGGTGGCGCGGTGGCTGGAAGGTCCTGGGTTCAATCCCAGGGTGGAGCGGCCTGGGTCCTTTCTGTGTGGAGTCTGCATGTCCTCCCCGTGTCCGCGTGGGTTTACTCCAGGCACTCCGGTTTCCTCCCACAGTCCAAAGACATGCATGTTAGGTTAATTGACTACACTAAATTGGCATGGTCTCTGGCGACAGACGGAGCGACGAGTATTCTTGGTTGCATTGAGTGGGCAGTGGCGGGACAGGTGCCAGGAAAATGATGATGATTTGGATGGTTTGGTCAGAATTAACTTAAAGCATGGATCCATCTTGCCTTATATCAACAATTCATGGCTGGTGGTGGTGTAATGGTGTGGGGGATATTTTGGCACACCTTGCGCCAACTGAGCATCATTTAAATGCTACAGCCTTCCATTTATGACCACAGTGTACCCATCTACTGATATCTACTTCCTCTGCAGCCACCAGATCTCGATCCTCCATCATGGATGTGCAGCCGACAAATCTGCAGCAACTTCTTGACATTATCACGTCAACAATAATTTCCCCAGCACCTTGCTAAATCTATGGCACAAAGGTGAATCTGTATGCTTCTCAGTCAATTACCTGCTCTGTTCTGAAATAAATACTTGTGCCTTAAGTACAAAAGAAAATACAAATGACACATAAAGACAGAATATAAGTTCAAATTCCATAAATCATAAACGTGCTTGCTTGCGCGCGTGCGTGTGTGTTTACAGTGGAATAATTTACCCATCTTAAATAATAAACTTAAAATGTTTTCAAAATGTTTCTCTTAGTTTCAAAGTGTTCACCTATTATTTTAATACCATACAGTGAAATAAGGATTTGATGGTTTTGTAAATTTCAGAATAGCTGCAGCTGGCCTTATGAAAGCCAGCTCTATGGTTTCTGGCAGCAATTCCTTCATGATATTTTTCTTAAAGATTTTTGGAGAAAACATCCTCATTTGGTTATCTTGGGACTCACAAGACTGCATACTGCAGATATCTGTCAGTCCTGGTTATATTTAAGATCTTATTTTCTTATGACAAACTAACAACTAATCTTTTACAACAACAAAAAAACAAGACAGAATATATTTTGGAGATTTTGAACACCCGGGTATGTTAGTTTTATATTGAACATTTAAATATTTTCATGACTTTATCTTTGAGTATAATAAGGCTGTGTGATTTTTCCTGATTAGAGGTTTTTCCACCCAACAGGTTACTGCAGCAATGAGAACAAACGAGCATTTTCTAGTTAGTGCTAATTTTCTGACTATTATTTGTTGTTTGGACCATCAAAAGCTTTCGCAGTTTACAGTCTTTATATAGTAAATGTACAGTCCAAAAGTCTGAGACTGTGTGAAAATGCTTGTTTGGATCTGTGTGGTGCAGCACTGCATACTTCATATTCGAACCTTTTAAACAACTACTTGAAAACCAAAGACCAAAACTCCATCAAGTATTTATAGAGGCAAACATTTATTATTGCATTTATATGGTTTTTGGCACGCTGTTGCTGGATGGGACGGGCAAAATATTTTTATTTTGTGCCTTCAGTACTTTTATAATGAAACGTCTTCATTCTCGCCCTGTGTTTGTGGCACAGGCGGAGACTTCACACTGTTTACACTGCTCGGATTCGAGCTGGGTACAAGGTAGCATCCGAGAGCAATGTTTCAGCCACAGTTCTGAACCTTTACGAAGGCGTGGAGCCCTCAAGCACATCGAATCGCCTACTGTGTTTGTGCCGTACTGACTGTGCAAAAGATGCAGACGCGCCGCTCCTCGTCAGCGCTGGCGGTGACTGGAGAGGTGTCACTTTCTTTTCAGGACGAGCTGGCCGCCACCATCCACCGAGCCTTCGAGGTGGCGGTGGAGATTGCGGTGGTCGAGGTGTCCAAGCTGGTGAGCCAGGCGCTGGGAGACGTGCGCGAGCAGATGCAGGAGACTCTCCGCGAGAACACGTTCCTGAAAACGCGTCTGCAGTGCACCGAGCACGAGCTGGACACTGTGCGGAAAGCCAAAAGAGGCAAAAGCTCAGCATCAGCGCCGGACGAGCACAGGACACCTCAAACCAAGACTGGGAATCAGTCGACGAGCACGGAGGACGCAGAGCCATCAGCTCAGAAGACCGAGGATAACGGAGGTGATGGATGCGAGAAACCAGGCAGATCTTTCTGTGAAATCCGCGTAGATGGAAGCGTTCAGTCACGTGACTTGAGCTCAGCATTAAGTCATGATGCCAAATCAGGTAAAAATTGAAAGTCAGTCAGTGTGAGTGACAGACCCCTTTTCCATTTGCAGTCACTGACCATGTTATTACGGCAAATACACTGAAGAGCACTATATCTAACCAACAGTCCAAAGTTGTCAGGCCTACTGTGGGTATCTAGGGGATAACCAACACGAATTATGCATAGAATGAAAATATCGAAATTTCAAGCTGTACCAACAAAAAAACGTGTATCTATTAATGTGTTAAAAACAGTAATGCTGGTGCAACTGATGCACTCCAGCAACATATCAGTCTGCCATGTCATGATTTTAAAATAATATGGAGACAGAAATTTTTCAAACCTACAGTGGGGCAAAAAAGTATTTAGTCAGTCACTGATTGTGCAAGTTCTCCGACTTAGAAAGATGAGAGAGGTCTGTAATTTTCATCATAGGTACACTTCAACTATGAGAGACAAAATGAGGAAAAAAAATCCAAGAAATCATATAGTATGATTTTTAAAGAATTTAATTGTAAATCATGGTAGAAAATAAGTATTTGGTCACCCACAAACAGGCAAGATTTCTGGTTCTCACAGACCTATAACAACTTCTTTATTAAGCTCTTCTGTCCTCCACTCGTTACCTGTATTAATGGCACCTGTTTGACCTCGTTATCTTTATAAAAGACACCTGTCCAAAAAAATCCCCCCCCCCCCCCCCCCACAGGGGACAGAAATTTCCACCATAATTTACGAATAAATTCTTTAAAAATCCTACAATGTGATTTCCTGGATTTTTTCTCATTTTGTCTCTCATAGTTGAAGTGTACCTATGATGAAAATTACAGACCTCTCTCATCTTTCTAAGTCACAGAACTTGCACAATCAGTGACTGACCAAATACTTTTTTGCCCCACTGTAATTTTTACCTGTAATACATGTAGCATCTGCGTAGAGTGATAGGAGGATCGCAGAGGAAGCAAAACACGGCACCTGAGTGCAACAAAATAATAGTAATTTGCTGCCATATCGGGCAGTTTAACACTACGTAAATAAGGGTTCAATCCCAGAGTGGAGCAGCCTGGGTCCTTTCTGTGTGAAGTCTGCGTGTCCTCCCCATGTCCACATGGGTTTACTCCGGGTTCTTGGGTTTTCTCCTACAGTCCAAAAACATGTGTGTTAGGGTAGTTGATTACGCTAAATTGGCATTGATTTGAGTGTATATATGACTAGTCTTGATATACGCTTGTGTGTGTCGCTGAAATCGCCATTGATGCTGATAGCGACATTACATAAACCAAATAAACTAAAATATGAAGTAAAATATAGCAGTTAGTGTTCAGTTCGGTACCGTAGCATCATACATCGGGCACAGTGTACAGTGTACAGTGTCTTTGCTGTTTTGAGTCTGTATTTTGGCTGAAATATCCGGAGACTGATTTTTATTTCCAGTCATAATTTTTAAGACATCTGCTGTTAAATCGAACAGCTGTTGATTGGATGGACGTTAAATGGCAAAAACCTGTATATACCTTTACCGCTCCTGAGAAACATATCCAATTATCTATCAATGCATTCAAATGATAACTCTTGTTCATAACAAAGCCATCTACAACAGCTTGAGGCTGTTTTTAAGCTGTAATCTAAATTTAAAGACACTTATTCATGATTTTTTTCCTGCCTTCACAGGTCTGCCACATGATCCCCTTATTCTAGACCAGCAGCAGAAGACACAGCATTACCAAGATACACAAGCTGACCAGAATCAGTCATCTACCTTATTAAATGAGCAGCCAGTATGTAAAAAAGAGGAGAGTCCAGAAAGACAGGGCAAATCTTCTGAAGAAGAAGACAGTGAAGAAGATAATGATATTAGGCCAGGCTGTAGCTTTAACCCCGAGCCGGATGAGGAGTTTGAGCCAGACAGACTGTCTCTAGTTCAGTCTAAACTGCTGGAAGACTGGAGACCGGACCCAGACGCACCACAAAACCATAAGGCTGAGTCCATGGAGGCTAATCCAAACCGAATTCTAGGTAAGATGACTTTATACCCAGTAGCCTAGAAATATTGGACACTTTGTTAAGACGTTTCTCACCTGTCCCCAGTTAGAGAGTCAGATTTTTTTGTTTTCTTCAGTTCTTCCACCACAGATGCTGATACTGGCACAAACTATGAGAGTTACCATTTAGACCCTGGTTTGTGTGGTAATAAAGTGGTGTTTGAAAGTCTGTGAACCTTTTAGAATTTTCTAGATTTCTGCTTAAACGTGACCTAAAACATCATAAGATTGTCCTAAAAGTATATAAAGAAAACCTAATTAAACAAATGAGACAAACATTTTATACTTGGTCACTTAGACTTTTTAGCAGTTAATTTGGGGATGAAATTAGAGTCCAGTGTTGTCAATCTGTGGGATGACAGTTAGGTGTGAGTGGGTGCCCTGTTGTATTTAAAGAAAATGGATCTATCAGAGTCTGATCTTCCCAACACATTTGTGGAAAAGTATCACAGAACAAACACGGGAGCTTCCTGAGGACCTCAGAAAAAGAGTTGCTGATGCTCATCAAGCTGGAAAAATATACAAACCCATCTCTAAAGTATTTGGACCCCACCAATGCACAGATTGTGTACAAATTGAGGAAAATCAAGATCATTGTTACTTCTTCGACCAACAAAAATCACTCCAAGAGCAAGGCATGTAGTACGTTTGCACAGTATGCCTTAACAGAGAGATTGTGAGAACACCAAGGAAACAGTAAAAAAACAAGTGTATTAAGTGATGTTGCAAATATATTTCAAACACAGTTCCCTCTGATGTACACAAAATGCAGAGAGACGATTTAATCAAAAAAAATAACAGCTATCAGCATTTTGGCCACTACTAGTGATTCATGCTCCAGCTGGACTTCAGAACCATATTAGATTTTTTTTTAATGTACTTATTTTTGATGTTATACATAAAATAAGGAGTCTTACAGTTAAAAGTATCAATAAGTGTCACTAGACATTGGAAGGTTTTTTGACATTGTAATTGTATTACAGATGCTCCAGACATAATCTTACCTGTTGGTGGTCCTCCAGGCTTCTCTGCCACTTTTGATGGCCTCTTCCACTCAGTAACCAAGACTCATCTTGTTGATCCTGCTCCTCAAAATGAAGATGTCAGTGTGAGGACAAATGTGCATACTAGGATTCACCAGTGTAAAATCTGTGGCCATTCGTTCAGTCGGGCGAGCGATCTGCGCCGACATCACAGTCACCGACACAGAGCGAGAGCCTCAAACACAGGAAAAGCAGCAAATGCAGGTAGGCCAATCAAACAGCAACTGTTTCCTCCAGGTTGTAGTCCATACCACTGCAACGAATGTGGCCGGGACTTTAACCGCATGGAGAACCTTAAAACACACTTGCGCATTCACACCGGGGAGCGGCCGTACTCTTGCACAGTCTGTGGGGTACGGTTTCGGCACTCTGGGGCACTCACACGTCACTTCCGCATCCACACAGGGGAAAAACCTTATGTCTGTGGGCAGTGCGGCAAGCGATTCCGGAACTGTGGTGGACTGCGCTTTCACCAGAAATCTCACACACGAGATAGACACATGGTGATGAATTGCACATGAACAAAGCAATTGTGTAATGTGTCATTTTGTGGCGTTTGTGTAGTATGGTGTGAATCTGAGCTGGACCTTTGGAGTGAGTGAAATGCATGATATCGGACTGGGTAATATAACAATTTCAAGGTACCTGAATAGGTTGATAGTTCTCTGGTTCTAACTGTTTACATTCCAGAAACTGGTGAAAGAGGAAACACCAGGACATTTTGAGGCATTTCTCATGTGAATGAGTTGTTAAACATTGTGTTCCTTTGTTACATTGTATGGGGTATGTAGTATGTAACAGCTGCTTCAGTTTGTGTGGCAATAATAATAAATGCTTAGAGACAACTGTTTGGTGAAATCACTTCAAACATGGGTGTGCTTGTCAGTGTTTTTCCAGATTTGTGACTGTGTGGAATACATACAGTAGGGTTGGAAATCAATAAGCACCTCACAATTTGTTTGTATTACGATTCAGAGTGCTGCGATTGGATTAATAATCTTGTTTAGGGGTGTAACGATGCATCGTGACATGATGCACTGCAATGCAAAAATGGGACGTTGTCTTCTGTCAGGTGAGATGATGCATTGTCTAACTAGATTGTACAATCTTGATTTTGCTGCCATTTAATGCAATTCCAGTTTTGAACACTAGGCGCAGTCAGACACATACAGTGGTGCTTGAAAGTTTGTGAACCCTTTAGAATTTTCTATATTTCTGCATAAATATGACCTAAAACATCATCAGATTTTCACACAAGTCCTAAAAGTAGATAAAGAGAACCCAGTTAAACTAATGAGATAAAAATATTATACTTGGTCATTTTTTTTTATTGCAGAAAATGATCCAATATTACATATTAGTAAGTGGCAAAAGTATGTGAACCATTGCTTTCAGTATCTGGTGTGACCCCCCTGTGCAGCAATTACTGCAACTTTATCTACTTTTAGAACTTGTGTGAAAATCTGATGATGTTTTAGGTCATATTTATGCAGAAATATAGAAAATTCTAAAGGGTTCACAAACTTCCAAGAACTAGTGTATCCCGTTCTCAATCCTAATTTTAATTGCAGGGGACTAAACTTTGTTTTTCTTTAACTTCTTATACAGGAAAAGTACACTATGTTGACTTGTTATTGTTCAGAAATGAAAAGGAATGTTTCCCCCTGGTTATTTAAGATATGGTGAAGCTACAGTAAGATAATGTCTTTATTGTCATTGTACAATTATACAATGAAATTAGGATTGCTGCTCCAGAAGAGTGCAAATCTGCACAAAAACAGAATAAGACTATCACAGACGGATTAAGTCAGTCAAAGGCTCTGCACTCCAAGATTAGTATTGCACTGATAGAATAAAAAGAAATATTGAATATAAGAAATATTGTGCAAAAGTATTGCACTGATAAAACACGGCATTTTATTTACAAATTTAAACCTAATGTTTTGTAGTAATACATTTTAATTGCAAGGGACTAAAGTTTTATTGTTAAAAGAAAACTTATACAAGAAAATATGCACTGTTTTCATTGTTTACACTACAGACATAAAAAAGGGAATGTCTTTTGTCAAATGTAAAATCAATAATCATGAGAAAATCTAATCGTGAACTAGTATCGTGAATCGAATCGAATCGTGAGCAGAGTGTATCGTTACACCCCTAATCTTGATATATCTTTTTCTCACAGTGATTCCATGACTTCGGTTTTGGTCTCATAGTAGGTTGTGTCAGTACTGCCAGCCTTACACCAAATGACTTTTCAATCGATTTCAGTGTCGCTGACAAATTTCCAATGTGCAAATAAAATCATGAGAGTCTTGCTGGTATTGGGCCGTGCTCGTGTCATCACGATCGTTTGCTGAAAGTTGGTCAGGATAGCTGTCTTAAGTCAGCCCTTTCTTATCCTGTTAATGTTATTATAAATCTTCTTGGCTCACGCAAATAGTGACGTGAACATTGTCGACAACCAATAGGTGAGCTCTCTATCTCTCTCTCTCTCCAGCACCAAAAGGGAAATTCCATGCTGTGTCTGGATGACACAGTTAAAGGTGATTTTTACAGTTCAGTAGGTGCAGACCTACAGGTATCTGACCAAATAATGCAAACTCTTCATTTTGCTGTACTACATTAATTTCTTAGTGGATTTGGGCTATTTACTGTTTGGTGTATTAATCAGAGTTCAATGCAAATTACTGCACTCAAATGTGTAAATAAAATTATAAAACATGTAAAATTCCAGCATTGAAATAACAGAAATGTAAGCATGTACATAAAATACTGAAATGTGGGGTTTTCATTTGATCTTAAGATACCGTTACAGTACTTAAGAAGCCACTTTGTTTATTTTACAGCCTGGGAAGCTGACAGTGCTGTTTTTTTATTTACAGATTATTATTTTTAGGTGTGTGTTTTCAGAAGTTCTGAAATAAACTCAAAAGGAATCGAGTGGGAGGCTTGCAATCAGCGCCCATGCAAGAGCCCCAGCCCTTCCAAAATCATAAGTCTGTGATGAGAATCTCTGTGACTTGTCTTTAAATGTGAGAGGATGTCAGACTTTAGGCTATTATAACTTTTAAAGTGTTTTTGCAAAGATATTTTCAATTTTCAAGACTCTTTTCAAAAGTCTTCTAGTGTGAGCTTAGCATGCAATATCTTCGAGATGAGACGCCCTATTGTGAATCAAATGTGTGCAACATGGCGCGAAAGCCCTGCTTCTTAATGACTGAGTACGGACGCAAATCAATTCCAATAAAAGCTACCATAAAGTTTGTCATTCGCGTCACTCTTTCCGAGTGTTCTGTCTTTCCTGTGTTATGCCCATGCCACAGACTGTCCGGGCAGAGCTGTACTTCTGCAATCGTTCAACAGCATTATGTTATCAATTAACATTTCAATAATCGACTTTTGACTTTTGTGAATTGATACCAAATCGTCGACGTTGATGCCTCTAAGATTTTTCCCACCTCAAGTATGGTACATCAAGGCTTTCATGAAATTTAATGATAGATCTCACATTTTACTTCTTTGCCGAGTGCCTTGTTTGCTGAAGTCATATGATCAGCGCTGTATGTGTCTTGTAAACCATCTTTATCCAAACTCTATCCAAACAGATTCCAGCTATAAAAAGCTAACAAAAGCAAATGAAACACCTCTTAAGTGATGAGGAAGGATCAAGCTAATGCTTTTATCCAGTAGCATGCCATGAGCAAAATAAGGTTGTTATAGGTAAATATGAGGAAAATATTCCCTCTAGTCCTAGTATAGTAAACCAGAGGCATAAAGGCAATGGGAACATTTGTGTCCTGTACTAGTCAGTGTGTTTACAACACTATAAAACTCAGAGGAATCACAGAGTTATAATAATCATCAACTTTTACAGTACCGTATTTTTCGGGCTATAAAGCGCACCGGGTTATAAGGCGCATGAAATGAAACAATACTCTTAAGTTCCCTTGGAAACTCAGTTTGGTCTTCTTTACCTGGCGCAGGTCTTCTTGCTTCCTCCACTTCTGTACCATTGATTCGTTAATGTTGAATTCTCTTGCAGCTGCTCTATGTCCATGTTGTACTGCGTGACTGATACAGTCGTATGAAAAAGTTTGGGCACCCCTGATAATTTTCATGATTTTTCTTTATAAATCATTGGTTGTCCTGCTCAGCAATTTCAGGTAAATATATCATATAGCAGATGAACACCGTGATATTTGAGAAGTGAAATTAAGTTTATAGGTTTTACAGAAAGTGTGCAGTAATTATTCAAACAAAATTAGGCAGGTGCATAAATTTGGGCACCCTTGTCATTTGAATACCTTTTAGCACTAATTACTGGAACACAAAATTTGTTTTGTAAGCTCATTGACCCTTGATCTACATACACAAGTGAATCCAACTATGAGAAAGTGTTAAGGTGGCCAATTGGAAGTTTTTCTCCTCTTTGCATCTTCTTTGAAGAGTGGCAACATGGGAGAGCCTCAAACAACTCTCAAATGGCCCTGAAAACCAAGGTTGTTCCACATCATGGTTCAGGGAAAGGGAAAGCTCTCTCAGAGAATTTCAGCTGTCCAGTTTTCCTTTCCACTGTGAGGAACATAGTGAGGCAATGGAAAACCACAGGCACAGTTCTAGTTAAGGAACATCCCGAAGTGGCAGACCAAGAAAAATCTCAGATAGGCCAGAGGCAAGGATGGTGAGACCAGTCATAGTCAAGGCCACAACCACCTCCAAAGAACCTACACCTCATCTTGCTGCAGATGGTGTCCACTGTTCATTCGTTCAAACTATACAGCTCACTTTGCACAAGGAGAGGCTGTATGGGAGAGTAATGCAGAAGAAGCCTTTTTTCTGCAGACAACGCCACAAACAGAGTCACTTGAGTTGTGCTACAGCACATTTGGACAATCCAGCTTCATTTTTGGAATAAAATGCTGTGTACTGATGAAACTAAAATTGAGTTATTTGGACATAACAAGGAGCGGAAAAGGAACACAGCATCCCAAGACAAACACTTGCTACCCACAGTAAAATTTGGTGGCGGTTCCATAATGCCCGCGGGACTGTGTGGCCAGTGCAGGTACTAGGAATCTTGTTAAAATTGAGGGTCGCATGGATTCCAGTTAATATCTCCAGATTCTTAAGAACAATGTTCAAGAATCAGTGACAAAGTTGCACCGAGGCCAACGACCCCAAACCCTGCTCATAATCTACTAAGGCATTCATGCAGAGGAACCAGTACAACGTTCTGGAATGGCCATCTCAGTCCCCAGACATGAATATTACTGAAAATGTGGGCTGTCCATGCTTGGAAACCATCAAAGATGACTGAACTGGAGATGTTTCTAAAGAAGAATGGTCCAAAGCACCTTCAACCAGAATCCAGACTGGAAGCTGTAGGAAGCGTTTGTAGCGCTGTTATTTCTACAAAAGGAGGATCTAACTAAATATTGATGTCATTTTTCTGTTGGGGTGCCCAAATTTTTATGCACCTGCCTAATTTTGTTTAAATAATTACTGCACACTTTCTGTAAATCCTATAAACTTCATTTCACTTCTCAAGCATCACTGTCTTCATCTGCTATATGATATATTTAGCTCAAGTTGCTGATCTGAACAACCAATGATTTATAAACTAAAATCATGAAAATTATCAAGGGTGCCCAAACTTTTTCATACGACTGTAGCGTTGAGTTTAAAATCCGCTTCGAAAATAAATGAATGAATGCACGTACCCTAATGCTGAAGCACATACCGTATTACTCCGCCATGCTGCGCACTACGGTGGCCGTAAGCTTCATAACTTACCAAGACCGTGCTAAAACATTTTGACAGATTTATGAGCGCCGTGTACCATCTACAACCATCGGTTGTAGGTCAGAAGGCTCAACCAGAATTAATTCATACATTAGACGCACCGCATTTTAAGGCGCACTGTCGATTTTTGAGAAAGCTAAAGGATTTTAAGTGCGCCTTATGGTCCAAAAAATACGGTACATTAGTAGCACCACTTCTGCAAGCTTCCAGTTTGTACATTCGTTGGTTTCCTCTGGCACTAATACTTTTTCCATTAGTACTTTTGAGACCGATCAGTCTGGTGTGTGGTAACAAAATCTGCAAAGACAGCAACCAAATGGAAGTCAGTTTAAATGTTATCCAAACTAGAAATTATGAAGGTTTTCTATAGCTATTGGCACCTGTATATGAGGTATAATCAGATTATTGATGAATGAATAATTACTTAATTGTTTTTCTGTGTAATAATCTAATGCAATTTGTAATAAATAGGATATAGAATGTTAAAGGGAGCTTAAATTGATATGTTGTTTTCAACCACGTATTACAATGTAATTTTGCTTTGGTTCATAATGTCACAGTATTGTGCTGCATTACAATTATTAATACAGTAATGTTAAGATGTACCTATCTTAAAATGTACCTCATCCAGAAACCTTAAGAAGGCATCTCATCTCACCTGCCACAATGTCATGATGTGCCTTAATACAATTAACATCATTTCATGTGTCTTGAGTATTCTACAAGAACAAGGGTAAGCTGCATAAAAGGCATGTAATTTCACACAAAACACATTTAAGGCACACTTCAATTTGATCTCTTAAACCACATCATGTGTTGGTTTGAAATGTTCTTTAAACACAGTTTCATAGAAATGGAAATGTATTAATTTATCTAATATTTGCACTTGACACCATTGTGCTGTGTGGCCGATCAAGCATGCAATTGTCAATGCAGTTCATGTCTTTTGCATTAACAGCTGAAAATGAGATACAAAACAGAAAGTTGAAGGGCACGTATTATCTAATTCTCTTGAGTATAATATGGCTTCATTTGGCTTAGCAGAGACAATATTTGATTACAAACAGAGTCGTCTGTGACTACAATGCAGTTACAAAACATATGAAACAACCCAGTCTTAAAAGGGTATAATTAGAGTTGGAGATGATTTTGTCTCTGTCATTGTTTTCAGACTTTCTTGCAACTGTGAACCAGTGAACAGGTTTATGTGGCTGGGATACAATCTTCTTCAGTTCTCAGATTACAATACTGGGTACCTAAAAAGACAGACCTCCTTGTGCTGCTTTCTTATCTGAGCCCACAAATGTTGTCCAAGAATATAAACTGTGTGTGTATGTTTTGGTGTAATATTTATTTGTTATGGGTAAATGTCTGGAACTGAACGTATTCAAGTTGCTTAATTCCAAACTTATGACTGCTTTCACACTACCAGTAAAACATTTGGACAAATCTACTCAATAGAATGTTTGAACTTTATTACTTACTTACTCTATGAACAATAATAGTAAACTACTGCAATTGTAATGTCTTATCGCTTCATCAAACATCAAATCTATGTATGTAACAGAAGAACAGCAAATCTGATCGGAGTTTATTTAAATAAACAAAGGTATCTTTTAGTATATGTTGTATCTGTGGTTGTGTATTTCTTTCCATATTAAGTAAAGTGCTTTAATCAAATTACCTCCTTAAAAACCCTATTTATTTGCATAAACAGCATTTAATTAAAACATGGATCGGTATCTGGACTAGAAACCGATATTGTGTCATCTCTAACTGTATTGGATTATAATTGCTTATTTTTCTTGTTTTTTTCTTTTACTTCGTTGAACTGCCACCCATAAATCATGATGTATTGTGGATCATTGTTATGGGTGGCTATACTGATGGTACTCGTACTGATGAGGTCCAATACGGATGTTACATACTGAAATATGTCCAAGTACTTTGTTTGTCGAATGTTCAGTGCTTGTTTTTGGGTGTGCTGATGTGCTGTAAAGCCTTAAACCAGAAGAATGCAAGAAAAGTCACACACAGTGCTTTTAAATGAATTATACTTATAATGAATTAATTTTAGCATTGACTTGTGTTATTTTAATCCAGACGACGGAGTTTGGCCTATTTTATGTACCACTCACCTCAGTGACTATTAACTGTTACAGTTCAGTTGACTGGACTTTTATTCAAACTCTTACACATAATATTTCTGTCATATACACAATTACTTGGAATGGCTTTATTTATAATAACTACTGTTTATTAATTAATCTTGTTATCCAGACTCACCCAGAGGAGGATGGGTTGCTCATTTGAGCTGGGTTCCGTTCTTAATGTGCGTGTTAAGTGTATTTCAGTATCTTTTGTCACATCTGGATTGTCCCCCATATACACACGTATATACAAATACACACACCGAGTTACACATTACCCCTCTGTAAAGTATTTGCGTTGTGGATTTTAATGTTGCTAAATTAAATTGTCAACCACAGTTTTTTGATTCACTTGTGAAAAAATAACTGAAGCCCATATATGTCCTGTATGTCTTATATTTTTATGTTTATATGTTATGTCTTATATGCTCTTTTCTGTTAAACAGGATCATACTACATGCTTTGTACTAACAGTATTTCAACACTCTCTTCTTTGCACCAGATAACAGAGAACATTAATTCTCCTGCTGGTTCAGGGAAATGGAGAACAACAGGTAGTGAGCTTAAAGGTCTAACAGCAATCTGCATCCGCAAAGATGCACCTTTGTGTGCACTTAAAATGTTATTCACAGCAAGAATGCAAGCCTTGTTGCTTCCACTCTGTGAAAGTCTCATGAATTATGCAGGAAGGAGTGATGCTGGTTACAATATAATTAACACAGAGCATCATGGCATCAGATTGCAGATGAAAGAACTGTAAATAATGGCTAAAGTAGGTTTAACTGTATACTGACAATAAAGCTATAGATATAGATAAGTGGTTCCATCCAACCAATGTAATATCTCCAATCGTATGTATCTAATGTTATAAACATGTTAGTTCAGAATTTACAATCTGATTGGTTGAGAAGAATTCTCAATGCGACGATATGATAGTAGCACGGCTTTTTCACACCAAAATGGGTATCACTCTGCTGCCACATTACCAAGTAAAGACGAACTTTATGCAGACAAACATATGACATATACAGGTAATGGAATAATCATAAAAACTAAGCTAATTCATTTTTTGTTTAATTCTTAATTAATTTTATTTTTAGTCATTTTTTCCTTTTATCTCCACTTGTTTTCACTTTGTATTTCAAACTAATGTTACTTGGTAGTGTTATATGAATCAAAGGCAACAATTCAGTTTTATGGGCCTACTTTTTGCTGGAAGATATTATCTGAATATTAATATTAAAGCATATTCAGTATTCATTTCTTTATTTTGTTATTTAATTTTTTTTCAACAGTTTTTTCAACTGTATAAAAGCAATAGAATACTTGAGGTCATGTGTTATCATGAATAACATCACAGCTGTGATTATCTATGGCACTCGCCTTTGGCTTGTGCCTGCGACCAAATCACACACGTGACGTTACACCCGTGATGTAACACACTCCTTCTTGTGTTCTATTGCTTAATTATCTATCTGTCTTTGGTGATATGTGGTCAGCTAGTGTTTGTCTTATGATGTTTTGATGTGATTCATTATAAGGGCAGCACTGTTCAAACCTACCTATAGTATAATCCTTTCCAAAAGACAGATGGGCATCTATTACCTCAAGTCATATTAAAGCTGACTCCTCCCCCAATTCCCTTATTCACCATGTCTACTACTTCAATTCACCATCAATGTAAGAAACAATCAACTGGCACTCTTACACCCACAATCACACAATCCTAAACAAAGTTGATGCCTCAAAGAATTTTGGCCATCATAAAACCGAGATTCAAAGTAATAACTGTGACAGTTTTCTTTTTTATGAAACAATAATCTTCTTTTTTATCATTGAGTGAGCCCATATTTCTCCCTCTACTTGAAGTGAAAAATATGTTAAAATATGCTAAACATATATAAAATTAATTAAATGTAATTTGTTTGAGGTATGCTTCATAAAGCCAGACTGACTGTTCAACTATGAAGTACATATTGTTTGGTGTTTTATCTGTGATTTGTTTATTTGCTATGAATTAAAAAGGCTGAATGAACATTATCCAAGTCATGATTCCATCTTTGTTGCCATGGGTAGTATCTGGAGAATGCAGTTTGTTGCTGATTTTAGTTTTATTTAACATGACCATTTGCATGCATGATGGAGCTCATTTCTGTTACCAACAAGCTAAGTAACGGCTAATAATACAATGTTTAAGTGAATAACAAGACTGGTTAGCAGGGTGGTAGTAGAACAGTGGTAAAGGTTCTTCTACCATTCAAAGTAGTGTATGTTCAAATCCTGGTGCTGCTCCTATTCTTGAGCAAGACCCTTAAGCTTCAACTGCTTACCTCAGTAGGTCAGGATGAAGGTGTCTAGTAGAGGTTAATGGAAATTAACATACAGCACTCCACACAGGGATGCCAGGTACACAATATCTATTGCAATGCAGGACCGGTCTTTTGGCCATTTGGCTGATTTTTATGTACTGTCTTGTCATCAAGTGTTTTGCCCAGTGCTCCAAGACAAGACACCATACAGAAGCTTAACTCTACGCATAAGTTTAATTTATTAAAAATATAAACATTATCTGTAATTGTATCCAATAATTGGTGTTTCATAATGGAAGTGCACCCTGTTCCTGTCAAAAAGAAGCTTAATTGGCATTGGCACTCCAGTGCACAATCCTACTCATGTTTATTTTTGAGCAGCAGAAATATAGTAAATAAGTTAATATTTTACATTTTATTTATAAATATTTAAAAATATTATAAGTTAATAAGTAAATAAGTTAAGGGAGGAATTGAGGTCCGTTGGGTTTGTTGTCACCTAGTATTTTGTTGAACAATTCCTGACCTATTATTACCTTCTACTACTCTGATCTATTCTTTGATTATATTGGTCAGTAGCTGAACAATATACCACACTAATTTCCAAGACAAAAACAACAACAAAAGCCTCTGGTAAATGCTCTGTTTATAGCCTCATCTGATGTTTACCCAGCCTGTTGGAGACAAGCCAGGAGATCTCATGCCCTGCTGGATGTCACTTAATGAAGACTGATTGATGACTGTTTGAAGTTGTCAGTAAGCACAATTAAACAAATCGTGATTGTACATAAAGAGGCTGCTGTTATTGCATGCTAGATTTAGTGTAAGACAAGGTCAGAATAATCAGAGGGCTTGCTTTTTGGAAACCAAATTTGTGATAATTTGAGAGTAGATCAGTATGCAACAAAACTAAGATCCACTGATATTGATAAAGGACTTTCATCTGATGTTCATAAATAATAGCGTCATTTGTTACAGCAAACATCAATTTGCATTCAACATAAAAGCCTTATCTGCAGCTACATGCAATCAATTACCAACCATTTCTAACTGTTAATGTGGGTCACCATAACTACCTGGGTGTTTCCAGGTTTAGAAGCACACAATGCTATACTGCACAGATAACATTTGTGACTAGCAAGATAAAACAGTATCATGAAGCTGGAATTTCACACATTTAAAATGGCCTCACCTTATGTTTGGGCTATTGTAATGGTCTATTTACATATGATGATATTGCAGTAATTTTCTATGCAGCTCCCCTGACTTAATGCGTTACTGTGATTGTTTTGATTGTGAGTTTGTTCATAACAATTTGTAATGTGTGAAAGATGCAATACAGCTGAGGGTTATGTTAATGGATTCTAAACGACCAGTACTCTGATGCTCACCATCTTTTTTATGCCTCTGAAATCATCAAACTTGAGGGCAAAACAAACATTAAACCATAATGAGGAGTAGGAGCATATAGCCTTGCTTGGGAGAAACTCATCGATTCACTGACATTGAGATCTCTAGGGATTATTAGGCAGTATTAGTTTAATGGCTTATTTCTGGACCTTATGAAAGTCATCGAGTAAAAAAGGAGAAAGTTATTCTCCTTCATCAACTAGACATGACTTTTCAGTCAGTGATCTCAGGTCAGCCACTCATGGGGAGGGTAACAATGGTCTTGAATTTCTTCTACAGTGTGTTTGACTGTGGACTGGTGGAGTCCAAATTCCTTAGAGATAGCATTGTAACCTGTTCATGACAATTCTTTTTCTGAGGTCCTCACAATTGTTCATGCCATGATAAACTTCCACAAATGTGTTGTGAAGATTAGACTTTCGGAGATCCCTTAGATAGTCCTATAGGCTCAGAAGGTCTCTAGGACTTTCTAAGTTCTCTTCAGGGGTGCTATCTATCCCAACTATTAAAGTGAATCGTGTATGTCACCACCAATAAATTGGGCTGTCCCTCCAAACTGGATGGCCGAGCCAAGAGAATAATGATAACAGAATCTATAGAGGGCAATGGTAACTTTCAGGTACTTACAAGTCTTTATAGTTGAGATCGGTCTCATATTATCTCCTATATTTTATATATAACTGGCCTGTATGGCAGAGTGCAAGAAAGTGGCCACTGTTGTTGGGGTGGTTTTCTTCAGTGTGGAATTTGCATTTAGTCAGGAATAAAGGGAAAATGGATGGCGCCTAGTACGCCCACATTCTTAAGTAAAAACCGCGGCCTCCACCTGAAGATTTGCTAGATTCACCTTCCAGCGCGACAATAACTCCAAACACAACACAAAAAACAACACACTGGATTAAGGATAGGAACGTGAATGTCCTCGAGTCTTCTAGTAATGGTCGTGACCCAATTCTGATAGAAACTCTGTGGATGGTGAAAGCAGTCCATTGTCCGCCATGAAATTTGACTGAAGGAAGAATGGTCTAAAATTAATCAATCTAGCTGTGCAAAGCTGGTGGAGACATATCGAAACAGACTGATGGATGTAATTAAAGCCAAACATGGCCCTATGAAGTATTCAATCAGCAGATCACTTTCCCAATTCTGTTAATCTAGCCTTTCATTTTTAAATTCATTTTCATAACCGTTGTCTTTTTTCTCATTCATGTTCTAAGGCAAAATGTAAAAATGAACCTGGTGAAATATGTTATTGTTCTGAACACAGGCATGATTTCTGTCTGTAAGAGAAAAAAAGTGACTTTTCAAAGTGGTATGATAATTTTCTGCAGGAATTGTACATTATATGTTCAATAAAACAAGACTATGGACTAAGAACGCTTCACTCATGCATGTCTAACAAACCACTGGTATAAAAGTTATGATGTATATGTGCATATGTCAATTCTCAGCACAAAACAAAAGGAATCATTTTTTCCTGCAAATCAAGTAAATATATGTGACCCATCTACCGGTATAAGCATTAAACAGCAATGAGGAGAAGTTTTTTTGATGGAATGTTGTATGCATAGAAAGATTAATGCATGACACCAAGCTAATGGTATCTAGATTGTGAAGGTATTTTCATAACCTTAACCTCTATGCTGCCACAGTTGCACAGTTTAATTACACTGGTAATAACTGAACAAAATGAGTTGTGGAAATGAAGAAAAGTCTTAATGTTTGGTATTACATTACTTTCATCTCTCAAAAATACAAATACCCTTCGCTAATGTGTTGTGAGGAAAACATAACACTTGTTATTTGTGGTATGATATGTTGTTTATTATTCCTAATAATGTATATCCTGATGTACAGCTGAAGTGACCTATTTAATTGAAGTTAAAGGCTATGAAAACATTTAATTATTGGAAAAAAAACAGTGCTGGTCTTTGTCAGATAAGGAATACTAGTGTTTGTGGTCACTGCTGTTTCTGCTTTTCCCACTGTTCCGGTGTCAATGTCTTTTGCTCGAAGGCATGGATATCCTTCAGCTCTTCAGCAAGGCAGTTGTTGACCATTCTGAACAAAAAAAAAAGCACAAACAACTAAACACAGGGTCGTCTACTCAATGACATGGAAAATTGAATCTGTTCATTTTCCATTCATAAGAGCCTGCTTTTGTATCTCCACAATATTTGTTCATGCTTATAGATCACCGATGTGCCTTTTAACCCCTCACATCATTATTCTTGTCCAAACTACACTCTGTAATCGATAACATGAATGGACGGTTGAAATTTCCTCATCTGAGAATTGTACCCAGGTTAGCATTGACTGTTTTAGTACAGCTAACAGATTTTTAATGCTAATGATCTCTCATTTCCATTATTGGTATGTATATACATAAGCAATTATTCATATAACAATTACATAATAGAAAAAGTCCACAGTAGAGGACCTGTAATTATTATAAGTATTAGAATTAAAAATAATCTGTTGCCAAAGATCTGACATTCATTGTGCAATGATGCTTGAAGTTTGTGAGCCCTTTAGGATTTTCCATATATTTTTGGCAGAAATATGACCTAAAGCACATCAGACCTAATCAGATGTCCTAACATATATACAGTGGTGCTTGAAAGGTTGTGAACCCTTTAGAATTTTCTATATTTCTGCGTAAATATGACCTAAAACATCATCAGATTTTCACACAAGTCCTAAACTTTTAGAGATAAAGAGAACCCAGTTAAACAAACGAGACAAAAATATTATACTTGGTCATTTATTTATTGAGGAAAATAATCCAATGTTACATATTACTGAGTGGCAAACATATGTGAACCTATTCTTTCAGTATCTGGTGTGACCCCCCTGTGCAGCAATAACTAAATGGTTCCTGTAACTGTTGATCAGTCCTGCATATAGAAAATTCTAAAGGGTTCACAAACTTTCAAGCACCACTGTAAAGCAAACCAAATAGGACAAAAAAATATACTTGGTCATTTGTATACTGAGGGAAATGAGCCAATATTACATAACTGTGAGTGCAAAAGTCTAAAGGTTTCCAGTAACTGTTGATCATTCCTGCAGAGGGGTCCCCTTATCAAGATCTTGCCATCTCCCAGGTGAACTCCTCCATCACACCTTCTGAGAACGCAAGAAACCTTGGAGTGATCTTTGATAACCAACTGAGCTTCTCTGCTCATATTTTCAAACTGACCCAGTCATGCAGGTACCTTCTCTACAATATCAGGAGAATCCGACCCTTCCTTTCCAGAGAAGCCACCCAAGTGCTTGTCCAGTCTCTTGTTATAACAAAACTAGATTACAGTAATACTCTTCTGGCTGGTCTTCCAATGCGTGCAATCAGACCCCTGCAACTGAGTCAGAATGCAGCGTCTCGTCTGGCTTTCAATCTTCCCAAGTTTTCTTATGTCACCCCACTGCTGCGCTCACTTCACTGGCTCCCTGTAGCTGCCCGCATCAGATACAAAACCTTGACGCTCATCTACAAAGCCAAAAATGGAACAGCGCCATCTTACCTAAAAGCTCTGATCAAACCACGTTCTGTACCTCGCACCCTCCGAGATACGAGCTTGGCCCGACTGGAGCCTCCACGTAAGATTAAAGGAAGAGAATCTTCAAGACTATTCTCCGTCCTGGCACCCAGGTGGTGGAATGAACTTCCACTGGATGTCCGTATGGCTGAGTCTCTTGCTGTCTTCAAGAGGCGACTAAAGACTCACCTCTTCACCCAGCACTTGAGTGAATAAAACTGCATTTCCTCCATTTAAAAACAAACAAAAAAAAATCTCTACACCAGGTATGAGTAGGATTGTCTACTTGAGCTATTGTTTACTTGTACTAATATGAGGTTCTATCTTCTAGGAAGATTACAAAGCACTTTTGTAAGTCACTCTGGATAAGGGCGTCTGCTAAATGCTGTAAATGTAAATCAGTTCTGCACATTGGCTTCATTTAATTTTTGCCCATTCCGCCGTACAGAACAGCTTCAACTGTGGAATATTGGTAGGATTTGTCACGTCCTTCCACAACATTTTTATTGGATTCATTCAGGGCTTTGACTTGGACATTCCAAAACATTTTTCTTTAGAACGTGCTGTTATAATTCAGGATACATTTTTCCACCCATGAGGCAAGCTATCCTGGCTCAGATGCAGCAAAATAGACATAAATAATGATACTATCACTACCATGTTTCAAAGAATGTTCTCTAGACATAATGTCTTCTATAAAACAAAATTTATGTTTTTGTCTCACCCATCCAGAAAACATTTTTCCAACAGCCTTCTGCTCACCGTGTGATTTTTAGCAAACCACAGATGGGCAACAAGGTTTTTTTTTTGTTTTTTTTTAAGAAGAGTAGCTCTTTCCTTGCAACCCTATCATGGTGATGGTCATGAACATTAACATTAGCAAATACAAGAGAGGTTTTTAGTTGCTTACAAAATTACCTTGAGTTCCTTTGTATCCCCACAGGCTATTACACACCTTGCTATTGAAGTGATCTTTGTTGGTCAACTACTACTGGAGAGGGGAACAAGTGTCTTGAATTTCCTCAATTTGTTAAATTGCATTATTTGAAGATACTTTCAGATAACACTTTCCGATCTGATGACCATCAGCAACTCTTTCTGAGGGCCTCAGAAATCTCCTTTGTTCATGCCATGATGCACTTCCACAAAGGTGTTGTGAAGACATTGATCCCTGTAGTCTAAATACCTCAACAATTGTCACCTCATTGATTGAAAACACCTAATTCTGAAGTCACTTTCAAATTAACTTCTAATCATAAAGGTTCACATACTTTTGCCACTTACTGACATGTAATATTGGATCATTACCCTCAATACATATAGTACCAATTATAATATTTTTGTCTCATTTGTATAGGTGGGATCTCTTTATCTACCTTTAGAACTTGTATGAAATTCTCACAGTGTTTTGGGGATTACTTATGCAGAAATGTAGAAAATTATGAAAGTTTCACAGACTCTCAGCACCACTGCAACATTAATATTTCCATTCACCGGAACAATGTAGTGGATCCCAAACAAAAGAAAACTGCCCCAGACCATGAGTTGGTTTACTCCAGACTACCATCACCATCAGATTCCAGTGGCAATGCATTTTACACCACTTCAGCAGGAACATTTGGATGGTTTTGTATGAATTCGGTATGCTGATGCTTATGTGAGACTGCTCAGCCATTGGAAACACAATAAACAATAAAAGCACGTACAGGACAGGAATTTAACTATGTGCTGAAAAGTCAATTAGCTCTTTTCTATGGCCCAATCTAGGTTAGGTATATGGAAATTGAGAAACCTCAGTACAGTATATCCTTCATTCACTGTGACTAAAGGATACCAAATCCGTAACTTAGAAAAGATGGCTACATGCTTCTGGAGGTGTTCCCACTTAAAAAAGCAGCCTACCACTGTCCAACACACAACAGCAGGCTGTTTGTAGTTATGTTTATGTTCAATGATTAATGCATAATTCTGTATTATTACTATATACAATCACCAGTCACAATGAGTACTCCTCATTGTTTCTACACTCATTGTCCAGTTTATTAGTTCCACTTACTATACAGAAGCACTTTGTAGTCCTACAATCACAGACTTTAGTCCATCAGTTTCACAACATACTTCGGTAGTTCGCTTGACACTGTTCTCTAATGGTCAAGACCCCCACAGATCAATCTCAGCACTGCTGTGACAGTGGCGTGTTAGTGTGTGTTGTGCTGGTACAAGTAGATCAGACACAGCATGTGCTGCTGGAGTTTTTACACACCTCAGTGTAACTGCTGGGCTGAAAATACAGTAGTCTACCTACCAAAAATGTCAAGCCACCAGCTTCCTGTAGGCAGCATCCTGTGAGCACTGATGAAGGATTAGAGGATGACTAACACAAACTGTGCAACACCACATGAGTTACTGTCTCTGACTTTACATCTACAAGGTCGAGCAATATGGTAGATATGTCTAACTGAGTGAACAGTGAGTGTACACAGTGTTTATAAACTCCAGCAGCACTGTTATGTCTGATCCAATCATACCAGCAAAACACACCACCACATCAGTGTCACTGTACCCAAATAGTACCTGATCTGTGATGGTCCTGACCATAAGAGAACAGAGGAAAAAGGATTAACAAATTACATAGAGAAACAGACAAACAATAGTAATAACAGTAATAGTAGACGGTCTGTGTATGTAGTGCTTCTATATGGTAAGTGAAACTGAAAATGGATAATGAGTGTAGAAACAAGGAGGTGTACCTAGTAAAGTGATCAGTGAGTGTAGCTGAAATCATGTAAGCATTATGGTTCCCCAAATCATACCTGTGCCTCTGCAACAGTGGTTTTCCTTCAAACTGAGAAGATACTACTATCACCTTAAAACTAGTAGAGCATTTGTTTGGAGTTGTGTCTTCAACTTCCTGAAACAGAAAGAAGGATATGTGAGTGCACAGTAAATCAACAGCGTTACATTACTACTACCATTACGTAGAATCACACCATGTCATTTAGTTTCAGTATTGACTCCCACATACCACATGTGATGCACCAATTCCAGCAATCAGCTTTTCACGAATGTGGTCCGTGGTGATTGCCATTTCTCTTATAAACAACAGGCTACACTCAAGGTAAACTCTAATAAATGAGACCGCTTACTCAAGTGATCGGTATGTAATTCCCCAATAACTACCGGCTGAACGAGGTGGGAGAAACAATGTGAAGCTGTCGAATACAGATGTAGGTTGAATTCCAAATTCATTGACTTGACTACATAAGTGCACTAGCTAGGGTATGAAATGCTGTTGCCAATAAGTGGAGACACCACTTCTTCAAATTCTGTGCCAAACAAACACACCTTGTACACTACATAGCGCACTAGTTATCAAACTTGACATTTTATAAAGCACGTGTAAAAAGATAAAATTGGGAATCCAGCCCGAGACCTACATAATTAGATGCAGTGGGTTGCTGTCCAAACAATGTGTCTAGGCAATGAAGAGCACCCGTAGTGTACTTTGAAGTGTATAAGACGTAGGGAGTACGGGACGATTTGGAACACAACAAGACTCATTGAGCGATTTGAAAGCGCTCGTGCAGTTGCCTAACGAAAAGAAAATGGACGCTAAAAGCGAAATAAGTTAACATCGTTTAGTATCAACAACAAAGAACCGAATATATATGGTGTTTATTAGGGAACTTTGTATATTTATTTTGAATCTTGGTGCCCATATCCATTTTCTACAACATTTGTCAGGCGATATTCGGACCTCACTAATAAACGCATCAACAAAGTGGGGCTTCTTTCAAATTAAAGGACTCATTTGTTTGTTTAAAGTCAAGACCGATCAGTGCCCGATTTAAGCAAACTATAGTTTGAATGATATATTCGATTTATTGATTGTAAATGTAACATGGCATGACAGTACAATGGAAATCAGTAAGTTTGCTACAGATCAGGCTTTCAGTTTAGGAGGTACATAGACATCAGGCGTAATGGTGGTGGAGGTGGAAAGCTTTTATGGGGTGTACATGCTATATTGCACCAACCCCAAATTTAAAGGACGCATCTACATCGGCTTCACCGTAAACCCTGAGCGGCGAATCGGACAGCACAACGGCGGGAGACATAAAGGGGGAGCAAAGAGAACCAGCGGCAGAGGACCGTGGTAAAGCATCACTTGGCACCAAAATGCCAGTACAGTAAATATACATTCATCCATCATCTAATTAGGTACACCTCCTTGTTTCTACACACATTGTCCATTTTATGAGTTCCACTTGCCATACAGATGCACTTTGTGGTTCTACAATTAGAGATTGTAATCCATCTGTTTCTCTACATACTTTGTTATTCCTATTAACTCAATTCTTCAGGGATCAGGACCATCACAGATCATGTCCTGCTTGGGTGGTGTATCATTCTCAGCACAGCAGTTACACTGATGTGGTGGTGTGTTAGTGTGTTTTGCTGGTTCAGTTGGATCAGACACAGCAGAGCTGCTGGGGTTTATAAACACTGTTCACTCACTGTGCACTCTTACACACATCTATCATTTTGCTCCACCTTGTAGGTGTAAAGTCAGAGACAGTATCTCATCTGTTGGTGCACAGTTTGTGTCAGTCATCTAATCCTTCATCAGTGCTCACATGATGCTGGCTATAGGATTCTGGTGGTTGGACACTTTTGGTTTCTGGGTTATTTTCAGTCCAGCAGTGACACTGGTGTGTTTAAAAAACCCAACAGCACTGCTGTGTCTGGTCTCATACCAGCACAACACACACTAATATGCCACCACCACATCAGTGTCACTGCAGTGCTGAAAATGAGCCACCACAAATTATGCAACAACAGATGAGCTACTGTCTTTGACTTTACATCTATAAGGTGGAGCAATATGCTAGATGTGACTAGTAGAGTACACAGTGAGTAAACACAGTGTTTATAAACTCCAGCAACACTGCTGTGTCTGATCCACTCATACCATTTTACATGTACATTTATGGCATTTAGCAGATGCCCTTATCCAGAATTAGAATTGATACAGTTACAATCCAAGCAATTGTGGGTTAAGGGCCTTGCTCAAGGACCCAACAGTGGTGGCTTGGCAGAGGTGGGATTTGAACCTAGGACCTTCTGGTTCATAGTCCAGTATTTTAACCACTAGGCTACCCTTTGCTACCACAGTCCCAGCACAACACACACTAACACCACCACCACATCAGTGTCACTGCACTGCTGAGAATGATCCACCACCCAAATAGTACCTGATCTAATTTGTGGTGTTCCTGATCATTAGAAAACAGAGTAAAGAGGACTACAAAGTATGTAGTGTAACAGATTGACTACAGTCTGTAATTAAAGAACTACAAAGTGTGGCTATATGGTAAGTGGACCTGATCAAATGGACAGTGAGTGTCTTATGGACAGTTTCCAACATAGTGAATAGTTGTTCTGTTAATGATCCTAGGGAGATGGTGCTGATCATCCATGGCTTTCCATCTGATATTTCAGCTCTAAGGGTAAGAGTGCGGTCTCATTAGCTTTTCATTTCTTGTTTTCATACCTTAAAGGAATTCTTCAGCAGGTTTAACCAAATTTGTCTCCACCACGTCTAATGTATATACAAATACCCAAGCAAGAACTTTAGCTCTATTTGGATGGGACTAATTACATGGAGTCATGGGGTCATTTCCCCTTTTCAGGAACCACCAAAGTCACTGCTCTATTGACTGGATATAGGTCTTCTCTGTACAAGCTGACCTCCTCAGTATTTTCATGTATCTCTCATGTCAAGGGGCGAAATAAATAACAAATTCCAGATAGCACAGACTAAATAAAGTGGCAGTTCTAATGGCATCTACAGGTATAAGGCATTGCTTTATATTTAAATATGCACAATATATACATTTACTGTAAATAATGCTATATTCTTTCAGTCAGTTATGTGTGACAACTCATTAGAAAGTTGCTTGTGCTGCTGAGTTTTATAACTGAGGAGATTTGAGGTTCAATCACAGATGTCCCCCTGATAAACGAATGCAATCTGAATAGGGCTTTTATATTTTCATATATGTTTAAGAGCAGATGTTTGTTCATTCAGTATACATTATTCAAAATACATATCGTATTTTTGTACCTAATTATATATGTACATCTTAACAATAAATTGTTCTGTGAGGTAGAAATGCATTGTGAGGTGACAACTCTGTAAGACCCCGAGGAAACACAAGTGTCATTTAAATAAAGTATTACGTTTGTTCATTTAAAACGATGTTGGATTCCTTTAAGTTGCATGCAGTAGAGCATTTGCTTGAATTTTCACACACTTTTCCTTTGGATCAGTTTGAATGGGCATGGCAGCACCCTCACATCTCTCGCCGCCTCTCCCACGTTACCCGGCGCACCCGTAAAGAGTCCAGTTTGCAGTTTCACTGGCGGGTGCTCTCCAACATGCTCCGGGTAGCACCGTGGAGCCGCCTGCCTCTCACTGTGCGCTGGCTGAAGCAGGAGTATCAGATGGACTTTGAACCTGGGCTCCAGCCACCTCTGCACATCCCTCTGTCTTTCGGCAGCGTTCGTGCTAAGAAGAAACAGCAGCAAGACAGCAAGGAACAAGAGGAGAACTGGGTGGATCGGTGTCTACTGTGTAGACAGACTGTTATGGTACTGTATATGTTGTAGGCCATTTTGCTTTCAGCTACAGATGCTCTTTAAAATTAAAGCAATAAATTGTTCCAAGAACACTGAGGTTGCTCTAGTTCAGAAAAAAAAACTTAAACGTATTTAACTTAAAAAGAATCACTTAAATAAGTTACCATACCATTTCAGTCAATATCTTTTAAGTACTCACTTAAAAGTTTAAAAAGGCAAGAGGGTTTTTTGGTTGTGATTCTAGCGAAACAGATATGTTTGGTCAAACCTTTGTATAATACAATATATTTGCCCTTGTAAGATTAATATTCAAGTACATAGTGACGTTTTGTTCATGCTCTGTCCTAAACTATGCTTGAAAGTCTTTGACATTGCTATAGAGCTCGATGAGGCTTGAGGTACAGTAGCGTGCAAAAGTCTTAGTCCACCATTAGATTTGTTGTTTTAGCAAATGATATAATGACCTTGTATAGCATATTGTTGAAAAATTTTAAACTTTAAAACTTTTCCACTGATCTTCATTCCAATCTTTGTGAGCTTTAGCATATCTTGGTCTTTTCACCCTGTTTCTTTCCTGCTACTCTTCCAAAGAGACCATTCCTGATCAATCTTCTTCACACCATGGAAGGGTCAACTTGGCATCCCGATGAAGCTGCCAGGTGCTGCTTCTGCACAAGCGTAACTTGAGGTTACACTACATACCTGCCACTCTAGACTGTCTGATTTTCTGTTTTCAGTTTAACAACAATGTCCTGTGTTTTCTGGTTGTGTTCTAATAAAGAGAACTATATATGGTCAAACAGTGCTATATCTAATCTAATGATGGCCTAAGACTTGCACAGTACTGAACATGTGGGAGCAGTTGACCATTCCTATGACTGTTAAATTGGAAGAGCCAAGCATGTTCACCCAAAACCTTTTTTAGGTGACCTAAAATGTCTTCCAACTTGGTTTTCAGGTATCAGATAGACTGTCGTGCTTCCATCCCTCCTGCAAGATGGTCTGCCATCTGATTTGCTTAGCTAAACATTTCCTGAAGTCAGAGCCCAGTCATCTGCTACCTGTGGAGGGCGAGTGTCCTGGCTGCCATCACACAGTATTGTGGGGGAATCTGATTCGTCACAAAAACGGCTGCTATGGTGACTTGGAGGAGCTTGCTTCATATTCTTCTCAGGTAACAATCTACCTGCTGTTTTTGGTTGTCTATAGTTAATCTTTTTTTAGTCTGCTGGATTCTAATCTACACTATCTTGCCAAAAGTATTCACTCACCCATCCAAATAATTGAATTCAGGTGTTCCAATCACTTCCACGGCCATAGGTGTATAAAATCAAGCACCTAGGTATGTAGACAGCTTCTACAAACATTTGTGAAAGAATGGGTTGTTCTCAGGAGCTCAGTGAATTCCAGCGTGGTACAGTGATAGGATGCCACCTGTGCAACAAGTCCAGTCGTGAAATTTCCTCGCTGCTAAATATTCCACAGTCAACTGTCAGTGGTATTATAACAAAGTGGAAGTGATTGGGAATGACAGCAACTCAGCCAAGAAGTGGTAGGCCATGTAAAATGACAGATAGTGCGCAGATGTTGCCAACTTTCTGCAGAGTCAATCGCTACAGATCTGCAAACTTCATGTGGCTTTCAGATTAGCTCAAGAACAGAGCTCTGAACTTGGAGAGCTTTTACCTTTACCTTTATGCCAGAAAATGCATATACTAACGACATCTCCTTACCATTGCAAAGTTGTTCTGAATATGCTTTTGAACCCTCCGTGCTGTGTTTTGAGCCGTGCTGGACAGAGCCCAGCTGCTATTCATTTAATACATGTTAACATTAGGCTTGCTTTCCATGCTGCAGCTGACTGATATCCAGTATTGTGGGGGTTTTGCAGGCAGAGGTTTGTTGTAAAATCTCCCAAATAAAATGTGTAGTAGATTACGTTCTGGTATATCAGGATCTGTTTTAATCCAACATCTAGGAAGTGAGATGCCTTTTATAAACCGAGCAAAACAGACACTAGAAGCACGCATCAGCAATCAAACGCCATAAACAACACAGCATCTCAGACAGGGTTGCCAGATCCCATGAGCGTAAGCAATCAGGTCTGTGGTAACAATCCCAAAAGAAGCAAATTGGAAGAAGAGAATGCAGAGAACAATTATTCAAACATTTAAGAGAAAACAACATGAAGCAATGAAGGTTGTGGTGGTAGTAGAATTTAAAACTACTTTCACCCATTTACATGTTTTTTACATTTATAGCATTTAGCAGACGCCCTTATTCAGAGCGATACAATTGATACAGTCTTAAAATCCAAGCAATTGTGGGTTAAGGGTCTCGCTTAAGAACCCAACAGTGGCAGCTTGGCAGAGGTGGGATTTGAACCCTGGACCTTCTGGGTACCTTACTCGCTAGGCTACCACAGTCCCACCCCTGCTTCTAGGTTTTTTGATTATGCACGCAGATACTTTCTGCTACTCATGGTACATGTATGAGATGTTTAAGGAGGCAGCTGACGTTGTGTTCCATGCTTGGGCACAGTAATCGATCACACTGCATGCCTGGGCACGGTATCCACTTTGCCTGGTGGAAACCAAGTGCCAAGACAGCACATGACCCAGAATGCACCATACTGGCTGAGCAGTTGGTCAGGATTTCTGGAAAAATAGATTTTACCAAGTACATCCAAAGTTTTGAGGACAACCCATAGCCCTTTGCTAGATAGATGTAGATGGGGAAGTGGTTCACCACCTAGCACGATGACGATCCTAAAATACAAATAATGATGCAAAAAAGAAACCCACAGTGACTTAAGGATAGGAAGGGAAATGTTCTTGAGTGGCCAAGTCAGAGCTTTGACCCAAGTATGATCCGATCTGTGGATGGACTTGAAGAGAGCATTCCATTGCCACTCACAACGAAATCTGACTGAGCTCAAACAAATCTGCAAGGAAAAATGGGCAAATATTTCCAAGTCTAGTTGTGCAAATGTGGTAGAGATAACCAAACACACTGAAGTATATAATTAAAGCAAAAGGTAGCCATTCAAAATATAAAATCATGGGGCTGATCACATTTTTCTAAGGAAAATTGTATAAATAATAGATGGACTTGTGACTTGTGTCTACAAATGGGTTTTGATGTCAGGCTGTAACACAATAGTGACTATTTTAAAGGCATATGATGATTTTGTATAGGCACTCCAAAAGAGCATTACTCTCCTGCCCTCTGGGTGGAAGAAATGGTATGTGAAGTAAAGATATGTTCCAAGTGCTGTCAGCTGCCCAGTGATGTTGGAATGGGATCTTGACTGCCTTCAGATGCCAAAGAGCAAACATCTTGCTGCTGGGTTATAGTGGAGGCAATAATTGGGAGAAAATGGGGTAGATGTTTGATTGTGTGATGTTTAAAATTGACAATGTTTGTTATTCTTCACACAGAGCCACTGGACTGATGAACTGCAGATATGAGCAGAACTGACCTTAAAAACATCTCTTCCAAACCAAAAGGTTCTACAGGTGCCAGATAACCTTCAATCATGGCCTGTTTCAGGATGTACCTACTTTTTTTTTTTTTTTTTTTTTTGATAAAATCTTGAATGAATGTATTTAACATGTCATAGTACTTATTTAGCTTAACACAGCTGAACCAAATCAAAACATGTTTGTTGTAAAAAAAATATTTTAAAACAACAACTCCAGTGTATTAATGGGTATGAAGGGTTGTTTAATGTAGTGATGACAAAGTACAGTGGTAGCCTAGCAGTTAAGGTACTGGACTATAGACCAGAAGGTCCAGGGTTCAAATCCTAACTCTACCCAGCTGCCACTCTTTGTTCCTTGAGCAGGGCCCTTAACCCCAGCTGCATGGATTGTAAGACTGTACCAGCCGTAAGTCACTCTGGATAAGGGGTGTCTGCTGAATGACTAAAAATAAGTGTACTGAATTTTCATATAGCCAATTATGACAAGAATGTTTTTAATGTGTTTTTTATACTGTAAATAAATGTTATGTATTAAGCAACAAAGCAATGATTTCATAATTAGATTTCTTCTGTTTCAAAGATTTCCATATAGTACCTCTTAGACTAAAACCTGTGAACATGCTTTAGTGTTAGTTTAAAATTTTATGAAAATAAAGCAATAATACTTAAAAGAAGTGAGAGTAGATCCTGTACACAATGACCAAATGACTCAGCACAGTGTGAGCACTTGGACAATATTCAAACAGCAATGAAAGCAGCCGTTATACCCGCCTCTGCAGATAAGAAAAAAACCCACACTTACCATTTCCTGTAGCCCAGCTGCATACTACAAAAGGACATTGATGTTGTGGGGAAAGTTCAGACTTCATTTAACACATTAGCACTAGTGGTTAGCACAAATTGAGAGAGCAGTGTTTCAGCTGTTCATAAGTTGTATGAAGTGATTTGTAGGCAGACATACAATTATATGTAATAACAGAGTCACACCAAAAAATTAAATGTAATATTTTAAACAGTACAGCGATTCATCATAGATTGTGCTTGTATACCATTCCAGTAACAGGATATGTTCGTGCTTTATGTGTAGCCAAAGTGTTAGCCATTGCTCTGTTCAACTGCACAAATGTTTAGACTTTAGTTTTGTTAGTGTTTGTATCATTGTTTTGTAACCTGCAGAAGCATTTGTGAATATGTAATTTCTAATATCTTATTTTGGGGGCAGCATGGTGGCAACACAGCGAGAAGGTACTGGGTTCGAGCCCAGGTGGAGCGGTCTGTGTACTTTCTGTTTGGAGTCTGCATGTGGGTCCGTGTGGGTTTACTCCGGATCTGAAAAGCATTCCTATTTATGTGCTTCAGCCTAGCAACCAGAAAAGAGCATATCTAATATATCATATATTTGAAATACTCCAGTTTTTCATGGTTTAGTCTCTGTACACTGCATCAGTAACATTTCAGACAACATAAATGTTAATACAATTCATCTGAAACATTTATTGGTACTTAAAAATGTTGTCATGAAATGTCAGATTTTTATCAATGAACATACAGAGCTATATAATGTATATAAAATGACAACTGTATATAAAAAGAACCGTTTTAAAATGAGACTGACATTCAATTATGTTGGACTAAATATGTTCTTGTGTAGCTTTATCGACTATTCAGACACGGCAAAAATACAACAAAATGCAGTTTTGTGGCATATATTCTTGATCAGACCAAAACAACTATTAAACAGATCAACACAAATTCTTCCTTATGAAAAAGTCTGAAAGGATAAATCATACAAATGTAGAGCTTATTCAAACTATCTTTGAAAATACATAAAAATCATTCTAAAAATATATTTTCATTCATATATATAATCATTTGATCCACCAACAAGCATGAACAGCTCCCACAGTATCATTGTCCACCACCCAGACACAATTGGCACCTTCACTACACACCCCTGTCTCTGGTCGGACCATTTCCAGGAGCTTATCAGAAGGTAATTTGTTGTCACGGCGCCCATTACGTGTCCTGCCATTGACAGCCAGCCAGCCACCATCACCTTAGCCTGCAGTGATGTCATGAACGAGAAACATGGACTGCTATGGACTGGAATCATATCGTCTTTAATGACAATCCAGGTTCTGTTTGGGATCTGACAATGGTCAGGTTCGAATGTGGAGGCCTCGTGGTGAGCGCTTCAATCCTACCTTTGCTGTGGAGAGACACACTGTCCCAACTGCTGGTGTGATGGATGGGGATCTACAGGCCCAGCTGCAACATCTGTGGGCAAATGTGCCACAGGATACCATACGGAACCTGTTTGCTTCCAATGCCCAGACGTATCTCATCTTGTATCCAGGCTAGAGGCGGCCTAACAGGGTAACCAGAGCCTCCTTATTTCCAGTAAACATATCCTTTCGCTCTAATATTGTATTCACTTGCAAATATCATCATTACATTCACACGTATAACATTATAGTCAATTCCAACAACTCCTTCTTGGTGAGTTAATATTTTGATGAGTCAACAAATGTTTGCGAACTGCCTCAACAGCCCCTAGAATTCCAACGTTCATCATTTTGAGTATATTGATTTTCTGGGTTTTTTTTAAGTACAGGAAAATGTGTCTAAATGATTGTTTATTTTAATTACGCTTACATTTCATAGGTAGAAAATAGCTAGATTGTTTCATTAATGTACAATGTTAAAGGTTCCATACATACATGTTAAAATTATGTGTTAAACAATATTTGAATCAGTTACATTTAGAGGAATTCAGATTACGAAATTCAAATGGTTTGTTTAATGTGTGCGATTCTTCTGCATTACTGAGGAGCTGGGGGAGCGTTCACCACTATCATGGGCTGAAAACAAGAAACAATGCAATAAAATGGTTAGCAAGGTGCAACAGATACTTAACTGATCAATACAAGGAGTGGCATCATTGGGTTCCTACCACATTTCCCCTGGGTGAACAGCACTGAATCACTTTGCAGGAGAAGGAGGCTAAGGTGGCAGATATCGCAATCTGAGTTGCCTGTACTAACATCTCAAGGCCACAGATGTGGTTGTACACAGCCTGCAGACAAGGAGAATCAAAAGTGAATGTGTGGGGGTTATTTTCTCCTTTATTACTTATAGCCTTTGTATTTTCCAAACGAGAGAACTCTTTCTTCTGTACTAATATTACATATGAGACACTGTTCAATGATATTTTACACTGAATAAATCAAAAGAAGAAACATGTAAACCTTTGACAATTCTTTCAAAAGGTAACAAAAGGAAAAACTAGGTTATACTTCCAAGTGTTATCTACAACCCCTGGCAAAAAGTATGGAATCACCAGTCTTGGATGAGCACTCAATCAGACATTTCATTCTGTAAAACAAACTCAGATCAAAAACATGATACAATAATAAGGTCATTCCAAAGTGCAACTTGTTGGCTTTCAGGGGCCAACCCTTTGGTTGGCTTTCAGGAACACTCAAAGAAATGAAGAGAAAACCCAATTGGGGAAGTCCGTGAATGTTACTTTATTTGACACCAGCAAACTGGGAAAAAATATGGGGGGAATCACTTCAATTCCTGAGGGAAAAAAGTATGGAACAATTCAAATTGGAGGTAGAAAATAAGGAAACAACACCCAGTCCAATTTCCTTTTTTCCTAATGGACTAAAATGGAACACCATTGCCCTCAAGAGTAGATCTGCTCGTAGTCTGCAGTTTAAAAAAAAAAACCGAGTCTTCTGGACAGACCTTTGGAGGGCCTGCCCTTTGCCTGGATGAAGTGGAGTGGCCAAGCAAGAACCATGGCTCTCCAACAGAGAAATGTTCTTGGAAACAAAAGAAAAAGGATTTGTGAAACTTTTTTGAAATAAGTTAACAACTCTTCACGCCATGGTTGCTAAATATGCGGGCTGTTCCACAGTCCAGCTTTATCCAAGATATGGACCCAAAACAAAACGAATGGAATGGTTTGTTAAAGCCAAGCTACTGGTAGACCAAGAAAGACATCAAAGCGTCAAGACAAACAACTTAAGGCCATTTGTCTTGAAAACCGAAAAAGTACAACTACACAGATGAAGCATAAATGGGAGGAAGCTGGAGCCAATGTATGTGACCGAACCGTTAGAAATCGCCTAAAGGAAATGGGATGTCAATACAGGAAAGCTAAAAGAAAACCATCATTTACACCTAAATATAAAAGAACAAGACTGCAATGGGCTAACTAGAGGCAATCATGGACTGTGGATGACTGGATGAACGTTATCTTCAGTGATAAGTCAAGAATCTGCATTGGACAAGGTGATGATGCTGGAACTTTTTTTTGGTGCTGTTCCAGTGAGATTTATGAAGAGGCCTGCCTGAAGAAATATGATGATATGGGGCTGCATGTCAGGCAAAGGCACTGGGGAGATGACTGTGGTTAATTCTTCTATCGATGCACAAGTTTACATTGAGATTTTGGACAGTTTTCTCATCCCTTCAGTTGAACAGCTGTTTGGAGGTGATGAAATAATTTTCCAAGATGACAATGCATCGTGCCATAGGACAAAAACAGTGAAGGCATTCCTTGGAGAAAGACACATTCAGCCGATGTCATGGCCTGCAAATAGTCCAGATCTCAACCCAATTGAAAACCTGTGGTGGAAATTGTAAAAAATGGTTCACAAGAAGGCTCCAACCTGCAAAGCTGATCTGGCAACTGCTATCAAAGAGAGTTGGCACCAGATTGATGCATAATACTGTTTGTCACTTATCAAGTCCATGCCTCAGAGACTGAAAGCCGTTATAAAAGCCAAAGGTGGTGCAACTAAATACTAGTGATGTATTTTGAATGGTCTTTTGTTTATCTGTTTTTTCATGATTTCCCATATCATACTTTTTTTTTTTTTTTTTTTTTTTTTTTTTTTTTCCCTCAAGAATTGAAGTGATTCTTCCATATTTTTTTTTTTTTTTTTTTTTTCCCCTGTGCTTGGTCAATAAAAGTAACATTCACTGACTTCCACAATGTTTTCTCTTCATTTCTTTGAGTGTTCCTGAAAGCCAACAAGTTGCACTTTGGAATGACCTTATTATTGTATCATGTTTTTGATCTGAGTTTGTTTTACAGAATGAAATGTCTGAATGAGTGCTCATCCAAGACTGGTGATTCCATACTTTTTGCCAGGGGTTGTACTGTATATTAAAACATGTTCATATGCTCACCGTGTCACTATGTTAGAAACACTAAACTAATACTGGGTAGGGCCTCCCTGTCAACCTCAAGGTTTGACATGTGCATTCTGAGATTCTTTTCTGCTCACCACAATTATATAGAATAGGCTAGTAACATAGCCTCTCTGGCACCTTGAACCAGTCTGGCCTTTCTCCATTGACCTCTCTCGTCAACAAGGCATTTCCATCCATAGAACTGCCACTCGCTGGACAGTTTTTTATTTATTGCACCATTCTGTGGCTTTTAAATAATATCTTTATTCACAAGGCAAAATTCAAGACTCACAAGTGCCGAACAGTGAATAGAGTGCGCTCAAAAGAGTTTGGTGGGCATCAGTGTTGGACAGTAATGAAGTAAATGTAATTCACTACTATACTTATGTAATTTTTTTGTGTGTATACTTTACCATAGTATTTTCATTTTGGCTGAATTTTTACTTTAATTCTACTACATTTCAAAGTCAAATATCTTACTTTTTACTCCACTGCATTATTTGAAACCTGTCATATAACCTGTCATACTTAATGATATTTTGTTAAAAGATTGGTGTGCCAAGAGTGACACTAGAGTCTTTTCACCTACAATTAGTTAATTAAGCAAGATTATTAATATATAAATAATAATAGGACATTAGATCCATAATAAATCATGCTAGGTTTACTTTTGATGCTTAAGTACCTATGAAGGCAAATGCTTTTTGTAATTTTACTTTTTGTACTTGTACTTCTACTTTTGTACTTCCGGGGTACTCGCTCTCTGGCACAGCATGCTGTACTGCGCCTGCGTGTTCTCGCAAGTAGTGCTCTCATACCTGAGAAATTAGCTGCCCAGCTCCGTACCTGAGTATGTCACGCCCCTTAGTTCCGTACCTGAGCACGTTAGCTCCGTACAGGAGCCTGCCACGCTCATTAGCTCCGTACCTGAGCTGTTAGCGCCGCCTAGCACTGTACCTGAGCACGCCGTGCCCATTAGCTCCGTACCTAAGCAACTAGCGCCATAACTAGCGCCACCAAGCTTCGTACCTGAGCTCGTCGCACCCATCAGCTCTGTACCTGAGCAACTAGCGCCGCCCAGCTCCGTACCTGAGCCCGCCGTGCCCTTTAGCACTATAATTGAGCAGTTAGCACCACCGTACCTGAGCACGCCACGCCCCTTAGCTCCGTACCTGAGCACGTTAGCTTCGTACCTGAGCCAGTAGCGCAGCCTAGCTCCGTACCTGAGCTCGCCACGCCCATTAGCTTCGCAACTGAGCAGATAGCACTGCCCAACTCCGTACCTGAGCTTGCCATGCCCATCAGCTCCGCACCTGAGCAAGTTAGTTCAGTACCGATACCTGCACACCGATCGTTAGCGCTGATCCCTGTGCCACGGTCATTTGTGCCCACTCCTGTGCAGTGGTTGCTTTCGTGGACCCCGGTGCAGGGGCCCGGTTAGGACTAGTGGTAGACTGGTCTCGCATTAGGAGATCGGCCGCGTAGGGATTCTGGTGGCCCAAGGTAAGGTAGGGATTAGACGTTAGGGTAGGGTAGGAATTGAGATTTTCCCACAGCCCTTTTCCGTCTTATCCTCGCTTTAAGCAATCGCCGTAATGTGATCGCTTCCACATTACTTGCTCTCTGGCACAGCGTGCTGTACTGCGCCTCATTCTCATTCATTCTCCCAAATTAGGAGACACATTTCGGCATCCTGCATCTTCCACACCACTCGGCGTGCTTCATTCTTTTTTTTATCTTCCACCATTCTGCGCCCTTAAGTGCTTTCATTCTGTGCCTTGCTGGTGTGCACGCTCCACCCTTCCGCACGGTCATAGGACACTGAGCACTGGGTTACATCATTCCCAGTGTGGCATGCTGCATTAAGCATCTCAGCCAGCATGTCAGCGTACTGTGTTCGAATCCCAGCTGCCTCTCCACTGTCATTCTGATTAGTGATCGCTAATCTACTCCGTCAGAGCTAACTGCATACTGGGTCCTAAAAAACCCTACTAATTATTTAGTTTACAGGGTTACAGTGCATGAAATATGGTGACCCGTAACAGTCAATAAGGGACCAAAGAATACACCAACCAGAGACATACAAGCTATCTCACCAGCAGTTCTTTGCATTCGTTTACTTCGATAGTTTCATTGTGGTTGTAGATCCAGCAGATGCTATATTCAGAATTTTTCGCAGTTAAAGTCAAGCTCACCACAAAGCAGATCACTGAGAATGTGCATGACACAATCTGCATCCCCAAACATGCTTTCAGCTGTCAACAAACAAGAGACACATGTACACAAACAGTGATATAGCCATTAATATGAAATAACCATGTGTTCTTGTCAATGAACACTAAATAGCACAAAGTTTGTGGACACCCAAAAATAACATCCACAGACATAGGCGATAGTATGGAGTTTGTTTTAGGAGGCAGGGTAGAAAGGTCATTAACTCAATTGCTGTGGAACTGACAAAATATGCAAGTGTCAATCAAATCAATAATATTGCTTACAATCCCTGGAAAAAAAAAAACAGTTAAAAATTGTTCATCCACTTTTTTCACTTCGTAGCAAAATAATCACAGATATCACACATATTAGCTGAACATTCTGGCTTTATGAAGCATACCTCTAACAAATTAAATAAACAAATTAATGGCATATTTTTCAGATCAAGTAGAGGAAAAAACAATGGAGTCACTCGATGTTGAAGAAACATTTATGAAAACACCTTGTAATTTGCATTTTTAAAAGAAATACTGGCACAAGACTAAAAATGCAAATTATCCAACAGGCAAAAGGAAGTGCGTACAAATTTTAATGAACTGTTGAACTTGGCTAATTGAAAGAAAACATGGCCCCAGCAAGAGAGCTGTAAATTCAAACAATGGAAATTATTATATATACCTTTCAAGAAGGACATTCAACACAGAGTGTGGCAATAGATGATGCTGGCTCCCAGTCAGCTGTGTCTAAACTTTATTGCAGGTATAAAAAAATTGGAAGATTATAAAAAGAAAACATGCAGGTAAACCAAGTAAGCCATCAAACTATCAGGATAGAAAACTCAAAGCAATATGCTTTAAATAGAAACCAATATAAAATGAACAACAAAACAAAGAAAAACAAACAAAAGCGATATTTGCGTCAGAACTGTAAGAACTCACCTAAATGAAATTTAATAATTAATAAGTGCAGAGGATTGGATCAAAGTGATATTCAGTGATGAATCACGAATCTGCATTGGCCAAAGAGAAGATGCTGAAATTTGGTCTGGTGAAATTCTAATGAAACTTATAAAGATGACTGCCTGAAGTAAACTATCAAATTTCCACACTCATTTATGATATGGAGCTGCATGTCTGGTAAAGGAACGGGGGCGATCATTACCTAAACCGTCAATGCACAGGTGTTCATTGAAATTTTGGACACTTTTCTCATTCCATCAGTGGGAAATAGGTTTGGTGATGATGAAGTCATTTTTCAGGATGATAATGTATCTTGCCAGAGAGCAACAAGTGTTAAAACCTCTCTTCAGCAAAGGCATATCAACTCAATTATATGGCCAGCAAAAAAAAAGTCTGAATCTCAATCTGACAGAAAATTTATGGTGGAAATTTAGTTTAGCCAAGCAAAAGCAAAACAGGAATTGAATGCTCCACAACACAGGCTGCAGTTAGCTCAGCAGCTATGCTAGCGCCCGGAGTTCATCAACAGAGTAAGTGTTTTGCTTTTCCCTTTCGATCCATTACTCACTAAATTACATGAAATTTTCAATACTTTATTATGAAATAAGCTTTGTGTTAACAATTTTGGCCAACTGTAGGTTAATGTAAATGTTTTAGACATTAACTTACTTATCATCACTTATCATAGTATCCTTTCCATATCTCCCCTATGATACAGTATAGACCACTTGTTAAATGTATCATGAACTCCTCAGTTCATGATACATTTAACTTATGATGGATTTGTTGGAAATCAGGGAGCACCTGTAAAATGCAACTACATTCATTCATATAATGCCTTATACAGTGTGGATTTTCTGGAGGTCTGGAATGGATTCATTCAATTTATATTATTCCTTGTGGGAAAAATTTGCTCTGTACTCATCACTTTCGGTGCTCGACAAACCTTCTGGAACAAATTAATGACGAAAACGATGAGGTACCACTGTATATTGTTCAGTTCACGAGGGATTATTATAAATCTTTCAAACTTGTCAACTGTGGTTATCTGTGGCTGCATGCATGAGGTAAAGTGCATGGCAAATAATTACATGAAATAAAGATTGTTCTCCAGTCCTGAATCTCAAGTCCAAGTCATTGGGGGTAAGTCTCAAGTCGAGTCTGAAGTCAGTGTTTGAGCGACTTAAGGGTGACTCAAGTCCAGGTCTCAGACTTGAGTCCCAATCTCTGCCTTCAAAAATTCAGACCTTTATAAAGTGCAAAGAGCTGCAACAAAGTACTAATTGTGATTATTTTTGTCACTGATATTTTTTTCCTCAAAACCTGATCTCTTTCACTTCTGTAAAATATATGGCATTATTTCATATTATTTAATTTGTTCTGCGCATGCTTCACAAAAGTCAGGATGTGCGGCTTTTAAACAAAAATGATATTTACATTTACAGCATTTAGCAGATGCCCTTATCCAGAGCGACTTACAATTGATAAAATCTTACAATCCAAACAACTGGGTTGTAAAAAAAGGGGTCTTGTTCAAAGACCCAATAGCACCAGCTTGGCAGATGTGAGATTTGAACCCTGGATCTTCTGGTCCAGAGTCCAGTACCTTAACCGCTAGGCCACCACAGTCCACCAATATAACATCTGTGATTTGATTAGAAATAGTAGGATGAACTTTCTATAAAAATGTGTTGATTCCAAGAAGTGTGGCTGAATAGCATAGATCCCTATTTAGAAGCGGCGTCTACATACTTTTTACCATACAGTGAACATTTCTTCTGAATCAATGTAACTATGTGAGAAACTGTATACAAACAGAATGTTATTTTGCTTACTGTGGGAAGATGAAGATTCTGTGCAGCTAATGCCATGCTTCCAGATATTATTGACTGCAATATAAGAGGTAAATGTATACTGTAATGTGTAATGTATATCAGACATTGCAAAGAATTTAAATTTGGGTAATCAGTTTTAACATACAAATTCTTACTCCGTGTAAACATTTGTACTTACAACTGTTGAAAGGCATGTACTGATAATGTGTGCTGCTCTTTACCAATCGCTATCCACCCCCCAACTGACACATTTTCCCACTCCACTCAAAAAAAAGGGTTAAGCATAATTTGCGTAATCTATAAAAACAGAAATCATAGAAACATCTCATCAGTGAATAAAATGGCAAACATGCTAGCAACATCTGTGTCTGAAGTGGTGCAAATGCAAGTATCTGTCTACACACCCCTAAAGCCTTAGGTTCTGCCTCCAGGTACTTTTGGTCTTGATAGGGATTTTTCTGAAACCTGACCTCTACTAATGTACCTGTTTCACCAGTAGAATTGGGGGAGCCTGCAGCATTAACCTCCACCTCGTCCTGTCCTGTAAAGCAGAAAAACTATCAGTCATCAGTCAGCACTTAATTAGGCTGACCTACTATTTCATACAAAAATTGTATTCATATCTATTTCTTGCCATTGATTTCTTTTCACCATAGTACATTATTCACACACCAGAGAGAATGAAATATGATCACCCAATTTGATTATGTAATCGGCTAATTATGGCTAAAAAGTAATAAAAAGTAACAAAGTAAAAAGTCCCACAACAGATCAGGTTCTATTTGGGTGGTGGATCATTCTCAGCACTGCAGTGACACTGTTGTGGTGGTGGTGTGTTAGTGTGTGTATTGTTGGTGTGAGTGGATCAAACAGCAGTGCTGCTGGAGTTTTAAGCACTGTGCACTATAGACACATCTACCATATTACACACCTTTGTAGATGTAAAGTCAAAGTTTTATTGTCATTTTAACCATACACACAAGACACAGTGTAGCGAAACAACGTTCCTCCAGGACCTACAGGTGCTACTTGCAGGACCAAAACATACAGAGAGTACAATGACCAGGAACCATTCTATGTTGAGGTAGATACAGGACAATGTGCAGAGTGAACATGATATTTTAAATAGCATACAACGTCTAAACACAGTGTTGTAACCAGTGAACTGTACTGAACAGTAACAACACATAAAGGCACCATTTTTTTATCTGGAGAGGCCACTGCAAGGTACTGCTGCTCCACCATCTTGCAAACAACTGTTTCTAATCCTTTATCAGTGTTCCAAGGATGGTGGTGGCTGGACATTTTTGGTTAGTGGACTATTTTCAGTCCAGCAGTGACACTGGGGTGTTTAATAACTCCAGCAGGACTGCTGTGTCTGATCTACTCATCAGTGTCTCTGCAGTGCTGAGAATGATCCACCACGCAAATAGTACTTGATATGTAGGGGTCCTGATCATTAGAGAACAGAGTAAAGGGAATAACAAAGTATGTAGAGAAACAGATGGACTACAGTCTGTAACTGCAGAACTACAAAGTGCTTCTGTCTGGTAAGTGGAGCTGATAAATGGACAATGAGTGCAGAAACAAGGATTTCTACCTAATAAAGTGATTGCTGCGTATATATATATATATATAAGCTTATATATACTTGTTCTATACAGTATATATGTTGTATATAGCAGGTTATATCGCAAACATATGGCAAACAGACAGACAGGCAGTTAAATAGGCAAATGGATAAATAAACAGAAAGACCGAGGCTACGTTGTTTTTCCTCGCAGTTGCGCAATAACGGGTCTCCATTACTGCACAATTCGGTATATCATTCTAAGTCCATAGACATAATTATGAACCTGCGAAATCTGCGAAATGGTGAATTATAACGGGATGAATTTCGGCAGCATAACGGTTCACTGGTAACGCAAGATAATTTTTCAAAAGATTTGGACCAGAGTTTTAAACAAACATAATTATGTTGCTTGAAAGTTTGATGTCTTTCTTACCCGTCATATTTGCTGATCCGGTACTTTTAAAACGAGCTTTTTAAAGTGTAGATACAGAAGAATGCTGTGTATCCAGCGAGTCCGTGAACTTGTGGGATTCGCCGTTATGCAGTCCCGCCCCAAAGAAATTTGACCCTCTAAACAGCTGGAATGAGTGTGCACAGCTGTACACTCCAAACATGCCAAACAAGCCATGTCATACACTCATATGCACTTTACTACTATATCTATGAACCGCATAGTACTTTAATACGCTATAAATCAAGGGTAAACCAAAGGGATAATTTTTTTTTGTGCATATACACTGCTTTGCTTGTAAGCCCTGCTTAATAATATAAAATAAACAGTAAATACCAGCATATGTTGTGTTTTGCATGCTGGTCAGTTAGCTTTACAAGACCATACGTTTATACTGGTTAGTGCTGATCTGGTGCTGGTTTCGCTCCTGAACATGAATGGACTTGCTGGGCAAAGCAGTGTCCCGTGTTTTCTTTTTTAGCAGGGAGGTGGTATCCTCAATAGCATGATTGTACAACAGTGGTCCCTATAAGCGCCATTCATTCATTCATTTTCTTATCCTAGCCAGAGTCATGGGAAAGCCAGTGCCCAGCCGGCAGCACAGGGCACAAGGCAGGAACAACACGTAGACGGGGTACCAATCCATCGTTAACCATCGAAACACCAGTTAACCTAACACACGTTTTTGGAATGTGGGAGAAAACCAGAGCACCCGGAGTAAACCCACACAGACACGGACATGCAAACTCCACACAGGCGGAGTCCAGGTCATAATCAAACCAGAAAAAAGAAGCATTTTCTGTAAATGCTCCACACTAATTGCCATGTGTAAAAAAAGCTTTTATGGTTAGAGAAGTCCAACACAGAACTTTTTGGACCACAGTCCAATGGCAAACATAGCACACCACCCAAAATACATCATACCTCTTGTGAAGCTTGGTGAGGACACCTTTATGTTGTGGGGTGTTTCCCTTCAGTGGGGATTGGGCAATTGGTCAGGACTGAAGGGAAATGGATGCTACCAGGAAGATAAATATTCCTGAGTGACCAAGTCAGAGCCCTGACCTTAACCTGTGGATAGACATGAAGACAGCATTCCATTGCTGCTCAGATGTTTGACTGTTAAAAAGATGGTTTAATGGGTTTTGATCTCAGGCTAAAAGAAAAATGAAGTGAATGTTTCAAAATGGTATTATAATGATCTGTAGACTGTATACTGTATTTTGCAGTATATATTTTTTGTGACACTGTACTACAGTTTGAATAAAATAAAATATTTCGAACGTTTAACTGGAAAGAAAATACATTAATGAAGCAATTTTGATCATGACTTTAAGATATATGAAAACAAGAAAAGTGTTTTTACAGTAAGTTCCCTTTATTGTTGTACAGTTTCTCTCGTTAAACGTGCTCTGCTGGAGCTGTCAATTTCTAAGTAACATCAAAGAAAACAGCGACATCTGTTGGACAAACACCTGATGGCTTTTAAGGTACAAGCACACATGTAAGCATAATGAAACTTCATTTATTCTTGCTATAACTATCACCAGCACATTCTTTATTTGTATTTCATCATTTAAAATAATATGCTGACAGTTATGACAAATCATTTCTGCCTCAACAAATACCACATACGCTGATAAGCTCGAAATTCACAGAACACCCCTTCACCCATTTTAACATTCATTATATTCGATTCAGTATACAGCCTAAAATACAAAATCACTTTTAGAAAATAGGTATTAACCATTCCAAAAAAAGCTGAAATTATATAAAAACGGCAAAATATTTCCCTTTTTCTTCATAGATTCTAGGTTACATCTCTCAGAGGAGAAGGTATATTTCTGAGGGAAAGAGAAAGTGGCATTTCGTGGTTTTATGGGTGGTTTTAACTTCAGTTTCAGAAACACACATGTTGTACTGCTGAACTAGGAACAAGCTCCAAACTGTCTTTGGGAACTCTTAACTTATGTATTCAGCACAAATGCATTTAAGAACAAACAATTTAGACTCACAGTCCATTTCAGATCATAAATGGAAATGTAGAAAGCACAGAAAAGCTTGAGCTTGGATTAAACTTGCACAAATTACTTTTACATGTGAATAACACAAGCAGCAACACAAATAATGCATTAAAATACGCTGTATATGTCTGTTTTTTGTATCTCTGATTGGTGACATTCTGATTTAACATTTTAAGTTGTTGCATAACAGGAGTGCACAGCTGATGCAGAACTGAATTGATTTTCCTGCTCTAAAACACAAAGTCACCAAATTATAGGTGCTATAATGAAAACAGTAGGTGGTGAATTAAAGGATGTCTGTTTTTTATGAAATCCCTTGGATTGAACATAGGCAGGGTTTGCACATGTAAGTGCACCATGCTCGATTTAACTGCTTTGGATGACATACTTATGGTTTGTATATGGTTTGTTAGGAGTCTCTTAAAGACTCTGGTAGCCATCTGTTCTCTTTCTCCTGCTGATGAGGTAAGCCACAACCACAATGACGATGAGGATGATCAGCACCACACCAACAGAAATGGCCATACGATAGTCCGGCTGGTCAGCCTTGCACAGTTCAGCTAGAGAAACAGAGCATCAGAAGCCAGATTACTCAAATGGATTTACGCAGATTAGTCATGTAGGTCTGGTGAATATCGTTGACATTGTGATGCTCAGCATATCTGCTAGTACACTATACATTAGTTTAATCCTGCTTCCACAGCTCAGGTAAAAATGAATCCTCAAACAGATCAATAAAACCCAATGTCTCCATGCATAACCACTTCTGCTGTAAGTGCCTATAAGCTATGTCGTTAAATTCTGTTTTATTTAAAGAAAAAATAAATGAATTCTGTTTGAGAATCTTGCAGCCTCTGAGTACCTGTATACTCCCTGATTTAAGATAGGGATACATTCCCACAAATCCTTTGTAAGTTGAATGCATCGTAAAGCGAGGAGTTTTTGTATATTACCATAATGTAGCCTACCTTAAGCATGCTTAAAGCGCTTACATTAAACTACAGTTGTTCATAAACATAAAGTACTGAATATCTCATGTAACTTATCAATCTCATGCAACTTATTCAATAATGCACTGAAAGTGAAAGCAAAAATGATTGTTGTGGCAACCACAGCTTTTCCTCACTACACTTCCCAGCACTCCTCACTCGCGCCAAATGACTGAAGTATGACTCATTTCTACCAGTGACAAAAATGAGGTAATGTGCCAGAAGATGGCTAGTGATCAAGGGTTGCATTCCATCGCATACTGCACACTACATAGTCTGTCTTAATACTAGTAACACACCTGACAGGGAGATAATATGACATGCTATTTAGTATTGTTGGTTGCTGTTGAGATTCTGCCAAAACTGCCATGGTTATGCTACATTTCGAGCACGACAACCATTTTGAGTGAGAGAGAGTCTGCCAGAATCTGTACATGTACGGCAGATTTTGCTACCATTAAATAAATCGCTGAGAGTGACACAAAGTAGATTATGTTACTGAAATCACACTTGTGCCCACCTGTGACAATGTAATTCTATTAGCATAAAAGGATGTGTCAATTTCCGAATCGCATATTCGTCAATATTCAGATATTAAGTATTTATATATTTTTAGGAAGTAACAATGTCCCTTGGTCACTATGATTGTTTTATTTGTTAATAATGAAAATTTCTGTCCATTTCAGAGTATTTTATTTGGTTGAAATGACCAAGATTTGGGGCACTTGAGTGGGGAGTGGCTTAGGGGGGAGTTGTTGGCCTAGAGCCTGTCCCAGAATTCACTGCTTGCAAAAAGAGGTACAATTCTGAAAGGTGCCACTCCATCACAGGGTTTCAGACCTGCATCACCACATTTTCATGTTTTAAGCCTAGTCCAGTTTTAAACCCAGGTCCTCAAGAAGTGCCGTTTCTAGCAGCTGTCTCTTAGTTTAAAAAAAAGCTACAAACGCTACCTACCTACATACATACACAGCATTGTTTTCATATTCATATAAACTGGATTGTAAAAACAGCAAAATACAGTGGGGCAAAAATGTATTTAGTCAGCCACTGATTGTGCAAGTTCTCCTACTTAGAAAGATGAGAGAGGTCTGTAATTTTCATCATAGGTACACTTCAGCTATGAGAGACAAAATGAGAAACGAAATCCAAGAAATCACATTGTAGAATTTCTAAAATAATTTAATTGTAAATCATGGTGGAAAATAAGTATTTGGTCAATAACAAAAGTTCAACTCTGGCAATGACAGAGGTCAAACATTTCCTGTAAATCTTCACCAGGTTGGCACACACTGTAGCTGGTATTATGGCCCATTCCTCCATAAATGTTCTCCTCTAGAGCAGTGATGTTTTGGGGCAACACGGACTTTCAACTCCCTCCACAAATTTTCTATGCGGCTGCGTTTATTAAAAACCTACCAGACTTGAAATTTAAAACACCTAGAGAGATCAATCATCTTGAGTGTGCAAATGACCAATTAGAATGTGTGCTTCGCTCAACCCTGGACACGACTGCCCCTGCTAGGGTCAAACGTATTAGGGAAAAAAGGCTAGCACCATGGTATAATGACCACACCCGTACCTTAATGCAAAGAACACGGCATCTAGAGCGCAAGTGGAGACATAGTAAATTGGAGGTGTTTAAGATTGCTTGGAGGGACAGCATGGCAGAGTATAAGCATGCCCTCACTAAAGCTAAAGCTGCATACTTCTCTTCAATCATAGAGAAAAATAAGAATAATCCAAGATTTCTCTTTAATACAGTCTCCAAATTAACACAAAAAACCCCACAGAAAGTGACTCTCTCCCATTCTGTGTAATTTTTAACAGTAATGATTTTCATGACTTTCTTTAATGATAAGATAGAAAACATTAGGCATAAACTCAATACTCATCACATCACCAAACTGTTCAGCCACCTTCCAGATGCAGCACTAGTGACGGACATCTGTTTAATGAGCTGTAAATCAAGACTAGATCTCTTTACCCCAATACTGAATACTAATACTGAAACTATCCGCACTGATCAGCTCGTCTAAGTCATCAACATGTTTATTAGATCCAATTCCTACAACGTCTACTCAAACAAGTATTACCTAGTGTTATAGAGCCAGTGTTAGCTATTTTAAATTCATCCCTTACCTTAGGTTATGTGCCCAAATCCTTTAAGTCTGCCGTTATCAAACCACTGATTAAAAAAGCCAATCTTGACCCTTGTGTGATATCTAATTATAGACCAATTTCAAATCTACCGTTTCTGTCCAAAATCTTAGAAAAAGCCGTCTATCAGCAGCTCTGCAGTTACCTCCAAAAGAATCCAATCCCGACGACCCTAAGCGCAACCAAGCCACCCCCTGGCCTGCCTCACACGCTCAGGATTAAGAAGGTGGCGCACTGAGAGGCGCCCGAAGGCCAAAAATGGCTCGAACGAGGGGCTGAAAAGGAGGGCGGGGCACACGAGAGCTGGTCCACCGCCCCGACAAACCTCGGCGAACAACCCGACCGAGTCGGAGGCAGAGCTCAATGGCTCGGAGGCCGGCCTTTGCAGCTGAGCCATGGGAGTCGGGGACAGCGAAAGCAGTGCAGGAATCGGTCTATCAGACCGACGCATAGGGGTCGGCAGCAACGACCGGTGCGCTGAATGCCCGAGCGTGGAGCTTGAATTCTCAGACGGAGGGCTTACAGGTGCAGTGAGCTCCTGAACGGAGCGTGGTTGCCTAGATTCGCAGCTTGACGGCGCTAAGTGCCCAGGTACGGGGAGAATGGGCGCGGCAAGCTCGGGACCGGAGCGCAGTGGCTCAGGTTCGCAGCTAGGTGACGCTATGTGCCCAAGTACGGGGTCAACGGGCGCGGCGAGCTCGGGAATGGAGCGTAGTGGCTCAGGTTTGCAGCTAGGTGGCGCTATGTGCCCAGGTACGGGGTCAACGGGCGCGGCGAGTTCAGGAACGGAACGTAGTTGCTCAGGTTCACTGCTTGGCGGCACTGAGTGCCCAGGTACGGGGTCAACGGGCGCGGCGAGTTCAGGGACGGAGCGTAGTTGCTCAGGTTCACTGCTTGGCGGCGCTGGGTGCCCAGGTACGAGGTCAACGGGCATGGCGAGTTCAGGGACGAAGCGTAGTTGCTCAGAAAATGAGGGTGATGGTTGGAAGCATGAGCACGCCTCAACCTCCCTGGTTTTAGATCGAATAAGCGCATCTGTGCAAATGGACAGATCGCACAACGCGGCCAGGGAGGCGGCGGGAAGAAATGGCAAAAGTTCATGCTCCAGACCATCGTCAAGACCCCTTTCAAAGAAGGCTTGCTGAATCCAAAAGCGGGATCCAAAAGCGGTGAGGAGAAGCGAGACGGTAATGGTGTTGTGCAGCGCTTCTCCAGTATAATCCAGTATCGATCACAAAGGAGAGGGGGAACGTAGAGAGGGGGAACCGAGACGGCCGACGAGGCTGGAGCGGTGAGGGAGAGCGCAGGGGACTCACTGCCCGAACGAGTGAGCCGGAAAGCCGCGTGGGGGCACGACGTAGAGGAAGATTGCCAGACACCAGGACGAGTATAAAATTCTGACCCTACACTAATCAAAAACTATGTCCTACCTTACCTCCAAACCTCCCGGTCCGTACGATCACTGACGATCTTCAAATCGTCAGCTACCCACTTTCCCTGACAACACCGCGAGGCTTAGGCAAGAAGCAATGCAGCAGCAACCTGCTAGACTTCAGGAGTGTCTTATATACCTGAGCGAGCAGGTGCTGCCACTCTAATTAAACCATAATTAGACGGGAACACGCGTGATCAGAAACGCGTGTCCCGAACTGAAAACAGGAGCAACGATGACCTCTACTGTTCAAAGGACGGACGTCAGCGTGGCCTGTGACAGTTAGTCATGTTTCTAAAAAGCCATTGCTCCTACCTCCAGCCTTGAAGGCATAGGTGATGTTGACAGTCACAGCACTGACATAGACCATCTTTGTGGTGTCATTCTGGTAAACAAATACGAGGATGTGTTAATAACCACAATATACAAACACATGCACAGATATACACACACGCACTCACAAAGGCACACTGACAGACTGGTACTGTAAATAAATGTGTAGTATATGTATTAAGCAACAAAGCAATGATTTCATAATTAGATTTCTTCTGTTTCAAAGATTTCCATATAGTACCTCTTAGACTAAAACCTGTGAACATGCTTTAGTGTTAGTTTAAAATTTTATGAAAATAAAGCAATAATACTTAAAAGAAGTGAGAGTAGATCCTGTACACAATGACCAAATGACTCAGCACAGTGTGAGTACTTGGACAATATTCAAACAGCAATGAAAGCAGCCGTTATACCCGCCTCTGCAGATAAGAAAAAAACCCACACTTACCATTTCCTGTATCCCAGCTGCATACTACAAAAGGACATTGATGTTGTGGGTTGTTATGGGAACGTTCAGACTTCATTTAACACATTAGCACTAGTGGTTAGCACAAATTGAGAGAGCAGTGTTTCAGCTGTTCATAAGTTGTATGAAGTGATTTGTAGGCAAACATACAATTATATGTAATAACAGAGTCACACCAAGAAATTAAATGTAATATTTTAAACAATACAGCGAGTCATCATAGATTGTGCTTGTATACCATTCTAGTAACAGGATATGTTCGTGCTTTATGTGTAGCCAAAGTGTTAGCCATTGCTCTGTTCAACTGAACAATGTTTAGACTTTAGTTTTGTTAGTGTTTGTATCATTGTTTTGTACCCTGCAGAAGCATTTGTGAATATGTAATTTCTAATATCTTATTTTGGGGGCAGCATGGTGGCAACACAGCGAGAAGGTACTGGGTTCGAGCCCAGGTGGAGCGGTCTGTGTACTTTCTGTTTGGAGTCTGCATGTTTTCCGTGTCCGTGTGGGTTTACTCCGGATGCTCCGGTTTCCTCCCACAGTCCACATACAAGCATATCTGTGCCTTAGTGTATGAGTATGTGATCTGAAAAGAAAAAAAACTGTTGCATTCCTATTCATGTGCTTCAGCTTAGCGACCAGAAAAGAGCATATCTAATATATCATATATTTGAAATATTCCAGTTTTTCATGGTTTTGTCTCTGTACACTGCATCAGTAACATTTCAGACAACATAAATGTTAATACAATTCATCTGAAACATTTATTGGTATTCAAAGATGTTGTCATGAAATGTCAGATTTTTATAAATGAACATACAGAGCTATATAATGTATATAAAATGACAACTATATATAAAAAGAACCGTCTTAAAATGAGACTGACATTCAATTATGTTGGACTAAATATGTTCTTGTGTAGCTTTAACGACTATTCAGACACTGCAACAATACAACAAAATGCAGTTTTGTGGCATATATTCTTGATCAGACCAAAACAACTATTAAACAGATCAACACAAATTCTTCCTTATGAAAAAGTCTGAAAGGATAAATCATACAAATGTAGAGCTTATTCAAACTATCTTTGAAAATACATAAAAAGCATTCTAAAAATATACTCATTGACAAAAAAACCAAACACACCCAGATAGAAATGTCAGATTGCTTCAAAACTATGCATGCAGTTATGCCTCAAGCAGATATGAAAATTATTACAGGTGTGGTCTGATTAGACATTGGGTCTTGCCACAAGATTACATAGATGTGCTTCCCCCAGTGCTCTATATAAGGCTCTCAGAGGATATTTTTGGGTAATGTACCTCTTGGTAAGAGATTGTTGACTGCTAGACATGCCTATACGACACATTCGAAGACCTTTTTCCCAGTTGGCAGACTTTGAGAGTTGGCACATCGTTGAACGAAGAGAAGCAAGATGGACTTTTTGACAATTGCCCGCTGTTATGACCTGTTAGGAGGTATTGGGAGCAGTGGTTCCGTGAAGGCACACACATGGCAAACAGGCTTTGTACGACCCAGACAGACCACTAGTAGAGAGGATCATTTGATCCACCAACAAGCATGAACAGCTCCCACAGTATCATTGTCCACCACCCAGACACAATTGGCACCTTCACTACACACCCCTGTCTCTGGTCGGACCATTTCCAGGAGCTTATCAGAAGGTAATTTGTTGTCACTGCGCCCATTACGTGTCCTTCCATTGACAGCCAGCCAGCCACCATCGCCTTAGTCTGCAGTGATGTCATGAACGAGAAACATGGACTGCTATGGACTGGAACCATATCATCTTTAATGACAATCCAGGTTCTGTTTGGGATCTGACGATGGTCAGCTTCGAATGTGGAGGCCTCATGGTGAGCGCTTCAATCCTGCCTTTGCTGTGGAGAGACACACTGTCCCAACTGCTGGTGTGATGGATGGGGATCTACATGCCCAGCTGCAACATCTGTGGGCAAATGAGCCACAGGATACGATACGGAACCTGTTTGCTTCCAATGTCCAGCTGTATCTCGTCTTGCATCCAGACTAGAGGCGGCCTAACAGGGTAACCAGAGCCTCCTTATTTCCAATAAATGTATACTTTAACTCTAATATTGTAATTACTTACATATATCATCATTACATTCACACGTATAACTTTACAGTCAATTCCAACAACTCCTTCTTGGTGAGTTAATATTTTGATGACTCAATAAGTGTATTTAACAAATGTTTGCGAACTGCCTCAACATCCCCTAGAATTCCAACGTTCATCATTTTTGAGTATATTGGTTTTCTGGGATTTCTTTTAAGTACAGGAAAATGTGTCTAAATGATTGTTTATTTTAATTACGCTTACATTTCATAGGTAGAAAATAGCTAGATTGTTTCATTAATGTACAATGTTAAAGGTTCCATACATACATGTTAAAATTATGTGTTAAACAATATTTGAATCAGTTACATTTAGAGGAATTCAGATTACGAAATTCAAATGGTTTGTTTAATGTGTGCGATTCTTCTGCATTACTGAGGAGCTGGGGGAGCGTTCACCACTATCATGGGCTGAAAACAAGAAACAATGCAATAAAATGGTTAGCAAGGTGCAACAGATACTTAACTGATCAATACAAGGAGTGGCATCATTGGGTTCCTACCACATTTCCCCTGGGTGAACAGCACTGAATCACTTTGCAGCAGAAGGAGGCTAAAGTGGCAGATATAGCAATCTGAGTTGCCTGTACAAACATCTCAAGGCCACAGATGTGGTTGTACACGACCTGCAGACAAGGAGAATCAAAAGTGAATGTGTGGGGGTTATTTTCCTTTATTACTTACAGCCTTTGTACTTTCCAAACAAGAGAACTCTTCTTCTGTACTAATGTTACATATGGAACACTGTTCAATGTTTAATATTTTACACTGAATAAATCAAAAGAAGAAACATGTACCCTTTGACAATTCTTTCAAAAGGTAACAAAAGGAAAAACTAGGTTATAGTTCCAAGTGTTATCTATGTTAAAACATGTTCATATGCTCACCGTGTCACTATGTTAGAAACACTAAACTAATACTGGGTAGGGCCTCCCTGTCCACCGCAAGGTTTGACATGTGCATTCTGAGATGCTTTTCTGCTCACCACAATTATATAGAATAGGCTAGTTACCATAGCCTCTCTAGAACCTTGAACTAGTCCCGCCTTTCTCCATTGACCTCTCTCTTCAACAAGGCATTTCCATCCACAGAACTGCCGCTCGCTGGACAGTTTTTTATTTATTGCACCATTCTGTGGCTTTTAAATAATTTCTTTATTCACAAGGCAAAATTCAAGACGGGCAAAACGTGCAAGAAACGCAAACGTTATCATTCATAAGTGCCGAACAGTGAATAGAGTGCGCTCAAAAGAGTTTGATGGGCATCAGTGTTGGACAGTAATGAAGTAAATGTAATTCACTACTATACTTATGTAATTTTTTTGTGTATACTTTACCAAAGTATTTTCATTTTGGCTGAATTTTTACGTTAATTCTACTACATTTCAAAGTCAAATATCTTACTTTTTACTCCACTGCATTATTTGAAACCTGCCATATAACCTGTCATACTTAATGACATTTTGTTAAACGACTGGTGTGCCAAGAGTGACACTAGAGTCTTTTCACCTACAATTAGTTAATTAAGCAAGAGTATTAATATATAAATAATAATAGGACATTAGATCCATAATAAATCATGCTACTTTTACTTTTGATGCTTAAGTACCTATGAAGGCAAATGTTTTTGTAATTTTACTTTTTGTACTTGTACTTCTACTTTTGTACTTCCGGGGTTACTCGCTCTCTGGCACAGCACACTGTACTGTGCCTGCATGTTCTCGCAAGTAGTGCTCTCATACCTGAGACATTAGCTGCCCAGCTTCGTACCTGAGTATGTCACGCCCCTTAGCTCCGTACCTGAGCATGTTAGCTCCATACAGGAGCCTGCCATGCTCATTAGCTCCGTACCTGAGCATGTTAGCTCTGTACCTGAGCCGTTAGCGCCGCCTAGCGCTGTACCTGAGCACGCCGCGCCCATTAGCTCTGTACCTAAGCAACTAGTGCCGTAGCTAGCGCCACCAAGCTTCGTACCTGAGCTCGCCGCACCCATCAGCTTTGTACCTGAGGAACTAGCGCCGCCCAGCTCCGTACCTGAGCCCGCCGTGCCCTTTAGCACTATAATTGAGCAGTTAGCACCACCGTACCTGAGCACGCCACGCCCCTTAGCTCCGTACCTGAGCACGTTAGCTTCGTACCTGAGCCAGTAGCGCAGCCTAGCTCCGTACCTGAGATCACCGTGCCCTTTAGCTCTATAATTGAGCGGCTAGCACCACCTAGCTCCGTACCAGAGAAACTAGTGCCGCCCAGCTCCGTACCTGAGTTCGCCACACCCATTAGCTTCGCAACTGAGCAGATAGCACCGCCCAACTCCATACCTGAGCTTGCCGTGCCCATCGTCTCCGTACCTGAGAAACTAGCGCCTCCCAGATCTGTACCTGAGTTCGCTGCGCCCATTAGCTTCGCAACTGAGCAGTTAGCGCCGCCCAGCTCTGTACCTAAGCTCGCCACGCCCATCAGCTCCACACCTGAGCAAGTTAGTTCAATACCAATCCCTGCACACCGATCATTAGCGCTGATCCCTGTGCCACGGTCATTTGTGCCCACTCCTGTGCAGTGGTTGCTTTTGTGGACCCCGGTGCAGGGGCCCGGTTAGGACTAGTGGTAGACTGGTCTCGCATTTGGAGATCGGCCGCGTAGGGATTCTGGAGGCCCAAGGTAAGGTAGGGATTAGACATTAGGGTAGGGTAGGTATTGAGATTTTCCCACAGCCCTTTTCCGTCTTATCCTCGCTTTAAGCAATCGCCGTAATGTGATCGCTTCCACACATGTGCTCTCTGACACAGCGTGCTGTACTGCGCCTCATTCTCATTCATTCTCCCAAATTAGGAGACACATTTCGGCATCCTGCATCTTCCACACCACTCGGCGCGCTTTATTCTTTTTTTTTTCTTACGTCATTCTGCGCCCTTAAGTGCTTTCATTCTGTGCCTTGCTGGTGCGCACGCTCCACCCTTCCGCACAGTCAAAGGACACTGAGCACTGGGTTACGACGTCTTGATGCATGCTCAATGATCCAGGTAAGAAAATCCAAGAAGTTGAATCTGTTCATCTGGACATAGATTTTATTGGAGAAACGTTTCGTCACTCATCTAAGTGACTTCTTCAGTCTCATCAAGACATTTTGACTCAATTTGGCAAAGATTGCCTTAAACTCGTACGAGAGTACGAACAAACGGCTCGTAAGATGGCTGATTACAGGAACCACCTGAGATTCAACCTCAGATGCAGACAGAATGGGATCACTCCAAAGAGTCTGCAAATGAAATCCTCAGTAAAGGGCCACCGGGCCAACAAGATCCTCCAGAAGGCACAGAACCAGCTGCTGAATGAATGAGTGAGACAAACCAACTTTACCATCGATGCTTTGAAAGTCAGAGAGGAACACATTCGACAGAGACTTACATCTTGTCTAGATGAGACCACCCTTCAGCATGTGATCAAACTTCACAGAAAAGGCTCGGCTCGGTTAGCACAAGAAATACCACTAGTGGAACTGATCACTGCCATGGAAACAGCAATCCGCAACAACAACATTGCGGACATGGAAGCAGAACAACTGCGAATTAAAGTTTCAGCCTGCCTTAGCAATGCAACGCCACCGCCGTCTAACATCAGCAGAGAGGAAAGGAAATGCACTCACGACTCTCAGTAAGGATAATGACATCATCATCTTTCCAGCAGACAAAGGCAGGTTGCACTGTTTTATTAAACCAGACAGACTATCATGAGAAAGTTATGACTCTCCTTAGAGACACTAACACTTATGAGCCCCTGAAACGAGATCCTGGTAGTGGGTACAAGAAGAGGGTGATAGATTGTCTGAAGCTTTTAGAACAGGACAAAGCTATTGACCGGCCTCTGTACCACAGATTATACCCAGGGGAGGCTACACCTAGTCTGTATGGTTTACCTAAGATACATAAACAGGGATGTGCCATTGCGGCCCATTGTGTGTATGATCAACTCAGTGACCTACAAACATCGCCAAGTTTCTGGCATCGATCCTCAACCCCTTTGGTAGGCAGCACGGATCATCACAATCCAGAACACCATGGATTTCGTGGATAAGGTGAGGGACGTCATTATGGAGACGGATGAAACAATGGTCTCGTTTGATGTCACATCTATCTTCACGTGCGTTCCAGTTGCTGAGGCAGTAGAGGTAGTCCGAGTGAAACTACATGATGACCCCACTCTCAGCAATAGGACCACCCTTAACTCGGACCAGGTGTGTTTGCTTCTGGAGCTGTGTCTTCAATCTACCTATTTCACATACAGAGAGCAGTACTATAGGCAGAAACATGGGTGTGCCATGGGCTCCCCAGTTTCACCCATCGTTGGGCCAAACCTGTATATGGAAGAAGTGGAAAAGAAGGCACTAGAATCCTATTCAGGAACACCACCCAGCCATTGGTTCAGATATGTGGATGACACCTGGGTTAAAATTAAATCTCAAGAAGTGCCACATTTCACCAACCACATCAACTCAGTAGACAAACACATTAAGTTCACCAAGGAGGATGTGAAGAACGGCAGATTAGCCTTCTTGGATTGTGAGGTTGTGATTGGAGATGGGGGGACGATTGAAAGTCGATGTTTACCGTAAGCCAACACATACGGATCAGTACTTAAGGTTTGACTCTCATCATCCACTGGAGCACAAACTAGGAGTTATCAGGGACACTGTACCACCGAGCAAACAGCGTCCCCACTGACACAGCGGCCAAGGATGGAGAGAATCTCACATTAAGCAGGCCCTGGGCAAATGTGGTTATCCGAACTGGCCTTTGTCAAAAGCCGGTAAGACGCCCAAAACAATGCTCCAGCAGATCGACGAGAGGAGAACAACAACCGCAGTCTAAGCGTAAACCAGTGGTGATTCCATATGTGGCAGGAACATCTGAACAATTGAGACGCATATTTGCCAACCACCGCGTCTCAGTGGCTTTCAAACCCCAAAACACGCTACGCCAGAAAACTGGTCCACCCCAAGGATCGGGTCCCCCAGCACAAACAGAGTAATGTAGTGTACGCTGTGAAGTGCCAGGAGGATTGTAACCAGGAATTGTACATCGGGAAACCAAAAAGCCACTGGCGAAAACGGATGGCACAACATAGAAGAGCTACCTCATCAGGTCAGGACTCTGCGGTTTACAACACCCACCTACAGGCCAGTGGACACTCTTTCAAGGATGAAGACGTGCAGATCCTTGATAGGGAGGAACGATGGTTTGAACGTGGAGTGAAAGAAGCCATGTTTGTAAAAAGGGAACGTCCATCCCTGAACCGAGGAGGGGGCCTCAGAGTACACCTCTCACCATCTTACAATGGAGCCATCGCAGCCCTTCCCCAATCCTGTGTGAATGGCACACGTGGCCATTGTCGTTAATGGCTATGTAAATCTGCATATTAAACTGATCACCGGTCCCATTGTTATGCAATGGTGCTGGTACCAGTCGTTATGCAAAGTGCTGTATATAAGATTGGGGAAGTTTTCCAACTGCTGAGACTGAAGAAGTCACTTAGATGAGTCACGAAACGTTTCTCCAGTAAAATCTATGTCCAGATGAACAGATTCAACTTCTTGGACTGGGTTATGTCATTCTCAGTGTGGCATGCTGCATTAAGCATTTCAGCCAGCACGTCAGCATACTGTGTTCGAATCCCGGCTGTCTCTCTACTGTCATTCTGATTAGTGATTGCTAATCTACTCTGTCAGAGCTAACTGCATACTGGGTCCTAAAAAACCCTACTAATTATTTAGTTTACAGGGTTACAGTGCATGAAATATGGTGACCCGTATCAGTCAATAAGGGACCAGAGAATACACCAACCAGAGACATACAAGCTATCTCACCAGCAGTTCTTTGCAGTCATTTATTTCGGTAGTTTCATTGTGGTTGTAGATCCAGCAGATGCTATTTTCATAATTTTTCGCAGTTACACTGAAGCTCACCACAAAGCAGATCACTGAGAATGTGCATGACACAATCTGCATCCCCAAACATGCTTTCAGCTGTCAACAAACAAGAAACACATGTACACAAACAGTGATATAGCCATTAATATGAAATAACCATGTGTTCTTGTCAATGAACACTAAATAGCACAAAGTTTGTGGACACCCAAAAATAACATCCACAGACATAGGCGATAGTATGGAGTTTGTTTTAGGAGGCAGGGCAGAAAGGTCATTAACTCAATTGCTGTGGAACTGACAAAATATGCAAGTGTCAATCAAATCAATTATATTGCTACTCTTTGTAATATGAAGCCTGTAAGCTTCATATTTATTACCGCTTACAATCCCTGGGAAAAAAAACCAGTTAAAAATTGTTCATCCACTTTTTTCACTTCGTAGCAAAATAATCACAGATATCACACATATTAGCTGAACATTCTGGCTTTATGAAGCATACCTCTAACAAATTAAATAAACAAATTAATGGCATATTTTTCAGATCAAGTAGAGGAAAAAACTATGGAGTCACTCGATGTTGAAGAAAATTTATGGAAACACCTTGTAATTTGCATTTTTAATAGAAATACTGGCACAAGACTAAAAATGCAAATTATCCAACAGGCAAAAGGAAGTGCGTACAAATTTTAATGAACTGTTGGACTTGGCTAATTGAAAGAAAACATGGCCCCAGCAAGAGAGCTATAAATTCAAACAATGGAAATTATTATATATATCCTTCAAGAAGGACATTCAACACAGAGTGTGGCAATAGATGATGCTGGCTCCCCGTCAGCTGTGTCTAAACTTTGGTGCAGGTATAAAAAAATGGGAAGATTATAAAAAGAAAACATGCAGGTAAACCAAGTAAGCCATCAAACTATCAGGATAGAAAACTCAAAGCAATATGCTTTAAATAGAAACCAATACAAAATGCACAACAAAACCAAGAAAAACAAACAAAAGCGATATTTGCGTCAGAACTGTAAGAACTCACTTAAATCAAATTTAATAATTAATAAGTGCAGAGGATTGGATCAAAGTGATATTCAGTGATGAATCACGAATCTGCATTGGCCATAGAGAAGATGCTGAAATTTGGTCTGGTGACATTCTAATGAAACTTATAAAGATGACTGCCTGAAGTAAACTATCAAATTTCCACACTCATTTATGATATGGAGCTGCATGTCTGGTAAAGGAACGGGGGCGATCATTACCTCAACCGTCAATGCACAGGTGTTCATTGAAATTTTGGACACTTTTCTCATTCCATCAGTGGGAAATAGGTTTGGTGATGATGAAGCCATTTTTCAGGATGATAATGTATCTTGCCAGAGAGCAAAAAGTGTTAAAACCTCTCTTCAGCAAAGGCATATCAACTCAATTATATGGCCAGCAAAAAAAAAAGTCTGAATGTCAATCTGACAGAAAATTTATGGTGGAAATTTAGTTTAGCCAACCAAAAGCAAAACAGGAATTGAATGCTCCACAACACAGGCTGCAGTTAGCTCAGCAGCTATGCTAGCGCCCGGAGTTCATCAACAGAGTAAGTGTTTTGCTTTTACTTTTCCCTTTCGATCCATTACTCACTAAATTACATGAAATTTTCAATACTTTATTATAAAATAAGCTTTGTGTTAACGATTTTGGCCAACTGTAGGTTAATGTAAATGTTTTAGACATTAACTTACTTATCATCACTTATTATAGTATCCTTTCCATATCTCCCCTATGATACAGTATAGACCACTTGTTAAATGTATCATGAACTCCTCAGTTCATGATACATTTAACTTGTGATGGATTTGTTGGAAATCAGGGAGCACCTGTAAAATGCAACTACATTAATTCATATAATGCCTTATACAGTGTGGATTTTCTGGAGGTCTGGAATGGATTCATTCAATTTATATTATTCCTTGTGGGAAAAATTTGCTCTGTACTCATCACTTTCGGTGCTTGACAAACCTTCTGGAACAAATTAATGACGAAAACGATGAGGTACCACTGTATATTGTTCAGTTCACGAGGGATTATTATAAATCTTTCAAACTTGTCAACTGTGGTTATCTGTGGCTGCATGCATGAGCTAAAGTGCATGGCAAATAATTACATGAAATAAAGATTGTTCTCCAGTCCTGAATCTCAAGTCCAAGTCGTTTGGGGGTAAGTCTCAAGTCGAGTCTGAAGTCAGTGTTTGAGCGACTTAAGGGTGACTCAAGTCCAGGTCTCAGACTTGAGTCCCAATCTCTGCCTTCAAAAATTCAGACCTTTTTAAAGTGCAAAGAGCTGCAACAAAGTACTAATTGTGATTATTTTTGTCACTGATATTTTTTTCCTCAAAACCTGATCTCTTTCACTTATGGCATTAATATATGGCATTATTTCAGATTATTTAATTTGTTCTGCGCATGCTTCACAAAAGTCAGAATGTGCGGCTTTTAAACAAAAATGATATTTACATTTACAGCATTTAGCAGACGCCCTTATCCAGAGCGACTTACAATTGATAAAATCTTACAATCCAAACAACTGGATTGTAAAAAAAGGGGTCTTGTTCAAGGACCCAATAGTGCAGGCTTGGCAGATGTGGGATTTGAACCCTGGATCTTCTGGTCCAGTGTCCAGTACCTTAACCGCTAGGCCACCACATTACACAAATATAACATCTATGATTTGATTAGAAATAGTTGGATGAACTTTCTATAAAAATGTGTTGATTCCAAGAAGTGTGGCTGAATAGCATAGATCCCTATTTAGAAGCAGTGTCTACATACTTTTTACCATACAGTGAACATTTCTTCTGAATCAATGTAACTATGTGAGAAACTGTATACAAACAGAATGTTATTTTGCTTACTGTGGGAAGATGAAGATTCTGTGCAGCTAATGCCATGCTTCCAGATATTATTGACTGCAATATAAGAGGTAAATGTATACTGTAATGTGTAATGTATATCAGACATTTGCAAAGAATTTTAATTTGGGTACAGTTAACATACAAATTCTTACTCCGTGTAAACAATTAGTACTTACAACTGTTGAAAGGCATGTACTGATAATGTGTGCTGTCTTTACATCGCTATCCACCCCCCAACTGACACATTTTCCACTCAGAAAAAAAAGGGTTAGCATAATTTGCGTAATCTATAAAAACAGAATCATAGAAACATCTCATCAGTGAATAAAATGCAAACATGCTAGCAACATCTGTGTCTGAAGTGGTGCAAATGCAAGTATCTGTCTACACACCCCTAAAGCCTTAGGTTCTGCCTCCAGGTACTTTTGGTCTTGATAGGGATTTTTCTGAAACCTGACCTCTACTAATGTACCTGTTTCACCAGTAGAATTGGGGGAGCCTGCAGCATTAACCTCCACCTCGTCCTGTCCTGTAAAGTCAAAGTTTTATTGTCATTTTAACCATACACACAAGACACAGTGTAGCGAAACAACGTTCCTCCAGGACCTACAGGTGCTACTTGCAGGACCAAAACATACAGAGAGTACAATGACCAGGAACCATTCTATGTTGAGGTAGATACAGGACAATGTGCAGAGTGAGCATGATATTTTAAATAGCATACAAGGTCTAAACACAGTGTTGTAACCAGTGAACTGTACTGAACAGTAACAACACATAAAGGAACCATTTTGGATCTGGAGAGGCCACTGCAAGGTACTGCTGCTCCACCATCTTGCAAACAACTGTTTCTAATCCTTTATCAGTGTTCCAAGGATGGTGGTGGCTGGACATTTTTGGTTAGTGGACTATTTTCAGTCCAGCAGTGACACTGGGGTGTTTAATAACTCCAGCAGGACTGCTGTGTCTGATCTACTCATCAGTGTCGCTGCAGTGCTGAGAATGATCCACCACGCAAATAGTACTTGATCTGTAGGGGTCCTGATCATTAGAGAACAGAGTAAAGGGAATAACAAAGTATGTAGAGAAACAGATGGACTACAGTCTGTAACTGCAGAACTACAAAGTGCTTCTGTCTGGTAAGTGGAGCTGGAAAAGGGACAATGAGTGCAGAAACAAGGATTTCTACCTAATAAAGTGATTGCTACGTGTATATATATAAGCCATATATACACCACTATAGAGTATATACACTCCTGATCAAAATCTTAAGACCAGTTAAAAAATTGCAAGAATTTGCATTTTGCACTATTGGATCTTAAGAAGGTTCTAGGTAGAGCTTCACAATGCTAAAAGAAGAAATCGGCGCAAAAGACAAAAAGTTTTGAGCAGGGAATTTTTTGAAAACTGCATTTACACTCAAACATGATTTTTTCAGCAGCCCAATAACCATCAGAGGGCATCTATGAGGGAAGGGCTTCAGAAATAAAAAAACGCCTTCAAAAGCCACGTCTTCTTCAACGCCACAAAATTGCCCGTTTGGACTTTGCAAGGGTGCACCAAACATGGGACATTGAAAGGTGGAAGAAAGTTGTCTTCTCTGATGAGAAAAAATTTTACCTCGATGGGCCTGATGGCTTCCAACGTTACTGGCATGACAAGGAGATCCCACCTGAGATGTTTTCTATACGGCACAGTGGGGGGGGCTCCATCATGATTTGGGGTGCGTTTTCCTTCAATGGAACAATGGAGCTTCAGGTTGTGCACTGGCGTCAAACAGCAGCTGGCTATGTGAAGATGTTGCAGCGGGCATCCCTCATGACTGAGGGCCCTCGTCTGTGTGGTAATGACTGGGTTTTTCAACAGGACAATGCTGCGATTCACAATGCCCGCCTGACAAAGGACTTCTTCCAGGAGAATAACATCACTCATTTGGACCATCCTACGTGTTCCCCTGATCTAAATCCGATTGAGAACATTTGGGGATGGATGGCAAGGGAAGTTTACAAAAATGGACATCAGTTGCAGACAGTGGATGCCCTTCGTGAAGCCATCTTCAACACCTGGAGCAACGTCCCCGCTAGCCTCCTGAAAACACTGGCATTGAGCATGCCTAAACGATTGTTTGAAGTGATCAACAAGAATTGTGGAGCTACTCATTACTGAGTCCTTTTTATGACACTTTGATTTCTGTTTTGAGGGGGTTTTCGGGTTTTTTTGAGCTATGGTCTTAAACTTTTGATCAGCTAAAAAAATCATGTTTGAGTGTAAATGCAGTTTTCAAAAAATTCCCTGCTCAAAAGTTTTTGTCTCTTGCGCCGATTTCTTCTTTTAGCATTGTGAAGCTCTACTTAGAACCTTCTTAAGATCCAATAGTGCAAAATGCGAATTCTTGCAATTTTTTAACTGGTCTTAAGATTTTGATCAGGAGTGTATGTTGTATATAGCAGGTTATATCACAAACATATGGCAAATAGACAGACAGGCAGTTAAATAGGCAAATGGATAAATAAACAGAAAGACCGAGGCTACGTTGTTTTTCCTCGCAGTTGCGCAATAACGGGTCTCCATTACAGCACAATTCGGTATATCATTCTAAGTCCATAGACATAATTATGAACCTGCGAAATCTGCGAAATGGTGAATTATAACGGGATGAATTTCGGCAGCATAACGGTTCAACGGTAACGCAAGATAATTTTTCAAAATATTTGGACCAGAGTTTTAAACAAACATAATTATGTTGCTTGAAAGTTTGATGTCTTTCTTACCCGTCATATTTGCTGATCCGGTACTTTTAAAACGAGCTTTTTAAAGTGTAGATACAGAAGAATGCTGTGTATCCAGCGAGTCCGTGAACTTGTGGGATTCGCCGTTATGCAGTCCCGCCCCAATGAAATTTGACCCTCTAAACAGCTGGAATGAGTGTGCACAGCTGTACACTCCAAACATGCCAAACAAGCCATGTCCTACACTCATATGCACTTTACTACTATATCTATGAACCGCATAGTACTTTAAATATACGCTATAAATCAAGGGTAAACCAAGGGTATTATTTCTCTTAGTGCATATAGGCCTACACTGCTTTGCTTGTAAGCCCTGCTTAATAATAATAATAAACAGCAAATACCAGCATATGTTGTGTTTTGCATGCTGGTCAGTTAGCTTTACAAGACCATACGTTTATACTGGTTAGTGCTGATCTGGTGCTGGTTTCGCTCCTGAACATGAATGGACTTGCTGGGCAAAGCAGTGTCCCGTGTTTTCTTTTTTAGCAGGGAGGTGGTATCCTCAATAGCATGAATGTAATGTACCAACATTTAAGGTACAACAGTGGTCCCTATAAGGGCCATTCATTCATTCATTTTTTTATCCGCTTCTTCCTAGTCAGAGTCATGGGAAAGCCAGTGCCCAGCCGGCAGCACAGGGCACAAGGCAGGAACAACCCGTAGACGGGGTACCAATCCATCATAGGACACATACAGTCACACACTAAGGGCACTTTAGAAACACCAATTAACCTAACACACGTCTTTATAATGTGGGAGAAAACCAGAGTACCCGGAGTAAACCCACACAGACACGGACATGCAAACTCCACACAGGCGGAGTCCAGGTCATAATCTAACTAGAAAAAAGAAGCATTTTCTGTAAGTGCTCCACACTAATTGCCTAATTGCCACGTGGAAAAAAATGTTTTTCCAACACAGAACGTTTTGGACCACAGTCCAATGGCAAACATAGCACACCACCCAAAATACATCATACCTCTTGTGAAGCTTGGTGAGGACACCTTTATGTTGTGGGGTGTTTCCCTTCAGTGGGGACTGGGCAATTGGTCAGGACTGAAGGGAAATGGATGCTACCAGGAAGATAAATATTCCTGAGTGACCAAGTCAGAGCCCTGACCTTAACCTGTGGATAGACATGAAGACAGCATTCCATTGCTGCTCAGATGTTTGACTGTTAAAAAGATGGGTTAATGGGTTTTGATCTCAGGCTAAAAGAAAAATGAAGTGAATGTTTCAAAATGGTATTATAATGATCTGTAGACTGTAGACTGTATTTTGCAGTATATATTTTTTGTGACACTGTACTACAGTTTGAATAAAATAAAATATTTCGAACGTTTAACTGGAAAGAAAATACATTAATGAAGCAATTTTGATCATGACTTTAAGATAGATGAAAACAAGAAAAGTGTTTTTACAGTAAGTTCCCTTTATTGTTGTACAGTTTCTCTCGTTAAACGTGCTCTGCTGGAGCTGTCAATTTCTAAGTAACATCAAAGAAAACAGCGACATCTGTTGGACAAACACCTGATGGCTTTTAAGGTACAAACAAAAATGTAAGCATAATGAAACTTCATTTATTCTTGCTATAACTATCACCAGCACATTCTTTATTTGTATTTCATCATTTAAAATAATATGCTGACAGTTATGGCAAATCATTTCTGCCTCAACAAATACCACATACGTTGATAAGCTCGAAATTCACAGAACACCCCTTCACCCATTTTAACATTCATTTATTATATTCGATCCAGTATACAGCCTAAAATACAAAATCACTTTTGGAAAATAGGTTTTAGCCCTGTTCCAAAAAAAGCTGAAATTATATAAAAACGGCAAAACATTTCCCTTTTTCTTCATAGATTCTAGGTTACATCTCTCAGAGGAGAAGGTATATTCCTGAGGGAAAGAGAAAGTGGCATTGTGTGTTTTTATGGGTGTTTTTAACTTCAGTTTCAGAAACACACATGTTGTACTGTTGAACTAGGAACAAGCTCCAAACTGTCTTTGGGAACTTATAACTTATGTATTCAGCACAAATGCATTTAAGAACAAACAATTTAAACTCACAGTCCATTCCAGATCATAAATGGAAATTGAGAAAGCACAGAAAAGCTTGAGCTTTGATTAAACTTGCACAAATTACTTTTACATGTGAATAACACAAGCAGCAACACAAATAATGCATTAAAATACGCTGTATATGTCTGTTTTTTTGTATCTCTGATTGGTGACATTCTGATTTAACATTTTAAGTTGTTGCATAACAGGAGTGCACAGCTGATGCAGAACTGAATTGATTTTCCTGCTCTAAAACACTAAACGTCACCAAATTACAAGTGCTATAATGAAAACAGTAGGTGGTGAATTAAAGGATGTCTGTTTTTTATGAAAAACTTTGGCAGAAAAAAATCCCTTGGATTGAACATAGGCAGGGTTTGCACATGTAAGTGCACCATGCTCGATTTAACTGCTTTGGATGACATACTTTATATGGTTTGTTAGGAGTCTCTTAAAGACTCTGGTAGCCATCTGTTCTCTTTCTCCTGCTGATGAGGTAAGCCACAACCACAATGACGATGAGGATGATCAGCACCACACCAACAGCAATGGCCACACGATAGTCCGGCTGGTCAGCCTTGCACAGTTCAGCTAGAGAAACAGAGCATCAGAAGCCAGATTACTCAAATGGATTTACGTAGATTAGTCATGTACAGTGGGGCACACAAGTATTTAGTCAGCCACTGATTGTGCAAGTCCTCCTACTTAGAAAGATGAGAGAGGTCTGTAATTTTCATCATAGGTACACTTCAACTATGAGAGACAAAATGAGAAAAAAAAATCCAGGAAATCACATTGTAGGATTTAAAAAAAAATTAATTGTAAATCATGGTGGAAAATAAGTATTTGGTCACCCACAAAAAAGCAAGATTTCTGGCTCTCACAGACCTGTAGCAGCTTCTTTAAAAAGCTCTTCTGTCCTCCACTCATTACCTGTATTAATGGCACCTGTTTGACCTCGTTATCTGTATAATAGAAACCTGTCCACAGCCTCAAACAGTCAGACTCCAAACCCAACCATGGCCAAGACCAAAGAGCTGAGAGAAGGACACCAGGAAGAAATTTGTAGACCTGCAGCAGGCTGGGAAGAGTGAATCTACAATAGGCAAGCAGGTTGGTGTGTGAATAAATCAACAGTGGGAGCAAATGTAAGAAAATGGAAAGACATATAAAAAAACCATTGATAATCTCACTCGATCTGGGGCCCCACGCAAGATCTCATCCCGTGGGGTCAAAATGATCATGAGAACGGTGAGCAAAAATCCCAGAACTACACAGAGGGACCTGATGAATGACCTGCTGAGCTGGGACCAAAGTAACAAGGCTACCATCAGTAAACAGACTACCCCGAGAGGGACTCAGATCCTGCAGTGCCAGGCGTGCCCCCCTGCTTAAGCCAGTACATGTCCAGGCCCGTTTGAAGTTTGCCAGAGAGCAACATGGATGATCCAAAAGAGGACTGGGAGAACAGCATGTGTTCAGATGAAACCAAAATACACAACTTTTTGTTAAAAACTCAACTCGCCGTTTTTGGAGGAAGAAGAATTCTGAGTTGCACCATACCTACTGTGAAGCATGGGGGTGGAAACCTCATGTTTTAGGGCTGTTTTTCTGCAAAGGGGACAGGACGACTGATCATCCTTGTTAAAGGGAAGAATGAATGGGGCCATGTATCATGAGATTTTAAGCCAAAACCCTCCTTCCATCAGTGAGAGCATTGAAGATGGAATGTGGCTGGGGCTTCCAACATAACAATGATCCCAAACGGCTCGAGAAATGAAGGGAGTGGCTCCGTAAAAAGCATTTCAAGGTCCTGGAGTGGCCTAGCCAGTCTCCAGACCTCAACCCCATAGAAAATTTGTGGAGGGAGTTGAAAGTCCATGTTGCCCCAAAACATCACTCCTCTTGAGGAGATCTGCATGGAGGAATGGGCCAAAATACCAGATACAGTGTGTGCAAACCTGGTGAAGACTTACAGGAAACGTTTGACCTCTGTCATTGCCAGCAAAGGTTATGTTACAAAGTATTGACTTGAACCAAATTTATTGACCAAATACTTATTTTCCACCATAATTTACAATTAAATTTTTTTTAAATCCTATAATGTGATTTCCTGGATTTTTTTTCTCATTTTGTCTCTCATAGTTGAAGTGTACCAATGATGAAAATTACAGACCTCTCTCATCTTTCTAAGTAGGAGAACGTACACAATCAGTGGCTGACAATACTTTTGCCCCACTGTAGCAGTAAAAATACATGCATATAATTTCCACAAAGTTCTTATATAATAAGCTTAATGTTTTTACTTAGCAATACAAGCTACGTGACTTAAAACGGGTGGGTTTGGCGCTATAAATTAGACAGAACAAAGAAAAACATACCTCAAACTCTACAAAATACATAAATACTGCTAGGCTCATACCTCACTCCGCATACCAAGGGGTGCAATATCTGAAGAGGCCCTGAACTTTATTCCTTTCTTGTTCTTAAAGCTGAAACTCGAGCTGGCAGCCACTACATGGTTGTGAGCAGAGAACGAAAATAAAGGACTCGCCAGCTGACCTCTAGTGGCAGAAAGTCCGTTAACATAGAGGACAGTATCGGAACAGCGTTACTAGCTTTCCCTTGTGGCTCTTAAAAGCACAGTACATGTCCAAAGTGAACAGGTAAATGGTCATTTACACCCACTGTAGGTCAGGTGAATATTGTTGACAATGTGATGCTCTGGGCAATGTTCTGCTAGGAAACTTTGGTACATATCCGCCAGAACACTATACATTAGTTTAATCCTGCTTCCACAGCTCAGGTGGAAATGAATCCTCAAACAGATCAATAAAACCCAATGTCTCCATGCATAACCACTTCTGCTGTAAGTGCCTATAAGCTATGTCGTTAAATTCTGTTTTATTTAAAGAAGAAATAAATGAATTCTGTTTTATTAACACACATAGCCGTTTGAGAATCTTGCAGCCTCTGAGTACCTGTATACTCCCTGATTTAAGATAGGGATACATTCCCACAAATCCTTTGTAAGTTGAATGCATCATAAAGCGAGGAGTTTAATATACACTGAATATTACCATAATGTAGCCTACCTTAAGCATGATTAAAGCGCTTACATTAAACAACAGTTGTTCATAAACAAAGTATTGAATATCTCATGTAACTTATTCTATAATGCACTGAAAGTGAAAACAAAAATGATTGTTGTGGCAACCACAGCTTTTCCTCACTACATTTCCCAGCTCTCCTCACTCGTGCCAAATGACTGAAGTATGACTCATTTCTACCAGTGACAAAAATGAGGTAATGTGCCAGAAGATGGCTAGTGATCAAGGGTTACATTCCATCGCATACTGCACACTACATAGTCTGTCTTAATACTAGTAACACACCTGACAGGGAGATTTATTTTTTTAGTATTGTTGTTTGCGGTTGAGATTCTGCCAAAACTGCCATGGTTATGCTACATATCGAGCACGACAGCCATTTTGAGTGAGAAAGAGTCTGCCAGAATCTGTACATGTACGGCAGATTTTGCTACCATTAAATAAATCACTGAGAATGAGACAAAGTCGATTATGTTAGTGAAATCACACTTGTGCCCACCTGTAACAATGTAATTCTATTAAAATAAAAGGATGCGTGTCAATTTCCGAATCGCATATTCGTCAATATTCGGATATTTAAGTATTTATATATTTTTAGGAAGTAACAATGTCCCTTGGTCACTATGATTGTTTTATTTGTTAATAATGAAAATTTCTGTCCATTTCAGAGTATTTTATTTGGTTGAAATGACCAAGATTTGGGGCACTTGAGTGGGGAGTGGCATAGGGGGGAGTTGTTGGCCTAGAGCCTGTCCCAGAATTCACTGCTTGCAAAAAGAGGTACAATTCTGAAAGGTGCCACTCCATCACAGGGTTTCAGACCTGCATCACCCCATTTTCATGTTTTAAGCCTAGTCCAGTTTTAAACCCAGGTCCTCAAGAAGTGCCGTTTCTAGCAGCTGCCTCTTAGTTTAAAAAAAAGCTACAAAAGCTACCTACCTACATACATACACAGCATTGTTTTCACATTCATATGAAAATCACATTGTAGAATTTTTAAAGAATTTAATTGTAAGTCATGGTGGAAAATAAGTATTTGATCAATAACAAAAGTTCAACTCTGGCAATGACAGAGCTCAAACGTTTCCTGTAAGTCTTCACCAGGTTTGCACACACTGTAGCTGCTATTTTGGCCCATTCCTCCATGCAGATCTCCTCTAGAGCAGTGAAGTTTTGGGGCTGTCGCTGGGCAACACGGACTTTCGACTCCCTCCGCAAATTTTCTATCTAGTTAAGGTCTGGAGACTGGCTAGGCTACTCCAGGACCTTGAAATGCTTTTTACGGAGACACACCTTCGTTGCCCGAGCGGTGTGTTTGTGATCATTGTCATGCTGGAAGACCCAGCCACGTTCCACCTTCAATGTTCTCACTGATGGAAGGAGGTTTTGGCTTAAAATCTCACGGATCAATCGTTCTATCAAACAGCCCCAAAGCATGATGTTTCCACCCCCATGCTTCACAGTAGGTATGGTGCAACTCAGTATTCTTCTTCCTCCAAACATGAGTTGAGTTTCTCTGGCTCTCTGACAAACTTCAGATGGACCTGGACATGTACTGGCTTAAGGAGGGGGACACGCCTGGCACTGCAGGATCTGAGTCCCTCTCAGCATAGTGTGTTACTGATGGTAGCCTTTGTTACTTTGATCCCAACTCTCTGCAGGTCATTCATCAGAAACCTACGTGTAGTTCTGGCATTTTTGCTCACCGTTCTCATGATCATTTTGACCCCACGGGATGAGATCTTGCGTGGGGCCCCAAACCGAAAGAGATTGTCAATGGTCTTGTATGTCTTCCATTTTCTTACAATTGCTCCCACAGTTGATTTTTTCACACCAACCTGCTTGCCTATTGTAGATTCACTCTTCCCAGCCTGCTGCAGGTCTACAATTTTCTTCCTGCTGTCCTTCTCTCAGCTCTTTGGTCTTGGGCATGGTTGAGTTTGGAGTCTGACTGTTTGAGGCTGTGGACAGGTGTCTTTTATACAGATAACGAGGTCAAACAGGTGCCATTAATACAGGTAACGAGTGGAGGGCAGAAGAGCTTCTTAAAGAAGAAGTTATAGGTCTGTGAAGGCCAGAAATCTTGCTTATTTGTGGGTGACCAAATACTTATTTTCCACCATGATTTACAATTAAATTCTTTAAAAATCCTACAGTGTGATTTCCTGGATTTTTTGCCTCATTTTGTCTCTCATAGTTGAAGTGTACCTATGATGGAAATTACAGACCTCTCTCATCTTTCTAAGTAGGAGAACGTGCACAATCAGTGGCTGACTAAATACATTTTTTCCCCACTGTACCACTAGTTACCCTTTCAGTAATAACTATGCATTTTTCAAACCTAAAGCATGAAAAAAAGCATTTCATAAATTAAAATAATAACAATAACCAAATCATAGTTAGATGAATATGCTACTTACGTGGGCCAAACTGGTTGTTGGTGAAGTTGAAAGCCTGCATCCTTTGGCTGCTGAACTTCAGGTAAACACCATCACCCATGACGACTGACTCTGACTTGCAGGAATAAGAATGACTTGGCGCCACACTGAAAAGCTGTACTGGCTCATTCTTCACAGCCAACTTGTATACCTCTGAAGACAGAAGAAATGCTGTTCAAGTTGAAGCATGCCTGCATGGATTAGGTTTTGTGGACACAAGTACTGATGCAGGCTGAATGTTAACTAGTTCAAATCATGTATACTCGTTTTGCAGCAACAGGCATTTCATCATATCAATATCTATTTCTTCATCTCTTTTTAAATTCAGCACTTGGTTTTGTGAGTTTGCCATGTGGAATATTTCACTGATTGTGAGAATGTGATGCAATGATTCTTTTTTGATTTCTTTCCCCACCCAAAGTGGCTTATAGTGTTATGTGCTCTCAAACTGGATTGCATTGCGTCAACTTGTCAGTGTTTATTTCCTCAAAGACAGAGATGAGATGCTAGATAAGAGTCTACTGAGCACAGTTTTCTTTTTCACATTTTGCCTACTGCACACAGATTCAAGTAAAATGTATCATTTATAGTTGTGCTTGAAAGTTTGTGAACCCTTTATAATTTTCTATATTTCTGCATAAATATGACCTAAAACATCAACAGATTTTCTAATTTTCATCATCAGAAGTTCTAAAAGTAGATAAAGAGAACCCAGTTAAAAAAACGAGACAAAAATATTAAACATGGTCATTTATTTATTGAGGAAAATGATCCAATATTCCACATTATTAGGGGGAAAAGTATGTGAACATTTGCTTTCAGTATCTGCTGTGACTCCCCTGTGCAGCAATAACTGCAACTAAACGTTTCCTGTAACTGTTGATCAGTCCTGCACACCGGCTTGGAGAACAGCTTCAGCTCTGGGATGTTGGTGGGTTTCCTCACATTAACTGCTCGCTTCAGGTCCTTCCACAACATTTCGATTGAATTAAGGTCTGGGCTTTGACCCGGCCATTCCAAAACATTAACTTTATTCTTCTTTAATCATTCTTCTGTAGAACGACTTGTGTGCTTAGGGTCGTTGTCTTGCTGCATGACCCACCTGCTCTTGAGATTCAATTCATGGACCTGTCCTTACATTTTCCATTAGAAATCTCTGATATAATTCAGAATTCATCGTTCCATCAGTGATGGTAAGCCGTCCTGGCCCAGATGCAGCAAAACAGGCCCAAACCATGATACTACCACCACCATGTTTCACAGATGGGATAAGGTTCTTATGCTGGAATGCAGTGTTTTCCTTTCTCTAAACATAATGCTTTCTTTTAAACCAAAAAGTTCTATTTTGGTCTCATCCGCCCACAAAAAATTCTTCCAAAAGCCTTCTGGCTTGTCCACATGATCTTTAGCAAACTGCAGACGAGCAGCAATGTTCTTTTGGAGAGCAGTGGCTTTCTCCTTGCAACCCTGCCATGCACACCATTGTTGTTCAGTGTTCTTCGGATGGCAGACTCATGAACATCAACAGTCGCCAATGTGAGAGAGGCCTTCAGTTGTTTAAAAGTTACCCTGGAGTTATTTGTGACCTCACCAACTATTACATGCCTTGGTCTTGGAGTGATCTTTGTTGGTCGGCCACTCCTGGGGAGGGTAACAATGGCCTTGAATTTCCTCCATTTGTACTCAATCTGTCTGACTGTGGATTGGTGGAGTCCAAACTCTTTAAAGATGGTTTTGTAACCTTTTCCAGCCTGATGAGCATCAACAACTCTTTTTCTGAAGTCTCCTTTGTTTGCGCCATGATACACTTCCACAAACATGTTCTGTGAAGAGTAGACTTTGATAGATCCCTGTTCTTTAAATAAAACAGGGTGTCCACTCACACCTGATTGAAAACACCTGACTCTAATTTCACCTTCAAATTAACTGCTAATCCTAGAGGTTCACATACTTTTGCCACTCACTAATATATAATATTGGATCATTTTCCTCAATAAATAAATGACCAAGTATAATATTTTTGTCTCATTTGTTTAACTGGGTTCTCTTTATCTACTTTTAGGATTTGTGTGAAAATCTGAAAATATTTATGCAGAAATATAGAAAATTCTAAAGGGTTCACAAACTTTCAAGCACCACTGTATGCTGCCTAGACCCAAGGCAGCTAACGTCAGTAATCCAATTAAAGTAAATGCAACAATTTCAATTACGTGTTGATTATCCATTTAGATAATTTGTCTTCACTGTAGCTATATTACTCTGATGAAAAATATTTCACTGCCACTGTCTTGTCATGTGTATGCCAAAAATAAAAAATACGTAAAACTGAACTTGATTATGCACACCTGAGAAATAAAATCCATGTACTAGTAAGATCAAGCATTACAGTATGTTAGTCATACATTACCACAAGCAGAAATGCATGCAATCAAGAAGTATGCGTACAATGGTGCATGCCCTTGCTTTTCACGTTATGTTGATGTGCTATTGTATAGTTTGGAGAAAGCAAACATGAACTCTACTGACTGGAAGTCATTCTGTAACTGACACACATTTCCTGCCATGTTGTCAAATCACTGTGATCGAGGTTCATGTGACCGTCAAACCTGTTAGTCATGTTTCTTGAAACTAAAAAGCCGTTGCTCCTACCTCCAGCCTTGAAGGCATAGGTGATGTTGACAGTCACAGCACTGACATAGACCATCTTTGCGGTGTCATTCTGGTAAACAAATACGAGGATGTGTTAATAACCACAATGTACAAACACATGCACAGATATACACACATGCACTCATAAATGCACACTGACAAACTTTGTAAGGCCATCTGAATCAGAGGATGATTCATATCCAAAGCGGACTTCACACTTCATGTGACAATGGCTTGTTTATTTTAGACATTTCACCTTAAACGTATAAGTGTATTACAAACACAGATAAGTAAGTACGTCTGCTTAGTCCAGATAGGAAGGGCCTGGTATATTTACAGGTGCTCCTACAAACCCATTGTAGGTTGAACATATCGTAAACCAGTTTAATATGTACTATATATATATATATATATATATATATATATATATATATATATATATATATATATATATATATATATAATATTATATATACATACATACATACATACATATACTTAAAGCACTTACATTAACCTACAGTTGGGCAAAATCATTAATACAAATATTATTTTATAATAAAGTGTTGCAGATTACATGTAATTTACTGAATAAAGTATTGAAAGTATTGTTCAGCTCAATTGGCTGGCAATGCATTCGCAAAGTCTTCAGACCCTTTCACTTTTTTCCACATTTTATGTTGTAGCCTTACACACACAATAAATCAAGTTTTCCCCCAACATTCTGCACTCAATACCTCATAATGACAAAGTGAAAACATAATTTTAGAAAATTTTGAAAAGGAAAAACGTAAACTAAAAGCATTAACTCAGTACTTAGTTGAAGCACCGTTGGCAGTGATTACAGCCTAAAGTCTTCTTGGGTATGATGCCACAAGGTTTGCACTTCTGCATTTCTTCCATTCTTCTCTGCAGATCCCCTCAAGCTCTTTCATTTTGGATGGGGACCGATAGTGGACAGCCATTTTCGTGTCTCTCCAGAGATGTTTGATTGGGTTCAAGTCAGGGCTCTGGCTGAGCCACTCATGGACATTCACAGAGTTGTCCCTAAGCCACTCCTGTGTTGTCCTGGCTGTGTGCTTAGGGTCATTGTCTTGTTGGAAGGTGAACCTTGGGCCCAGTCTGGGGTCCCTAGTGTTCTAGATCAGGTTTTCATTAAGAATGTCTCTATACTTTGCTCCATTCAGCTTTCTCTCAACCCTGGCCAGTCTCGCTGTCCCATCCGCTAAAAAACACCCCCGCTGCATGATGCTGCCACCACCATACTTCACTGTAGGGTTGGTATTGGAGCACTGCCTGGTTTCCTCCAGACATAACACTTAGAATTGAGGCTAAAAAAACATAGAATCTCGTTTCTCAGAGTCTGAGAGCCCTGTAGGTGCTTTTATGCAAACTCAGGTGGGTTTCAGGCGTATTTTACCGAGAAGAGGCTTCTGACTGGCCACTCTGCCATAAAGCACGGATTGGTGGAGTGCTGCAGTGGTAGTTAAGCTTCTGGAAGGTTCTCCCATCTGCACACAGGATCTTTGGAACTCAGCCAGAGTGACCACTGGGTTCTTGATCACATCTCTTACCAAGGCTGTGGTGTGGTGGCCAGCTCTAGGAAACGTCCTGGTTGTTCCAGACTTCTTCCATAAGAATCATGGAGGCCATTGTGCTCTTGGGCACTTTCAGTGCAGCAGATATTTTATAGCCTTCTCCAGATCTGTGCCTCCACACAAACCTGTCTCTGAGCTCTACAGGCAGTTCTTTCCTCCTCATGGCTTGGTTTCCTCCTCATATGCATTGCTAGTTCTGAGACCTTAGACAGGTGTGTGTCTTTCCAAATCATGTCCAATTAACTGAATTTACCACAGGTGGACTCCAATCAAGGTGTAGAAACAGCTCAACGATGATCAAGAGAAATGGTGGGCCCCCAGAGCTACTTTTCAAGTGCCATAGCAAAGGGTCTGAATACTTATGTCCAGGCGAAATGTTTGTTTTTCCTTTTTAGTGAAATTTCTAAAATTCTGTTTTCACTTTGTCATTATGGGGTATTGAGTCCAGAATGATGGAGGAAAACTTCAACATAACAAAATGTGAAAAAAGTGAAAGGGTCTGAAGCCTTTCCAAATGCATTGCATATGTATGTGTGTGTGCAACTGAACATAAACAATTATAAGCAGTCCAGATATGATGAACATTACGGGCTAGGCACTAGGCAGGATTTCATATAAAATGCACAATGGCGTACCCCATCTGTGCTGAGCTTATTTGTCAGCTGGTTTTCACTATACTGCTTATGAGACAGAGATAAATAGCAAGTTTATCAGTCTACTTCCTCCTTGAAGACCATAGTTCCTCTTTATACGATGTCATCTAACAGCACCTAATCTACAACTTCAGCAGTCAATGTACAGTTCCACTGATGTGTTTTAAATGTTATTTAACATATGTATTCATTTACATACAGACAATACAAGACACTATTTAAATATATTAATCTTTTTTTTTTTTTACTAATAATTATTAAGAAAACCACACATTGCCACACCCAGTTACCTACCATGGTGAAGCTCAGTGAGATGAATCCTTCAGGGAATTCAAGCTGGAGAAGGGCAGTAGTATTACAATTCCCCTGAACATGCGTAATATTTGGCTGAACGACAAAGGTGCCTGCAGTCTATAAATGTATATAAACAGAAATAGACATAAATATACAAAGAACAGATGCTTTATGGAAATATGAAGTCATAAAAATGTAAAGGCAGGAAAGTTTAGATATAAAATGGAAAGCAGTATGATTTGCTGTTACATTTTTAGATCTTAAGTGATGTAGTGCATGAGTTCAAGAGGCAGCCACTACATCACTTAAAAAACCACGAGTCCATTAATTGACATATTTCAGCATCGATTTGTTAGGTGCTAACAACTTGTCGTGGTGGTTTGATAGAATACTGATCATTACCTACTATCTTTTTTCACTTCCATATTCAGGCTCTTTACCTTGTTGTTGTTGACCTGGACCTGCATACCAGCCTGGACCATAATACAAATATTTGTCCCATCCTTAACAGTATAGTTGCCCACTGGGATATCTGTTGGTGTTGGCTGAGGGGTGGGTGATCCTGTTGTAGTAGGTGTGCTGTGAGTTGTTGTATTTTGTGGAGCTGAGGTGGTTGTAGTCATGTTGGCCGTCGTAGTATTTTGTGTACTTGGGGTGGTTGTAGTCACATTAGCGGTGGTGGTATTTTGCGGACTTGCGGTGGTAGTAGTCATATTGGCAGTTGTGGTATTTTGCGGACTTGGGGTGGTAGTAGTCATATTGGCAGTTGTGGTATTTTGCGGACTTGGGGTGGTAGTAGTCATATTGGCAGTTGTGGTATTTTGAGGGGCTGTGGTAGTAGTTGCATTTTGTGTTGTAGTTGGACCTGGAGTCGTGACAAATGGAGCAGGGGGCAGCATGCTGACGGGTGGCTTAGGGCGTCCAACATCTTCCTTAGCTGAAGTGAAAACTGAGTAAAGACAGAGAGTGATTTAAGGCGTCTTGAGTCTTTATATAAAGTGAAAATACAACTATTCAAATGTGACACCATCAACCTGGCACACACAATGACGCAAGTCTCAACATAAGTAGTGCCACAAGCTTTTTTAGATTAGCTAGAAAAGACCAAGTACCTAATGAATTTATTCAAATTTTTAGGTTTATAGAAGTGTGTACTTGGCCGCGTATAGCCTTACATACTGACTATAACTTACAGGCATGACCTGTACAACAGAGGTTCAGTCATGTGACAGTTCAACACATGATCTATATCGAAACTTATACAGGCCTGTTCCTACACGTTTAAGCGAGGCAGATTTCTTTGTGAGGAATAAATATATATATATATATATATATATATATATATATATATATATATATATATATATATATATATATATATATACATACATACCTCACAAAAAGATCTGTGTACAGAAATCAAAAGTGAACTATCTACACACACAAAAGTGAACCCTAGAGTGAACAAAAAACACTTCATATTAATATACTAATTACTTCATATTAACTTCATATTTACATATTGTTAAATACACATTCAGTGTACTTGTCATGATGTGCAAAGTTCTGTAATAAATCTCTAACAAGCGAACATCTTGCCGCGGTTCAAAGTATCAGCACATTTATACCGCCAGACTATAGAGAAAACGCAGAGTGCAGGAAATCATTAAACGTCTGTCATGTCTTTTCCGCTTTTCAAGCTGTTAAGCACATGCATGTGTGAATATTTTTTTTTCCGAAAATAAGTCGGTACGTATAAGTCGTCTTATAATCTGTTCCAAGTCTTCACGCCTTTACCACAAACCAATTCGCCTTGATTTAACAGACAGAATAGCTTTATTTACCTGCAGCCAGGAGAAGAACTGCCACTACTAATCCAAGTTTCATTTCTGCCGTCTGCAAAAAAAAGTCCAAAAAGTCCTGTATTTATTTTGTAAAGTGTTGAAGGGACGACAGTCGATGCACCTCTAAAGGCTCCAGTGGCCCTGCTAGTCTGACAGAAACGAAACTAGAAAAAACAGAGGAAGTGAAAAGCTGTCACGTTACCTCCCGGAGTTGCCCAAGCTGGAGTTCAACCAGAAGCTTTGACTTTTGTCATCATACGGTTTTACATAAAAACTGAAACTTTAAATCACGGTTCAGACTGGGACTCGACCTTTAAACACTTTCATTTTGTCGCTATTTTGTCTTCATTGCGTCCAGTCTTCATCTCCTTATTCTGTCTGAGACATACAAAGATTTGAAGCGTCTTCGTGAAAGCATGAAACCTGACAGTGACAGATATATAACAGAAGCAACCAACGTTTAGATCTATGGGACGATTCATTGAGTATACATGGTTTTACCTCAAACTGTTAACCATCCAAAGAAAACTTGACTGATCTTTTTTAAGGAGTGCTGATAGCACAAAGCACCCCCCAAATTTCAACTGGGCATGGTTGCTTCATGCTTGGGTATCTGGTATCTACACCTAGCCTAAATTGTTAGTGTTTGTTTCACTTGCTCCAGTTTTAACATTGTTGTTGTACTGTTTTGTTTTGCCTGGTGTACATAAGCAATAGACTAGCATTAGCCCATGGTATAATTATGGTCTGTCAGAAAACTGACAGACACTACATGGATTTTTCAGTCCTGGTAGAGTTTATTTGGTTAAACAATTTGTTGAAATTGAACAATATGGCCAGACCTGACAATGCAAACCTAAAGTTACTGTAAGTGATATTAACAGTTAGGGGTAGCATCTGCTGGGCCTACCCCCTAAAAGTGTCAACTCCTTGATTTTAATTCCATGGCTGCCACTGAAATCTCTTTACAAATACAGTGCCTTGCAAAAGTATTCGGCCCTCTTGAACTTTTCAACCTTTTGCCACATTTCAGGCTCAAACATAAAGATATGAAATTGTAATTTTTTGCGAAGAATCAACAACAAGTTGGACACAAACGTGAAATGGAACATAATTTATTGGATATTTTAAACTTTTTTTAGAAATAAAAAACTGAAAAGTGGGGCGTGCAAACTTATTCTCCCCCCTCGCGTTAATACTTTGTAGCGCCATCGTTTGCTGCAATTACAGCTGCAAGTCGCTTGGGGTATGTCTCTATCAGTTTTGCACATCGAGAAAATGAAATTTTTGCCCATTCTTCCTTGCAAAACAGCTGGAGCTCAGTGAGGTTGGATGGAGAGCGTTTGTGAACAGCAGTTTTCAGCTCTTTCCACAGATTCTCGATTGGATTCAGGTCTGGACTTTGACTTGGCAATTCTAACACCTGGATACGTGTATTTGTGAACCACTCCATTGTAGATTTTGCTTTATGTTTTGTATCATTGTCTTGTTGGAAGATAAATCTCCGTCCCAGTCTCAGGTCTTTTGCGGACTCCAACAGGTTTTCTTCCAGAATGGTCCTGTATTTGGCTCCATCCATCTTCCCATCAATTTTAACCATCTTCCCTGTCCCTGCTGAAGAAAAGCAGGCCCAAACCATGATGCTGCCACCAACATGTTTGACAGTGGGGATGGTGCGTTCAGGGTGATGAGCTGTGTTGCTTTTACACCAAACATAACGTTTTGCATTGTGGCCAAAAAGTTCTTCTGACCAGAGCACCTTCTTCCACATGTTTGGTGTGTCTCCCAGGTGGCTTGTGGCAAACTTTTTATTGATATCTTTGACAAATGGCTTTCTTCTTGCCATTCTTCCATAAAGGCCAGATTTTGTGAAGTGTACGACTGATTGTTGTCCTATGGACAGAGTCTCCCACCTCAGCTGTAGATCTCTGCAGTTCATCCAGAGTGATCATGGGCCTCTTGGCTGCATCTCTGATCAGTCTTCTCCTTGTTTGAGCTGAAAGATTAGAGGGACGGCCGGGTCTTGGTAGATTTGCAGTGGTCTGATACTCCTTCCAATTCAATATGATCGCTTGCACAGTGCTCTTTGAGATGTTTAAAGCTTGGGAAATCTTTTTGTATCCAAATCCGGCTTTAAACTTCTCCACAACAGTATCTCGGACCTGCCTGGTGTGTTCCTTGGTCTTCATGATGCTCTCTGCACTTTAAACAGAACTCTGAGACTATCACAGAGAATGTGCATTTATACGGAGACTTGATTACACACAGGTGGATCCTCCTATTTAATCATCATCAGTCATTTTAGAGTCAGCATTGGATCATTCAGAGATCCTCACTGAACTTCTGGAGTGAGTTTGCTGCACTGAAAGTAAAGGGGCCGCCAATAATTTTGCACTCCCCCACTTTTCAGTTTTTTTTTTTCTAAAAAACGTGTTAAAATATCCAATATCCAATAAATTTTGTTCCACTTCACGATTGTGTCCCACTTGTTGTTGATTCTGCACAAAAAATTACAATTTCATATCTTTATGTTTGAAGCCTGAAATGTGGCAAAAGTTTGAAAAGTTCAAGGGGGCCGAATACTTTTGCAAGGCACTGTATATACATTTACACAATGCGATGGTAGATAAAGAACCAGCGAGTTCTTCTACACAAGAAATTACATACCTGAGAGTGGATGTTAAAAAAAAATGACATAGGGTGCTTGGTTAGATATAATGTCTCCTCCCAAATGACAATAAATTAAGCAAATTACATTTATTTCTTAGTATTCCTGAAAGCATCGTAGATATCTGCTCTTTTGTTTAATTATACTTTGTGTCAATGTTTTTTACACTAAAATATTTAAGAAATATGTCAGTCAAATGTGAAACAACCCCGTCAAGTACATTTTAATTCCAAGTTGTAACACTACAAAATGTGGGTGAGGTACTTATGCAAGGAACTGTATAGCTGTTGTCACATCGTACTACCAGAATCGGTTACTTATTACTTAGACGAAAATACCACAGAGTCATAAAAAGTCTGGGTCTTTATCAAAGTAAGCCTATTGAAGCACAGATGAAGAAATAGTTTTGATGATTACTCTCTTTGTAAGCCATTCATGTGACAAGTGACAGGAAAGCCTGGTTGCAAAACGTTACTGCGACTACCAGCCACCACCACACACGTCATGGGACACGTAATGTAATCATGAATAAGACAGTTTTCCAAATGTTTAAGGCCTACTCACAGTATTTTGTAACATTACGGTCATGTCCAATTTCTCCAACAATAAAATATTCTGAATTCATGATGTAGACAGCGCTACGTTAAGTATACATTTAAATCCCCAGACATGACCATCTTCATTATAACCGCACAACCATATGACCAATAGAGGAACACCACAGGAAGATTCCAATTGCTGACAAATACATGGCTGTGTTTTTTAAATATTTCCATTTGTATAGAGTTACTTCCTCTGCACCCATGATTCAGGCATGCACATTGTTACCCATTTTGTGCTTTTCACCTCTGCCCCACAGTCTTAACTAAGCCTATTGGCCTCACTCGTCTTCATCACTGCTGCTAGGCTCGCCAAACAGTTGGTCCTGGTGAACAGTTTTAGCCGTTTTGGCTGCTTCTTGCTTGCAGAGCTTCATGGTGATGAGAGTGGCAGTGTCACTGAAACCCAAATGGAAAGTGCACATCTCATCGTCCGCTACATTCACACACTTAATTCTGGAGTCTGGCGTGAAGACTGACAATACTGTCCCAGCATCGAGGTCCCACACACTTGCTTCACCTGCAGGAGGGTTGAGAGTTACTTGCTTTGCTTTTTTCACTCAAAAATAGTAGCTTTTGCACATGTATCTAAATTTCATGTTCTCTTCACTACTTAGGGATGTCGTATTGTGTAATAAAGAGACTGAGAAATAATTATATATGGTCATTATTCCATTGCTAAAACAATGGTATATGTAACCTAACGGAGGCCTAAGACTTTTTGTAATGTAGTGTATACATACATATGCTGTACTATACCATACTATATATGCTGTTATATATGCTGCTATATACCATACATACAGTACTGTTGTACGTTTTACCTTGCTTTGGCTCGTCAGGATCGAAGGGAGTGCAGATGTACGCGTGTAGTGAACAGAACGTTAATTTACATTTATGTCATTTAGCAGATGCCAAGCAATTGTAGGTTAAGGGTCTTGCTCAAGGACAACAGTGGCAGAGCTGGGATTTGAACCCTGGACCATCTGATCCATAGTCCCTCTGATATTTGTCTATCACAGATTTAAATAAATATACTTATCAATTTTCTTACCTCGAGTCTTGCTGAAGTAAAATGACACACTAAACCTCTTGGTGGATATGGGACAGATCAACTTTTTGTTTCACATTTCAAAGATTTTTATATATAATACATTTGTATATATTCAACAATATATCATAGTGCTCAGACCTGTGATGGAACAGCCTCTCGTCCAGGGGTGCGTTTCCAAAAAGCATACTGCTCGTTCCAACTATACAAGTTGCTAGCATAGTTAGAAACTATACTTTTGGGAAATACTCACCAGAGTGTGCTCTGGTGATCCCAATACTACACATCTGTGAGTGGCAAAAAGTATGTGAACATCAGGGGTTACCAGTTAATTTGAATGTGAAATTAGAGTATGCTGTTTTCAAGAAAAGGGACGACAATCAGGTGCGAGTGGGCACCATGTTTCATTAAAATAAAAGGGATCTATCAATATCTTATTTTAACAACACACATTTGTACAAGTGTATCATGGCACAAACAAAGGACATTTATGAGGACCTCAGAAAAATAATTGTTGGAAAAGGTTTTAAAACCATCTTTTAAGACTTTGGACTCCACCAATCCACAGTCAGACAGACTGTGTTCAAATGGAAGAGATTCAAGACCATTGTCACCCGGCCCTTAAGTGGCCAACTAACAAATATCACTAATAGCAATATGTGTAATAGCCTGTGATATCTCAAAGGAGTACAAGGTAACTAATCAACTAAAGGCCACTCTCACATTGGCTAATGTTAATGTCCATAAGTCCACCATCAGAAAAACAATTACGTTGTAAAGAGAAGTGACTGCTCTCAAAAAGAGAAACTTCTGCCTGTCTACAGTTTGCTAAAGGATCATGTGATTTAGCCATAAGGCTATTGAGAAATTTGTGGATGGATGAGACCAGAAGTACATAATTAATTCTACCAGAAAATGGTGTGTTGTCAAAGTCGTGATCTTAATGCAATAGAAATGTTGTGAAAGGACATAAAGTGTGCAGTTCATATGAAGAAACTTATCAACATCCCAAAGTTGAAACTGTTCTATTTGGAGGAGGGCCTAACATTCCTCAAAGCCAATGTGCAGGACTGATCAACAGTTACTGGGCCATGTTTAGTTGCAGTTATAGTTGCCCCAGGGGGTTACACCAGATATTGAAAACAAAGGTTCACATACTTTTGCCACTCATATATACTGCTCTATAAAACAATGACCATGTATATAATATTTTTGTCCCACTTCTTAACTGGGTTATCTTTATCTGCATTAGGACTCAAAAAAATCTGATGACGTTTTTGGTAATGTTTATGGAGAAATATATAAAATTCTTCAATGACCATTGTAAATCATCTACATGCAGTTTCATAATACTTTAGTAGCAGTTTTTCTTCCACTTTGATAAAGGTTTTTAAGCACTTCGTAAGACGTTTTGCAAAGTCGTCATTCTCCCTACTCCTTATGTTTATGAACTTAGTGTAAAGCCTGCCACCACAAATTCATACTGGTACTACAGCCTGGAAAAATACCTAGCACATGAAAGTCATGTGGCAAAAGTCAAAGGTTAACGCCTGTTTATCAGTATAATCCTACACAACAATTATTCACAAGAGCTAGTAAAACAATCTTTAGGGTGGATTCAGATGTACATTAGAGTTCAAAGTAGACGATAGCTCTGTCAATGTGTAAGCCTGCCCAATGGTAAGAGAGATAAAGCATAATGTCACAACTGACTTTAGTAAAAGAACTGTCTTATGCAAAATTATGGGCAACTCTCATCAAATGTTTTGTATACTGTCCAAGTATACTGTATACTGTTAAAGATGATATCTTTCAAGATTTGTTTGCACGATTAGTGTTCATTTACTGAATTTTACCATACTGGGAGGAGGAACAACATGAGCAATTTTTCACGTGTAAAAGTTCTTCTTGTGAGTCAGCATTTAGGAAGAGCCACTTTGGAAGCAAACAGCTTACAAATGCACATTGTAGCAGTCCTTGTATCTTTGACTGAGGATTTTTTTTCACATCGAGTTCAAGTAAAGATCAAGACTTTTAGTAGTAGAGTTCGAGGCAAGACCGAGCCCGAGATGAGACTTAGACCAGATTAAGACTTTTTTTTAATCATACAAGAATAAACATAGAAAATAGAAAAAATTAATTGGTTTGTAATTCACTTTAAATTCATTATCATTCATTATATACTGTATGATATACACTGCCCGACCAAAAAAAGGTCACCACCTGGATTTAACTAAGCAAATATGTAAAAGCCTCCCAACAGATAATTACTGCATTGGTGATTATGTTTCAGCTGGCAACAAGTTATTTAACCCTAACTGATGCAGCAAGTAGCTTCTCATTTGTTAAACAAGTATGTCAATAGACACACCCTGGGGTCATGGAAAAGATGGTAATCTGTTTCAGAAGGGTCAAATGGTGAAATCATCAATACAAGATCTTGGGGAAAAATTAATGCAACTCTGGATAGAAATAAATGTTGTGACATTGCAGAAGCAGTTCTGTCCCGGGTTGCATTCATTTTTCCCCAAAGATCTTGTATTGACGATGGGAGATTTGTTCCACTGCACAGAATCTTTTCCAGCACATCCCAATGATTCTCAAAGGGGTTCAGGTCTGGACTCTGTGGTGCCCAATCCATGTGTAAAAAAGATGGCTCATGCTCCCTGAACCACTCTTTCACAATTTGACCCTTCTGAAACAGATTAACATCTTTTTCCACGACCACAGCATGTGTGTTTTGACATACTTGTTTAACAAATGAGAAGCTACTCATTGCATCAGTTAGGGTTAAATAACTTCACGCCAGCTGAAACATAATCACCAATGCAGTAATTATCTGATGGGAGGCTCTTTTTTTAACTATTTGCTTAGTTAAATCCAGGTGGTGACCTTCTTTTTTTTGGCTGGGCAGTGTATGATGTTCACACATGATTCTATTTGAAGTATGACTCCATGACTTTAGTTTAATTTTTTGATTTATCATCTACGCCGCCCAAGGAGGTTGGGTCCCTTTTTGAGTCTTGGTCCTCCCAAGGTTTCTTCCTCATAACAGTTAGGGAGTTTTTCCTTGCCACTGTAGCCCTAGGCTTGCTCAATTTGGGACTGGACGTAGATATTAGGAGATAATCTAAACTTGTAAAGTTGCTTTGGGACAATGCTACATTGAAAAAAACTTTCTCAACTTTCCCAATATTCTCTCAAACTTAATCAGAAGTCACCACATAAAGTCTATCTGTTTTCATTATTAAGTAAAGTGAGCTGGTGAAAATGCACAGTCGCAGTCAACAGATACTGAATGAGAAGAGCAGTAACTCGTTTTTCCCTGTTAGCCAATCTGAGTGCGGATTTTCTTTGGGCATGTAGAGAAAGGTCTGAATTATTCTGTTTGAATGGATCGTTGATATTCAATAATAATAGAAAAAGGGTTCAGTTTAGAATTAACATTAACTTGCGCACATTGGACTTGGCTGGTCTCAACAACAATTTCTGAGTCCACCTTATCCTGTGACTGAGACCGAGTCCAAATGAGGTCGAGACAGAAACGAGACGAGACTGAGAACACTCGTTTACAGTCTCAAGTTGATTACTATTGTCTACAATGTAATATTAAATTCAGCAAATAAACAGTAAGGGTGAATTAAAATGGGGAAATCGATAATATTCACATTTTGTTCCCTGCAGTGGTTGTGCCAACTTCTTTTCATTTAGAAACAAGTCTGCATATGACTGTACATACAAAAAACAGACACTTTAAAACAAGCTCTTGATAATACCTGCTAGTAAAATAATACCTGCTAGTAAAATTGCTCTGTTCCCGCCTTTAGTGACGTAAAGCTGGCTGGAAACGCTCAGCTTCAAGCTTCCATATCCTGAAATGGTTTTGTGCTTTCTTCTGAAAGGCTCCCACACTTTTAATCTGAGAAAGAAGAAGTCAAACCAAAAAGTAAACCAAAACTATTCTCGTGATTCAGAAATGACAGAAATTACATTTCACAATACAACAGGCTACATCCCTCTGTGGCAATGATGTTGAGTGATAAAGAGTAACACATACTTGTTACTCTTTGCAATGCCAAAGACTATTCTGCTGGCATCATCCATGATGGCCACACAACAAATCCCAGGTTCATTTTTCAGTCTCTTTTGCACCTAGACAAACATTTGGGCAGAAAAAGTACATTCTGAAAAGCATACCCTTTATTGTTTTAGATTATGTCTAAATTTCTTCTATAATGATGCTTTCATGCAATTACTCTTAGATACAAACTTATCCATAAAGATCTGTAAATCTGTTGTAGACTTGTCATGGTATAAATTCATGAGAATTCGTTATGATTTGTCATTAATACAAACACAGCACTGTGCAAAAGTCTTACACCATTAGATTTGTTATTTTAGCAATGTAATAATGACCATATAAAATATATTGCTGTTGTCCATATGCTCCAAAGCATATCTTGGACTTTTCCCTTGTTTCCTTTCCAAAAAATGGTTTCTTGGCTGCTACCCCTCCAAATCCAGCTTCATTAGTAGAAGGGTCAACTTGGCATCCTGATCCAGATGCTGCTATTGTTCAAGTGTAAGGGGAGGTCACACTAAATACAGCCACTGTAGCTTACAGAAGCAGTTTTTTTTTCAGTTTAATAACACTGCATTCAAATTTCCTGTATATTCTGGTTGAATTCTAATAAAGAGACTGAGAAATAATTATATAAAACAATTTTATATTTAACCTAATGGTGGCCTAAGACTTTTGCACAGTACTGTAAATTTTTTTTTTTAAATCTCATACAGCACATTACTATGTCCTTCAATTCCAGATGTAAGCCTACCCTGCCATGCTGTGTATCCCAGAGAGTGAGGTAAGGAGTATGCTGGGAATCACTGTAATTACAGATGACCAAGTGGTTTCCTGAGTGTGTGATTGCAGTAGTACGGAGGTCTAGAAGGGACCAGTGATCTTCAAGTGTATGCAGGTGCTCCCGGGAAACTATGCTGAAGACATTCAGGTGGTGGGCAAAATAAGAACATACTACCACCTGACCACGGGAAAGAAAACTGTGTTATCAGACCGCAAGTAGGCATGTTCCAACTAAAACAGTTTTCTCTAAAGGTACATTTTCATCTCCACTGAGGAGGTACTGGTCAATGGAGTTGTATTTCTCCATCTCAAAGCATCGCTGCATCTCTTTCTCCTTCGCCACCTTCGAATTGTCCCTCTTCTCCCTGACAGTCTGACTCTCTGAGCAGCAGTCCAATGACATCAGCAGGCCTGTAAAATAACACGAAAAACCCCAAGAATACACAGCCATTGAAAGGACTTACTAGAACAAGTAAGATTATTGTGTTGTTAATTATGTTTCTGTCTCATTTCCCCTTTTCGAATCAAAACCAGAACTCTGAGTATCAGCTGATTGACCTGAAACAGTAATGAGGTCAGTTCTCTGCAAGCAGTTAGATGACACATCACAAATTACTGTGCATGAGCTGCATCAAGTCAATGAACATCACACACGTATAGGGTATAAAATACATAACTCAGCTGGATCTGACAATACTTAACATTCACCCAAGGTTTTAGGCCTTTTAGGCATTTTAACACTGTTCAGTCCTCTGTTCAGCACTATAGTCACCATTCTTGTTCGGAGTGTATTTTTAATATTTACAGCAGCCCCAGCTTTGAGCAACAGACGTATCTCCTTGCATTAGTCAAAATAGGAGTATGTTATTTGGATTTAATAAAGTGAAAATTAATTTAATAGTGAATACAAATATGCCCTTACCGCCACTATATTAGGTAGACCTGTTCAATATCTAATCAGCCAAACATATGGGAGCAACTCAATGCATTCAGGTATGGAAGACATGGTCAAGACGATCTATGGAAGTTCAAACTGATCATCAAAATGGGGGTGAAAGGTGACATAAGTGACTTTAAACGTGGCATGGTTGTCAGTGCTAGTCAGGCTGGTCTAAGTGTTTCTGAAACATGCCTATCTACTGGAATTTTCACACACAGTCATCTCTAGAGTTTACAGAGAATGGTCCGAAAAATAGAAAACATCCAGTGAGCGGCATCGAACCTTCATGGTCTCCAGCAGCAGACGACCACACCGAGTGCCACTCCTGTCTGCTAAGAACAGGCAACTGAGGCTACAATTCATCTGCGCTCACCAAAATTGGACGGTTTTGGAAAATATTGGAAAAGCGTTGCCTGGTCTGAAGAGTCTCGATTTCTGCTGCAGCATTTGGATTGTACGTTCAGAATTGGGGTAAACAACATGAAAGGATGGATCCATTCTGTCCATCCTGATTTTTCTTGGCACACTTTGGGCTATTCTTAATACCAATTAAGCATTGTTGAAACACCACAGCATACCTGAGTATTGTAGCTGGCCATGTTCATCCTTTAATGACCACAGTGTAGCATCTTCTGATAGCTAGTTCCAGCAAGATAACACACCATGTCACAAAACTTCTTGAACATGACAATGAGTTCACTGTACTCAAATTAAATTACCTCTGCAGTTACCAGATCTCAATCCAGTAGAGAACCTTGGGGGGTGGTGAAATATAAAATTTGCATCACGGGTGTGCAGCCGACAAATCTGCAGTATCTGTGTGATGTTACCGGGTCAATATGGAGTAAAATTTCTGAGGAATGTTTCCAGCACCTTGGTAAATCTATACCACAAAAAATTAAGGCAGTTCTGAAGGCAAAAGGGGGTCCAAGCTGGTAATAGCAAGATGTACCTAATAAAGTGGCAGGTGAGTGTATGTACTGCATTATTATGCTGCATATTATGATTGGAAGTAATAATAAGTTATAAACCAACAGCATTGAAGCCTGAAAATGTTTGTAATACATGTTCATTCCAGTTTGCCAAAAGGTTTCGTCAATTTTAACAGGTTATTTGTTGAGCATGAACAATAATACCTGTACTTTCTCCACTGGACAATGTCTGGGACTGATCCTCTTCCACTTGGCAGCTGGACAAGTGGGACTCTTTATGGTTGGTTTTAATGCGTCCTTTAATGTATCCCAAGTTCATGTCCCACATTATCAGATGATCACTAGAATCAATCATAGAGAGAATCCAGGTAGGTTTATATTAGCAATACCATACTAACATATCGATGTAGAGTATTTAAATATGAACATGAGCTCCACCAGAAGAAAAATAGCTGCATCCACAAATAGTGACTTATTGTTCAATGATAATGCACAAGTTATCCATCTGGATGATTGTAAAATGAAAGCGGCTCCGAAGTGTGGAAGGGCAATACTGACGTGAAGTATAAAATAGGTTAGAACAAAGAATGTCACAGAGTACCAAAGATTGTTATTGCATTCAGTATGGCAATAGGACACTTTGATGGCATGATATGAATGAATTAAGTCTCAAAAACAGGACTGGTGGAAAGGACTGCTTCTGATAGTAATCCTACTGTTGCGTTCGATTCAGTGTCCCGCCCTGGATGTTTGTTGTCAAATATCATTGGGCTCCTTAAAAGGAGCAAAAAATACCTTTTAAGCAATAATTTTCCTTGTCATTATCACAAACCTTGCACTTCCTTTTATCCTTAAATTCCACTAAATTTCGAGGCAATATATGCAGCTAATCCAACTACTACCTACACCAATACATCTTTAAAAAACTTCTCACGGTTTCCAAAACTGTGAGTGAAAACCAAACAATTCTAACCGAGTCTCAGACAGGCCCAGCAATAGCTCCCCCTTTAAAAGTCGATAGTCCTGATGAGGGCAGGGCACAATGAAGAGACCAGACAGTTTCTTAATGTAACTTCTTGTCAGTAGATCATACACCAGCAGGGTCTATATGAGACAGAGAATATTTTTTAAATGTGTTGCATGATACAGATCTGTATGTTATTATACAGTAGGGTTGTGCGATATGTATCGTATTCAATAATATCTTAATTGTTGTTTTAATGATGCTTGAGGTGACATCATTGAGTATGTCACTCACTTTTCAAAAAACAATCAAAACACCTTAAGAGTTCACATATTCACTGAGTTATGTAGGCAGTTAGGACAGATGACTGCACATGCGCACTGAGTGCATGCAGCTCGAACAAACCAAGCAAGCGTTCTCCCTAAAAGCTGGAGACAAACCTGGAGACAAAAACTAGACACCACCAGCCTAATTTCATTGCTCACTCAAGCTCACATGCATGGAGTTGGTTTGGCTTTGAAAAGACGGATGATGCTCAATCAAAAATCAAAGGATGCAAAGTACTGTCTGATGCGTTATTGACAAAATCCCAGAAAATATTGAGAAATAATTTTTGTCAATATCGCACATCCCTATCATATAACACAAACGACAGATAATAATATGGGGACTGTGGTAGCCTAGCGGTTAAGGTACTGGACTCTGGACCAGAAGGTCCAGGGTTCAAATCCCACCTCTGCCAAGCTGCCACTGTTGGGTCCTTGAGCAAGGCCCTTAACACACAATTGCTTGGACTGTAGGACTGTACCAATTGTAAGTCGCTCTGGATAAGGATAAGTCTGCTAAATGTAAATGTAAATAATATTATTTAAAAAAAATCTAAGACACAAGACTTAGAACGGTTTTCAGTTGTAATTAACATCAGGGCTGTGTGCTTTAATTAGAGCTGGAACAGGCAGTACCTGGTTGTATGTGATTGTAAATGGTTGTACCTGGTAAACTGGTGTGGGTGTATCACTGAAGGTTGTAGTGCCACGGTTTGTCAATATGTAGAGTTTAAGGTCTCGGAACAAAGCAACATCAGAACTGGTGAATAAGCCATGTTCTACTCTAACAGGCTTAGCCCTGAGCTGTCTATGCCTTATATTCCACACCCGCACTGTACCGGGCCGTATACTGCGGCACACCACATAGCTGCACACATGTAAGAATAACACGTTTAGTTTGTTTAGTTTCTCATATCTTTGACTATGCTAAGATGCAGGCTCATGTTCAGTATGTGTACATGTTGAGCGTCTCAGATTAAAAAGTCATAAAGAATATTGGGAGTAACATACAAAGAGTTACATGTAAAGTAAACATACAATGCATCTGAAAAGTCTTCAGACCCTTTCACTTTCACATTTTATGTTGCGGCCTTGTGCTAAAATAAAAAAATATTACTGAACTCTCTATCCCATACCGAGAAAGTGCAAACACAATTTTAGATTTTTATTAATTTATTGAAAAGGAACAACTAAAATTTGACTGAAATAAGCACCTTTGGCAGCGATAACAGTCTTCTTGGGTATGATGCCACAAGGGTTGCACTTCTGCATTTGGGGATTTTCTTCCATTCTTCTCTGCAGATCCTCACAAGCTCTGTCAGGTTGCATGACGACTGTCGGTGGACAGCCATTTTCAGGTCTCTTCAGAGATGTTTGATTGGGTTCAAGTCAGGGCTGTGGCTGAGCCACTCAAGGACATTCACAGAGTTATCCCTAAGCCACTCTGGCCGTGTGCTTAGGGTCATTGTCTTGTTAAAAAGTGAACCTTCAGCAAGGTCCCGAGCATTCTGGGTCAGGTGTTCATTAACAATATCTCCATTAAGCTTCCCTTAACCCTGGCCAGTATCCCTGCCCCAGCCACTGAAAAACATCCCCATAGCATGATGCTGCCACCACCATGCTTCACTGTAGGGTTGGTATTGGGCAGGTGATGAACGGTGCCTGGTTTCTTCCAGACATGACACTTAGAAGTGATCAATATTTGTTTCATCAGACCAGAGAATCTCGTTTCTCACAGTCAGAGTCCGTTAGGTGCTTTTTTTTGCCAACCTCAGGTGGGCTTTCATGTGTCTTTTACTGACAAGAAGCACAGATTGGTGGAGTGCTGATATTTGACCTTCTGGAAGTTTGTCCCATCTGCACACAGGATCTTTGGAACTCAGACAGAGTGACCATTGGGTTCTTGGTGACCTCTCTTCCCAAGGCCTTTCTCCCCCGATTACTTAGTTTGGTGGGGCGGCCAGCTCTACGAAGTGTTCTGGTTGTTCCAAACTTCTTCGATTTAAGAATTATGGAGGCCATTGTGTTCTTGGGAGCTGTAGACAGGTGTGTGTCTTTCAATATCATGTCCAATCAACTGAATTTATCACAGGTGGACTGAAGTCAAGGTGTAGAAACATCTCAAAGGTGATCAAGAGAAATGGATGAAGTTTCATAGCAAAGGATCTGAATATTTATGTCCATGACAAATTTTAGTTCTTCCTTTTTAATAAAGTTGCAACAAATTATCTTATCTATTATGGGAAATTGAGCGAATAATGTCCTTCTTGGCTTCAAACTATTTTTAAATAAGAGGTTGAAAGGGCCAACTAAAAGTTTTATATTTTATTTGGCATATTGGGTAATGATGTACTCCATGTGTGCTTATGATTGTATTAGTATACGAAAGTGTACCTGGGATATTTGTCCACAGGTATAATCTCTTGAGTGCCTTCATTCTGTACTCTTTGGACGTCATATGTGAGAGTCTGGTCATTAATTCTGGAAGCCAGGTCCCAGAGATGCAGGTACCGCTCTCCCATACAGAAACCTACACAGAGCCGTAGGTCTGAGCATATACCTACATATAACACAAGTTACACAACAATAATCAGAATAATTGTCTTCTTGCATGTTTTTGTAAGGTTGATCTGTTTGGAATTACTGTTCACTAGAGACATGAAGTTCACATTACATCTTCTTACAAGATTGTATATGTTTCACAATGCCATGCAAGAGAATCACACAAACATCTGAAATCCATTAAACAGGCAACATTTCTACAGTGCATGTTTGATGAACTGTATGAAATACTAGACCTGCAACCAGAAGGCCTGGGACACGTGCCATATGTTTATGATCGTCAGTCTCTAGATTCCAGATTGTAATCTCTGTGGTGACACTGTGGTTTGAGGGGCAAAAGGCCACTACATGAGTCCCGCCTTTATTAATGACAACCTGGGAAATGTAGTCCTGACTGCAGCCCAGAATAGAGCGCAGATACTGGAAAGTAGCAGTACTGAAGAGCTCGATGTGTATTATATCACTGCGTCTCTTATAAGGATACCTCGGAGATAAGAGAGGAAAAACTTTACAACAGGGTTAGGGTTAGAGAATCGTACAACTTAGATCTGTAGGGACAATGTGGGCTCACAGCTACAGTTCTTATACACTTTGTGTGTTATTACTTATATATCCTGTTACCTGCAGAAGAGCAGATAGTACTGAGCATTCATTTCCACAGCCTGAATGGAGGCAGCATGTTGCTGAGCTTGAAGTGTAACCAGTACTGACCCAGCACCAGCACTGAAAATGGGGGCTTCACGTCCACTTCTGAGAGACACAAAAGAAGGAAAGGACAAAGATTCAATTTATACCATATTACTGCTATCACACTGTGTCAGTACTGTACAGGTAAGCTCGTCAGCTCACATTTGGACTAGAGACATGTTTAGAGACATTTGTGTGTCTGTGTGTGTGTGTGTGTCTATGACTTTCCGCTGCTTATTTGTAACAAACTATAAATGGTTTATGTTTCCTGTCCTATTGTAAGCACATTTGGACTAGAGACATGTTTAGAGACATTTGTGTGTCTGTGTGTGTGTGTGTGTCTATGACTTTCCGCTGCTTATTTGTAACAAACTACAAATGGTTTATGTTTCCTGTCCTATTGTAAGTAGTACCAGTTCATCCTCACCCACTGACTCTCTGTTTCATCTGGCTGATCTTCTGTGTTGTTTGTAATACTTTCTAATGCACATCTCTAATAATATCTAATGCATTTTTGGTGTCCCAGCTGGACCCATAACTGCTTGACTGGCAATAAATCTGGTGCCTGTGCAGGCCAAGGAAGTGTTGCGATCTGTTGGAGACATTCCTGGGAAACCTTCGCTGTGCTTGGGCGACCATTATCCTGCTGAAAAATGCCAGTTGGAAGCCCTGCCTTGAGAGGCAACACGTGGCCACAGGATGTCCTGCACAAATCACTGATCTGTTAGTGTCCCTCGTATCACTACTAGGGGTGACCAACTGTTGTATGTGATGGCTCCCCAGATCATCACACCAGCAGTTGGGGCAGTGAGTGTGATATCCTACCCTGGGGCGTAGTCCCACTTTGCATCCCGTGTTGTTGGCATTGACAATGAAACACTGTGCTTCATTCAGGATAATGCAATTACTGAATACTAACCTATATGCAAAAAGGACGTGGTCTCTTACGGAGTTTTGTGAGAGCAGAATGGCGTTGTCTTTGTGAATGGGCTCACAACCAAGAGTGATATTCACAGAGTGCAACAGAACGCAGGATGCTTCCAAGTTAAACACCTAATGATAAATAAAAGAATAACATTAATAATAAAGAGACTTTGTTATTGCGGCTACCCAATAATTACATGTCAATAACTATAAACAAATAATGGAATACAGCTCATGATGATGTCTTACTTTGACTAAGTGACTGCCATCATAAAAAACAACCAGCAGCCGACCATCACATGTAGATGTGACGACAGGAACATCCAGTGATTCCGGTTCTGTATATAGCACCTTTCCTGAATGCACCTCTTGCACCTGTAGGCTGTGACCCCTCCTGAGCACTAATACGCTGTCATCCATACAAAGGGTGAGTGAATCAGCAGCGTAGTCTGAGTGAGAGCACTCTGACCTTGGTATGGTTCTGACAAGGGTTACAGTATCACCCAGCTTCCAGAGGTTAAGCATTCCATCCACAGAGCAGGACACTGCATGATGCTTCCCGATGGCCAGAGCTTTCACAGGACTCAAATGACCTATAGTTAAGGTACAGTATCAATCATATCAAGAGTAGCTATCAGTCACAGACCTGTTATTATAAAAAAAGACTCACGATTATAAAGTGAAGCTACTTTCAGGATGATTACTTTAGATGTTATAAATATAGAGAACAAATAATTTTATAAGCACTGTGTTCCTCGGGCCTTCAATATTATTACTCACACACTCACTTTCCATTATTATTATTATTATTATAACCCGGCGATGCCTTCTGACCAGGTCAAGCATTACATGCAAACACAGTTGGCTGTATCTAAGGGAGAGAAGGCCAGTCAGGGGATCATCCCATGATGCTGCAACAGAAACTGTAGTGGACTGACACCTTTCCAGACCATGCTTAAACCTGCACCCTATGTTTGCTAGGCATAGGCTTCAGTGCCCCATGATAGTGATCACAAAAACTTAAAAACAGTCATTTTTATTATTTTTTTAAACCCAGTTTTCCTCATCAGCGTCATAGGGACAATGCAGACTATGACTGGAATACGTCCCTAGAACTTGCAGCACTAGGGAATGAAATCCACCACCCAACCTACCCTCTTTCAGGCACAGCAAGTCATGCCAGTGTGAAGCACAACTTGGCTGGAAGGCACACTCAGGACTCACAGTGGTTGGCTAGTATCTTAGACCACTGCTCCAACCCAAGCCCTGGCTTTCCGTATTGACCTGCAAAGATTTACTGCTATGAAACTGCTATGAAAGCATTTCTCATTATGTAAGCATACTGTGTATGCTATCCCAATTTTAAAACATGTACATTGTAAACATCTTTATTAGTAGTCAAAAATATAAAGCTCTCACATTTAAGCTAAAATGTTATAATTCCCATATCATTCTTTTTTCCCCAGAAGTCTCACACAGAAATCGAAAAATGTGGCTTTAGTGGTGTAATGACTCATTTGACCTCAAAACAAATCTATATAACAAAGCCATCTTCGTGATTTTCACCATTTACAGTAGTGCTTAAAAGTTTGCAAACCCATTAGAATGTTCTTTATTAATATCTATATTATGACCTAGAACATCATCAGATTTTCACACAAGTCCTAAAGGTAGATAAAGAAACCCAATTAAATAAATTACACTAAATATTATACTTGGTCATTTATTGAGGAAAATAAATGAGTGGCACAAGTATGTGAACCTCTGCTTTCAGTAACTGGTGTGATCCCATTGTGTAGCAAAAACTGCAACTAATCATTTCCAGTAACTGTTGATCAGTCCTGCAGACCGGCTTGGGGGAATTTTAGCCCATTCTTCTGTACAGAACAGCTTCAACTCTGGGATATAGGGAGTTTCCTCGTATAATCTGCTCACTTCAGGTCCATCCACAACATTTCTATTAATTTAAGGTCAAAACTTCTAACACTTTAAATGTATTCTTCGTTAACCGTTCTTTGGTACAATGACTTGTAATTTCAGTTTCAACTAACAAATTAATTTAGAGTATGCTGGTATGATAAAAAAACCACTGTTCCATGGGTGGTAGCAAGCCATCCTGGCCCCATATGCAGCAAAACAACTTTGAATGCAGTGTTTTCCTTTCTCCAGACGTAATGCATTTCAATTAATCCAAAAAGGTCTAATTTGGTACCATACAGAAATTTTTTTCCAACAGCCTTGTAGGCTTGTTCATGTTCACTAGCAAACTGCTGACAGGTAACAATCTTTCTGTAGAGCAAGGATTTTCTCTTTGCAACCCAACCATGCACACCACTGTTGTTCAGACAATGCGAGAAAGGCCTCTAGCTGCTTAGTAGTTACCCTGGGTACCTATGTGAGCTTGCAGTCTATGACACATACAGTGGTGCTTGAAAGTACGTGACCCCTTTAGAACTTTCTATATTTTTGCATAAATATGACCTAAAATGTCATCAGATTTCCACACAAGTCCTAAAATTAGATAAAGAGAACCCAGTTAAACAAATGAGACATAAAATATTATACTTGGTCATTTATTTATTGAGGAAAATTATCCAATATTACATATTAATGAGTGGTAAAAGTATGTGACCAGTATGTGAAAAGTATGAGAAGTATTCATTCTCCTTTGTCCGTGCCATGACACACTTCCACAAACGTGTTGTGAAGAGCAGACTAGATAGATAGACTAGATAGACTGATAGATCCCTGTTCTTTAAATAAAACAGGATGGCCACTCACACCTGATTGTCACCCCAATGATTGAAAACACCTGACTTTAATTTCACCGTCGAATTAACTGCTGATCCTAGAGGTTCACATACTTTTGCCACTAACTAATATGTAATATTGGAATTTTTTTTGTAACATTTTCCTCAATAAATAATGACCAAGTAAAATATTTTTGTTTCATATGTTTAACTGGGTTCTCTTTATCTACTTTTAGGACTTGTGTGAAAATCTAATGTTTTAGGTCATACTTATGCATATATATATATATATATATATATATATATATATACATACATATTTTCCAGCCTGATCATCAACTCTTTTTCAGAGGTCTGAGAAAACTCCTTTGTTTGGGCCATAGTACATTTCCACAAGCATGTCTTGTGAAGAACAAACTTCTATAGGTCCCTTTTCTTTAAATACAACAGAGCAAGGTGAAACTCACACCTGATTATTATCCCACTTACTGAAAACAGTTAACTCTGATTCACATCCAAATTAACTGTTAATCGTAGAGGTTGATGTACTTTTCCCACTGATCAATATGTAATACTATATAATTTTCCCCAGTATAAAGAGTCATAAACTTGGTAAAAACTGCTGCCTGCTTCTTCTGAAAAATCACAAAAGGCACTGTGCTTTGTTAAGGATGAATTTATAATCAGCTAATTTAACATACTGTCTGTATAATTATGTTTAAAAATAGATAACATGCTAACGTGAGAAAAGCGCTACCTGCAAGCAGTGTGTGTGTGAGTCCGCCTGGGGGCAGGAGGCAGCTGTAGGAGGGTGCCAGAACTGGCACAGATGAGAACTTGCACTGTGCCAACAAGTCATGCAAGTACGAGAAACGTCGAGGGTCACCTGCAACGGCATGCCAGTGTAAAAAGACAAATGAGAAACTCACAGAAAGCTGATATTGGCTTTTGAAGGATGTTCCTTGCAAGTGTTCTTCCATGTTACCTGGAGCAACCGGCTTGTCCTGTGCAACAATGTGAAGCAGACGGCCCAGCAACTGAGATGCCAATTGGCATGGATCTTTCAGCAACACTGAATATGAGAGACAGAGAGCCTGGGCCAATACCTCTATATCTGGCAACTCTCTGTACCACACACACACACACACACACACACACACACACACACACACACAATCAGATCCTGTAAAATCATTCGCGTATGCTTAAAATTTCAGGGTCTGAATCTGGGGGCCATATTCATAAATATTCTTAGTGCTAAAAGTAGCTCCTAGTAATGAAATTTGAAGGAAAACCTTAGAATTTTTTCGTTATCCTCAAAGTTAGGAGTAGATCATAGTAAAGATAAAAGTTATTCATAAAGCATCTTAACACCTAAAAGAGCTCCTAAGGTGAAAAACTCTTAGGAGTAGGGAGGAGGACTTTTAGGATGCTTAGGAATTCTCTTAAGCCGAGGAGAAAAATCCAGAAAGACCACTATTCAGAAGAAATGTTCTCCAAACACTGAATAACAGTGAGTTAATCACACGATACAGATTAGATCGTGCAGGAATATTGTTTGTTGTTAACCTTATTAGAGATTCCCTCACCCAGCACAACAATGGTATAGCGGCAGAAATGAATACATACGAACCAACCCCACCAGTTAACCAGATTAGACACGACAGCAATCATACCTGAAAAGAGCGGAGGCACATTTTCTCCAGTTCATAGGCTATCTAATAGATTAAGTAGGCTACAAATATTGCCAGCAGGGTAAACAGACTGTTAATAAAATAAAGCAAATAAACGCATGTCCATGATTAGTGCAAATATGCAGAAATAGCCTAAGTTTGTCATTTCAAGGCTTATAATAGGCTATACAGTATTTCCCTAATTAAGATTGCATTTATGTGTGTGAGAGAAAGAGAGAGAGAGTGAATGACGGGGTTACGACTAATTAGGGCTGCGCGGTATGGCCAAAAATTTGCATCACAGTATTTTTAAGGATTCTACTGGTTTCATGGTATATCACGATATTTTTGTTGGGGGGATAACGGGCTTTTCTATAGGTGTGTAGCTTACTTACACGTGTGATTGTGTATTTGTTTATTTATTACAGATTCACCGAATGCTCCGTTAAAAAAGATAGAAGCTGCTCCCGGCTTGGGACTGACTCTGCACTGTTGCTAGCTTTAGCTTTAGCCTCTTTGACTTTGTTTGCTTCAAACTCTGCATATTCAGCGGGGTGATGCTGTTTTAAACGTCTAATTAAATTAGTTATTCCGATCGTTTTCGGAGTTGATCCTTCACGGCTTATCTTCACCATGTGTGTCAAGCAGCACACTTCAAAAGTTTCCATACCGGAGATGTGGTTGTGTTCAAAATTGATAACAAAGCCCTTTGTAGTGTCCCTAGTCCATCAATCAGTAATGTGGTATTTAGGAAGACTAGCTAGGGGCACTCAAAACACAGCCGAAACATATAATGCTTCCTTCTCATCAAGTCAAACAAACCAGTGTGCCTGAAACTTTGAATTATGAACTGATTTATGAATTAAGTTAGTAAAAGCACTGTGCTGTTCATGTGGTTGATCGGCACAGAATTGGTTATATGATGAAGCCGATCACGCTAAAACCGACCGAATCCGTTATATATGTAAATAATGAAGGCTTTGATTACTATAAGGTTTACTTCACCCCATAAAATTACACAAATCTGAATGCATGAAATAGTTGCCGAATGTCAGCAGATTTTATTGTGCAATATGCAACGTCTTAAAGACAGAGCTTAAAAGAGAGAGGTGCATTTTTTAGCTGATGTATTTTAACTCTGGTAAGACATACCCAAATTCAGTGAGTTAATCATTACTCTCAATCAGTCTCCAGAGTTACTGCGTTCATAATGTGGTTCTTCTTTTGCAACAGCGATTCACTTTATAATCCAGTTCTGTGTTCTGTTCTTTAATCTGATGGAGCCTTTCCCTGCTGTTAACAAACTGTTTCTAGGCTGTGATGTATGTTATGCTAACTGGCTAAAGAGCTTTACCCAGACTGCTGTTCGGTGATGTAGTTCTACTCAGAACTCAGCAGAGCTCGTAGCGGCGAAAATCATTATAGAATTTTCTGCCTATTTGTTAGAGCTGTGTTTCTGCTATGGAGGTATATGAAAATGCATACCGTACGGGAACTTAACACCGGTGTACCGCCCAGCCCAGAACCAATCACAGTCGTCAGAAGAATGTATCAAACCTAGCAACCGGGTCAACCCCACCTCCTCAGTGAGATAAAGGTTTTTGTGTTCTCCTTGCTCATAGTTGCTCTGAGATCCCTTCTGAATCATTCTTAAGCTTAAACTCCTAGGACTTTTTGAGGTAACTTAGGAGGGAGCTCTCAAGAAGATGCTTAGAATCTTTATGAATACAGCACCAGATATTTTGCGTTTGAAACACAGCTTACTTCTCTGGGATAACAGCAGCTTTCAAGTCCTCTTCTACATGACAGATGGACAAACCAGAAATTTTATTCAGCAGGAACTCGTAGCTGAAGAGGCATTGGCGAAGCAGAAGAGGAATCTGTCCTGAACATATGAGATGGTAAGGCAGTCCATGAAGCTTTCTTAAATTAAACACATAACTCTTTCGGCCTTCCTCCTCTCTAATCCATGCAAGTGGCTGAAATATGTCAGTATTAAAGGCAGTGCAGCTGAAATAATCTGCAAAGTCTGCATGGACTGCCTTCTGTGAGTCTTCTGTTTTCAAATAGTGTTGTACAGTCACTCGACTAAATTCGGAGTGGGACCAGCGCAGTACCCAGCTCCCATCACTCTCTACCTCCGTAATGTAACACTCAAGATCCCTCCTCAGCTGTGCCAAAATAACACAAGGAACAGTGGGATGTCCAGAAGTAGGTGGAGTCTGGCTGTACAATTGTATAAGATCCTGAGCGACCTTCCTGTCACGTCCTAATAATTCCAGAAGTTCCTCCTCTGTCACACCAAAGCGAGATAGTGAGATCAGCGACACAGCACGGCGCACCAGATTTTCACCATACTTACGTCCCAAACGTGCCAAGACAGTCAGGAAAAGGCTCCCTAAATTGCAAGGGAGGGAAAGCTGTTCAGGTGGAGAGAAAGAAGTCCAGAGTCTGGTCTCATCGTACGCCATGTTGAGGTACAGAGGGTAAGGGCAGGACAGGCACGAGCCCAGCAAGAGGCTCCACTGGGCCTCCTGTAGCCGCCGAGAGTCAGATATGAGTCTAGACGTCAGGTAGACCTCAGTCTCTTCACTGCTCAAAGGAGGCAGGGTGAGGACTGAGACCTTAGCATGGATCTGAGAGAGACAGAGACAGAAGAATACTGAAATACAAAAAAATAAAAATAGAAACAAACAGAAATAAAAGACAAAACAATCAGACAAAATAAGTGATGCATAAGAAAGAAAGAAAAAAAGAAAGAAAGAAAGAAAGAAGAAAGAAAGAAATGGGAGAAGACAAACAGAGAGAAAACAATGAAATATTTTTTAAAAAGACAAAAAGAAGAAAGGAGAAGAAAACACATGTGAAACCAAAACAGAAGCTTAACAGCCATACACAGAAAAAAATCGAAGATAGAAATTTGAGAAAAGAAAAAGAAAAAGAAAATTTCAACACAAATTTCCTGAAAAAAAATGAAGATGACAACAAAATGCAAAGAAACATGAACATTAACAATGACAAGAAAGATACTGGAAGGAAAATAAAAGAAACTCAGAAAGAAATATAAAAAGAAAGAAAAAAAATAAAGAAAGGATGAGAAGAAAAATGCATGTGAAACAAAAACAGAATATTAACAATCAAACACCAAAATAAAGTTACTCGCGAAAGAAAAGAGAAAAACAAATTTCTTTCCAAAAAGAAGATAAACTTAAAAAAAGAAACAAACATATTAAAATTAAATAATAAAGAAGAAACTGGGAAAGAAAAAAGAAAGACAGAAGGAATGAGAATGAAAAACATGAGACATACAGTTACAGGCAAAAACAACACACAATTTGAAATACAAAACAAATAAACTTATTCAAGAAAATGAAAAAACATCAGACAAAAAAAGAAAAAATAGAGACAGAAAAAAATAGAAAAACTGACAAATGTATGCTAGACAGGAACAAAAAAGAAAGAAAGAAAGAAAGAAAGAAAGAAAAAGGGAGTGACAAGAAAAACAGAAGATTAACAATCAAACACCAAAATAAAGTTGTTTGAGAAAGGAAAAAGAAAAAACTAATTTCTGACAAAAGAGAAACTTAAAAAAGAAAAGAAAGAAATTTAAATTAAATAAAATAGAAGAAAGTGGGAAAGAAAATAAAGACTATGAATGAGAATGAAAAACAGGAGACAAACAACACTTACAGACAAAAAACAACACAAAATTGAAAATACAAAATACTATAAATAAACTTATTCGAGAGAGAAAAACAGAAATCAGACACATCAAACAAAAGAGAAAACAACAGAAACAGAAAAAAACAGAAAAACCTGACAAAAGTATTCTAGAGAGGAAAAAGAAAGAAAGAAAGAAAGAAAGAAAGAAGCCAGTGAGTAAACAAAATGTTGGATGTATAAACAGATATTGGAAGACATTAAAACCAGGGAAAATGCAGACTACAAGCCAGAGATATGTGATGAGAAAGTTAAATCAAGCTTAATCCATTTGCTCATTATATACTCTACTAGCTTCATTAGTTACATGATATTTCATTAAGCAATTACAAGTTAGACCTGCAGTGAGTGAGCAGATGAGGAATGTGTGCTGGCAGACAGGATGGTGTACACGTGGGGAGGAAGAGGAGTGTAGAGCCAGGAGAGATCAGCTTTATGCTCTTCACTCAACTCATCTAAACCATCAAGCACTAGAGCCAGAGGCGTGTCGGCATTCACCAGCATCAGCAATGAGTGCAGCTCCCGGGACAGCTGAGCTAAAGCCTGAGGGGTGATACCATCAAACACACTGTCATCAAAATGTGTTAAATAACTGCTAATTACATAAGTAAACCGAATAGTGCTTTACTTATAAAACAGTGCAACAGTGGCAGTATAAACTGTAAATGATCCAATTATCACTTACCTCAGATACCACTGTGTTTATGCAGTAGATGTCTGCTATCTGTTTGCAAAGGCTCTGCAGCAGAAGACGCACATTCCTGCTGTCTGATGTCAGTCCGATAAAGTACACCAGCACTGTCACATCTCTGAGGATAAACAGTAGGCAAGAGGGTCAACTTATCATCCCCTATGCTGACTTCTATTGGCATACTGTATATAATGCCTACCCAGGTATCCAAGTGGGTAGAAGCTGTGCCACCTTTGCCAGGATGGTGCTCTTCCCTGAACCTGGCTCCCCTAAGATCAACAAACTATTCTGTGAGGAGGCTGACTTATCCAGAGCATTCCTTACTTCAAGCAGAAAATCCTGCCCAAACCTAAAGTCCTGTGCTCTGTAAAAGATGAATTAACCCAAGTTAGGGGCTGGGAAACCTGTGATTAAAAAGAAAAATAAGAACTGTATAGTAGATTAGATATACCATTGTTTTGGCACTGGTAGAATGACCATATAAAATTATTTCTAAGTCTACTCATTTCTTTACTAGAACTGCAGCCAAGCAGCCACTTTTTCAGAAGGGCTAGAGGGTGAAAAAGGCTAAGATATGCAAAAGCTGACAAATATTGGAATGAAAACCAGTTGAAAAAGTGTTATGGAGTGATGAATCCAAGAAACTTTGGGCTCCAGTCGACCATATAATAGTCATGTTGTATATGGTCATTATACTATTGCTAAAACAACAAATCTTAATGGAGGCCTAAGACTTTTGCACAGTACTGTAGGTCCATGCATTAAAATAATTTCAAACTTCACAGTGATTTTCCACGTCTAAGGTGACGCTGAATCTCCTCCTGAAAGCGAGTCTGTGAAGCTTCTCTTCTCTGTATGTCAAAAGAGCCTTTAGCTGGTTCGACCTGCATCACCCTGTAAAAATGTGACCATATATAACTTCATGTATTTACATATTAATAAAAAAATAGATCCTGTGTTTTGCACATATACCTATTTACGGCAGCCGTGACAGTGCGCTGGAAATGGGCACAGAGCCGTTCTGTGTAGAACTGATGAGATCTGTTGTGTATACTACTGAGGCCTTTCTTTCCCCAGCTCACATTCATCTCATAAATGTTAGTGTGTCGCAGCTTTATGATAGAAAAGACAGAGTTACACACAAGTGTTCAGTAATTAGCAATGGATGACCTATTGAGCCCATTATTTTATAACAATACAAACATGGTAAAGTACCCACTATACCGGTGTTTCTCAATCCTGGTCCTGGAGCTCCACTGCTCTGCACGTTTTAGTGCTTTCCCTGTTTAAACACACCCCCTTTGTACTCACTTTCAGTAATGGGCTGGTTAAAGAGCTTAGTAATTGGTTCAGTTGTGCTGGGAGTAAGGAAAACACTAAAACCTGCAGAGCAGGACCAGGATTGAGTTTTACGTTTGTTTATTTATTTAATGTCACTATCAGCCATGTTCAGCGACATTCAGTACATTCATACACAAGGTTATCTCAAAACAAGACACTCATACACTCTAGTCAATGGCAATTTAGTGTAGTCAATTAACCTAACTTGCATGTCTTTGGACTGTGGGAGGAAACCAGAGTACGCGGAGTAAACCCACACAGACACGGGGAGGACATGCAGACTCCACACAGAAAGAACCCAGGGATTGCTGTGAGGTGGCGATGCTACCCACCAAGCCACCATGCCGCCAACCAGGCTTGAGAAACACTGCACTATACACTCACCAGTCAATTGTTTCTACACTCACTGTCCATTTTATCAGTTCCACTTATCATATAGATGCACTTTGTACTTCTACAATTACGGACTGTAGTCCATCTGTTTCACTACATACTTTGTTAGTCCCCTTTACTCTGTTCTGTAATGGGCAGGACCCTGACAGGACCACCACAGATCAGGTACTATTTGGGTGGTGGATCATTCTCAGCACTGCAGCCACACTGATTTGGTGCTGGTATGAGTGGATCAGACACACCAGTGCTGCTGGAGTTTTTAACCACTTCAGTATCATAGTTGGACTGAAAATAGTCCAACAACCAAAAACTAGGGTGTACTTCCACCTGTGTCCAGTGAGGATAGGTTCTAGACCTCCCACAACTCTTAGCTGGACAAGCAAGGATAAAACAGGAGGATTTATTTACAACTGAAAAAGGCAAGAAAATGAATTGGGAAAGAACTGCCAAAACAGAAACTAATGGTTACTTATACAGTATATGCTTCCCATGGTGAATCAGCCAAACCCGACACCCATCAAATGTTTCCCCTCTTCCCCACCTTTCCATGGACATTCTGGATGAAGCTTTGCTGCGCTTTGTACAGGGCCTGATTGATCTCTGCCCTGCCTTTGTGCAAGTCAATGAAGTGTGAGGCGTATTCATTCTTCAGGTTATACAGCAGGTCAGTGATGACACGTTTATAGCAGTGGCTGTATTCTTCAGCAGGAAACTTTGCTCCAAGACCCTGTTCCACTTCCCAGTCCAACACTGACACACAACATAAAATGAAGTGATAAATGATCAGATGACTGAAGTAATCAGGTACTTCACATGACAAGTGTACACACCTGTTCGAAGCAGGCGAGAGGTAGCTGCCTCTCCAATGGCTTCAGGCCCACTGCACTGTAGCAACCTACACAGGCGCAGACAGGACAAATGCCATGCTTTTCTTGCTGCTTTTCTGCGCTGCCCATCACGGCTCATGAAGTCAGGGTGCTGTGAGCTGTTGTTAAACAAACAGAGAAATGTTAACTCATGTCATTTTATAGGATGTTAAAAAAGTTGTTTTGCTAGTAACAGTGTGGGAGAAATTAGAACTTATAAGAAACAAGAATGTCAAAAATGGGTTTTCTTTGCAGTTCATGTACTTGGCATGTTAGAACCACATTATCATGGCATGTCATAACAAGGTCTCAAACTCGGAATTTACATTTAGCACATGCTCTAATTCAGAGTGACTTTAAACTGCTACAATCTTATTAGGTACAATCAAAGCAACCGTGCTTTAAGAGGATTGTACAAGGCAGCTTGGCACTGCAGGAACTTGAACCCTGAACCTTCTGATCAACAAGCCAGTACAATAACCACTGCACAATCAAAGCCCCATAAATGTGAAGGGAGAAAATATTGGTATCACATCTGAGTTTCTGAATTTCCAGCAAGACAGTAAACACTAAAAGGTGGGCACATCTGAAATAATATGGAACTTCAAGGGAAATTCTCGTACCAGAAAGGCCATCCTAAATCTGACATCATTGTGTTTGTCAATAAAAGGCAACTGACAGGGGTTTCCCTACATAAAACAATTTAGGATCTATGGCTCTTTTGAGACATACATGGAGTTTAAAGACTCAAAGAAAAAATAAACATTCAGAAAGCCTTCTCTACTGGATTTAAGAACGTGGTCTGATCTGTATTCTAGCTGGTGTCAACCATGGAACCATTATTTTTTATAAAAGTGACTGTACAGTGTCTACTCAGGGAAAAGCTGAACAATAGTTATGAACTCCTCAGTATTTACATACAGCTCAGCAAGTTATTTAACATTTTGTCTTCCAGAATTACCGTCTCTTAAAACATTAAAAACTCAAACACATGGAAACTGTACCCTTCTATGGCGCCCTCCTGCGCATATACAGCCTCATCACCGACTCCCAAAAACATTACTGCACCTCCAGCGCCCCCTTTCTTTCACAATCTTTTTTTTTTATGTATGTAATTAATTTCACCCTTACAAGGTCTTCGGGTCCCAGACCCGTTTTCAGTTTTTAGCTTAATAAATAACAGAGGGGGGATCATTGAAAATGTTTTCTGATTTAAGTTCTTCACAGAAAATGAGCCAAAGCCAATGAATCTTAGTTTGAAAAAAAAAATACTAGTATCATTTTTATTAAAAACTGAAAACGGGTCCCACAGACCCGAAGATCTTATAAGGGGTTACATTTTGTTTATCATGATTTGGGTTTTTTATATGTATAAATATACACGTGCACACACTTACTTGAAGAGTGTTCTTTGGAGCATTGTACAGAAACAGTTCAAAGACAGGGGGTATTTATTTTAGCTTTTAAAAATTTGTATGGTTGGTTTCCCAATATTTTTGCTCGTATGTATATTGTACCATATCTAAAGTCAAAGTATCTATTTAAAATGTTGAAATTTTTATACTGAAATGTTTGTCACCTCACAATTTGACAATAGCTAATTCAAATCATAACTTAACAAAGCTAGCGAGTATATGAACACACACAATGAGCAATGAACTTTCTTTCTTGCTTACTACTGTCAACAGATAAGGCTTTAATTGTAGGTGATTTCAATATTCACTTTGACAATGAGCAGGATCCACTTAAAATTGCTTTTGAGTCCATCTTAGAATCCATGGGTATCACTCAGAATGTGATGGGAACCACACCCACCGCTGTAATCATACTTTTAGATCTAATATTAACATTTTTTTTGGTATCAATATAGATAACCTTTGATGTTTTCCCGCAAATTGATTCAATTTCAGATCACTATATCTTTTAGTATTTGAGCTATCTCTAATAAATAAAATCCTTCTGCCTCGTTATCACAACCAAGCGCAACTAATCACACTATCACACTCTATCACTACTCACATCTGCTACTCCAGCTGCGTTTATTAAAACCTACCAGACTTAAAATTTAATACACCTACGGAGATAAATCATCTTGAGTGTGTAAATGAGCAATTAGAATGTGTGCTTCGCTCAAAACCCTGGACACGACGACTGCCCCTGCTAGGTTCAAACGTATTAGGGGAAAAAAGGCTACCACCATTGTTATATGGACCACAGCCGGCCAAACCCGTACCTTAAAAGCAAAGAAACAAACGGCATTTAGAGCGCGAAGTGGGAGACCATAGTAAATTGGAGGTGTTTAAGTTTGCTTGGAGGGACAGCATGGCCAACAGTATAAGCATGCCCTCACTAAAGCTAAAGCTGCATACTTCTCTTCAATCATAGAGAAAAATAAGAATAATCCAAGATTTCTCTTTAATACAGTCTCCCAATTAACAAAAAAAAAAACAAGAAAGAAAAACCCACAGCAAAAGTTGACTCTCCCCATTCTGTGTAATTTTAACAGTAATGATTTCATGACTTTCTTAATGATAAGATAGAAAAACATTAGGCATAAAACTCAATGCTCATCACATCACCAACTGTTCAGCAACCCTTCCAGATGCAGCACTAGTGAAGACATCTGTTCAATTAGCCGTAAATCAAGATTAGAAATCTTTTACCCCGATTACTAATACTGAAACTATCCGCACTGATCAGCTCGTCTAAGTCATCAAACATGTTTGTTAGATCCAATTTCCTACACGTCTACTCAAACAGTATTATTACCTAGTGTTATAGAGCTAGTTATAATTACCTAAGTGTTAGTTATTTTAAATTCACCCCCTTACCTTAGGTTATGTGCCCAAATCCTTTATTTAATGTGCCCCAAATCCTTTTAAGTCTGGGTGGTCTTGGTGGAAAGTCTGAAGTCTGGTCTGAAGTCTGGTGGTGAAGTGCGTGGTCTGGCCGTTATCAAACCACTGATTAAAAAGCCAATCTTGACCCTTGTGTGATATCTAATATAGACCAATTTCAAAAATCTACCATTTCTGTCAAAATCTTTAGAAAAAGCCGTCTATCAGCAGCTCTGTAGTCACACCTCCAAAGGAATGAAATTTATGAAACATTTCAGTCTGGCTCAGGGCCCCCATCATAGTACTGAAACAGCATTACTTAGGGAACTCTTAATGACTTGTTTAATGTCCTCAGATAAGGGATGTGTTTTCTTTTCTTGTTCTGTTACATTTAAGGGCAGCATTTGACACTATAGATCTCATGATGTTTTTACTAAACAGACTAGAAAATACTGTAGGTATTAAGGGATCCAGGCACTTTCTTGGTTAAATCCCTACTTAACTGACCGGTACCAGTTTGTTCATATAAAATAATCTAAAGATCTAAGCTCTCAAAAGTGAAGTATGGCGTGCCTCAGGGGTCAGTGCTTGGCCCGCTTTTATTCTCCTCTGTACATGCTGCCACTAGGATTCAGTTATTCGTAAACATGGCATTAGTTTCCACTGCTATGCAGATGATACACGCTGTACATATCAGCCAAACCTAATGACAAGCCTTACAATCAACAAAATCGAGGACTTGTGTAAAGGAAATAAAAGATTGGATGTTTATTTAATTTACTCTTCTTACTTAACTCAGATAAAAACTGAGGTTTTCTATTAGTGGGACCCAAGGCTGTGAGAGACAGGTTAGCTACTACATCTATCCTAAAATCTAGATGGCTGTCCAGTATTGCCAACGTCCGTCTGTTAAAAAACTTAGGGGTCACATTGATTCAGATCTCTCCTTTTGATGCGCACATTAGCAGCAGCACTCGAATTGCTTTCTTTCATTACGTAATATCGCTAAACTTAGAAATATCCTCTCTTTTAATGATGCGGAAAGAAAAACCTTGTTTTCATGCGTTTATTATACCTCAAGGTTGGATTACTGTAAACAGCCTTACTTTTACTGGATGCTCTAGTAAATCTATAAATAAACTTCAGTTAGTTTTCAGAAATGCAGCTGCCCGAGTGCTAACTCGAACTAGAAAATTTGATCATATCACTCCTGTTCTATCATCACTGCACTGGTTACCAGTCAAATTCCGCATTGATTTACAAAATACTTCTTATATAACTTATATAAGCTCTAAATGGCCTGGCCCCCACATTATCTGAGTGAACTCTTAGAGTTTTACAATTCAACTCGTCCTACTTTTCGTTCGCAGGGTTGCAGGACTTCTTTTAGTTCCTAGAATTAAAAAAAGTCACGCCGGGGGGAAAGGCTTTTCTCATACATGGCCCCCCCAACTATGGAATAAACTTCCCACTTTCATTCGAGATTCAGACTCACCTATCCAAAGTTTTTAAGGCTAGGCTAAAGACAAATACCCTATTTACACAGGCTTTTTTGACTAGATTTAGACCAGGATGCATGGCTGGGGCTCACTGGCTTGGGTCAACTGGGGCAGAAGGAGTCTGGAGTCATGTCTGGCCTGCCTGCCTTGTCCGCTAGCCCGGGAGTTGTCGAGTGAGCGGTCCTGGCTGAAAACTGGGCTTCGGTCCTCGTGATCTTGACTCATGTACCCCATCCCTGCCTTAGAATAAGGGGCAGAGCTGGGGGTCATAGTCAAAGAGTCTTATGGTGATCAGACACGTTGGGTTGCTGTCTTCTGCCTAACCGTGGGGTTGGGGTTGCCAATTATCTCATGTGATCACCCCTCTTGGCTGTGTTTCCCTACCAGTTCTCCTCTTTCTAGAATAATACGTAGCTATAGTCTGACTATAGCTAATGCTGCCGGGGTCTCATGCTACACTTGGCATCATTGATTTGTTAATAAAAACACTGTGCTCTTAATTGAAATACATAACTAATTACATTTTTAGTGTTTCTCTCCGAGCTGTGTTTCCGGCAGTTCCGTTTCCCCACCACACATGATGTTCATCTGATGGAGCTCCACTGTGCATAATTCACATTTTATTTCGACCATGACTCCATGACTTTAGTTTCGCTCTTAGATTTTTATCATCATACCCCGGCCACTTAATGTAGATGTGGCATACTTTCACATTCTATTTCGAAGTTTGACTCCGCCATGACTTTACGAGTTCGCTCAAGACATCTTAGATTTAACATCTACGCCGCCCAAGGAGGTTGGGTTCCCTTTTTGAGTCTTGGTCCTCCCAAGGTTTCTTCCTAGAACTAGGGAGTTTTTCCTTGCCACTGTTGCCCTAGGCTTGCTCAATTTGGGATTGGACGTAGTTATTAGGAGATAATCTAAACTTGTAAAGTTGCTTTGAGACAATGCTCCATTGTAAAAAGCGCTATATAAATAAATCTGACTTGACTTGACTTGACAATCATTTTTCATTAAAGCACAAAAAAGGTTAACTTAATTGGAAAAAAAATATTTTACAATGACGAATTTAATGTTACACGCTGATTTTCAGACTTTACGATACATTTATGTCAAAACAAAGCTACTCACAATACAGTCTAGGAGTGATGCGGGTAGAGTCTCACATAACACGGTAAAATTAGTTTTATTTTCGATATTCGTTTTTTCGGCTCTAATAACTTTTGAACGGATTATGGTAGCCAGTAAGCACTTACTTATTCAAGACAGGACGATCATAGAGAGTGACGCACACCTTTTCTTTTGCGGTTTGGATGACATTTTACGTTCCCGTCTTTTCGTCTTAACAGCGAGAAACGCAGAGCACATTTACAATCAGAAAAAATGCACACGTTTCTACAACACGCTTACAACTATGCACATGAATTTGTTGTTCTCCAAATTGTTTCAGTGCATTTAAATATATTTTTCCCCCCGTTAGCATTACTAAAGGGAACTGTACAGGAAAAACGTGAGTAGCTCCATAACTCCAGTGTCTATACACATCCCCTAGGTGGCAGTAATGGCACACAGCTTTTGGATTTTGGATCTAGGCTAATGCAGGATATTTTTTATATAATTTTTAATTACTTGAATTTCAATAGCAACACAGCCATAGTACACACAGCATAAAAATCAGCTGCATTTGGGGCGCAGTAATGACTGATACAGACTGTGGTAGCCTAGCGGTTAAAGTACTGGACTCTGGACCAGAAGGGGCAGGGTTCAAATCCCACCTCTGCCAAGCTGCCACTGTTGGGTCCTTGAGCAAGACCCTTAACCCACAATTGCTTGGATTGTAAGACTGTATCAATTGTAAGTCGCTCTGGATAAGGGCGTCTGCTAAATGCTGTAAATGTAAGATTTCCGGGTGCAATATAAAATATTATTCTTTAAATATTTTAATTTTAATAACATTTCAACCACGTTACATACAAAACCACTTTGTATAGCACAGCTAGATGGTAGTAATCGTGCACACCCACTGGATTTTGAATTTTATGTAAAATATACACAGTGCTATACACAGTGTTTTTAGTGCCGTATGTAATGTGGCTGAAATGTTATTAAAATTATAACTATTACAAAATTAACATTAAATCGATTTTACATAATTTTCGAAATCCAGTGGGTGTGCATGATTACTGCCACCTAGCTGTGCTATACACAGTGGTTTTGTATGTAATGTGGTTGAAATGTCATTAAAATAAAAATAATTAAAGAAAATCTGTTGTATCATTATTGCTGCCCAGATGCACTGTACACAGCTGACTTTTATGCTGTGTGTAATATGGTTGTGTTGCTATTGAAATTCAAGTAATTAAAAATTATATAAAAAATATCCTGCATTAGCCTAGATCCAAAATCCAAAAGCTGTGTGCCATTACTGCCACCTAGGGGATGTGTATAGACACAGGAGTTAAATGTAAAATGTCATCCAAACAGCAAAAGAAAAGGTGTGCATCATTCTCTGTGATCGTCCTGTCTTGAATAAGTAAGTCCTTACTGGCTACCATAATCAGTTCAAAAGTTATTAGAGCCGAAAAAACGAATATCGAAAATAAAACTAACTTTACCGTGGTGTCTCACGTCCTGGTTTAAAATACAGGGCGGAGGCAAAACTAAGGTTCCGTAAAACTCTTTGCGTTTTGGTAGTGACACAAAAAATGTGAGACAACAGTTTTTTACATAAATAACTCACAATAAATTACGTATCTTAGCATGAATTTAAAATAAGTATTCTTTTCACAAGTTAAAATTTAGGGGTAACGGTTTATGAATGGTGTGTGTGTGTGTGTGTGTGTGTGTGTGTGTGTGTGTGTGTGGACCCTTCAGAATTTCCTGTTACATAAAGACAACATGAATGAAATGTTCCATGGTGATCCAGTTTGACATATTTGTGAGTGACAAAAGTGCCTGAACCTCTAGGTTTAGCAATTAAGTTGTAGCTGAAATTAGAGTCAAGTGTTTTCAATCAGTGTGATGACAATCAGGCGTGAGTGGCACTCTGTTGTATTTAATGAACAGCAAACTATAAATATCATCACAACGCATGTTTGCGGAAGTGAATCATGGAACATAAAAAGGAGATTTCTGAGGACCTCAGACAAAGAGTTGTTGATGCTCATTAGGCTGCAAAAGGTTCCAAAATCATCTCTAAACAGTGTGGAGTCTACCAATCCACTGTGAGACCAATTGTGTCTCCAATTTCAAGACATTGTTACTTGCTTGACCAACAAAAAACATGCCAAGAGTAAGGCTTGTAACAGTCCAAGGGGTCACAAAGGACTTCGGGGTAACTTCTAAGAAACTTAAAGATGTTCTCACATTGGCTAATGTTCATGAATCCACCATCAGGAGAACACTGACCAACAATGGTGTTCATGGCAGGGTTGCAAGAAGAAAGTTACTGCTCTCCAAACAGAACATTGTTGCCCATCATGTGGTACATAGACAATGAGACAATGACAAGAATTATGTCTGTAAAAAGAATAACACTGCATTCCACCATAAGAATCTTATCCCTTTTATGAAACGTGGAGTGGTAGTATCATGTTTTGGGCCTGTGTCACTGTATCTGGGCCAATACAACATGACATCATTAATGGAACTATGAACTATGAATTATACCAGCCAAAGCTAAAAGAAAATGTCATGACATGTGTCTCTGAACTGAATCTCAAGAAAACGTGGGTCATGCAGTAAATCAGTGGAGCAATGCACATGCGTATGTAAGCACCAAAGTATGGTTAAAGAAGATTAAAATGACTGTTTTGTAATGACTTTGTCAAAGTAAAAAAAAGTCCTGACCATCATTCTATAGCATTGTCATGGAAACAGTTAATCCATGCTGATATGCAGGACTGATCAACACTTACTGGAAAAGTTTAGGTGCAGTTATTGCTGCACAAGAGGGTCACGTCAGATACTGAAAGCAAAAATTCACATACTTTTGCCGCTCACACATACATAATATTGGATCATTTTCCTCAATAAATAAATTAGCTAGTATACATTTTTGTCCCATTTGTTTAACTGGCTTCTCTTTATATACTTTTGGGACTTGTGTGAAAATCTGTAGATGTTTTAAGTTACATCTGGCAAAAATTAATAATAATGGGTTCACAAACTTTTAAGCACTTTATTCCAGTTGATGCCTTGGGTTTAGGTAGAACATAAGTATTGTGTTGTACATTTTACTGTGTAACTATAGTTTAAACTACAATTAGTTTGAATTTACCAATTATGTTGGTAATTACTTTTGTTGAGTTTTAGTGAGAATTTGGTTTATTTGAAAGAAAGTTGGGGAGGTACAGCATTTGATCGAGGGATTTATAGTTGGCGATAAGAAAAGTAAAAAGACTAATAATTTTAGATGAATTAAGAAATAATTTCATATTTTAAAAGCAGAGAACTTGGCATATGAGATGATTACTTTCTCTTTACCGTGGGACTGTGGTAGCCTAGTGATTAAGGTACCGTATTTTTCGGGCCATAAGGCGCACTTAAAATCCTTTAACTTTCTCAAAAATCGACAGTGCGCCTTAAAATGCGGTGCGTCTAATGTATGAATTAATTCTGGTTGTGCTTTCTAACCTAGAACCGATTGTAGATGGTACACGGGGCACGGCGCTCATAAATCTGTCAAAATGTTTTAGCACGGTCTTGGTAAGTTACGAAGCTTACGGCCACCCGTAGTGCCGCAGCAGGGAGCGGAGTAAGTAATACGGTATGTGCTTCAGCATTAGGGTAGTGCATTCATTCATTTATTTACGAAGCGGATTTCAAACCCAACGCTATCAGTCACGCAGTACAACATGGACATAGAGCAGCTGCGAGAGAATTCAAAACATTAACGAATCAATGGTACGGAATTAAAGTGGAGGAAGCAAGAAAGAAGAAAGACGCCCTGCGCCAGGGTAAAGAAGATCAACACGGAGCTTTCCGAGGGAAACTTAAGAGTTGTTTCATTTCATGCGCCTTATAACCCGGTGCGCTTTATGTATGAAAAATATACCTGTTAGCAGCCGATCGTTGATATTGCATCTTATAATCCGGTCGCGCTTTATGGTCCGAAAAATACGGGGTACTTGGCTATGGACCAGAAGGTCCACTGATCAAAAATCCCACTTCTGCTAAGCTTTGCCACCGATGGGTCCTTGAGCATCAGTGACCCTTAATCCACAATTGCTTGGATTGTATTAATTGTAAGTCGCTTTGGATAAGGGTGTCTGCTAAATAATGTAATGTAATGTAATTTTTACCTGACAGGTAGCAGGCAGTACAGAGCTGGGACCGTGTTCTCATCCAGCTGGTACATTGTCTGCAACAGAGTCAAATCCTGATCAACATCTGCCCAACTTCTGAACAAATGTGTCTCCTTTCCATCTGAAAAGGTACTGCAGGGATTGACATCATTATTCATTAATGTAGAGTTTCCTATATTCTGCTCCTTCTCAGACCCTTCAGTCTCCTTTGTGAAACAATCAACACTGCTGCTGGACTGCTGTGTGTCTTCCATATTTGACTGTAGATTGGAAAGTCTTTTTCTGTCTCTTACAACACTTTTCAAAATTGCCTCAAAGTCTTCTTGAGACATGGTGGAGGGTAATAGCTGGATCTCATGCTTCTGACCTGTAAACAACTGTGAAGAAAATCCACTGCGTCAAAAGACAATGATATGCATTTCTTCATTAAAATAGGTTTTAACAAAACTGGACTCACAAAAAAGTTTGGCCCCTCTGTCTCTTGGCACTTCTTGAGCATCTCTATGTGCAGTGCTACAGCATCATGGTGGTCAACAATGGGGTCTTCTAAGCCACTGCGCAGGTCCACCATCCTGAAATCATATCCTCTCTGCTTACAATAGAGGTATAGCTGGGGATAAACATTCGCCATCAGTGCAGTTCGCTCTACCACTGTGTCTAAACATGTTCAAAAAGACATAGATGTGCATCAGTTATTTATGAGTTTAAAAATAGCTTGTGGAATTGCAATCTTTTCATCATCTCCATTGTATGCTCATCTTACCTTTATATCCGCCACACAAATAGACCATGAATCTCCTCTGGATGACACGTCTGTCTGTGTCTTTTTGTAGGTTATTAGTGCTACGGCAGTATTGCACTTCTTGACATTTATTGCTACAATTCTTCATAGGTGAATTTTTCATATCAACTTCACAGCCTCCCTTTGTCCTCTCAGAAATGCCCAGTCCTGGAGATTTGTCATTATGAAAATCAGAAGCAGGAGTGCATTCTATTTCTTGGCTTTCTTCCATATTTTTACACTTTTCCCAAACAACTGAGCTCTGAAGCATGTCAGGAGCATTATTTGTAGGAGCTGTAGGTCCACTGACATTTAATAAAGTCTTCACAGTCTGGTCCTGAAATTTTAAATCACTGTTTAGAAGGAGGATTTTGGAGATTCTAATGTGTGTATGATTCTAAAAGATTATTAGAGTCTTACCTCCCACAAAACTCTTTTAGTGGTTAACAATACTCCCTTTCTGTCAGAATAATGGGTGGAACCTTGAGAATGCCATTGCTGTAAATTGTACTGAAGAAAAAAAATACTCTCTTGACTTCTCAACTGACTCAAATCCAGTGACTATTACTGAGTCTTAAATTGATAAGTAAACAACTTTCTACAATATTGTATACTTACTCTCAGATGAGCTGTAATCTTAGACTCAGTCTCAACACTCAGTCTGGGACAAGGTACCATCTGATGTGCTGGGACTTTCTGCTTACATAAGACATCATATAAACGAAATGTTCCTCATATACTATTTCCTGTTAATCAACACATATTATAAAGAATAGACTGTGTTATGGTCAATTTTGTGGCATACCTTGTTCTGGATTATCCTTTCCAGAGGGCCATAATCAGTTAAACACTGGGAAAAGAAAAGTGCTTGAAGCCTGTGAGAGGCAGTTAGCCTGGTTTTATTATCCTACAGAAATGACACATTGTTAGTGAGGGAACAACAACCCATGGACTGATTCCTAATGTCAAATAGACAACAGAGACAAGGCTATTTGAAATTAGGCACTAACTTAAAGTAAGTAAGGTAAATCAAATAATAAATACCTGTGGTACTGACTGGGTAGGGCCATTAGAAATGCTTGGAAAGCATATATCCTCATGCTTCTGGGAATAGGTAAAGAAAGTATCAGATTTGGATCCATGTGGATGCTCTACTTAACTGGACTGCGATAACAATTTTTACATCAAAATGTGTAACCTGACAGATTGTAGTCCTACCCTTAACCACGATTTAAATTGCATATAATTCACATGTCAAAAATAAGTACATAAAATAGGTTCATAAAGGAGTTACATACACCACCTGTGAAGGTTTCCAGGCTGCTCCATTACTGTTTTACTACAATCACTCCATTATTATATATTAAATTCATCTGCACATCTTAAATGTTTGTACCATACCATCTCATTCAAGTTTATGACTAATGAGAAACACAATATAAAATCTTACTTTTGCTTTCTTCTTCTTAGGTGTAATTCCACATCTGTAAAATGTCCACATAGCTGAATTGAAGTGTCTGATTAAATATTATTTCCAACTTATTAAAGGTGTAAATGACCATTAATTATTTAAATTATAATGAACAACTTCAGCTATGCAGTTCAAAATGCCCCCAACTAAGTTTGGCCTATCTCTCACTTAACACATTTGCATAATGTCCTGTGTTTGTCACAGGCCAGTTAAGTTGTAGGAAAGGACTCAAACAGTGGACTCCCATGGTTACTGCACACATACACAAGACACTAGCAAACACACACACACACACACACACACACACACACACACACACACACACACACTTGTGTAAGTATTCTTATGAACTACTGTGACTAAATAACAACTGTGCTAACCCACATGTAACCCTAACCTTAATAACCTAATCTTTGATCTTTTTAGTTTTGAAATAAGATTTTGTTTCTCTTTACAGTCCCACATGTGTAAGTGTTACTATTGCTAAGAGAACATCCTCAATACATTTACATCATTTAGCAGACACCCTTATCCAGAGCAACTTACAATTGATACAATCTTACAATCCAAGGTTAAGGGCCTATCTCAGGAACTCAGCAGTGGTAGCTTGGCAGAGGTGGGATTTGCATCCTGGATGTCAGGGTCCATAAGTCAGTACTTAAACCACTAGGCTACCACAGTACCAGTAAGGCAGAAACACAAACACACACACACACACATGTCTTATATATATATATATAGCAAGACACGTTCTGTGTGTGTTTGTGTTTCTACCTTACTGGAATTGTGGTAGCCTAGTGGTTAAAGTACTGACTTATAGACCATGACATCCAGGATTCAAATATATATATTCTCATTCTTGTTTTTATCCTGGACTTTTGTCACTACATATTTTTTTATTTTTCATATATTCTTCTGTTTAGTATATCACATTTACTATATTCCTTTTTAGTTCAACGATTTGACCTGTATAGGGTTGTTCCTGCCTTGTGCCCTATGTTGCCGGCAAGGCACTGGCTGTCCCGCAACCCTGTAGAAAGTGAATGAATGAACGAGAATGTATTCCTTTCTCTAATATCCATCTTTGTTCAGCCAACCTTCTTTAATTCATCCAACCTGTTTTATACTTTCGACAATCAAAATACAAAATGCTACACTTGTACACAAAGTTTCTCAATTTCCTTTATACATCACAGTGTTTGAAGGACTGCTATGAATTGAATCCTGTTGTTGATTATGAGAGTTGTTTATTTGAACCTGGAACCTCTTAATGTTCGTTCCATATGAGTTAGGGGTTTGCCTTGCCGCTGTGTCTCTTGCTTGCTTATCTGTGGTGAGGTTCTGTGTGTTGAAAGTGCTAGTGCTAGTGCTAGTGTGAGGAAATGACCCTTAAATGGCACTGAAATGTTATTTATACGTTCTTATTATCTTTGTTGTCAATTTTCGTTGTTTTTGCACATTTTATTCCGCGTCTTACCTATTTTCTGTCTCTCTTTTAGATCAGGAACTCCGATGCTGAAAGCATCGTGAGAGCACAGTCGGACTCAATATCCCATCATGCTCTGCACTATTATTGTGGCACCAAAATGGCTACGGTGTCAGACTCTTGTGGCTGTGCACTTCAACGAAATCTAAATAAGCTTTTAACTGCATCTTCTGGGTCTCCCCGAGCAAAATTCCAGGCTAGGCCGCTGTATGTAATTTCTCTGGAACGCTACGACAGAGACCCGAACTTTTCCGTACATTTCCCAGACTGTATATCTATGTCAGGCAGCCTGTTTGATGCCACTATCAGTGATGGAGACTGCAAAGTGCGGGTGTCTCTGGATCCCAGTCTGAATGCACTCATTCAGAGGAATAAACTGCGCTGCGGGAGCGTCCTCAGAAACGTGGTTTTCTCGGCTGGAGAGGAAAGTGAACGCAACAGTCGGACATTTCATGTCTGCAGTCTCGAGGTTGACGTTACTTGCGGGAGTGATGCAGCTCTGCATGCTCTGCTCTCTGCTCAAGTGGAGTCTCTGCCCTGGATGATAGCGGAACCGAGCCTGGTCCCGCTCAGAGCCCGGAGGAGCACCTACCTTCCTCTGTGGAATAACCAGGATTGTACCGGGCAAATATGGCGCCTGGCGCCCCCTTCTCAGTCTGCAGGAGACGACTCTGAGGATGATGAGGTGGTGGCAGGTAACCTCTATCAAAACATGCACACACTGACGTAAAACCTCTGTGTTCCAATAGCTCTCAATACAATAAATAGTGCACTACAACAGAGTGCAAGAGATGTTGCTTCACACCCTATGTAGTGCAACAGAGTAGATATTGAAGAGTTGTTTAGGGTTCAGCCACGGAAAGTAACTTTGTTGGTATTTACCTTGTTTTAGCAATACGTTTTTGGTATGTTTTATATTCTGACATTAACTCGTTTTGAATGTGACTCGAGACATTAATCCTGTTCAGGGTCGCGGTTTGCTCGGGCCTCTCCGGCAACATAGGGCACAAGGTGGGAACCAACCCCAGACATTTACGCAAGGCGTTAACAAACATATTAGTGGCAAGAGGAACAAGAGGGACGTTGAAAAAATGTTGTTATTACAAAGTATGCTTATACCGTATAGTTTCTACAGTACTAAAGCTACTGTGTTAGTTCTTAAGCTTAATTTAGGCAATGTCTACTACATTTACAGCATTTAGCAGACGCCCTTATCCAGAGCGACTTACAATTGATACACTCTTACAATTGCAAGCAATTGTGGGTTATGGACCTTGCTCAAGGACCCAACAGTGGCAGCTTGGCAGAGGTGGGATTTGAACCCTGGACCTTTTGGTCCATAGTCCAGTACCTTAACCGCTAGGCTACCACAGTCCCAGTCTACTACTTTTAGGCAGTGTGCTACTTTTGCAGGGTTTTTGTTTGTTTCTTTGTTTTTTGTGGTTGGACCAGCATATTATACCATAGCACCTCGCCAGCTAGTTCACATTAATATTGATTTAAGTCAATTTATGACAAGCTGTTCGTTGAAACACTGCGCTACAAACAAAGAAATGCAACTATTGATAGTACAGTAATTTGATAACAAATTGTGTGATGAAATGACACAACTGAGTTGTCAAGTTCCTAATTTCTTAGTTTTAGTAGTCTTTAGGATGTCATATTCTTTTATATTTCATTTCTGTTGCTTGCATAAACCCTGATTGGCAAATTCTGGCTGGGAGCAACATGGAAAATTTTAATTTTGTTGGAGGAGCACGCCGAACCTGGAGTAAAACACTATGCTATGTCAAGCCTTACCTTAACACATAACACTGAATTTATTAGCTTGTTTCGGTAGAAAATGGTGGTGATTCCTAAGTCTTATTCTCTGTGCACCAACTATTTTTAAGGAAGAAATTTGAATAAGTGAATGTGAAACCAGTTTTACGTCTGTTTTGTTTAGTTCACTATGATTCACCACTAAGTCGTATTTGGTAGATGTATACAAGTAACCCTGTTGCTGTGTGATGTCACATCCAAAACAATGTTGTTCATTAATGAATTCACCAGTGTCTGTACATGTGATTATGGAATATATTTACTGTTTTATCCCTGATTAAGTTTTTTAACTTCAGAAAATATTAACACAGAAAATGTTCTTTATGAGATTCTCTGGTTGCTTTTGTTATTGTTTTGCAGCTTGATACTGTTTACATAATTTTTTTTTTGTTTTGTTTTTTGTTTTTGTTTTTGTTTTTTTCACAGATGAACGCCCAGTCATATCTCTGGCAGAGCTCCGTCGGCGCTTCTTGAGCGGCCCGCTACGTCGCAGGGGTGCTTTGTGTGTGCGGATTTTGCACAAATCCAGAATAATGTATTATGGAAAAGCAGAACAGAGCTGTGAATGTCCATATAAGGTCAGAAACAGAGATACTCAGAAGTGCCTTTATGCTAGACCGAGTCAAGTCTTTTGCAACCAAGTCTTTAGTCTACAGTAGTGAAATTTAGTTTAGACTCATTATTTTATATTGCTTTTTCTAAAGGAAACCTCCTAATAAAACTGTCAGGTTTTTAGGAGGTTATTAGGAGGTTTCTTTTAGAAAAAGCAATATAAAATAAGGCTGTTTAAAGGTACCTGAAATGATTGTGTAGGCTGTAGTTTGTATAGCAATTATGTAGCAGGTAGCTACAGTGAATTTGGAAAGGCTTCTTTCAGTTGTTCACATTTTGTTTTATTGCTGACTTGTCCCCCCATCATTTCTGCACCCAATACCCCATAATGAGATAGTGAAAACAGAATTTTAGAAATGTTTTGCGAATCTATTAAAAGGGAAACTAAACTTTTGTATGAACATAAGTATTCAAACCCCTTTCTATGACACTTTACATTTAGCGCTAAGGGCCTCCCATTTCTCTTGATCATCTTTGAGTCCACCTGCGGTAAATTCACTTGACTGGACATGATTTGGAAAGACACACACCTGTCTATATAGGGTCTCACGGCTAACAATGCATATCAGAGCAAAAACCAATGAGGCACAGATCTGGAGAAGGTTTTTCCTCTTAATAAATGTGCAAAAATTCAAAAATTCTGTTTAGTCAGCCACTGATTGTGCAAGTTTTCCTACTTAGAAAGATGAAAGAGGTCTGTAATTTTCATCATAGGTACACTTCAATTATGAGAGACAAAATGAGGAAAAAAAATCCAGGAAATGACATGGTAGGATTTTTAAAAAATTGAATTGTGAATCATGGTGGAAAATAAGTATTTGGTCACCCACAAACAAGCATGATTTCTGGCTCTCACAGACCTGTAACCTCTTCTTTAAGAAGCTCTTCTGTCCTCCACTCGTTACCTGTATTAATGGCACCTGTTTGACCTCGTAATTTGTATAGAAGACACCTGTCCACAGCCTCAAACAGTCAGACTCCAAACTCCAAACCATGGCCAAGACCAAAGAGCTGTTGAGGGACACCATAAAGAAAATTGTAGACCTGCAGCAGGCTGGGAAGAGTGAATCTACAATAGGCAAGCAGGTTGGTGTGAATAAATCAACTGTGAGAACAATTGTAAGACATACAAGACCATTGATAATCTCCCTCAATCTAGGGCTCCACGCAAGATCTCATCCCGTGGGGTCAAAATGATCATGAGAACGGTACTAGTACCAGAACTACAATGAGGGACCTGATGAATGACCTGCAGAGAGCTGGGACCAAAGTAACAAAGACTACCATCAGTAACACACTATGCCGAGAGGGACTCAGATCCTGCAGTGCCAGGCGTGTCTCCCTGCTTAAGCCAGTACATGTCCAGTCCTGTCTGAAGTTTGCCAGAGAGCATATGGATGATCCAGCATAGGATTAGGATAATATCATGTGGTCAGATGAAACCAAAATAGAACTTTTTTGTAAAAACTCAACGGGAGGAAGAGGAATTCTGAGTTGCATCCCCAGAACATCGTGTTAAGGGAAGAATGAACTGGGCCATGTTTCGTGTGATTTTAAGCCAAAACCTCCTTCCATCAGTGAGAGCATTGAAGATGGAACATGGCTGGGTCTTGCAGCATGACAATGATCCCAAACACACCGCTCGGACAACAAAGGAGTGGCTCCGTAGAAAGCATTTCAAGGTCCCGGAGTAGCCTAGCCAGTCTCCAGACCTCAAGTTGAAAGTCCGTGTTGCCCCAAAACATCACTGCTCTAGAGGAGATCTGCATGGAGGAATGGGCCAAAATACCAGCTACAGTGTGTGCCAACCTGGTGAAGACTTACAGGAAACGTTTGACCTCTGTCATTGCCAACAAAGGTTATGTAACAAAGTATTGAATTGAACTTTTGTTATTGACCAAATACTTATTTTCCACCATAATTTACAATTAAATTCTTCAAAAATCCTACAATGTGATTTCCTGGATTTTTTTTCTCATTTTGTCTCTCATAGCTGAAGTGTATCCATGATGAAAATTACAGACCTCTGTCATTTTTCTAAGTAGGAGAACTTGCTCAATCAGTAGCTGACTAAATACTTTTTTGCTCCACTGTAAGTCGGGTCAGTAAATTAGGGATTCAAGTGCAACTCAAGTGCACTTCTGAGACTCAAGTCCCCCATCTCTGGTCAGAAGTCATGACACAGCAGAAGCCATGTGAAATTTACTGTTGCTTTCTAACAGCTTTTCGTCACTGTTCCAGGCTGAGCTGCAGGTGGCAGATGGCTCCATGAGCGTGTGTGTGGTGTTGTGGAACACGGTATGTTTAGACTGGTATCGTTGCTTGGAGCCTGGACAAGTTTTAAGGTTAAGTCGGTACCGGGTGAAGGAGAGCTACAGCAGTCGCAGTGGACAGGACACAGAGCCAAATATTGGTACTGAGAAACATAATCATGTAGTCTTTAAACTTTATAGCTAGAGTTTCATTAACTATATTTGCTATGTGTTTTATAACATTTCCTTCCCCACCATACAAGGAAAGACTAGTTATTGAATTTAAAACAATGCCTGATGCTTCTTCACTAATTTCTGTTGAAGTATGTGTTTCTCTAACAATTTACCACTTTCTGTTTCTCTCTTCCCCATCAATCAGAGATCAGTCTAAATTCCAGAAACCCTACTGCTAAAGTCTCCATAATCCCAAAACAGCAAGTTTTACCAGAGTGGAATTTACCAGATATTCCCCATAACTTCATTTGTAGGTAAGCACACATGCATTTACTAAGGGCGTACTCACACTGTGTGATCTGTACAGCATCCAGGCAGGTTTTACCCCCAAAATGTGGTTTGCTTGATTAGTGTAATTGCTCCATACCATGCTGGGCGTGGGTACCTCAGGCTTGCTTGAATAAATGGACATGGGTGCAGTTCACTGGACTGTGGTAGCCTAGCGGTTAAGGTACTGGACTCTGGACCAGAAGGACCAGGGTTCAAATCCCACCTCTGCCTTGAGCAAGGCCCTTAACCCACAGTTGCTTGGATTGTAAGACTGTACCAATTGTAAGTCGCTCTGGATAAGGGCGTCTGCTAAATGCTGTAAATGTAAATGACTGAACACAGTGTCAGCTGGCTCTGAGAGGTATGAGAGAGCTGTGTGTCAGCGCACCCAAAACAACTCCAAAAATGCCACAAATCAGTACAACCATGAAGTCTGTTGTGCTGTGTGATTGTATTTTCAAAGTGTCATGATGATGTAAGCATGCTGTGGCACAGATCATTTAACGCACATGTGAACGCAGGCCAGTGGTGGAGTGGGAAGGGAGGACGGTCGCACTTGGGCACGATTCAAGTCAACCAAGCTCAGTGTGAGCATGCCCTAAGGTGGTCTCAAACACAACTACTAAATAATATGGCAAGTTAGTACGTGTTGCTGTTTTGTCGTACTAGTTAGTATGTTGTATGAGATGAAGGAAGCCTAATGGAATTTCACTAGAGTGAAGTGGTAGCATCATTTCTTTTTAACTCCATTATCTTGTGGTTTATTGGAGTTAAACTATTCCATTGTCAGCAAAACATTGTCCATAAACTGCAGAAAAAGTCATTTTCTCAGCCCACATAAAACGTTTCTGTTCAGATGGCGTATGTTAGCTTGAAAACTTGTTTAGAGTATCATGTCTCTGTTGCAGAGCTAACACAAACTGTTCTGTGTAGACTGTGTAAGTGGGATTAGTAGTTTACAGTTACAATTCTTGTCATGCTTCCTCTCTGTGAATTTGTTCACCTCCATGTTAGTTATCGTGCTTTTACTTTTTGCAGTCAGGAGCTACTAAGTTCTCCTCAAACGTCCATCTGTGATGTCATCGGAGTGGTTGTCTTTGCTGGTCGGGCAGAACGTATCAAAAGTAAGAGTGAGACATGGATGCAAAACACACACACACTTCACTGAACTACAGGAGTGATGATATTAGACTCTTATATTTAGATATAATAGTAATCGTGGCCCAGCTAGGGTTGGGCATCGAAACCCATTCGATGTCGGTATTCGGAATCGGTTCCAAAAATCCAAGAACAGAGTACTCGATAAAAAATAGAATTTGGATTCCACTTATCGGTTCCTACTAACGCATTTTATGCTTCCAATACACAGGCATGATTAGTGTTATAATACGTCTGTATTAAGGAGGCGTCTCTCCATCAGGACCGGTGTGTCATTAATCACAAACGTCATCACGTGGCTTTGGTTTGATACGTTCTGCGAGAGCATTATTGGAAAATAGATGCTCAAAAGTGCTCAAAAGTTTGCCTCCGCTTTGAGAGAACACAAAAGGCTAACTGCAATATGTGTAGAAAGTTGATCTGTTGTAAAAGAGGTTGCACCTCCAACATGGCAAACATCTAAAGCACCAGCATGATATTGAGCTTCAGCAGTGTGCAGTGTTCAACTGTCTGTGGTCTGCTAGCCCAAATGCTTCGTAAGCTGGGAGAACCTAACGCTTGTGAACAAAGCTTAACGTGGTTTAATGTCTTAAAAGAATGACCTAAGAACACTAAACTTGTCTTAATTACTACTGGTCATAAGTACTCTGTTGCTGAAATGATGAACATGTGTTCCAAAGGGAATGTAGTCAGTACCCAATCCTAGGCCCAGCATTATTGTTCATTCATTCATTTTCTTGATGAAAAGAAAATGAATCTGCTTATGATTTTCTGTCAGGGTAATAAAATGTAATCATGAGCTGAGCTCATTATATTACTACAAAATGTGTTCATGTGCCAGGTTCTCGGAGTTATGTGGGGCTTTTAAGCTGTCGGGTTTTTCTGTAATGTTTCTGTATTGTTCTTAAGATGAGCGAAAGTCAGAATTTGAAGAATACAGATGGATTCAGTTGGAAGATGGAACCTCAGATCAGCCAATCACGATCAAGCTTTTTTCCACATCACAGCCAGTTATCCAGAGACGGATCCAACCAAGTAGCCACTACAATACACTACATGTGCACTTTCTTAAAATTCTAGACATAAAATAAAATGTTAACCATAGCTTTTCTTTGTCACAGTGGCACTGCTCGTCTGTACTCGGCTCAAGCTGTTAAGAAGTTCAGTTGGCAGTGCAACAACGTTTGAGTATCTGGTTAACACACCATTTACTCAGGTGTACTGCACAGGTAGCCCAACCACATACACAATCACCCTCTCCACCAGCAATTAAAATGTATAACACACTGCATACATGGCATCACTGAGGAACGATTGATGGTGCACAGGTACGGGATCCAGCCCTGTGATGCCGTACAGAGGGATCCGTCCAGTCCGGGACTTCCTACGATGGTTGAAACAGGTGGACGAAGAGAGTATGCTGCAGAGAGCTGTTATTGGAGGGTACTTTAGTTATCCACACCTCCCTGTTTCCCTGCATGGCTTCATGGAAAACAGACAAGGTAAGGAGAGAATGGGATGCCCGTTCTTCCTGTTTGATACAAGCTAGGGGTGTGCGATATTGGGGGAAAAAAATGGTATCGCGATTATTTTCTGGGACTTTGTCGATAACGATAATTAGACATTATTTTGGCAGTGTATATCTTGGGTCTAAAGTATTCAAAACATGTTTTAACTCATCTCTCTTAACCTGCTTGAATTGGCACCGTGTCTTTTGCAGTGTAACTAGTGACAGCATTTGTTATACCTTGCCATGTGTTGCTTCTCCTGTTGTAAGGTACTTTTTTGCAGAAAGGTTTGCTGAGTGTGTTTTGTGCTGGTATCTTGGCTGGGTTAAACCCGTCATGTCCTCATGGATGGATATTGTGTTGTTTAAGTGTTCCCTTTATTTTGAGCAGTGTATTTGTCAAATTGCCCACCTCAAGTGGGTGTATCATTCAGTAAGCCAGATAGATCCTCAAAAGACAAGACAAAACCAGTATGTACATTGTTTAATATGTCCCACTGAATAACTGGAAGCATTTACAGGTAATAGCATTAAAAATTTACACCAATCGACCCTAATATTAAAACCACATTTTTTTTGTTTCTTCATTCATTGTCCATTTTATCAGCTCTACTTACTTATGGGTGCACTTTGTAGTTCTGCAATTACAGACTGTAGTCCATCTGTTGCTCTGTTGAGTTTTTTCACTCTGTTGTCTAATGGTCAGGACTGCTACAGGATCACCACAGGTATGGCGTAGGTACTATTTGGGTGGTGGGTCATTCTCAGTACTGCAGTGACACTGACACTGTTAGTGTGTTGTGTTGAAAAGAGTGGATCAGACACAGCAGTGCTGCTGGAGTTTTGAAACACCTCAGTGTCACAACTGGACTGATAATAGACCACCAACCAAAATATTCTGCCAGCTGTGTCCTGTGGGTGGCATCCTGTGACCACTGATGAAGGATTAGAGGATGACTAACACAAACTGTGTGGCAACAGATGAGCTACTGTCTCTGACTTTACATCTAAGGTGGGGCAATATGGAAAATGTGTCTAAATGAGTGCACAGTGAGTGAACCCAGTATTAAAAACTCCAGCAGCACTGCTATGGAAAGCCTGAGGGATTGGAAGCATAGGGGATCGGCTGTGGTTTGCCACTCATGCTGCATCATTTCTGGTTATTAATCAATGTTTGCTGCATCCCAGCTATAATGTGAGAAGTTTGCAGCACCTTTAACATTTGTGCTTTTAGTCATGTCAAAAAATGTTTTGTTTGTTTGTTTTGATCAGGTGAGGTTGGTTTGATCAGTGGGGGAGAAATAAAGCTTCAGTGTGACAGGTTACACTACAGACAGAGACAGCGCTTCGTTGTTCAGTGCACCATCACTGCAGCTTCCTACCACAGCAGAGAGGTAAACACCCACCTAACCAAAAGTGCATTCAGGTGACCAGATTGTTTCTGCATTGCTTTCTTTGGGTTTCGCCCATTCTACCGTGGGTGCTTGCAGATTGCGTTGAGAAATATCTCCAGTATATTAAGCAGATGTGCTCCTCTTATTTTCTCAGTCATAATTATGCATATTTGAGGCAAATGCCTGCTGGACTGATGTGTTAATAAGTCTTAATTAGAACAGGTGTCTTTTCATCCTGGGCTTAATCCAGTGATTCTCAAAGTGGGGGCACAGCGGGCACAGCACCGCAGTGAATGAGGCATGTTTAAGATACATAAAGCAAATCACTTATTATAATTCCACCGTAAAGGTGATTTGTCATTTTATTTATTGTTCAATAAGTTGCAATTATGTATAAATTTTAGTGTTTGCAATAAATTCAAGTAGAGTTTGGATACAAAAGACGTGTACATGTGTGTAAGAGTGGGGGTGGGGAGTGGGCACTGCAGAAAATGTTTGGGAACAACTGGCTTAATCAACCTGTTCAACCGAATGTACCCACTGACACATCATTTAGGTTATACCTGAGTTTTGTTCATAGAACATCCTGGAACCTTATGGATCCTGCCATCACAGCCCCACTCTTCCTTTGGAGGACTTTCTCCATCTAATACATAATCTATAATACATTCCAATTGATTTTATCTGTCCACTTTCACTAGTTATCTCCTGTCCATATATGTTTTTTGCAAAGTCCTCTTCATCAGCTGAATGCACTATGTACTGTAGATTGTAGTTGCCATATTTTAACCTGTTTTTCCCAGGTCAAGGTTTTGGGGCTCCGATGCCTATCCCCAGAGAACACCGGGCACTTGATAAGACACCAGTCCTCCCTCAGACACAACCAGTTGCGCCTGCATGTGATACCCAACCTGGCCAGAATGAACTTATGGGAAATATGGGTCCCCCCTCAGTGGACTGGCTTGTCACCTGTATAGATATAACAGCACTAGTGCTTGGTCGGTTTTCTAATATGTATCACATTTTTTAAAGATTCTGGTGGTTTCCTTTTCTGGAGGAAGTATTGTCACCTCGACAAGACGTACCTTGAATCCAGTGTTTTAACCATTTCTCCCAACCCTTCTCTCTCGACTGGATTGTTACTGAGGCCATAATGTCTCTGCTCTGCTTGCTTTTCCTGTCATTTGCCGAGAATCAAGGAAATCTGAGCCTTTAGCATCATGGTTTCACTGGCGCTACTAGTTAACGGCATTGCATGCGACTCAACAATGTTTGCAAAATGTAGCTTTTGGGCTGTATTATGTTCTTTAATCTGACAGAGCCTCTTCCAACAGTTAGGTTATGCTAGGCTATGCTAAGCTAGGCTGTGGCATATGTTATGCTACCTGGCTAGCTAGCGAGCATTAGCCACCGTGCCGTTCAGAGATGATGTTGTATGTAGTGCTCAGGAGAGCTTCTAGCGGCAAGCAATATTATAGAGTTACTTCCTGAAGCGTTACAGCTGATGATTCTGCTGTGCTATGGTATGGCAGTGTATGAAACAATCATATGTATACAGCACAGCACTAAACAGCAGTACATATTTTCTGAAGAATCAGTGTTATGATTTTTCTGTATCCCTTTCAGGACTCTGGAAGGATGCGATATTCAGATTCCCTGTCTGCTCAGCTTAGTCCTAGAGTGCCAAGACAAAGAGAGGGGTAAGCGCTTGATGATGGTGTGTCCATGGTTTGTTATGTACAGGTATGCACCCTTTAACGACCATCCGATCAATGTCAGTTTTAACAACCGAGGTCTTAAAAATTGCAATACATTCTAAAGTATAGTTTTTAGTAATAAGTTTTCTCCGGACATTGCGACTGTAACAGCTTTTCACCTCAACAGCCAGTCAATTCTTTGGATCCATGAGTAGAGGAGGGAGTTAGGGTTTAAGAACTGTCCATCATTATGCAAAAGATCTCACATTCGTGGGTTTGCTTGCGCATTAGCTCAAGTATGTACTAGATTCTGTTCTAACACGGCCTCAACGTGTTTAGAGACTTTTTAGTGTGTTCGTATGTGTTATGGTTCGCCATATTTGAAACCAGGTGAACCGTGAAAACAAAAGAATAAAAGGTTTTGGGACCCAAATGCATGGAAATGATTAACCAAAATATAAATAAATAAAAGAAACTAAAAATATAAAAAGAAAGTGAAATAAACCAATAAAGAAAACAACCTCAGTGGCTGAGGGTAGACCACAGGATGGCCACTTCGGTTATCAGCGAATTAAACGAACGCGCCACAAAGCCACTGAGGAAAAACCAAACAACACTAATGCGATAGCGTGCCATGAGAACTCCTAAAACGCTCGCAGGAGCATGGCACGGGGAGGAAAAGCACGAGACTACTGACTAGTTCAGCATACTTTTCTGAACGTGATCGCAAGGGGAACGTATACCCCCCGATTGTGGAGGCGGGAGGGGGTGACAGTGCGAGAGGAAGAAGGCGGGGCGGGGCGAGCCTCACAGCAGCGAGCAAGCCCAAAAAAAGCAGCCGAGGAAGAGCCGGCGTTAGAGTGCATTAAGAGCTTACCCTACACTGAAATCTATGTTATAACTTTAACGGACAGCTTCCTGACTGCCCATAGCTGACGATCTACAAACCGCCAGCTTACCTCTGTCCCTGACGAAACGAACAGCACAACACGAATACAAGCAGCGTGTGAGGGCGGAAAAGTCTGTGATGATGCGACAACCTGTGTGGGCTACAAGGTGTGCTTATATCGCCCCATCAACAGGTGTCGCCACTTACCCGCATAACGCCACATCAGGGCTGGCGCAGGGTGCTCACGCCGCCAATAATGAGTCAAAGCTGGCCTCTAGTGGCCCAGTCGTGACTCCTAATAGTATGTATGTCTTTCTGCTACTTATTTGTAACAAGTGTATGTGTCTGTCCTATTATAAAAATTACTTCTTTGCTTGTCCCCCCACTAACTGTATATACTCTCTAACCAATAATTGCAGTATTTAAACTGGTTCACATTCACTGTAGTCTCTGTTTCATATGACTATTATTCTGTGTTGCTTGTAATAATGCATTTTTATTATTATAGCGACTTTCCATAACTTAAGGGATGTCATATATATGGTAGCGTTTTCAGCGGTACCGCTGACACACATCATTTGCACACCATTTTCCTGTGAAAATAAACTTTATATTGCAGTAGCATAAAATGTTGCGTGACTTTGGTAATGTCCGCTCAACGTCCATTTCGGCCAACATCTTTTTTTCACTGAACATAATGCAGTCGTCAAGCGGTGCATTCCTGTATTGTAGAAGATGCATGATTGCTGACATGGTTACGTTGCAGGTCTGAACCCATCACAACTCCAGCAAAGAGGAAATTGGTCTTTCCCCCCGGCACTCCCAGTAGCAGCTCCAGGAAAAGGTAATATGTGTGAGTGAGAGATCATGTTTAGCTCTTTTCTGCTTGATCTTACTGACTCAAACGGCTTGTTTTCATTTTGTCAGGTCAGCACCACCTTTTCAGCAAACTTCTGCAGAGGAAGATGGAGAGAACGGTGAGAGAAGGGTAGCCACACGTCCATTTAAGCGCACACCATCATATGTATCAGTGAGCCCACAGTCACACTGGAATCTGATAATTACTTATATATAAACATTATGCATTTTGAAATATCTGACATAATATTTAAACTGCTGTCAGATTTCAGGATCAACCACCACCAAATAACCATGTAAAGGAACCATCACAAAACTAAGAACCCATATCCAAGCGGTTTCTAAAGTAAGCTTTTTACCAAGGTGCACTGCTGCTCCTGATTTTGAAATGAACAGGAGCACACACAAAAATCCTCGAACACAAACATTTTTTTACTTTATTCCTCCAGATTAGGCATGAATAAAAATTTTGTACAGCTAAGCATGGGAGTAGAACAATCCAGTGTTCCTATTTGTCAGGCCTGGGTGAGGAAATTATCCAAATTTGCTCATTTGCACGTTACAGTTAGTTTAATGTATAACGTATAATGTATGAGGGAACAGTTTCCAAGCCATTCTTACTAAGAAGAATAAATAAAACACACAATTGTTTATCCATAAAACATTATGCATTATAAAAGGTAATTTGTAACAACTGAAATGATTTTTTTTTAAATTATTGAATAGTTAGTACCTACATATTTATAAAATTTAATTGCAGGACTTAATTTAATTATGTTGCACCTGTTGTTCCATGTCTCGGGTGTTGAAGGTGTATGTGATTATGTAAATGTACTTTTTATAAATCCCACATATGAATATATTGACTCTTGCTAGGTTTACTACATTGATTTATGATTTAATACTCTTGTGCTGGCGCACTCATGTCAAAATCTCGTCTCACTGAACTGCTCCCAAATAAGTATTCCATTCGCATTTCTTTAAAAAGACGGCGCAAATGTGTACAAAATGCTCGCGCTGTACAACCCTGTCTAAGGACCCGATAATGGACCCTTCCTGACATTCTGCCATGGTGTTAAACCCAATCAAACAAACCGACAAACCAAGTATAGGAGCACCACAATACCACAGATGTAATAAGATCCAAAGCATATGTGCAGTTTTGAACAATACAAGCCATTACTCACTGTGACTCCATGTGAAAACAAACAGCAGGATTTTACATGCCTTTGTTCTTTGCTTGTTTGGGCGGCACGGTGGCTTAGTGGGTATCACCGTCACCTCACAGCAAGAAGGTCCTGAGTTCAATCCTAGGGTGTAGTGCCCTTGGTCCTCCCCGTGTCTGTATGAGTTTACTCTGGGTACTTCTCCCACACTCCAAAGACATGTGTGTTAGGTTAATTCTCTAAATTCTGTAAGTTTGTGTGTGTGTGTGTGTGTGTGTGTGTGTATACAGGTAGTCCTCGGGTTACGGCGGTCTCGAGTTACGACGTTTCGTGGTTACGACGCATCTCCCATTTACTGTATAAAGCCTTGTTTTGACTTAAGTGGTTTTGCGTCGTAAACGTCATAACGCGAACTTCGTGTTTGGTGTGCGCGGCGGAAGAATACACGGTTACGCGGCTCATTTTTTGATAATTACTGTGTTAGGATAGGTGTTAGGATAGGATAAGTGCTTACAGTACCGTATTTTTCGGGCTATAAAGCGCACCGGGTTATAAGGCGCATGAAATGAAACAAAACTCTTAAGTTCCCTCGGAAGCTCAGTTTGGTCTTTACCTGGCGCAGGGCGTCTTCTTGCTTCCTCCACTTCCGTACCATTGATTCGTTAATGTTGAATTCTCTCGCAGCTGCTCTATGTCCATGTTATATATATATATACACACACACACACACACACACACACACACACACACACACATATCTATATACACACACACCCATGGCATGGCCACTGATGCTAATAGCGAAGTTAAGTAAACCACATCAACAAACAAACAACTTTGCTTGTTGATTTATGAGGAAGTTGCATGGCATTCGCAAATTTCTCAGTTGCGTCTAATTTAGTTTAGCCATCATGTGAACATACAAGAGTGTGTTGAAACTTCAAACCTTCAATCCTTTCAGTAATTACATAAAGCCTTTAAGTGTTCTGAAAGAGTTCAGTAGTTTTTACAACCTGCCTCCTTAGTCAAAGGGATTGGGAAAATGTGCTGTAATTAAGATTGTTAAATGTAAAGGGTGTGTTATTATCTTTGCCTTTCAAAAATGAACAAGGTATTTTTGTACACGACTGTATGTGTTAGTCTGTGTTTACTTTCTTCTGCAGAGTGTTCTCTGTTCGATGGAGCACTGGAATTTTTGGTTGGGAAGGATCTTGATGATGATGATGACGATGAAGAGGATGAGCATTTCTCCACACCACCCAGTAGCCCTGTGTCACATCTAGGTATAGCCCACATTGCCATGGAGACCTTACCCTGGAGGTTCTGTTACGAACGACGGCACATCCAGACAGCAGCAGTGGGGATGCAGACCAATGTCTTCCAGAAGCTCCTCCCTCACAAAGAGCTGGAGTCCTTTAGCCCCGCCTCTTGTTACACTGGCTACTTCACACTCACAATGAGAGGTTTGGACTGGAATGATGTAAATAGCATTCACTTACTTCCGTGCATGCACACACACCGCTGTGCTTCACGTTTGTGTGTAAAGTTTTGTCAGATGGCGTGATGCTGGATGTCCTGTTCCTTCCTGCTACTCCCGGGAACTTACACTGGAAGCCGATCCCCTTGACACATGACAACACCTGGGAGTCTATCCTAGCACATGGTGGCTTCTCACCACATTCCCCACCCCCGAGCCCAGGTAATATAATGTGTGATTACTATCTCTGACAAATATTACGGAATCACACACCACATCATGAATCACAGATATGACATTACTCGTAATCAAGGTAAAATGTTCAATTAATCATCATATGGATTTGAGGTCATATCGCCCAGCACCACTTCCACAGTCCAAAGACAGGCACTATGTTAATTGATTATGCTAATTTGACATTTCCTGAGTATGTATATAGGACTAGTCTTGATATAACCTTGTGTATTTACCATCCCAAATCAGAAAATGTTGGGACAGTATGGAAAATGCATATTAAAAAAACCCCACAATGTTCTTACATTTACTTTGACTTCTGTTTCATTGCAGACAGTATGAACCTGAGATATTTCATGTTTTGTCTGTCTTTGTAATGTGTGCACCATGTGGTTTTGCATGGTCTTATTGAAAAACGCATGGACGTTAGTCTGGATGGTCCTTATTGTCTTTGGTCTGGACCACAAGGCTTCCATTTTTTCCAAAAAAATTTATCAGACCACAACACATGTGAGGGTCCATCCTAGATGCCTCCGAACAAAGAGACGTCGCTTCTGGACGTTGTTAACATGAGGCTTCTTTTTTGCACAATAAAGTTTTACGTGGCATTTGGGAATGTAACTCGATATTGTAGTGCTTGACAAAGGTTTGCCAAAGTAATCCCTTTCCCATGTGTTTCTATCAGCTGTTGAAGAATGACACTACTTAATGTAGTGTCGTATGAGGGATCAAAGATCACAGGCATTCATGTATTTCTCATGCATTTGTTGATAAACTGGAGATCCTCTGACCTGACCATCTTTGCTCATCAAAGACTCAGCCTTTCCTGGATGCGGATTTTGTACCAAATCATAATTAAGGTCACCTGTTGACATCACTTGTTTGAAATCACACAATTATTTAGTTTTTTTTTTATTTTTTATTACTAGCTCTAATTTCCCCCATCCCAACTTTTCATGGAATGTGTTGCAGGCCTGAAATGCAGGAATGGAGGATTATTAACAAACTAGAGAGGTGCATTTCCTGAAGAAGATGCGAGTGTGATTGCCATGATGACTGCAATGATCGACCCTAAGTGTACCTCTTGGTCCCGAAGGGCATCACATGTCTCCTCAGGGTGCCCCCGGGACCAAGCGTGCCGAATTTCGTGGTCATAGGTCGAAAACTGACTGAGTTACGGCCTTTGATGCGCCAGGGGCCCCGGGGACCCATGGGCATCACCTATCACCTCAAATTGCACTCGGGACCAAGCCTGCCGAATTTCGTGGCCGTAGGTCAAAACTGACTGAGTTACGATTCGTTAAGGACAAGTCAATACTGTCAAGGACAAAATTCAGTGCATCATCCATTTAGCAGAGAAGGTGATTGGCTGCAACCTGCCATCTCTCAGGGACCTACATGACTCCCGGTCTCTGAGACGAGCAGGAAAAATCATGGCTGATCCCTCTCATCCTGAACATAACCTATTCAGCATACTTCCTTCAGGCAAGAGGCTAAGGTCTACTCTGACCAGAACCTCAAGACATAAAAAACTGTTTCTTCCCAACTGCAGTTGGCCTCATCAGCAACACCCGGATTTCCCACTGACAGCTTCAATCCCCCTCATAGACATATTTAGTAACCTATTTGCACATATGCATAATAGCGTACCACTCCACATGGTATGCTATAATAATGCATAATCTTCAACTGTGAATGCCTGCACCTTGTTTACATTAGGCGTGTTCTAATGGATATATTTAATTTAATATAATTTGTCATTTCTTCTGTCTCATTCAAAATGTTTGACCATTCGCCAAACCCTATACAAGCACACCATTCCCAACCAGACCAGATGCATTGGCGCTGGAACGGGGTCGATATCTTGAAAATTGCAGCAGTTGATAGCCTGACAAACGTGGAAGAAGAAGAAGAAGACTTTCGGATAACCTATAGAGGCAATCACACTAATAAAAATGTAGTTTGACATGAAAACATGGAATATCTCAGGTTCATACTTTCATACCATCAGATTTTTCTGATTTGGGGTTATATGTAACCTTGTGTGTCTGTCTCATTTTTACAACATTTTAATGACAGCTTCTGTTCCTTTCTCCACAGCTGACTTGATTGCCACAGCAGAGCGTCTGAGAAATCAGAGAGTGATGTGTGTGTTAGAGGCGTGTGCACTGGGTGGAGACAGAGTGGAGCTTGTTCTAAACCGTGCTTTTCCTCTAAGGAGTTGAGTGTACGCTACAACAAAGCACACACATCTCCTTTCTAAACAAGTAAAAGTTCAGTTTTTTAGAGTTTCAGTAGCTGTTATGATGCCACCTCCAGCTTGGTTTCAGTGAACATGCTGGGTTTTGTTATGGTGTCTAAATATCTGAAGAAGTCAGGTTTTGTTTTGTAACTCCAGGAAAGTTTTCACTGGAGAGTTTGCTTAGTGTTTCTGACCAGCTTCAAGAATGGTTACACATTTTAGTGTAGTCCATCAGATTAAAATCTAAACATATTTGTAACATAATTTATATTAATTTAAATACAATGTTTATTTTCCTGTTTAACATAAGTGAGCAGATTTGCAGCTTGCTCTTTGTGATAACGCACTTTTCCATTAGAATACAAACTGAAGCAGAAATGCTGGGGTATTGGTTTGGACAACCATGTGCTATTTCGCTGGCTTCTTTTGTTTTGTTTTTTACAATCGTTTCATACTATTATTTATGTTTTTGAAAATACATGGGTAGATATTATGTAAAGGCTCCATAGTATCTGCTGTTACAGTAGACAGTTTATTATCTTATCAGACCCTTGAAAATAAATCAAAGTGCACTTTCAGAGGTCCAAGACCTTGTCATTCTCATAGACAATGTTCCCTTTAATTACGACAAATCTTATCAGCTCTTGGTGGCTTCCAAACTGGTAGATAAGATGCTCCCATCTGTGAAGAGTAAGAAGAAATAATCAGCCAATGCGAGCCAATCCATCCGTCCTTCTGCATAAATACTGAGCTCCATGCCACAGGAATTCAGTTACAGACCCTGAATAATTCATTCTAACCAGTACTTAACAGTTCAATTCAAACTGTAAAGGCATGCAGCAATGATTTGGTCAACTTGACATATTTCTTCTAATTCTTTTGCCGGTGTACCGTGGGGCGTTAATGATGAGAAGGTCTCCTTGTTTGCCAGGCTCTAGTGATCCGTGCACATGCGAGCGATTGAGAGCGTAGGCTGCGTTTATGGTGGCGGCTGCTAGAGCTTCGGGCATCGACATTTTCATTGTCACACAGGCCAAGTGCATCACCATGGGCTGGCAAACAGTAGATTGTTGGAAACACATTTTAAGACATTTAAAAAGTTGGGACGGTGTGGAGAATTTAATTTAAAAAATGCAGTGTTTCTTGCATTAACTTTGGTGTTAATGGTGTTTGGTGTTTTCTGTTTTTTTTTTTTTTTTCAGCTTCATTTCATTTGTTAATAAACATCCATTCCTGCGTTTCAGGCCTGCAACACACTCCAAAATAAGTTGGGACAGTGGCAATCTAGGGCTAGTAATGAAAAAAACTTAAATAATGATGTGATTTCTAACAGGTGATGTCAAGACGTCATTGTGATTTTAATTCAGTATTCAGCATTAACAAAAGGCAGAGTCTGTAAGGATCAAATATAGCCAGAAGACCTCCAGATTATCAACAAATAAGTTGGAAAATTATTATCCGACTTTTTCAGTTTCAATAACGATACATAAACTTTACATATCAGTCGATACCCGATATCGATCTGATACTATTGTTGAATTAATAAGTCATGTAGCTTACCATGTGGGAGAGACTTAAAAGGCATCAGTATTGACTTAAACATTACTAACGTTGTAAAACAAGGTATAACAAATTAACACATAGATATAAACATATTTATTTGTCATAATAAAAATTGTGCAGGGCCTTGGCACAGGTCAAATTCAAAATGAATGGCAGTCAAACATCTTAAACTTATAATTATAATATATATATAATATATATAATATATATATAATATTATCATAATATATATATATATATATCATAATATATATGTGTGTTGGTGGTGATGTGTTTGTGTGTGTGTGTGTGTGTGTGTGTGTGTGTTGTGTGGTTGTGTATGTATGTGTAAATGTATGTTTATTATAGATATATCTAGAATATGTGTGTGTATATATATATATATATATATATATAGATATATATATATATATAGACACACACACACACCTTTATAATATATATATATATATATATATATATATATTATATATATATATATATATATATATGTGGTGTGTGTGTGTGTGTGTATATATATATAATATATATTATTACGGTCTGTATACATAGATATATATAGCCATATATTATATAATATATATATATATATATATATATATATATCTATATATTATATATATATATATGTGTGTGGTGTGTATGTAAGTATGTGGTGTAATATATCTTCTATATATATATATATTATATATATTATGTATATGTGTTGTGTGTTGTATCTACATGTCCTATATATAAATATATATAATATATCATATCTATCTATATTCATATATATACATATTATATATATATATTAATCAGTAATATTATATTTTGCTGCCATCACCCCCGGCAACATTTCTTTTGCAGATGCTGCACGTTGCCATTGAACTTGTTGGTGTAAGTGATGTATGGCGTAGCACGTGTCACAAAATTAAAGTGAATGCATCACTCCCATGGATCGGCTTAATTTTCCAATACCTGATCCAGCTAATTTTGTTAATATCGGGACAGAGACCCAATCCTAATATCGGATCGGTTAATAAAAATTACTGATATGATTAAAAACAATGCTCCTCAAAGAAAGATTGGACAACCATTCAGGTTTCATTAGTAGCTCTAGATTTCCCCCGTCCCAACTTTTATTGGAATGTGTTGCAGGCCTGAAATGCAGGAATGGATGTCTATAAACAATTAAAATGCAATAAAAGTCAAAGTAAATGTAAGACACATTACTTGCTTTTTGCATACCGTCCCAACTTTTTCTGATTTGAGGTTGTATATATTAAAAGCACAACAGCAAGGTGTCCTGTGAGTGTTCGTTACCATAGAACAGCAGTATGCATTGGGATTAAAGTCGCTGCCGAGAGAAACTATGACTCCAGCATCGAGCATATCTCTGGCACGAGGACATGGAAGCCTGTTTTAACACAAGTATTCATTTCACTAATGGTGTGAACTGTAATGTTTGTTAGCAGGCTTCTTGTATATTATTTGACGTCTCTACCTGAGAATGTAAGCGGTGGTAGGTAGAAGGACAGCTGAAATCTTGGCCTTTGCCATGGCTGCGATGCCCTCATCTGTTACTTCCTCCAGATGACTTATGGCTAAAGCGCCAAGCTCTTTCCCAAGCTGACATTAAAAGTGAGAGAAATGGACAGTGTTTAATAATACTGCATTTAAGTTATGTCTCCAAGTCTTTTTGTATGATTTTACATGCTTCATTTTCATAGCCTCTCTCAAGTCCAGACAGTTTTAAACTTAATCTCTATCTAATGTATATGTATGTAGTTGTGGGTCATTTATTTTTAAATTTCCCCAGTACTGAAATAAAATTAGAAAACTAATTTACTTAAAAACTGCTTACACATAATCAGTGTCATAATGAGCCAGGGCCTAACAAATCAGGGTGCCAATCCATAGCAGAGCACAGGTACATGCTGACACATGGTCACTTTAGAGACACCAACTGATGTCTTTGGGACGAACCCAGAGTATGCAGAGGAAAGACACAGGGGTTGTAGCTGGTTGTAGCTGTTCTGAGATTGTAGCCTGAGTATGTGGGTGAGTGCATTCACACCTGAGCGGAGTTCATAGGATGCAGTTCATCTCCATGAAAGTTGATGTTGAGGCCCATGTCCTTTCCAGCCTGTAGAATTTGGCGTGTGGCGTTCAGGTCAAAAACGCCTTTCTCACAGAACACGTCAATGTTGTCCACCTGAAGGCTGCCTGTGGCAATGTGCTTTTGTAAAGCTGGCAGCTGCACTGATAAAATGTTCTCCGTTGCCTCTTCCATAGTTTTTCCTCTGTACATGAATACAAGCAAATACCATTGATGTGGACTGTGGGACTGTGGTAGCCTAGTGGTTAAGATACTGGACTCTGGACCAGAAGGTCAAGGGTTCAAATCCCACCTCTGCCAAGCTGCCACTGTTGGGTCCTTGAGCAAGACCCTTAAGCCACAATTGCTTGGATTGTAAGACTGTACCAATTGTAAGTCGCTCTGGATAAGGGCGTCTGCTAAATGCTGTAAATGTATGTAAAATGTACCATATATAAATTATTTTTTGGTTTATTCATGTTTTACATAGTGGAGCAAGAGTAAAAAGCTGCTGCCTTTAGACATTTGTAAGAAATTTGTAAGTCAAGTCAAGTCAGATTTATTTATATAGCGCTTTTTACAATGGAGCATTGTCTCAAAGCAACTTTACAAGTTTAGATTATCTCCTAATAACTACGTCCAATCCCAAATTGAGCAAGCCTAGGGTGACAGTGGCAAGGAAAAACTCCCTAGTTCTAGGAAGAAACCTTGGGAGGACCAAGACTCAAAAAGGGACCAAACCTCCTTGGGCGGCATAGATGATAAATCTAAGAGCGAACTAAAGTCATGGAGTCATGGTCGAATAAAATGTGAATTATGCACAGTGGAGCTCCATCAGATGAACATCATGTGTGGGGCCGGAACTGCCGGAACACAGCTCGGAGAGAAAACAGAAAATGTAATTAGTTATTGATTAAGAGCACAGTGTTTATTAACAATCACTGATGCCATGTCAATCACTGATGCCAAGTGTAGCATAGACCCCCCGGCAGCATTAGCTATAGCATCATAGCTAGAAAGCTAGAAAGAGGAGAACTGGTAGGAAACACACAGCCAAGAGGGATCACATGAGACACTTGGCAACCCCACGAGCGGGTCAGAAGACAGCAACCCAACAACGTCTCTGATCCACCATAAGACTCTTTGACTATGAACCCCCAGCTCTGCCTTTATTCTACGGCAAGGAGGCATGGAGTCCAGATCACGAGGACCGAAGCCTAGTTCACACAGGACCGCCCACTCGACACTCCTGGCTAGCGGACAAGGCAGGCAGGCCAGACATGACTTCCAGACTCCCGGCCCCAGCGACCCAAGCCATGCAATCCTGGTCCTAAAATCTAGTCAAACAGCCTGCGTAAATAGGTATGTCCTTTAGCCTAGACTTAAAACTTTGGGAGGTGTCTGAATCTCGAACAAAAGTGGGAAGTTTAATTCCATAGTTGGGGGGCCATGTATGAGAAAAGCCTTTCCCCCTGCTGGTGACTTTTTTAATTCTAGGAACTAAAAGAAGTCCTGCACCCTGCGAACGAAGTAGACGAGTTGGATTGTAAAACTCTAAGAGTTCACTCAGATAATGTGGGGCCAGGCCATGTAGAGCTTTATAAGTTATAAGAAGTATTTTGTAATCAATGCGGAATGTAAGCAGTTTTAAGTAAATTAGTTTTCTGATTTTTTACTTGTTTTAAATAAATCACACACAACTGCAGACACATTAGATAGAGATCAAGCTTAAAACCCTCTGGGGTGTTCCTTTAATCTAGTTCTACAATGACACTGTTTCCTGGACTAAATGCTGATATGCATACTCTCTCTCTTTTTTTATATTCAATATTTTATTTACATTATATTATTTAGTCTTATATTCTCTATTTTATACTCTTCATAATATTGTATTCTCTTTAATTTATCATAGTCTATATATTTTTATATTTTATTTATTCAGTTTTCTTTAAATATATTCTCTCCTAAGTTTTATATTTTGCTTCTGTTTATTTCAGCTATTACTAAAACCTTATTAATTAGGTAACTTGGTCCTTTTTTGAGCCTTGGTCCTCCCAAGGATTCTTCTTTATAAGATTTAGCAAGCCTTGCCACCGTCAGCCCAGGCTTGCTCAGTTAGGGCTTTGGGCCTACATTTTTGTGAAGATGCTTTGAGACAATGCTCCATTGTAATAAGTAATAAATTTGACTTTGACTTCCAGGTCCAAACAATCTCAAGTAATGCTGATTACCTGACTTGGGTGTAATAGGAACAAAAAAATCCTTTGGCTGAAGCTCCCTATGGAACGATTAGAAATGTCTACGTTTGATGTAATTGCAGCTCTTATATGAGGCGCTGTTGTGGACAAAATTACTGCCAAAATGTGAGGGAACAAAAGTTTTTTTTTTTGGTCAGGAGAGAGATCAAATGTAAGAGGGATTGTAGCCCTCTAGTGGCAGCTCCAGTGGCCAGCATGCGAATGAAAGTAGCTAGGGACATTCAGTGAACATTTGTTGGAAACATTCATACTTTCATTCTCTCATTCATTCGTGTGCACTGTTCATTATATCTCTCTTGTCAGCTACTTTCATTCTCTCTTGCATGCACTGACTCTTGGACCTGGCACTAGAGCAGTTCTATCCCCTGGATCTTTCTCGCACAGAAACGGTTTCATTCCCTCTAGCATTTTGGCAGGACATTTCTCCATTTCTCCACAGTGTCTCGTACTCTTATACAATGCTGTCTGTACAACAAAAGAATAAGCATAGTGTGTCACCTGGGTACTGCGTGGGCACCACAGTATGTTGACGATATCCCAATAGGCATGGATTTCCTTGCAGTGTCTATAACACTCAACATTTTTAGCTCAGTATTGCGCTCCAGCCCATAGCCGCTCTTACACTCCACCAGTGTAGTGCCGGCTCTTAGCATACGCTCCAGGCGGCTGGTAAGACTCTTTAGCAGAGCTTCTGAACTGGCTTCACGTGTGTGAGTAACTGTGTAGTGGATTCCCCCACCAGCCTCGTGCACCTCCATATATGTGGCTCCTGCTAGCTACACGAACAAAAACACAGTGTTGGTTATGCTTGCTGGAAACCACATGCTCATTGAGGTATTTAAAATCAAGCTCTTAAAATTGAGTGGAAAAGATTTTTCAACCAAATCAGAAAACGTTGGGGCAGGATGGAAATCTTTAAAAAATGCACAGTGTTTTTTACATTTACTTTGACTTTTATTTAATTGCAATGTTTTGTCTGGTCAGCTTCATTTCATTTGTTAATAAACATCCATTCCATTTCAGGCCTGCAACACATTCCAAAAAAAGTTGGGACAGGAACTATTTAGGGCTAGTAATGAGGTAAAATACTAAATAATTATGTGATTTCAAACAGTTGATGTCAACAGGTGATTATAATCACGATGGGCAAAGGATCTCCAGTTTATCAACAAATGCGTGAGAAAATTATTGAGATGTTTTAAAACAATATTCCCCAAAGAAAGACTGAAAGGGATTTGCATATTTCAGTCCTAACCTTTTCTGATTTATCTTGTTTTGCATGGTCTTGATGAATACATGGACGTCCCTGTGAAAGATGTTGTCTTGAAGGCAGCATATGGTGCTCTAAACTCTCAATGTACTTTTCTGCATTAATGCTGTAATCACAGAAGTGTAAATGACATTTGCCAAGGGCACTGACCCAACCCCATACCACGACAGAGTCTGGCTTTTCCAACTTGTAGCTGATAACAGTCTGGATGGTCCTTTTTGTCTTTGGTCTGGAGCACATGGCATCCATTGTTTCCAAAAAAGATCTGGAATACTGATTGGTCTGACCACAATACACATTCCCAGTGTGTGATGATGCCTCCAAGCCCAGATAATTGATGCTGTTTCAGGACATGGTTAACATGAGGCTTGTTTTTTTTACAGTAACGTTTTAAGTGCCATTTGAGAGTGTAACTCCGTATTATAGTGCTTGATAAAGGTTTGATAAAGTAATTCCTTGCCCATGAGGCTCTATCAGCTATTGTTGAATGAGGGAACCGAGATCACGGGTGTTCAGTTTAGGCGTGCACCCTTGCCCTTCACGCACTGAATTCTTCCAGTTTCCTTGAATTGTTTAATGATATTTTGCATTGTAGAGGGAGATGTATGCAAATCCCTTCCAGTCTTTCTTTGGGGTACATTGTTTTTAAAGATTTCAATAATTTTCTCCCACATTTGTACATTTACATTTACAGCATTTAGCAGACGCCCTTATCCAGAGCGACTTACAATTGGTACAGTCTTACAATCCAAGCAATTGGGTTAAGGTCCTTGCTCAAGGATCCAACAGTGGCAGCTTGGCAGAGGTGGGATTTGAACCCTGGACCTTCTGGGCCAGAGTCCAGTACCTTAACCGCTAGGCTACCACAGTTTGTTGATAAACTGGAGATCATCTTCCCCTCTTTGGTCCTCAAAGACTCAACCTTTTGTGGATACTGCTTTTGTAGCAAATCATGATTATAATCACCTATTGACATCAGCTGTTTGAAATCATAACCAATCATCATACTTTTTGGAATGTGTTGCAGACCTGAAATGCAGGAATGGATGATTATTAATTAACGAAATGTAGTTGTCCAGAAAAAAACATATCTCGGGTTCATACAGTCTGTAATGAAATAGAAGTCATGTAAATGTAAGAAATTCTGCAGTTTTGTTTTGTTTTGCATTTTCCATACCAACCTTTTCTGATTTGGGGGATGATTAAGGAAGGACTTGAAAGTTCATAACTTTCAGTAACTTTACCTTCATTGCAAACTCATGTACTCTGTCCCCTGCCCAAACTGGATGTGTGTGTGCATCAACCAAACCTAAAAAGATTGCAATATCATGATGAAACATTAAATTTAGTTCATACTGTACATGTTATATGTACTTTAAGTATATAGCTGCTGACTGTATACTTGCCCGGGAGAACACACATGCCAGTAGCATCTAAAATCCTATCAAAGGCAGCTCCTCTGAGCTGGGTCTCGATGCTGTGCGCTGGGCCCACAGCTTTTATTAGTCCATCACTACACACAAAGAACATATGAGATCTTACTAGCTGAAGGCATCTGGGAACAGACTGAAAAAAAGAAAGATGTGACTTACTGCCCAATAGCCACGCTTGCATTCTCAATGACTACCAAATTCTGCATCCCCTCTTTGGTGAGAAACTTTTCAGCATTTTGACACACCATAACCACTTGTTTGGCGTTTTTTACTAAAAGCCTGAGGCTCTCAGACATTGTGTAGCAGCTTTTCCTTTCCAAAAAGCAAAAGGAACCAAAGCAGAGCTGAGTAAACAGATGTATGAAAAGACAGTAAATGTTTAGCAAATCCTAAAGTGGGGCAAGCTCCAGGGTAAAGGTCTGCTATGGGAGGAGCAGAGAGGAGAAATGTAACTGGTCGGAGTTACAGGGTGGTTAGCCGGCTCAATGTAAAATCAGAATGTCTACACAGGTCATGTGGAATGTAAGAGGGACTGCACTGTATTAAATTTATTTGGAGGCTTGTAGAAAGAACCTATTCAAATTGTTTACATTTTTCTTAAGTATATTAGTCAGCATGTGAAATATGTACAGTCTGGCAAAAAAGTATTTATTCAGCCACTGATTGTACAAGTTGTACTTAGAAAGATGAGAGAGGTCTGTAATTTTCATCATAGGTACACTTCAACTATGAGAGACAAAATGAGAAATAAAAATCCAGGAAATCACATTGTAGGATTTTTAAAGAATTTAATTGTAAATTATGGTGGAAAATAAGTATTTGGTCAATAACTAAAGTTCAACTCAATACTTTGTAACATAACCTTTGTTGGCAATGACAGAGGTCAAACGTTTCCTGTAAGTCTTCACCAGGTTTGCACACACTGTAGCTGGTATTTTGGCCCATTCCTCCATGCAGATCTCCTAGAGCAGTGATGTTTTGGGGCAACATGGACTTTCAACTCCCTCCACACATTTTCTATGGGGCTGAGGTCTGGAGACTGGCTAGGCCACTCCAAGACCTCGAAATGCTTTTTACGGAGCCACTCCTTCATTGCCCGAGCGGTGTGTTTGGGATCATTGTCATGCTGGAAGACCCAGCCATGGTCCATCTTCAATGCTCTCACTGATGGAAGGAGGTTTTGGCTTAAAATCTCATGATACATGGCCCCGTTCATTCTTCCCTTAACACGGATCAGTCGTCCTGTCCCCTTTGCAGAAAAACAGCCCTAAAGCATGATGTTTCCACTCCCATGCTTCACAGTAGGTATGATGTTTTTGGGATGCAAATCCTACAATGTGATTTCCTGGATTTTTTCTCTCATAGTTGAAGTGTACCTATGATGAAAATTACAGACCTCTCTCATCTTTCTAAGTAGGAGAACTTGCACAATCAGTGACTGACTAAATACTTTTTTGCCCCACTGTACTAATGGGTACATTGTACCCAGACTCCGTATTTCAAGTAACAACAGCAAATTATTGGCACACACACTGGATGGACTACACAATAATACCGGTACTGCTCCTCTATATGACAGTATTTTTAAGTAAAGCTAACCTTTCCTGAAAAAGTAATTAGTAATTAGTCATATTAATGGATATTGTAGCACCGTTGACTCCCCTGTGGAAGTTCCAGGCTGCAGTATGCAAATTACCAGCTTGATGGTCTCTAAATTTGGGGTTTATGTATCTGCGCATGGTTTGTTTTATGTTCGTGGCATCTTGTTTTTCTCATATAAAGCTCATAATGCGTGTCTGTTTGTTTGTGTGCGTGTGTATGTGAAAACTTGTTCCTTGTACCTACTGTGAGCTTTTTAGTTTTGTCTGAGGGTGGGTTGGGGGGTCGGACCAGGTTTCAGCAGTCTTCACCCACCCCAACACTACAATCTTATTATTTCATATATTTTGGATTGTCTGCTAAAAAAATGTGTAAGAAATTGAGTAGATTCTATAGGTTGTTTTTCACAGTCTGTGGCAGCCTAGTGGTAAGGCACTGGACTATGAACCAAAAGTTCCAGGGTTCAAAACCCACCTTTGCTGAGTCGCCACTGTTGGCTCCTTGAGCAAGGCCCTTAATCAACAAATCCTTGGATTATAAGATCATATCAGTAGTAAGTTGCCCTGGATAAGGGCACACACTAAATGGATTAAATGTAAGTGCAGTAACAATTCACTGAATGATGTGGTAAAGCAATAAATCTGCACCCATAACAGACGATGACTGACTTCAGTGACTTGTTGGCCACGAGTGGCAACGTAGGATACATCTTGTTCAGAAGAACCTGTCTTACACTTTTATAGGGTAAACTTTCATTGTCTGACAAACTGGCATTAGTAAATTTGGTTAGTAACGAATTGTCTTCAAAACATAACTGCACGTTACACACTATCATTTTTAATCATTACGGTACAATTACAGTTAATTTTTCATACTAATGATAAGGAATACCCTACTTACATTCATCGAGCACTTTATTGCAGCCCATCCATCTCAAGGTTCAATGCATTATGCATTCTGAGATGCTTTTCTGCTCATCTCAAATGTACAGCATGGTTATCCAAGTTAGCGTTGCCTTTCTGGCAGCTTGCACTAGTCTGGCCAATTCCATTTGCAAAACTGAGACATTCAGTGTAAAGACGGACCAATCATGATACGAACTATCTGTGCACACAGCTGAACAGAATATGGGGTAGGATTAGGCAATTATTTGAAAATTAATCAAAACTGACATTCAGAAAAATTAACCGACGCAGTCTTGCCCATGTCGATTATTTTGATGTCTTTTTTATTCTGTTAATACTTTTTAAAAATTCTCTTAATGTGTTCCCTACCTGTTATTTTAAAATCAGAATGATATGAACTGTTTCATTAGATAAAATATGCTGGTTTTAATAACTGAGCATATTTACTGTACAAATCTTTCAATGAACTTTGAGGGCAAACAACAAAAGCCCTCAAAACAAAAAAAATCGTTCATTAATCGTAAACGAGGTAGTGTTCAATTAATTGTGATATTGCTTGGAGGTCATACAGTAGTGCTTGAAAGATTGTGAACACTTAAGTATTTTCTATATTTCTGCATAAATATGACCTAAAACATCAGATTTTCACAAAAAGTAGATAAAGAGAACCCAGTGAAACAAATTAGATAAAAATATTATACTTGGTCATTTATTTATTGAAGAAAATGATCCAATGTTACATATTAGTCAGTGGCAAAAGTATGTGAACCTCTAGGATTAGCAGTTAATTTGAAGGTGAAATTAGAGTCAGGTGTGAGAGGGCACCCTGTTTTATTTAAAGAACGGATCTATCAAAGTGCTCTTCAGAGCACATTTGTGGAAGTGTATCATGGCACGAACAAAGGAGATTTCTGAGGAGACAGCTGAAGGCCTCTCTCACATTGGTTAATGTTAATGTTCATGAGTCCACCATCAGAAGAACACTGAACAACAATGGTGTGCATGGCAGGGTTGCAAGGAGAAAGCCACTGCTCTCCAAAAAGAACATTGCTGCTCGTCTGCAGTTTGCTAAAGATCACGTGGACAAGCCAGGAGGCTATTGGAAGAATGTTTTGTGGATGGATGAGACCAATATAGAACTTTTTGGTTTAAAAGAGAAGTGTTATGATTGGAGAAAGGAAAACACTTAATTCCAGCAGAAGAACCTTATCTCATCTGTGAAACATGGTGGTGGTAGTATCATGGTTTGGGCCTGTTTTGCTGCATCTGGGCCAGGATGGCTTACCATCATTAAATTCTGAATTATCTCAGAGAATTGTAAAGGAAAATGTCAGGACATCTGTGCATGAACTGAATCTCAAGAGAAGGTGGGTCATGCAGCAAGACAACGACCCTAAGCACACAAGCCGTTCTACCAAAGAATGGTTAAAGAAGAATAAAGTTCATGTTTTGGAAGGCAACTGAAAGCAACATTTGATCATTTTCCTCAATTAATAAATGACCAAGTACAACATTTTTTACTCATTTGTTTAGCAGAGTTCTCTTTATCTTTATTTAGAAAATCTGATGTTTTAGGTCATATTTATGCAGAAATACAGAAAATTCTTAAGGCTTCACAAACCTTCAAGCTCCACTGTATCACCCAGCACTATTATGGGGTTTCTTCTATCATGCAAAAAGCCCACTGTTTTAGTCCTTTAGTGAAAAGACCAGTAGACGTACTCCACGTTTTATGATGACCTGACTTTACGATGGGAAACGGAAATGAACAAAAATAGACATTCAGCAGAAACCATACTCTGAATTTAGAATTTTCCTGGGCAAGCAATACTCAGTATACATAGTACTTTCCTGCACTCAGATGAGGAAGTCAGCAGTGTGTGACGTAGGGAGTGATGAGCGCTGGGAAATGTATTGAGGAAAAGCCATGGTCGCACAATAATTGTTTGTTTTTCGCTTTCAATACATTATTCAACAAATTACATGAGATATTAAATTCTTTATTATAAAATAAGCTGTATATTAATTACGTTCTGAACTGTACTTTAATGCAAGTGTTTAAAGCCTGTTTAAGGTACACTACGATTGCCTCCAGCACTTGTCATTTTGTCAGAACATTTCCCTATTGTAGATCAGACAGTACCTGTATTTCCAGCTATCGTTTCAGCCACGAACTGCAGGGATCTGTGACCAAGGGGGTTCCCACCAGGCTGCACTCCCTAAATCTAATGCTAGATGGAAATACAGATGTGGAGTTCGTACAGGTATGCAGCAGATTGCCTTGCAAAATGTGGCTCATTCGTTTCACCGACTCTCAGGATCGGGTAATTAGAGAAATATTGCCAATCGCAAAATTGGGTTGAAAATCAGTCAATACTGATACATAGATAACCAATCCTTTCATCTCTAGTTTACTGTATTTTCCTTAATTGCATGAAAATATCAGATCAGCAGTTATAGAAATACTCAGAGCGGCCCGTCTGCCACCAATCATTATCACAGTAAAAATCACCAAGGTCACATTTATTTGCTTGATGAGAATATTACCTGAAGCTGCTGGCCTGTATCTGCATGATTTTAGGCATTGCCCTGCTGCCACATGATTGGCTGATTAGATAATTGCTCGAGGTGTACAGGTGTTCCGGAAAGTGCTTGCTGAGTTTGCATCAGTGCACGGTTAGGTATGAAAGAATAGCTTGTACAGACTTGCACTGTCATTTGGGATTCAGCCTCAGTCTGATTTTTTGCTGCCTCTAAAGTGTGAACAGTTTTGTTTCAGCTCCTGCAAGTGCAAGATCACAAATGAAGCCATTGTCCACCATTCTAACAACATCAACAGTGTTTCATAGAAATACCAACAGTTTAGAAGGTGAGGTGCAATCATGCTGCCAATAAATTCAAGAAATGAAGCAAAATACAAAATGCATAATTTTATTTGCACAATATTTTGCACATATTGTGGCACAATTATGCTTCAACAGTGTACAAAATAAAACAAGTGTCACAAAAATGAGAAAAGGAAAAAAACTCAATATAACTAAGACAAACAATCACTCATTTTCAGCCTGGTTGCATAACCGCACATCATTCTCGCATTTCGCCATCTTCCTCCTCCTCTTCGACACCTCGTATATACAAAACGTTGTTACACCTGGAAAACAGTTGATGAAGTTTGATTGTTTAATTTAATGTCACATTAGCTTCAATTGCTATTCATGACAGGAGCATGGTTAAATTGATACTAGTCAGACAAATTCACACTGGGCCAATGTAGAGCATCCAGTTAACCTAAAGCATGTTTTTGGAATGTGAGAGGAAACTGGAGTTGGGGACACAGGGACGACATGCATAATCCTCCCAGGCGGAGTCTGAGTCGGGATCGAACCAGAGATGTGCAGCAATAGAATTAACCACTTGCGGCACACTGTCAGCCAAAATTAGTGCAAATAAGAATTAAACTGATTTCATGGAATGGAAAACCAAACCAAGTAAGTTCCAAGAGACGGATCAGAAAAATTACTAATCTTCCAACTGCCAACAAATTGATTAGTAAGAGTGACTTGGGGAAACATCACAAAAGTCGAGCACTTTTGTGGTAATGTTTAATGAATTTGGAAATTGTGTATAATAAAGTATAATGGCATATAATTCCACAGTTCACTGAAAACATAAAAACAGCTGAAATACAAGTTACAGTGTATAATCTGAGTCGTCTTAATACATCATGTCACATAATTCAGCGGACAAATTGAGTCAAAACACTGTATTGCGACATCTACAGGAGCAGAGATTGTAGTTTACACCACATTTAAAAGTAGTTTTTACATCCTTCGAAAAAACTATATTTTGGGCTAAAAATCAATGTCGAAAAAATAAAATATATTTCTGTATTGATTTTTCATCATAGCCATAATGCTGAAACCGAACAGCACGACTGTTTCATAAACCTACTATCAGTCCAAAGCTAAGCGAACATGCTACAAGTTAGATGCTTACAAAATGAGTCCATAAGATCACATGGTCTGTACCCTAATGGTATGACATCATTATTATACCCTATAATAAATGCCATTTGTAACCAGGGTATGTACAGTACTGTGCAAAGGTTTTAGTTAGGTGAGAAAATATAAGTAAGAATGCTTTCAAAAATCGAAGTGTTAATAATTATTGTTTGTCAATTAACAAAATGCAAAGTGAATGAACTAAAGATGTATTTAATTCAAATCAATATTGTGTGAGACCACAAAAAAGCATCAGTTCTTCAGGTACTTGGAACTTGGCACGAAGGTTCTTCCAAGCATCTCGGAGAACTGCCCACAAATCTTCTGTGAGTCTAGGCTTCCTCAAATCCTTCTGTCTATTCATGTAATCCCAGACAGACTCTGTGATATTGAGATCAGGACTCTGTGGGGGCCATAGCATCACTCCCAGGATTCCTTGTCCTTCTTTACACTGACGATAGTTCTTAATGACATTGGCTGTATATTTGAGGTTGTTGTTCTGCTGCAGAATAAATTTAAAGCCAATCAGACACCTCCCTGATTGTATTGCATAATGGATCAGCATCTGCCTGTATTTCTCACCACTGAGGATACCATTAATCCTGGCCAAATCCCCAACTCCACTGATGAAATGCAGCCCCAAACTTGCAAGGACCTTCCACCATGCTTCACTGTTGTCTGTAGACACTCATTATGGTACCGCTCTCCACCCTACCTTCTGTTGCAGCCAAATATTTCAAAGTTTGACTCCTCACTCCAGAACACCTGCTGCCATTTTTCTGTTTCCATGCATAGTTGAGTTGCTTGGCCTTGTTTCCACATCAGAATTATGTTTTTTTTCCCCACAATTCTTCCATGATGCCACTTCTGCCCAGACTTCTTTGAGCAGTAGATGGGTGTACCAGGGTTCCAATGGTTTCTGCCATTTCTGAGGTGATGGCACTTCTGGACATCTTCCAATTTCAAAAGGTAACTAAGCATGATGCGTCTCACCTGCTGCACATAGTTTCCTTCATTTCCTTCATCTATGATCCTCAACGTTGTTTCTCTGTGCTTTTTCAAAAGAGCTTGAACAAAACATCTTGAAACCCATTTAAAACCTGGGAGAGACCTTGCTGATGCAGTATAACTACCTTGTGTCTGGTTACTGTGCTCAGTCTTGCCATGGTGTACGACTTGGGACAAACTGTCTTGCACAGCCTCACCTTTGAAAATGATGATTATTATCACCTATTTGGTATAACTGGTAAGTCATAAACCTGAAATAACCCTACAAAATCCCTAACTTTGTGCAAATCTGCCTAGAAGAATTTATATTGTTTTGAAGGCAAAGTGTAGTCATAAGTCTTTATTTGATTTGATCTTTTGTTCATACACTTTGCATTTTGTTAATTGACAAAAAAATAAGCTATTAACACCATTTTTGAAAGCATTCTTACTTCGCAGAATCCCCCCCATACCTGCCTAAAACTCTTGCAACGTATTGTATAAGAAAATTGTTTAAAAATAATTTGATACAAGGACTGATACTTTACTCAAACCATTTAAATTGTTGAAACAATGTGCAAAACGTACTTTTGTGAACTAGCACTTTCTGCATGACCCCCTTCTTAGGCTATGTCCACACAATTTTCTAAAACAGGGGTTTCAAATTCGTTTATAAAAAACATCGCGTCCACACAAGCACTGTTTAAACAAAAAACTTTGTCCACATGAAAACGCAAAAACGCACAAAGTCGCTGTCAAGAGCAATGCCAAACTCAACGACAACAGCAACGTCCTATGCATACGAACATTTTCTCGCCATTCTTCTTCAATAACCACTTCGTTTTCAAAGCTGTCCCACCAACGAGAGGTCCGATATATAATGTATATATATTTTTTAGATTAGATTCAACTGTATTGTCATTACACATGTACAAGTACAACGCAACGAAATGTAGTTTAACATCTAACAAGAAGTGCAATAAGCAGCAATGTGTCGGAATGTACAATATTGCCCACATGTACAATAAATTAAAATATATATATAAATCGGCTCACAATCAGGAACCAGCTCCCGTTGTTCATTTCAAAGAGCCGACCCTTAGAGCCGGATTTGTCGCGACCGACACATCACTAATGGATACAGTAATGACCTCCGTAGCGCATTCTGACGCCTCTGTTCTTCAGTGTAATGGAAAAGTAATAATTGTACATGTATTTGTAGATTTGTAACAAGTTCGGTCAGCAGTGTTACAGCTGGCACTATTTTGGCTATTGCACAAAATCGCCTCATGTAAACAAAGGAGATAACGGTGCACAAAGTGACGTTACAAGCAAAAACTCCGTTTTCCCAGTCCACACGACAACGCTGAAAACGGAGTTTCTGAAAATCTTCACCCTGGAAGGAGTTTTCCAAAAAGTCCGTTTTAAGTGACCTAAAACGTCGTTTTCGTGTGGACGAACGGTCAAAACGCATAGAAAAAGCTACGTTTTTAAAAATACCCGTGTTCGTGTGGACAGGGCCTTAATTATTCAGAAGAGTTTGAACCTTAATGATTAAGAAAGTTTGACATTTTACACAGCAAGTCAAAAGTTGTCCTCAAACTTGACATGTTTCATACATTGAGGAGGCATGCAAATTCTGTTTCATGGTTATCAAGAGGACGATACTGCTTTCAAGTAATTATTGCTCTATAGATCTGAACATTTACTGAACTAAAGGTTTGCATACTTCATCCGTGTGCTAGGCTTTTTAAGAATGACCTGACCCAAGAATGAATCCATTATGAAATATGGTCAGTCAAGTTTTAACAGGCATGAAAGTTTGTTCATCAATACACTTTACTTTCATGACACTGCACAGAACACAATGGTATGCATTTTTACCGCTGGTACTCCTGACACAAAATAAAAGGAGCGTGTTGAAAAATCTACAAGCACAATCTGATGGTTTGGACCAGTGGTTAAAACGTTTTTGACATGTTTAATAGCTTGTATTAAATTTAAAAACTAATAGTAAACCAGCACACCCAAAAGTCCAAAACAGTAATGTACATTGGATGCAATTAAAACCAAGTAAGGAAAAAAAAAAAAAAGCTATTGCAGCCGCTCAGGTGGTGTAGTGGTTTAATACAATAGTGAACAAACAGTGGGACCCAGGTTCGAGTCCCAGTAGTGCATTCCAGCTAGGCCTAACATCGCATTCAGGCACAACTGGCTTTATCTGGGGATGGAATCCAGTCAAAGAATCAGCACCAGGCTCTTCTACAGTGACCCTGCCGGCCCTGCAGTGGACTGGCATCCCACCCTGGGCACATTTATGCCTGGATAGGCAACAGAACCCCTGGAATGCTGACCAGTAAATGCTTGGATACTACATGAAACTAAATGGATGATGTCGCTATACTTTTAAGGCACAGTGTTATGACAAGGCAATCCAAGTTAGTTCATAGTGTTTTTGATGTTTAGTTTCCTTACCTGATTAGTACCTCCCCTAGGTGACCTGCCAAAGCTCCATCCACAAACTCCTCTGTGTTAGCCAGCTGTGTGTTAAATAAGGGAAAAACAGGAGTGATGTCATGTAAAGCTTCTATGCTCAAGGAATAAAATAAACAACATTCACAAAATGGCTACTGTTTTGCATTATTGAGGTGAATTTTTTAAACTGTACATTATTATATATACACTCAACGAGCACCATTAGAAAAACTATACAAATTTTGGGTATGGCCTCCCTGCTGTATCCCATCTGCCTCAAGGTCTGACTTATTATGCACGCAGATATTTTTCTGCTCACCACAATTATACAGTGGTTATCTGTGTTGTTCTCTCTCAACAGCAGTGTTTTTGTCCATAGAACTGCAGCTCAATGGATTTTTTTTTTACTTTTCTGTACCATTCTGAGCAAACTCTGGAGACTGTTGTGCGTGAAAATCCCAGGAGATCAGTGGGTATAGAAATAGCCTAGCAGTTAAGGTACTGGACTATGGACCAAAAGGTCCAGGGTTCAAATCCCACCTCTGCCAAGATGCCACTGTTGGGTCCTTGAGCAAGACCCTTAACCCACAATTGCTTGGACTGTAAGACTGTCAATTGTAAGTCGCTCTGGATAAGGGCATCTGCTAAATTCTGTAAATGTAAATACTCAAATCAGCCTCGCTGCAACAACAGCCTGATCCAAATCCAAGGTCAAAATCACCAATATTACATTTTTCCATCCATTTTGCTAGTTGATGTGATCATTAACTGAAGCTGCAGGCTCATAACTGTATGAATTCATGCACTGCTGCCTCATGACTGGCTGATAACTGCATGGATGCATAGGTGTTCCTATTAGTGTTCAGTGACTCAATACTTCGGCATATACCCTAAAGGAACCAATAATCAACATTTCTGTACATGTCAGAACTGGTTATGGTTTGGGAAAAAAAACAGTAATGAATTAGGCTAACAGACCATCTTGATTATCCACATGAATGACATCAGAAACCACTTCTGGCTGTAGAGATACATCTACAACAGTTGATGTCCTGAATAGCTTCATACCTCTACCTACACCCTCCACTTTTGTTTTATGCAGTGGCTAATTATGACAATGGTTCTTGGCCTTATATTATAGCATTTAGAACTAAAAGACAGTAGAAAACATGACGTTTACTTAGTTTATTTAACGTCACTTTCAGCATCAATGGCTAATTAACGACAAGGTTACATCAAGACTAGTCCTACGTACTCAGATCGGTTCAATCAATTAACCTAATGCATGTCTGTGGGAGGAACTGGAGCACCAGAAGTAAACCCATGCTGACAGGAGAGAACATGCAAACGCCACACAGGCAGAGTCTGAGGTCGGGATCTACCCAGGAACCCTGGAGCTGTGAAGTGACCCCACTAACCGCTGTGCCACTGTGCCACCCAGAAAGCTCATGCATGCTGCCTTTAGAGATGTGAAATAAGCAGATAACAAGCAGGAGTGCTAGTGCCAGAAAGTCTGCCCAGTGTTTCCCATAAATAGATTTATGTGGCACCCTGCTGCAATACCAACCCCAGGAGTGGTCGAGCAACAAAGATCATTCTAAGAAAAAGCCATGTAACAATACAAAAAATTATCAATTTTAAAGGGTTCACAAACTTTCAAGTGTCATTATATATAAATTAGGGATGCACCGATATTGAATTTCTTGGGCCGATGCGATAACCGATGTTCAGCACATTATTGTGGCCAATACCGATGTTAAAAACCGATAATATAACCTTTAAAAAAAAGTTTTAAAAATGTTCACATGATAACCATATGAACTGTTGTTAAAAACTAGATCACTAATAAACAATAAGCAACTAAAACATAAATCAGCTTTCAATTGTCACAGGCAGCAACAAGAACAATTACGTGTGTAAGAAAGCTTAAGATTGAGATCCAAGAAAGTATAGAACTGCATATAAAACTACACTCAGTAACATCAGATATTTTGCTTAATGAGTAAAACAAAGAAATATTCTTATTTAAATATCTAATAAATATCGGTTGAAATTCTAATATCGGACCGATACCGATAACTGAAAAAAATCCATATATCGGCAAATAATATATCGGTCGCCGATATATCGTGCATCACTAATATAAATGTAGGAGTCTACTACAATGACCATTGGAAAAATAGTTGCAATGTATGTAATGGTCACGTGGTTCTTTTTAACTGCATCTGGAGCATGGTAATATAAACACAACACTTCTTCAGATGATAATCATCTTTCAGATGTTCACTACCAGCCCAATCCTCAAGAACAATAGAAGCTGGCATGCATACAGAATAAATGAGTTAAAGAAAGACCATACCTGCATGTTCATGTAGCCATCTACTGACACAAGGTAGCCCTTGTACTCCATCCCCCATTTCAGTTTCACCATTACTGGTTTTCCTGTCAGACCATTCAGGAACGGCTTTGGATTTAGGGGCAAACTCTGAAAGGAAAATAACTTGGTTAGTGATCAAACACGCTGTTGCGTACTATACTTATTAGCTATGGTCTCCTTGTTTCTACACTCATTGTTCATTTTATCAGTTTCATGTACCATATAGATGCACTTTGTAGTTCTACAATTACAGACTATAGTCCATCTGTTTCTCTACATACCTAGTCCCCCCTACTCTGTTCTCCATTGGTCAGGACCACCGCAGATCAGGTACTAAAACTCCAGCAGCACTGCTGTATCCAGTTCATTCATAGCACACTAACATCACATCAGTGTCAATGATGGACTAAGACTGATGCACCATCCAAACAGTACCTGATCTCTGGTGATGCTGGTCATTAGAGAACAGAGTAAAACTGACTAAAAGTATTTAGAGAAACAAATGGACTACAGTATGTAATTCTAGAACTACAAAGTGTAGCTATGTTGTAAGTGGAACTGGTCAAAATGGGCAAGGAGTTGGAGGTGTAGCTAATAAAGTGCATTGTGTTATGAAGAATTGAGAAATTATGAGATGCTAATCAACGTAAGCAGAATCTTCTTTTTAGCACTCGGTCTGTCGGTAGTGCAGAACGCTACTGGGACTGTGGTAGCCCAGTGGTTAAGGTCCTGGATTATGGTCCAGAAGGTCCAGGGTTCAAATCCCATCCCAAGCTGCCACTGTTGGGTCCTTGAGCAAGACCCTTAACCCAATTGCTTGGATTGTAAGACTGTATCAATTGTAAGTCGCTCTGGATAAGGGTGTCTGCTAAATGCTGTAAATGTAAGTATTGAGGACTATGAACGTCGCTTGGATCCAGGGCGAGATTTGTCACAAAACGGGTGTGAAAAAAAGGCTACCGCCATGCTGCATCTATACAAGGCTAACTATACCCTTTTGTTTTATGTTTCTATATTCTTTATTCTATATTCTATTTTCTATACCAACACAAACACCACAAAAACCAGAGACACTACAATAAAAATAACACAACATATAGGAACTCAGCCTTACTACAAGTGGAAACGAATAACGAACGTTGAGGTTTCACATCTCTGTATCATCGCCCGCACAATAATGAATTAAAACTTCCTCACTCTAACATGAAGAGGGACGTTATTAGCAAAAAAGAGAAAAAACACGAGTACTTACCATGTTCGGAGATCAAAGTTTAATAACAAAAATATTTCTTTATTCAAAAAGCATCTGATTCAGCCGAGCACTCGCACGCCTTACCGCCAGGAAAGGGAAGGACAACGAGTAAACTTTGAACCAGAAACGATAAGAAAGAGCCACGCAACGGCCTCTACTGTCCAGGAGGACAGAGCGTGGGGTTCTATCATCGGAGGCTGGATCAGAAATGCTCACCTGATTGAACTAGGGAAAATAGATCTTCACAGAAACAGTATGCAAGGAACTAACAAGTTTGGAATGTGCTAAAGTAGCTTTGGGACTGTTCACCACCCAGAAGTTGATTATTTTATATTCACATTTAAGCCCTCTTCACACCGACAAACGAACGGAAAAAGGCACGTCAGGTTTTTAAAAAGAACACACTGTATATCAATGAAGTCCTTCACACCGGCGCTGTGTAAAATATTTAATCGGAGCCTGTTTTAATTTCTGCGTTGTTGAGACGCGTTAAAATCAGGTTGCCCAATCAGAGCTCGGTTGTCAGGCAGAACAGCTCATCCTGGATCCTGGTAGCAGCAGAGCACAAGAGTTTACAGGACAAGCAACACGCTGACAATAAAAACAAGGATATTAAAGAAAATATCTGGCGCAATATAGCTGAAAGGCTGGAGAATGATGGAGAAAACCTGACAATGATTGGATGGAACAGTTTTCTTGTTTATTTAAGTGCATTCTAATCTATTCATGCCCACAAAAACACAAACTATAGCTTACTGGACTAATCTTCACTCGTGTCTTTGTTTTTTTAAGTTGATGATATGAAAAAGACACGTCGAAACCTCCGTGAAGATTTAAGAGATTTAAGAGGAGGGATATTAAAGAAAGCAAACATGGAAAATGAGTTTTCAAAGTGTTTAGACAAAAAAATGCATCGGACTTGGTGTGAAGGTCCCACTACGTTAAAAATCGCGTCCGTTTTTTCATGCATAAAAGTCGTACTCGGTGTGAAAAGGCCTTTACTAATTTCTTATCCAGAGCAACAAAATATGCAAACAGTTGAAGATGCAGGTAATCGATGATCTATTAGTATTCATTACCAGCCAGAGCAGAAACTACAGTCACTTAGAGATTAACTAGCTGTTTCTTAGTTTAATGCTAAGGTCACATTTAATAACAAATGGGCTACTAAAAGCTCCTGGGTAAGTTGACAAAATACGTAAAGAGGAGGTACAACAAAAGTGCTCAGCATATAGAGACATTATCCTAGGTACTGTTTGAAGAGGAGGGCAGCATGGTGGCTCAGTGGGTAGCACTGTCGCTTCACAGCGAGAAGGTCCTGGTTTCAACAATCTTTGCATTTTGGAGTTTGCATGTTCTCACCGTGTCCATGTGGGTTTACTCCAGGTACTCCAGTTTCCTACCACAGTGCAAAGACATGTTAGGCTAACTGGTGTCTCTAAAGTGCCCTAGTGTGAGTGCATGTACCCTACAATGGATTGGCGCCCTGTGTTGCCGGATTAGCACCGGCTTTTCCGCAACCCTGATCAGGATTAAGAAGTTAAAAGAGAATGAAAAAATGAATGTTGGAAAAAGCAAGTCCTCAGACTTCTGTGGACGGTAGATTGACACTGGGTAAATCTGGCTTGTATAGGAAGCTCATTCGACCAATGAGGAGCCAGGACACTGAAACTTTGAGATCTGGCCTCATCTCAAAGAAGGATATACCAGGTGCTCTGAACCTGAAGACCTTTGCTGTCTGCAAGTTCTGTTGGTTGGTGTGTTGTTGGCCAAAAGCACACAAAGATTCTTTGTCATGTGGGTTAGATGGACAGTGGCTGCATCTGAAATAGTATACATAAACAGTATGGACTAGATTATATAATGTACACACTGTTTGACCATTACAGTAGTATGCTCTTTCATTTCCCGAGTGTACAGTATGCACAGAACCTAGGATGCACTATGCCCGCTATCAAGGTTCCAGAAAACTATAGCTATAATGTTTCAAAATGTTATGTTTCTGATTTTATCTTATTTACACCTCCTCTTTGCTGTCCGCCATTTTTCTTCTTTAGCTTCGAATGCCTCTACTGCTCCAGCTGAATCATGGTATATGATAGTGTGCTTTGTTTGCATATGTAAAAAAGGACATCATCCAGGGACTTTCACATACTGTTTAATACATACTTTGTAATCGGAAACACTACCTGTTCTTGCGTACCACTTTCTGGTTTCCGCTGCAGCCAGTGACCCCATCTATGTTGTTTGAGAGCTCCAATGTGGGGAGTTCTTTGCAAGGAGGTAGATCAATTCAGTCTTCAATAAGCTTCAGATGGTGTTTGCCATTCAGGGAGAGATATTAGAATGGCAGCCAGATGCCTGTTCACTGAGCCTAGTGATTTAATGTACAGGGAGAATAATCATGGACCAAAAATTGATTCCTCACAAACTCCTGTAGTAGTCCTATGAGCTGATGAAAGTGAATCTCTCCATGCAACCTAGTAGCATTGATCTTGTAAGTATGAGTACAACCAAGCAAGCATATTGCCCCCAATTGCCTACAGTGAGCAAAAGTGGAGATGATAATCTGTTGATAGTCCTAGTAATAAACACAGCAGACAAATCCTAGAATACACTATGAAGGCTTAGTGTATTCTTTCACTGTATGATGTGCTTTAATTACCACAGCTTCTGTAGAATGACCTAACTTTGAACCACACTGGCTGATATCAAGGAGGTTGTTTTTCTTGAAGAAAGGAGGAGAGCTGTCCAAGTACAGCATGTTTGAAAGTTCTGGGTAGGAATGGAATGAAGGACAAGTCTATAGATGGACACATCAGTTGGTTTGAGTGACAGCTTCTTCAGTAGAGTTGTAACTCAAGTTATTTTGAAGAGAGAAGGAAGCATGTCATTCTCAGTAAGCAGTTTGAATGCTAAAAAGTCAAGTAATAAGCATGGATTTGCTCCACATTGGCTGAATTACAGAAGGATGACTGAATATTGGTTACGTTTTTTGCAAAATTGAAATCAAAAATAGAATTTTTGCAAATTGAATCCTGGCTTTTAAAGAGGATGTATGTGAGGTATGATGAGGGTTGAGTAAGCAAGACAAAATAGTTTCCTTGGATTTTAGATGCATAAGTCAATTTTGGAGTGAAAGAAAACTGTTTTGGTTACACTGACAAAAGAAAAGATAAAGCCAAGCTGTGATTGGTACTCAACCAGGCCTGTTGTTGAGTTACTTTGTCTCCCTGTTCTCTCACTGTTGATCTATGAGACCACACAGCGTCAGTTAGCCAGGGACTGGACAACACTGGTCTTGCTGGCATGGAAATGGGAGAGACAGAGTTCAGATACCAGGAGAGAGTTCTGTAGTCACTATCAGTTGCATTGTCAGCAGGAAGAGTTGAGAGATCATGTAGAGATGGCAAGGATGAGAATACAGTCACAGAATACGAAGAATGAGATCACATTTTCACATTTCTTCTGATCACCACTGTTGTAGAGGCTTAAGAAGCAGTGAAACACAAAAATACAAGAGTTCCAGAGCAGCAGACCTAGGTAGACAGACAAAATGGATGAGGTCACATCTCCAGAAGGAGCGACAGCTGTAATGGGAAGTAGTAAGAGGATTCTCCGAATACACAGCATTGGAGTCGGTCAGAAATAACAGACACACTTGTGTCGAGTGCTGAGCTGTCCTTCTTTGTTGCACTTCCTCAATGGATTCCAGCTGGTAGTCTCCCCTGTCTTTCTGCAACTGAGTCTTCATGCAGAGAGGCAGAGGCAGAGAGGCTGCTGCTTTGGTCTTTGTTAAAGAACACCACTTTATCGTTTTGAAACTATACTCACCAGACAAAAAATGAGTCACCTGTAAATGAAACATACCTAATAGAGTGTAATACGTCCACAAGTACAAATAAGAGCTGTGTTTCAATTTGGCATGGACTCAGTCAGCCACTCTTGCATCAAAGAATTGCACAGTTCAGCCAGATTTCATGGATGACCTCCCTGCCATCTTACTCGTTGTTTCAGATAGTCCCACAGATTTTCAAGAGGTTTCACATCAGGGGAATTTGCAAGTAAGTCCAGATGCATGACTGCTCCTGAAAGTTCCTTCACACTATGGCCTTTGGCATACCCAAATGCAATCACTCCTTCTTGCCAATCATTAAAATGGTATCGCATTCCAAGTGCCTCTGAGCCAAGCTCTCAGGTTGACTGCACATTTTGGACAACAAATGTGAAGAACCCAGGTTTTATCTTGGTTACCTATTTTACATCTGAAGTAGAGCTCATAGGCTTTCATTATAAGTGTAGTCATATTGCATGTTTTAGCCTGAAGCGTATACTCGCCAAAGTTGTAACAGGATGTATCGTAGCAACATTGACAAGACATTTCTGCCAACATTTCTGGAGACAGAGTACATAACAAGAACCGGGCAGAGAAAATCATCACAGACGCCTCACACCCAGGACTTAACCTTTTTCTAACCTCCTGCCCTTAGGAACCCTGCACACAAAGACTAAGAGTCACACAAACAATTTCTATCCACATGCCATCACACTCCATATACACATGTACCGTTGTCCTGTACTGGTTAACACTCAGCTATCTCAGTATATATCTGCTAAATGCTGTAATTAAATACAAAATAAAATATATGGACACTCCATGGACACTCATTACCGTTGTTTACATGCTACAATTGCACTTTATGTATTATATTACTCTAGTTTTATGCTATTTTTCTATTTTTTTGTATATCTGTAAATTTTGTTTAGCACATCGAAACAGCCTGTACATTGTTTGTAGTTTGTAGAGACATCCCAACAGGCGGAAACAAATTCCTTGCATGTGTAAACATACTTTGCCAATAAAACTGGCAAAGCCATTTTTATGGACTTTTTATGGACTTTAATTTTAACTGACTTTTTGGAGAGGTGGAAAATGTCATAATGAAAGTCACTGAGGTGTTCAGTACAACTCATTCTACTGACACTGTTTGTTTATGTAGAGTCCATGCCCGTATTCTTTAATTATGACAATGGCAGCACAGTGGCTCGGTGGGTAGCACCTGTTCTCTGCGTACTCCGGTTTCCTCTCACAGTCCAAAGACATGTATTAAGTTAATTTTTTACGCTAAATCGACCCAACCTGAGTGCATATACATGACTAGTCATGATATAAAATTGTGTTTAAATGTAACCTGCGTGTGTCGCTGAAATGGCCACTGATGCTGATAGTGATGTTAAATAAACCAAATAAACAAACAAACAATTATGAACATGTTAACACTGAGTGTAGCAAAAATAACAGAAATCCACTATTAGAAGTGGTCCTACATACATTTGGCCATATGGTGTACCACAATAAAGAGTATAGCAAATTATTACACAATTAATAATATACAGTGGTGCTTGAAAGTTTGTGAACCCTTTAGAATTTTCTATATTTTTTAATAAATCTGACGTAAAACATCATCAGATTTTCACACAAGTCCTAAAAGTAGATAAAGAGAACCCAGTTAAACAAATGAGACAAAAATATTATACTTTGTCATTTATTCATTGAGGAAAATGATCCAGTATTACATATTAATGAGTGGCAAAAGTATACGAACCTTTGCTTTCAGTATCTGGTGTGACCTTCCTTCCACAACATTTCAATTGGATTGATGGTCAGGACCTTGACTTGGCCATTCCAAAACATTAACTTTCTTCTTCTTTAACCATTCTTTGTAGAATGACTTGTGTGCAGAAAAATAGGCCCAAACCATGATACTACCAGCACCATGTTTCACTGATGAAATAAGGTTCTTATGCTGGAATGTAGTGTTTTCCTTTCTCCAAATATAACGCTTTTCTTTTAAACCAAAAAGTTCTATTTTGGTTTCATCTGTCCACAAAACATTCTTCCAATAGCCTGGCTTGTCCACGTGATCTTTAGCAAACTGCAGACGAGCAGCAATGTTCACACCATTGTTGTTCAGTGTTCTTCTGATGGTGGACTCATGAACATGAACATTAGCCAATGTGAGAGAGGCCTTCAGTTGCTTAGAAGTTACCCTGGGGTCCTTTGTGACCTCACCAACTATTACACGCCTTGCTCTTGGAGTGATCTCTGTTAGTTGACCACCCCTGGGGAGGGTAACCATGGTCTTGAATTTCCTCCATTTGTTCACAATCTGTCTGACTGTGGATTGGTGGAGTCCAAACTCTTTAGAGATGGTTTTGTAACCTTTTCCAGCCTGATGAGCATCAACAACTCTTTTTCTGAGGTCCTCAGAAATCTCCTTTGTTCGTGCTATGATACACTACCACAAACGTGTGCTGTGAAGAGCAGACTTTGATAGATCCCTGTTCTTTAAATAAAACAGGGTGCCCACTCACACCTGATTGTCATCCCACTGATTGAAAACACCTGACTCTAATTTCACCTTAAAATTAACGGCTAATCCTAGAGGTTCACATACTTTTGCCACTCACTAATATGTAATATTGGATCATTTTACTCAATAAATAAATGACCAAGTATAATATTTTTGTCTCTTTTGTTTAACTGGATTCTCTTTATCTACTTTTAGGACTTGTGTGAAAATCTGATGATGTTTTAGGTCATATTTACACAGAAATATAGAAAATTCTAAAGGGTTCACAAACTTACAAGCACCACAATAGTTATAATTTGGACATACCATTTAGTATATAGCATGTGATGGGACTAAGCCTTGAGCATTGAATGTATATTTAGGTGCCAGACGTGATCATCAGACTGATCCTTTGGAGAGACAGGGCTGCATAAAAACTCACATCACCAAATGTTGCTTTTTGTAGAGATTTCCAAACATCCATAGTTACATCCTCTATATAACATAGTAGAATATAATCTCTAAAACAACTTGAATGAATGAGCTAGGTATTTAGTTTTCATAAGTCTTTAGTCTTTTAGAACATTTGGAACAAAAGACTTTCATTTACTTATGAAACAACCAAGTTTAAAGATAAGCATGAAGGGATTAGGTGTGGAAAGCCTCTCAGCCAATTCACATTCCAGAGAGCCAATCAGGAAAAGGGTAGAGAATGGCACGTCTTTGATCTGCGAGCACTTCCGTTTGGCCTTGTTTTCCATACTTACTGCCTGCCACAAGCCTCCAATCTGACATGAGTCAAGCAACTTCTGAAACAAAACCACTCCACATGATTAAGATTAGAGTGAGAATTAGTAGGTTACCAATATATAGTAGAAAAACAAACTCCTTCCCTGTCAAATGTTCACATTTTAAAAATTGCACTTAACTTTTAAACTATTAAATAATTAATTTGGTTTTTTGACCCTATATAGCATTTTGCTTTATACCACTTAATACGCATAGAATTTATTGTTAATTATTTACATAGCAAGTGCATAATAAAATATTAATAGAAATAGTAGTTATAGTGGACGAATATAAGAACAGTCTACTTGTGCCAGAACTGTGTGTAATGCAATCCACATAATTAATTATCCAATTTTCATTTTATTTCAAATCGTGTATGCCACACAAATGCATAGAGATCATCATGATGCATTTAAGGATCTAGTAGAATAACTCTATGCAATAAGCTTTTTATTTAAACACGCAAAGACAGATCACTTTATTAGGTACACCTCCTTGTTTCTACCCTCAATGCCCATTTTATGAGTTCCACTTACTATGTAGAAGCATATTGTAATTCTTCAGTTACAGACTGTAGTCCATCTGTTTCTCTGCATACTTTGTTAGTCCCCTTTACTCTGTTCTCTAATGGTCAGGACCCTCATATATCAGGTACTACTCGAGTGGTGGATCATTCTCAGCACTGCAATGACACTGATAGTTTTTCATAAAATACATTGCATTCAATTTGGCATTCAAGACAATTAGATTAAGAAATTAATAATTTGATTAATCATAAATTAATTTGTGGATCTCCTTGTAAAGTGGGTCTCTTCATGAACTGACTAAAGAATACTGAGAATATCTATTATGAAAAATCTGTCATGAAATTAAAAGACAATTTGGGGAGTTGGGGATAAGTGTCATCATGAATAACTTCAGATTAGTTTGTGGTATGAATACTAACTTCTGTATGGTGAAAATAAGCATACTAAATCTGACACTCTACTGAAACCCTTGCATATCTAAATATCTAGATATCTAGATATCCAAATAACTATATGACCTGCATGAATGAGATATCTCTTGCCTCGACCTTCTGTCAGGATGTCAGTGGGACAGCGGTAGTCTAGCGGTTAAGGTACTGGACTCTGGAACAGAAGGTCCAGGGTTCAAATCCCACCTCTGACAAAAGCTGCCACTGTTTGGTCCTTGAGCAAGGCCCTTAACCCACAATTGCTTGGATTGTAAGGTTGTAAGTCTGCAAAATTTGTTGTAAATGTAAATTAAGGATGTAAAGCTCACTAACATGACCCACTTCATTAAAAAGCTTAGGCTACACCATGCGCAGAGAAGATATTGAAGGTGATGTCATTAGTATTCTTGTAATTGTCCAACTTGGAGGCAACTGTCACAAGGAGTCCCAACTGGATGACTGGCAAGGTTTAAAAATCAACCCAACCAGTCTCTGAATGACTGTCATATTGAATTACGTAGTGAATTACATTTAATATTACCTACACTGGGACATCACTTATATCGGTTTTCAAAAATAAATTCCTTTCAAGATGTTAAGGCAGTTACCTGTAACATTACAGTATAAATGTCATTCTCATTTGTCTTCTGTTTAATTAGAAAGCAATAGGATTTTATATGCAGTTTCAGGAGCAAAAAAATTGGTTTATTAGAGATTTAAGGCAGTGGGCTTTAGAAGCTATTTCATGTTTCACACCCAATGCTGACCTTACACCAAACGATTTTCATACGACTTCACTTTCACAGACAAATTTCATAAATAAAATCAATTTTGTCTTGCTACAGTTGTGTTGTGCAGGAACGTCTCTGGTGGTTGAGAATATAACATTACAACCCCAAATCAAAAAAAGTTGGGACAGTATGGAAAATGCATATAAAAACCACACAGTGTTTCTTACATTTACTTTGAGTTTTATTTCATTGCAGACAGCATGAACCTGAGATATTATGTTTTTTTGTGGTCAACTTCATTTCATTCCATAATTAACTTCCATTCCTGCATTTCAGGTCTGCGACACATTCCAAAATACAGTTGGGACGGTAAAGAATTTACTACTTTGTAATGTTGCCATTCAGACGTTTTTGCACAGAGGATGGCAAGTGAATTAATGTTTTGGGTGTTATTTTGTTCCATTCTTCCTGCAAACACGTCTTACGATGTGCAACAGTATGGGGTCGTCATTGTCGCATTTTTCGCTTCAAAATTCTCCACACATTCTCTATTGCTGATAACAGTCTGGATGGTCCTTTTTGTCTTTGGTCCAGAGCACAAGGTGGCCATTTTTTCCAAATAAGACCTGGAATATCGATTTATCTGACCACAACACACATTTCCACTGTATGATGGTCCATCCTAGATGCCACTGAACTCAGAGAAGTTGACGCAGCTTTTGGACATGGTTAACAAAAGCCTTCTTTTTTCACAGTAAAGTTTTAAGTGCCATTTGAGAATGTAACTCTGTATTGTAGTGCTTGATAAAGGTTTTGATAAAGTAATTCCTTGCCCATGTGGTTCTATCAGCTAATGATGAATGACGGTTCTTAATGCAGTGCCGTCTGAGGGATCGAAGATCACAGGTGTTCAGCCTAAGCTTGCACCCTTGGCCTTTACACACTGAAATTCCTCTCGATTCCTTGAATCATTGAATGATATTATGCACTGTAGAGGGAGAAATCTGCAAATCCCTTCCAATCTTTCTTTGAGGTACATTGTTTTTAAAAATTTCAGTTATTTTCTCACACATTTGTTGATCAAAGACTCAGCCTTTCCTGGATACTTGTACCTCACCTGTAAATCATGATTACAATCACCTGTTAGAAATCACATCATAATTTAGTATTTTAATTCATTACTAGCTCTAATTTGCCCGTCCCAATTTATTTTGGAATGTGTTGCAGGCCTGAAATGCAGGAATGGATGTTTATTAACAAATGAAATGAAGTTGACCAGACAAAACATGAAATATCTCAGGTTCATACAGTCTGCAATGAAATTAAAGTCAAAGTGAATGTAAGAAACACTGTGTTTTTTATATGCATTTTCCATACTGTCCTAACTTTTTCTGATTTGGAGTTGTAATATGTATTCTAGTCCATTTCCATATTTCAGCTTCTTATGCTGAATTTGTGTACAAAGCCGAGCTGGCTGGGGGTAAAACGTTATGTAACTGATTCATTTTCCCCATCTATAGAGGTAGTAGTACAGAGCTCATTCAAAGTATTCTCCTGATATGTTTTGTCATACACTATGGCACATGTCACTACTCCCAGGCTACCATTGGTATTTAATTACCATCACTTGATCAGGAACTACCCAGGAAAAAATGTACTGTGAAATTTGACAGTAGAACTATGAAGTGGTCAAATTACCACCAAAATTCATAGTACAACTGTGAAATAATTCATTGTCAGTTCACAATCCACCAGGTTTACAGTTGCACTATGAAATTTCACAGTAGAACCATGAAGTGGCCAAATTACTATCAAAAATTCATAGTAGAACTGTGAACTTCATGATCAAACTGTGAAAGTTCACATTAAAACTGTCAAGCAATTCACAGTTTTACTATGAAAATTCACAGTACATTTTTTCCTGGGTATGATAGCCATGCATTCTGCTACTTCATAGTATTGGATCAAATACATTTTGATTAGCAAACCAGTAGGTAAGAGTTTATACTGTGAATCAGTAAGCATGACGGGAAATAATCTCAATAGTCTTGAAATTAGTGACCAATCAAGAGATGTCTGTGAGTAAAAACTCTCTTTACATGTGAGAGGGCGCCAGACTTCAGTCTTCTATGGCGTGGTTAGCATAAGTTTTGTTTAACGTCATTTACCGGTTGTGCGTGGGTAGGTACGTAACTTGGATGAGAATCAAGCGTGACTCAAGAGTCGAGTTCTCCAGGAATGCTCCTTTAAATCCGAGTCAAAATGTTAGCAGACGGAGGCGGAGCTGAAGCGCACAGTCCTGTCACTCACCGATATCCAGGCGCACCGTAGCAGTCGGACAAAGTGCGTCTGAACGAGAAGAAGCAGAAGAAGCTTTAGTACCACCAGACTCGCTCAGTACAGACGGAGTGACTCAGACATACTCGGACTCCGGGCTGGAAACAGATGGCGTGGTCGCGCGAGATTTGCGCCGCCGCGCAGGTGACCTCTTTCGGTTCGTCCCGGTGGGAAATGAGCGCAGCCCCGTGCGCGCACCTGGCCGAGCCACGCTAACCAAATCATGCTCCTACATGCCGCCTGAGAAGCTCGAGCGCAACCTGCGGATGATTTGAGTCGACAGAATTGTAGCGTTATTTATAGAACTTGTATATTTAATATAAAGTACTGGATACTGTGTTTGTTAGGGAAACTGACGAGGAAAGCGATGGGGAGGTGGGCGTTGTTTGTCATGCTGGTGTTGGGGTCACTTCACGTGGTGCGTTCAGGTGAGTCTTTCACTGCAGGTGCCATCAAAACAAGAACATGCGCGCGCACCTATTAAGGGACAATGTATTGATATACTGCTTAAAGCCAAGTACTAATTTTAGCATGCGTGTTATAAAGATGTTTTTGTGTCTGAACGGTAAAGGATCAATTGGTCCAGGTGAGCACACTCGTAAACCAGCTGATTATTGTAGGGTTTTTTGTTCATATTTGTTGTACTGGTAATGTATTGATAGATTGTGTTTTCTTTTACTTAACTCTTAAGTTTTCTAATAAGCTGTGTCCTATCTGTAGAGGGTGAATTCTGGTGACAGACCTATACATTCATTGGTGACTTTATTATGTACACCTCCTTGTTTCTACACTAAATCCAAATAAGTAATTCTCAGTTCCACGTGGGAATGCTGGACTGAGAATAGTCCACCAACCAAAAAATGCCCAGCCACCAGCATTCTGTGGGCAATATCCTGTGAGCACTGTTGAAGGGTTAGAGGATGACTAACACAAGCTGTGCAACAACAGATGAGCTACTGTCTCTGACTTGACATCTACAAGGTGGTGCAATATGGTAGATATGTCTAATAAAGCGCACAGTGAAAGAACCCAGTGTTTATAAGTGGAACAGCATTGAAGTCTGATCCAATCGTACCAGCAAAACACACTAACACACCACCAAATAGTAGCTGGTCTGTGGTGGTCCTGTTGTGGTCCTGACCTTTCGAGGACAGAGTAAAGGAGACTAACAAAGGATGTAGAGAAACAGATGGACTACAGTCTAAATTTAGAACTACAATGTGGTTCTATATGTTAAGTGGAACTGATAAAATGGACAATGAGTAGAAACAAAGTGTACCTAATAAAGTGATTGGTGAGTGCATGCATATATGTATTAATACAAGTTTAATTTTAAATCTCAGGAGTTCCACAGTGAGAGTTTTTAGGTGTCATGGATGAGTGTTGTGTGTATGATTAAGTGCATTATATAACCAAACTCGGCATGTTTTATGTATTCAGTAAATGCATTCATATAAATATAATTAATATTTGAATTTGGAAGTGAAATTAACTTTATTATAAAAAGCAATTTATCCATGTACTGACACACAGTGCAGTTTTCTTTACAGTTTCCTGTACAGTCTGTAAGAAAAACTTCAGACCAATCCAATAATTTACTTAATTGCAGATACTGTTGTGGCAACAGTGTGAAAATCATTTTGCAGTTGGCTATAAACGTTAAAATAGGTAGAGTACAGCAACCTTAAACGGCCCTTTTTACCTGAATTCACATTACCTGAATACTCTCATTGTGGAGAAACCTATTACAAGGCAAAATAAGTTTAAGGTATTGTAGACTATACAATACTAGACTATAAACAATAATAGACAAAATGTGAGACTAGTAAAACATTGAACTGAGGGAAAACAACTGTTGATACTAGTACTGTTGAAATATTCAATGATGCTGCATAAAATATATTTTAGGTATTATTTCACCTTTATGTTTAGTGTTAGTTTGGTGTAATGGCGTAACTGTACATTTTTTTTACATTAACCAATTTCACATTAACCGAGGTTTCATGCAGCCAGTCTTTTTTTTGAGTGGGGGCACAGTGTCACTCATTGATGTGATACTAGGGGTGAGTATTGGAAAGGACTTCGCGATACGATATGCATCACGATACATGGGTCACGATACGATTATATTACGATACATTGCGATACAATGCATATTGCGATATTTCACATAGTTAATTTAAAATATAAAACAGCTGAAATACAAGTTACGGGGTGTAATCTGAGTTGTCTTAATACATCACGTCACAATGATAATTCAATGGACAACTGCGACATTTACAGGAGCGAAGATTGTAGTTTATACCTCATTTAAAACGTGTTTTTTCTTCCTTCAAAAAACCTATGTAGTATATTGCGAAAATAAATATTGTGATATATTGCTGTATCGATTTTTCTAGGACAGCTCTTTATCATATTGCCAAACCCAAACCATACTTTTAATCTATTCAGAATGAGCTAAACATCCAAATCTGTTGGATGTTTATGGCTAATTGGAGACATGACATTCCTGTCAGATGAGTTTGTCAGCTCTGTTTGTTTGCTGCTGCTCATTAGTCCTCCTTTTATGGCCTGCTATCTGTTTATATTGTACTGAGTGCACATTGTCTCTCGGCAGAGTTCTAAGGTTGTGTGTTACATATCCATGTCTCTATATATTCTATAGGTCATTACAATGATCGAACTGACACATATGGAATAAAGAAAAGCTGATCGTACACAGTAAAATAGTGTTATTGTGAGAAGGAATTAAGGCAGCCTAGACATTCAAAAAGCAAATAAATAAAAAAGAATATATAAATAGTAGTGCTGTAACAGTACCATTGGAAAGCATTCATTCTTAAGATGTAACTAACTGAACAACTCTATCAAGTACAGACATGATGGGACATTCAGAGTCCACAAACAAGTGCTGTTTGCTGCCATAACAGGTGCACTTCCATAGGCATAAAACCAGCTTGTGAAAAAGGGTTAACATCTCGGAAAGAGGGGTTATGGGTAGTACAGTGGCTCAGTGGGTAGCACTGTTGCCTCACAGCGAGAACGTCCTGGGTTCAATCCCAGACAGAGCACTTTGGGTCATTTCTGTGTGGAGTCTCCATGTTTTCCAGATGCTCCAGTTTCCACCCACAGTGTCAAAGACATGCTTTAGGTTAAGTGTTTTCTCTGAAGTGGCCCTAGTGTGTGAGTGTATGTGCTTTACAATGGATTGGCACCCTGTCTAGGGTTGTTCCTGCCTTGCGCCGTATGCCACCGGCTCTCCTGTGACACTGTGCAGGATTAAGCGAATAGAAAAGTGAATGAAGAGGGGTTATGCACAATGACTCAATAAAAGACACTTAATTTGTTAAAGCTTTAATGACTTTCTTTATGGTGACTCAGTAGGTAGCACCGTCGCCTCACAGCAAGACAGTCATGAGTTCGATAGTAGTGTGGATTGGCCTGGGTGCTTTCTTTGTGGAGTCTGCATGTCCTTGTGGGTTTACTCTGGGTTCCTCACACACGACATGCATTAAGTTAAATGATTACACTAAATTGGTCCGACTGTGGTAGTGTGGGACTGTGGTAGTCTAGTGGTTAAGGTATTGGACTATAGACCAGAAGGTACAGGGTTCAAATCCCACCCTGACCCAAATCTCAAGCTTGCACTGTTGGGTCCTTAACCCACAATTTCTTGGATTGTAAGAATGTATAAATTGTAAGTCGCTCTGGATAAAAGGCGTCTGCTAAATGACCCAGACATAAATGACATAAATGACATAAATGTCATAAATGTCAATGTCCGACCTGAGTGTTTGTATGTGACTAGTCTTGATGTAACCTTGTGTTTGAATGTATCCTTGTGTGTGTCACTGAAATGGCCATTGATGCCGATAGCAATGTTAAGTAAATAAGCAAACAAATTATTTTCTAAAACGAAACATCTTCTGTTATAACTCTGGCTGTAAATCCTTCAACTGTTATCACAGTTATGTGTAGCTGTTATATGGTTGTGTGACATATTTGGTGTTTGTGTGTTAGGCTGTGACAGTCGTGTGTGCAATCCTCGCATGGGCAACCTGGCCGTGGGACGCCGTTTGTACACATACACACAATGCAACTCCACCTTACCAGAGTACTCCTGTGTCTATGAGGATGGAAGCTGCATGTCCGAGTGTGAAGCGTGTGACCTGCAAGCTCACCTACCCAGCTCCATGACTGACTCACCCTTCACACGCCCTTCTACATGGTGGCAGTCTGCTGCAAATGCCTTCATTGAAACACTGCAGCTGGACCTGGAAGTGGAGTTTTACTTCACTCACCTGATTATGATATTTCGCTCACCACGACCGGCAGCCATGGCTGTGGAACGTTCACAGGATTTTGGCCGCACGTGGAGCACTTTGCATCTATATGCTCACAACTGCAGCGCCCAGTTTGGCCTGGAGGAAGGCCTCGGTTGCACGGGGAAATACTCTTCAGCACAGCCTTGCAGTGGCGGAGAGGTGAGTGAGCGTTCAAAAATGCAGCTTATAACTCAATGTACTAATCAAATAAATAATGTGTACCTTGATGTGAGTAGTTTTACTGCAATATCCTGAAGAACATTCTAGGAAACCAGTGATACTAAATTGTATGTTTTAGATTATGTACACTTTCTTACTGTTGTGAAATTAGTGAACCTTTATACCCTCAAATAACCTAATGCTGTCTAAGTTTAAGGGCATATTTTGGCAAATATAGTGGTACCTTCGTTATCGAAGACCTCGAAACTCATTGAATTTGGTTCTCTGCGCATTTTGAATAGAAAAATTTGTCTTGGCTCTCGTCGTTTACTCAGTACTCGGCGCACTTGCTTAAACTTGTATGAGTCGAGCCGCGTGACTCGTTCCAGCTGAAAATCATGATTCATGATACACGCTTCAGTACACAGTGATTCAGTGATTCAGAACTTGGCTGTGTTTATCATGTTTTTTTTTATTTTGACATCTACAGTACTTAGTGCAAATAAGAAGAAAAGTCTCCATGGGTCCTAAAATGGTTGATGATTACAGCTAGCTGAAAGGAACTCAAGGACTGAGTCCTCTGGATCACTTTCAGTCTGAGCAGTTAGCATTAGCAGCTCGTGCCCTGAGTTCACCATAGAGTAAATGTTTAGCTTTTACGTTTCACTTTCAATCCTTTACTCACTAAATCACATGAGATTTTCAACACTTTTTTTTTTATATAAAATAAGCTTTGTGTTATTGATTTTGGCCAACTGTAGGTTAATGTAAGTGTTTTAAACAAGAAGGTCAGCTCCGCTGTTATACAGTATAGACTATATTAAACTCCTCAGTTAATGATACATTTAACGTATGATGGATTTGTTGGAACGTGTCCATCATAAGTCAGGGAGCACCTGCACAATACAACTCCATTACTGCATATAATGCCTTTTACAGTGTGGATTTTCTGGTGGTCTGGAATGGATTAATTCAATTTACATTATACCTTATGGAAAAAATTAGCTTGGGACTCGTCATTTTTTAGTTCTCGACAAACCGTATATAACGAATGAACGTTCTCAATTGTTATTTGGCTGGCATGTTGGTGCAATTGTTATTGCTGTTGCATAACAGCTCCAGAGATGTGTAGAGCATGTTCTCCACTTGTCTACATGGGTTTTCTCCCATAGATCCAAAGACTTGTTTTTGTAATTGCCGTCTTTAAGAGTCCCTCTCTGAGTGTGTGCACATGCGTATGCACACATAGATGGGGATGGATTTGCCCCCTGTCCAAAACTGTGACCTGGGAAACACTGTGGATGGTCTTTTGATGGGAATCTAACCAGCATTATAACAAGCTTGTTACCGTATTTTCCGGGCTATAAAGCGCACCGGGTTATAAGGCGAAATATCAATGATCGACTGCTAACGGATCTATTTTCATACATACTGTAAAGCGCACCGGGTTATAAGACGCATTAAATGAAACAAAACTCTTAAGTTCCCTTGGAAACTCAGTTTGTTTTCTTTAACTGGCTCAGGGCGTCTTCTTGCTTCCTCCACTTCCGTACCACTGATTCGTTAATGTTGAATTCTCTCGCAGCTGCTCTATGTCCATGTTGTACTGCGTGACTGATAGCGCTGAGTTTGAAATCCGCTTCAGAATGAATGAATGAATGCACGTACCCTAATGCTGAAGCACATACCGTATCACTCCGCGATGCTGCGCACTACGGTGGCCGTAAGCTTCGTAACTTACCAAGACCGTGCTAAAACATTTTGACAGATTTATGAGCGCCGTGTACCATCTACAATCGGTTCTAGGTCAGAAGGCTCAACCAGAATTAATTCATACATTAGATGCACCGCATTTTAAGGCGCACTGTCGATTTTTCAGAAAATTAAAGGATTTTAAGTGCGCCTTATGGTCCGAAAAATACGGTATTTATTTAATTAAATTAATTTAGGTTTTCTGAGCACTTTGTAGTTCTACAATTACAGACTGTAGTCCATCTGTTTCTCTACATACTTTGTTATTCCACATTACTCTGTTCTCTAATGGTCAGGACCCCCACAGATCAGGTATTCGGGTGGTGGATTTTTCCTAGCACTGCAGTAACACTGATGTGGTGGTAGTGTGTTAGTCCGTGTTGTACTGGTATGAGTGCATCAGACACAGCAGTGCTGCTAAACAACTCTGTGTCACTGCTGGACTGAGAATAGTCCACCAAGCAAAAATGTCCAGTCACCAACATCTGAAATGTAAAAATGTTTTTTGGAACTATAAAATGTTTAGCTTAATTAACCTTGTAGCAATATTTTAAGAGATAAGTTATTGCATGTCATAAACTGAATCTTGTTTATATGTGTGTATGTCCAGGTTATTTATCGTGCTCTGTCCCCCTGGGACACAATGGAACCTTACAGCTCAGCAGCTCGTACCCGAATTGGCATCACCAACCTCAGGGTGCGCCTGTTGCAGCCCCAACTATGCCCATGCCAGCTCAAAGAGGACACTACCAGCCTCCCCACCACCCACTATGCCATCTATGACTTCATCCTGAAAGGAGCCTGTCTGTGTCATGGCCACGCTGACCAGTGTGTGCCAGCTGGTGGCTACCAGCTTAAGCGCTTTGGTGGCCACCATGTGGTGAGTGCAGGGCCTTGGTGCTCATAGTGTAGATATCAATGTCCTGTTTTGTTATTTTGCTTGTTTTTTAAGTAGTGCCATAACAATCCATAATCTTGTTGTCATGACATTTATCAGACTTGACTTCTGTTCTAGAAATATATACGCTGAGAGACAATTTTTATTTAAAAATATAATCACCCTGACCTGTTATGACAGTGTTTCAGTAAAGAGGGGGCAAGAGATCATTTTGTTTATCTTTACAAGCACGACCCCACAAGATGGCTAACACAGTCCAGCCATACAATTGAGCATTGTGTCAAGGACAGTATCTGTTCAGGAATGACTGACCTGTTTGTAATATGAACATGTTTTTACTCTTCTCCTGTACCATAAATAGCTGATTGTCTTCTGTTCTGTGTTTTTCCTTCCTTCTATCTCCCTTCCTAACATTTTTTTAGTTTCATTCAGTTTAGGAAATTATAAAAATGCTCTACCCTGTAGCAGCACTGTGAACCATTCTTAATATCAGAGCCACGATATGAAGAGAGATAAGAAAAGTCAGACAGGAAGGAGGGAGTTACAGTGTGTGTGTGACATATAGAGGAAATAGGGTGGTGGTAAGAGAAAGGGCCTTGTGCTCACCACTTTCCCTAATCCACTCTCTTCCTTTGTCCCCTGCAATCGGACAATAACAAAATATATTGGAAAAACAATCTGCACACTGTACCTAGGGAGACTCTTTGATCTAAGGGTGCAGACCAAACATGCGTGCACCACGCCAAACCACACAAACACAAAGGTGCACATTCATTTACTTAGTTAGAAACACACACACACAAGCAGGGATTTATTTTCTGTTTGTCTGAAAACACTTTTACACATACACTGTACACATACAACTTCTGAAGACTATGCAGGATTGTGATTACAAGTGCATACAAGGCCACAACTAGGGTTTATAAAATAGTGCTATTCTATGGGGTTTTGGGGATGGAGTTTTTTTTGGGGGTTGCAAGTTTTTGTCAGTACTATTGACTGGGGATTGGGGGGTAGTTGGGTATGGGACCTTGATTTAGTCAAAATTGCACATATAAACATATATACAGTGGTACCTCTGTTCTTGCAGTTAATTCGTTCCCAGAAGGAAGTGAAAACGATGAGTACCGAGCAAATTTTTCCCATAAGGATTAATGTAAATTGAATTAATCAGTTCCAGATCCCTAGAAAATCCACACTGTATAAGTATTATATGCAGTAATGTAGTTGTATTGTACAGGTGCTCCCTGATTTAAGATGGGGAAATGTTCCAACAAGTCCATCATAAGTTAAATGTATCATGAACTGAAGAGTTTAACGAGTGTTTGATAGTTGATCTATACTGTATCATAGCAGAGCCTATAAGTAAGGATAAGTAAGTTAATGTTTGAAACACTTAATCTACAGTTTGCTAAAATCATTAACACAAAGCTTATTTTATAATAAAGTGTTGAAAAATCTCATGTAACTTAGTGAGTAATGGATTGCAAGTGAAAAGTAAAAGCAAAACACTTACTCTATTGGCCACTCTATTGGTGAACTAGCATAGCTGCTAAGCTAACTGCAGCCTGTGTTCTGGAGGACTCCGTTCCTTTTGGTTGACTTGTATGACTAACCTTTTTAGAACCCATGGAGACTTATTTGCACTACTAATACAGTACTCGATGTCAAAATAAAGAAAAACACAATAAACACAGGGAAGTTCGTCACTGAGCAAGGGATATTGCGAACCTGAGTTTCAGCTGAAATGACTCACGCCGCTCGACTCATACAAGTGTAAGCAAGTGCGCTGAGTACTGGGCAAACGATGAGAACTGAGACAAATTTTTGGTCAAATGCGCTGACAAACGAGGTGGTCGAGAACCGAGGTACCATTATACATTATACATAGAAAGAGACCTGTTAATATTTACAAGAAACAAATTTGAATTGTAAGTTATGCCATCTGAACTGGGTTGTTTTGATGTTGGATGTTGACTCACCACAGCCTCCCTGGAAGTGCTGACAATGCAAGGGGATGTGCTTCCGCTCTCTCTCTCACAACACTCACAAACAGTGGGCACTAAATAACAAGTCCAACATGAATTAACTTGCACTGGTCTCCTCTGAGAATTTTTCAACCGCTGATTTTCTTTTAATCCAGTTGTAGTTAGCTGCTGAATCTGTGTTAGCTCTACAAAACTTTCCGAGGTTCAGACCGCAGTGCTGGTATTAGCTATGCTAGAATTATGCTAGATAGCTAGGATTTTAATCCATATTATGGTAATAAACATGTGAAGGCAACTAGGCAGTAGATCTATTTATCTTACAACTCTTGATGCTCTTTATTCTATTGCTTATTTAATTTGATCTACGTGGTGTCATCCATCTTTATTTAGGTGATTGAAGTGCCTAAGTTTTGAACCCCATTTTATCAAAATCTTTTGCCAATTCCTATATATCTTGGCTAAATCTCTACAATCACACAGCATCAACCAGGCAGGGAGTATGAGCCAACTTGCTTCCTTCAAGATGCTTGAAATGACACATGCTTGGTTGGACCTGTGCCTAGGATCACACACAGTTGTCTTGCCTAGTGTTTGCCTGATTGACTGGGAAAACAAGCCTGTCATCCTTCAGTGAGAGCAGGGCCATTTGTGCTTTATTGGATTCTTGGCCAAAGTGGCATTTTTGTGATTCAAACTTCCCCAATAGTAGAGCACTATCACCCCTTGAATGTAGCCAAATTAATCATGTTGGGTTGAGTTGTTATGATGAGTCAACTGGCGTAATGTGGAACATTTTGTATGTGCTGATTTACTGTAAGTGTTTCTGATTTTTATTTGGTCATATCCAAATAATTACCTAAATATCTGAGGCATGGTCTGTCCTTCCCAAACAAGGGAGTACTGCTTGAAATTGGTGCTTTTAAAAATGACTGTAATGTCTTTCTCCTCCTCAGGTGCATGGCAAGTGTGTGTGTCGGCATCACACGGCAGGTGATCACTGTGAGAGATGTGATCGTCTCTTCAATGACCAGCCATGGAGACCAGCCAGTGGCCTAACTGGAGAAGCTCATCAGTGTGCTAGTTCGTTACTTAATCTTTCCTTCTATCCTTCCTGCCTTGATCCATCGTCATATTATTTTGGTTTGATTTTTATTTATTTTAGCTGCCGCACAGTGGCTGGTAGCACAGTGAAAAGGTCCTGGGTTCAATCCCCAGGTGGGGTTGTCTGGGTCCTTTCTTCTCATGTCCTCGTGGGTGTAATCCGGGTATTCCGGTTTCCTCCCACAGTCCAAAGACGTGTGTTAGGTTAAAGTGCCCCTACGATGGATTGGCACCCTTTCTAGGGTTGTTCCCTCCTTGCACCCTATGCCACTGATCAGGCATCCTTGACCTTGTCCAGGATCATGCAGATAAGAAGGTGAATGAAAGAATGATATTTTAATATTCTTTAAGCCTGAAATGGGCAGCTGTATTTATAATATAGATGTACTTATTTGATTAGTATTGACATTGGATCAGGTGCAAGAAAGCTGGATCTGGGCATATCTTATTAGTATCCATATATATTGCTGTGGTAATTTAGTGTGTGTGCTACCTGTTCCTAGAGTGCAAGTGTAATGGCCATGCAGAGAGCTGTCACTTTGACATGAGTGTGTGGCTGAGTTCTGGTCAGCAAAGTGGGGGTGTGTGTCACTGCTTGCACAATACAGAGGGTCAACACTGCCAGTTCTGCCAGAGAGGCTTCTACAGACATCCGGGAAGACCTCTGACCGCTGCCAACTCTTGCATACGTAAGACTCACACAAATGTCACTCACAATTTCCAATCTTACTGCACTATTGTTGTCTGGATGTGAATTAATTCAATAAAATGTTCCTATAGTTGATAAATGCAGTTTTTTGTACTGGATGTCATTGATCTTTGAATTTCAGAAGCTGCTGAAATGGTGTAGGGGAGATCAGCCTTATACTTAATCCACTTGATTGTCTCTGGGTTTTTTCTCTCATTGTGTGTGTGTGTGTGTGTGTGTGTGTGTGTGTGTGTGTGTGTGTGTGTGTGTGTACCTACAGGTGTCGGTGTTCAAATATTTATTTATGAATCTTAGCTTGGCTTGGGTTGTGGTCAGAGTTCAGGAACTCGGCATGTTTGGAAATACATTAACACACACACACACACACGGGCTGTTTGGCATAGAGCAGTATTTCGGCTCGGAATGCTGATGGCTCTTATAACGAGCTGAGACATGCAGAATAACAAGAACACTGGTGGGACTTTGGCTGCCGTGTATGTGAGTGTGTGAACGAGAGGCATAGAGACAGAGACAGGTTAATCATTACATACGTTGACACACCACTGTTGTGGTACCTCCCTTCTTAGACAAAGCATCAGTATCGTATGTTTTTGTGTTTATGTACTTCTGTCTACAACACGCTCATATAACAACAGCCTTCATGTGATGATGCGTTTGTTTTTGTTATTCATATACCATACCATGTGTTCTGATTTTGTTTTCTGCTAACAGATAAACTGTCTACTTAGTAACAGGGACGTTTCTAGCCTGTGTGTCGTGCTAGGGCATACATCATTTAGAGATGCACAGCTTTTTGCCAATCACTGGAATGGGTACAACTGTGCGTTAAAAAAAATAAGCCTGATAAATACAAAATCGATAAATTGATTTAACACTAAAGTGGATGGTACTCTGCCATGGATGAGAAATGAAGAACAAATTATGCTAACATAACTGATGAGTAGTTTAATGAATGCCTTTTGCTTTAGTTGTCTACAGTAATATGTACTTATGTTAGGTAATACGGTTATAGGTGGATAGCCTAAACATATAGCTATGAGCTATCATTACTTTGTCTGCAGTGTGGCTTTCTTTTAAATATCTGTGGCTGTCCATTACTCCATGTGAAAAATCTAACTCAGAACTAGCTTTGAAAGCATTAGACACTCAAGCTTTTGGAAAGATGCTGGGCTTTATGGGAAATGTAGTGCATGTAGTGAATTTGCGTGGCATATCCTAGTTCTGCTCAGCAATCCAGGGCAAAATTTGACTTTTTACTGTCGTGACTTTAGAGGAGCACTGCAACTTCATGTCTGAAAAGTGTGGGCAATGAAAATTAGGGCAATGATTAAGAAACTTAATCCAATCAGAGTTGTAATGAAACTGCCTGGAAAAACAAAATAAAAACAAAACAAAAAAATAGAGTTGATGATGGAGAGGCAAACGTATATCTCCAAGGATCACTGTCGGAGATTTGCAGAAGATCATAGCATTTTGGGATCATCAAGTCTTCAAATCTACAATTACATGCCACCTTCATGCCAACAAACTATTTGGAAGTCATGCCAGAAGAAAGCCTTGCTTTCATCTAACCACAAACATAAGTGTCTGGATTTTAGTAGACACTACTGTAACTAAGACGATTGTAAAATGAGGCAAAAAATAAAGCATTTTGGCAGCAAGGACTGAAGATAGGTTTGGCATTAAAACAATGCTGGCTATGTAGAAAATAACCTAGTCTTAGCTAATAAGTATTGTGGTGGAGCTGTGGTGTGAGCTGTGGTGATGTTACCATTTTTCTTGTGAATGCCCTGGGAACCTTTTTAGGACACATGATGTACCAGATAAACGAAAGCTGCCTCTGCCAAAAAGGTCATTGTTGGATAATCTTAATTAATTAAATCCACACAAAAATGGTTCAATAACCAGTGTTTCAAGTTTTTGGCAAGATAATTCTTGTACCCTGATCCCCCATTGTACCCCATTGAAAACCTGTGCAGTGAGCTAATAGGAAGAGTGTACATGAGAGAACATACAGGATTTCATTATGCATATGTAAACATTCAATCCTTTTATCCTGGCAAAGGGAGACTGCACAAAATACTAAATACAGAGGTGTCAGTATAATTTATTTTTGAAGACTAAATCTACTTCAATCTACTTAAAAGGTTAGATTTCTCACATAGTTTTAGTGTACGAAAGAGCTAATTAACTTAATTTTTGTAGCCAAATGTGCTGAATATTCTGGAGCTGACTTTATTTATACACGAATTTATCTGGTATCAGTATTTGCCTTTAATATCATAACAGCTTCAAATGTTGCACCTTAAGCAGTTCATTAGGTGACTAGTTTCTAATTTTTCCATTTTCTGTCTAGTCTTGATCAGAAAGCATGTCTTAGACATGGTTTATGAGATTAACCTTTATTGTCATTTATACATATACAGTGGGGTAAAAAAGTATTTAGTCAGCCACTGATTGTGTAAGTTATCCTACTTAGAAAGACGAGAGAGGTCTGTAATTTTCAACATAGTTACACTTCAACTATGAGACAAAATGAGAAAAAAAATCCAGGAAATCACATTGTAGGATTTTTAAAGAATTTAATCGTAAATCATGATGTAAAAAATAGGTATTTGGTCACCCACAAACAAGCAAGATTTTTGGCTCTCACAGACATGTAACTTCTTCTTTAGGAAGCTCTTCTGTCCTCCACTTGTTACTTGTATTAATGGCACCTGTTTGACCTCGTTATCTGTATAAAAGATACCTGTCCACAGCCTCAAACAGTCAGACTCCAAACTCAAGACCAAAGAGCTGTTGAAAGACACCAGGAAGAAAATTGGAGACCTGCACCAGGCTGGGAAGAGTGAATCTACAATAGGCAAGCAGGTTGGTATGAATAAATAAACTGTAGGAGCAATTGTAAGAAAATGGAAGACATACAAGACCATTGATAATCTGGGGCTCCACGCAAGATCTCATCCCGTGGGGTCAAAATGATCATGAGAACAGTGAGCAAAAATCCCAGATCTACACAGAGGGACCTGATGAATGACCTGCAGAGAGCTGGGACCAAAGTAACAAGGCTACCATCAGTAATACACTACGCCAAAAGGGACTCAGATCCTGCAGTGCCAGGCATGTCCCCCTGCTTAAACCAGTACATGTCCAGGCCCGTCTGATGTTTGCCAGAGAGCATGTGGATGATCCAGAAGAGGATTGGGAGAATATCGTGGTCAGATGAAACCAAAATAGAACTTTTTGGGAAAATCGTTGTTTTGAGGGAGAAGAATTCTGAGTTGCTCCATACCTACTGTGAAGCATGGGGGTGGAAACCTCATGCTTTGGGGCTGTTTTTCTGCAAAGGGGACAGGACGACTGATCTGTGGTAAGGGAAGAATGAACGGGGCCATGTATCATGAGATTTTAAGCCAAAACCTCCTTCCATCAGTGAGAGCATTGAAGTTGGCTGGGTCTTCCAGCATGACAATGATCCCAAACACACCGCTCGGGCAACGAAGGAGTGGCTCCGTAAAAAGCATTTCAAGGTCCTGGAGTGGCCTAGCCAGTCTCCAGACCTCAGCCCCATAGAAAATTTGTGGAGGGAGTTGAAAGTCTGTGTTGCCCAGCGACAGCACCAAAACATCACTGCTCTAGAGGAGATCTGCAAATGGGCCAAAATACCAGCACCTAGCACCTATACCAAACCTGGTGAAGACTTACAGGAAACGTTTGACCTCTGTCATTGCCAACAAAGGTTATGTTACAAAGTATTGAGCTGAACCAAATTTATTGACCAAATACTTATTTTCCACCATAATTTACTATTAAATTCTTTAAAAAATAATAATTCTCATTTTGTCTCTCATAGTTGAAGTGTATCTATGATAAAAATTACAGACCTCTCTCCTCTTTCTAAGTAGGAGAATTTGCACAATCAGTGGCTGACTAAATACTTTTTTGCCCCACTGTACACAAGTGTAGTACAACAAGTATTTTCTTTGCATATCCCAGCTTGTTACCAAGTTTGTGTCCAAGTGCAGGGTCAGCCATGGTCAGTGCACCTGGACCAAAGAGGGTTAAGAGCCTTGCACAAGTCCCCAACAGTGGCAGCTCAGTGGAGAGCTCACATTGGGCAACCATTGCTCGTTGTGTTGGTCTGCATAGTAGTACTATGCACTTGCATAGTATTCTTTTGTAAATAAAAAAACAAATACAAATAAATTATGGTGGCCTCATAATTATATTTGCATACCAGACCACTTTCCAACATTTTCACTCAGAAGGGTTTGAAAACCTCACTGGAAGTGTTTAAAACTACAGATTTTAAACCATTTCCAATTTTAATCAAGACAGTTATTAAAATAAGTGTTCATGCAACTTGACAGCAGCTTAAAAATAATATTTGTACAACATTTCTGAGAGTTTTTAGATCAGATCAGTCTATGGGAATGCAGAGCTGAAAGCAGTTAATGATCTATGTCTTAATGCACAACATGTTAGTACTTGAAATAGTGGGCCAAAGTGATTTTGACACTATAGAATGTAATTTCATCTTCAGGTTCAGAGGTTCAGTAGTCTGTCCAACAAACATTAAAGTAGAAGTATAATTTTGGTTTGGCAACTATGCCAGCCTTCTGTAAGATACAAGAATTTATTGTGTACTTACTGCATTTGGGTTAGATTACCATGGACCAGTTTTATCAGTTTTATAGTGCTGTGTTATGTGTCTGGAGCACCAGATTGTGGCACTGCAGTGAGTCAACTTGTGAGTAATTTTATCTAGAAAGAATTGTGAACTGGATGAATAATAATTTCCTGAAGTCAATTTAATATTAAACAGATTATATTCATTATAGTACAACTTGTCTTGGAAGACCTAAGAAATTTTGTTGTCTCTTATTTAAAATCACATTCATAAGCTGACTCCTGCTTACTCGTGCTCATGCAAAGTGAGGCTGTAACCAGTGTAACCCAGCAGAATGAGATTTTTATGTCATATATTTTTTTTTTCTTTCATGTAACCACAGCTTGTGTGTGCAACTCTGTTGGTGCTGTGAGTTGTAACCGTGCTAATGGTGACTGCATCTGCAAGCCTGGTGTTGCCAGCCCTCTGTGTGACAAGTGTATGCAGGGTTACTATGGTTTCAATGACTATGGCTGCAGACCCTGCCACTGTGCAGCTGACTGTGATCCTTACACAGGAGACTGCTTAACAGGGTTAGTAGTGTGTGTTTTGTGTGTATGATTAGGACATAGTGAAAAGTCTAATGTGGAAATAATAGTTCCAGCTATTCTAGTATTGACATTACTTTTTGTAATCTAATAATGCTTAAAATGTGTGTGCAGGTCAGATCTCGAAAATAACAACACTTTATTTCGAGTGGAAGAACTCTTCTCTGCCCTGACTTTTCCAGGTATACTTGTAGTCAGTGCTATTCTGGATTATAGTATGCCATCTTATATAACAACTCCAAATCAGAAAATGATTGGGACAGTATAGAAAATGCAGATTAAAAAATGCAGTGTGTCCTGCATTTGCTTTGACTTTTTTAAATTGCAAACAGTATGAACCCAAAGGTTTTTGAGTTTTGTCTGGTCATCTTCATTTCATTTGTTAATATACATCCATTCCTGTATTTCATGCCTGTAACACATTCCAAAAAATGGGACTGGGGGAATTTAGGGCTAGTAATGAGGTAAACAAAATAAAATAAAGAAGTAAATAATAATGTGATTTCAAACAAGTTGACAGGTGATTATAATCATGATTTGGTACAAAAACAGTATTCATGAAAGGCTGAGTTTTTGGGAAGCAAAAATGGGCAGAGGATCTCCATTTTGTCAACAAGTATGTGAGAAAATTATTGAAATGTTTACAAATAATGTTCTTCCAAGAAATATTGGAAGGGATTTGCACATGTCACCCTCAGCAGTTCATAATATCATTAAACAATTCAAGGAATCTGGAAGAATTTCAGTGTGTAAAGGGCAAGTGCACAAACCGAAGATCCATGATTATTGAGCCCTCAGATGGCATTGCATCAAGAACTGTCATTCATCAATAGCTGATATAACCACATGGGCAGCCAATACTTTGGCAAACATTTGTCAAGAACTACAATATGGAGTTACATTCACAAATGCCAATTAAAACTTTACTGTACAAATAAGAAGCTTTTGGTTGATCATGTCTACAAGTGCTGTCAGCTTCTCTGGGCTCCGAGGCATCTGGGATCATCACACAGTGGAAACGTGTATTGTGGTCAGGCCAATCAGTATTCCAGATCATTTTTAGAAGAAATGGAAGCCATGTGCTTCAGACCAAAACCAAAAAGGACCATACAGACTGTTATAAACAACAAATCCAAAAGCCAGGGTCTGTCATGGCATGGGCCTGTATACATTTTAGAGTAACATATGATGTCTTTAAGACAGCATCTCTTGCAGGGATTTCCTCACCTTTTTCAACAAGACAGTGCAAAACTACATGCTGCACACATTACAAAGGCATGTCTGTGGAAGAAGCGCGTTTGGGTATTGTACTGACCTGTCCTCAGTGGAGAATTTTGAAATGAAAAATGTGATGACGACGACCCCATTCTGTTGCACACAGGAAGAATGGGACAAAATATACTTTTAAATGTGGTGAGAAAGAATGGCAACATTACCATCCCAGCTGTTTTTTTTTGGACTGTGTTGCAGGCCTGAAATGAGGCCACAATTCATATTGCATGCAATGATATAAGACTTAAAGTAAATGTAAGAAACTGTACATATTTTAATTTGCATTTGCCATACTGTACCAACTTTTCTGATTATGGGTTTGCAGGGTATGAAATGACACTTATGTTGACGTTTGTTGCCTTGACAATTAAACCGAATGTCAAGACATTTAATTGATGTTATTCCTTCTGTAGAGAAATGTGTCTGTAAAAAGCAATCCCTTCTAAACAGCAAAGTCTTCTGCACTAAGAAGTATTCTTACGGTTAGTACCAGATCTTTCAAATGGTTACACTTACTACATTTTATGGGTGGGTGTGTCTAAAAACAATCTATAACATACTATGATTCATTGAGAATTATAGGATTAAGATTATGGTTGAGTGTTTCATACCAGTGGCTTATGCATGCTTTGTAGCACTAAAGGTGAGAGTGCTGGCTGCACATGATAAGGGATCTCATGCTGAGGTGGATGTAAAGTTGTTGAAGGTGTTGTGGAACAGCTCCACCCTGAGGCTCACTCCAGGAACTCTCACTCTGTATCCAGAGTCTTGGACCACCAGAGGCTGTACTTGCCCTATATTATATCCAGGTGAGCTTATCACTCACAAATGCTTATAAAGGAGATATGAGATTAGTAGGATAGTCTGCTTAAATAACCGTGTTCTAAATTTGAATGTTGTACTTTTCCTGCACCCCTTTTTGTTATAGGAGAGGAGTATCTTGTTGCTGGACACCTGGATGTGAAAAAAGGTCAACTTCTGGTCAACCTTAAGAGTCTAGTAAAGCCATGGAGATCCAACCTCAGCCAGCGAGTACTGCAGCTTCTAAAAAGGAAATGCACCTGAGAGGGGGACAGCAAGGGATGGAAATGAAAAATGCCTGACACCATTATTTGGGACTGCTGTGAAGCACTTACATGTCTTACCATGAATGTGTAAGACACTTTTAAACACTAGAATGTCTATTGTATAGAATGTATATTAATTGTGTGTACATAATATTGTAATGTATGAAACCTTCTATTCTTTACAGACTTGCAGTATATACTATATGGGAATTTGTACATAAAATGTCATGAAAAACGTTTTGAGGATGAAAGGTTCAAGGAAAACTACAGATGGCTAAAGTCAGATGGAAAACCATTGTGCAATGTCATTCTTTTATATGCTGATTTCCTTTCTAAATACAACCGTTTGTCAAAACATACTTTTGAAATATATGAATCCAGTTTAAATTGTGGTTTATTTTTTTATATCCATATGCATTTCCAAAGAATTTGTAAATTTGAATATACCTGATTTTTGAGGCCAAGTTAAAATCGTAATGTCAGTTAATCTGAATAAACTGAAATCTGAAGAGGGTATCAGCCCATATCAGGGCTGGGCATGGGTCACTGTGGCAGTGCTGCTGGATGATCTACTTGCATTACACCCAGTGTTAATTTCGTTGACAAATGATTGTGGTCATGCTTTTCAACGACCCTTTTTACTAACGAAAACGAGACGAATGAAAAACGGCATAACTAGAACGAAATTAATTGACACTTTTGTAAATGAATAAAAACGAGACAGAAATGATTGGCAGACACGACATCCAATCAGATCTGATTTAGTTTTGTGGCAGGTAGGAAAAAGAATCACAAACCAGCCGCTAGATTGCTCAGCCAGGGTATTTGTAGTGCCGGTCCCAAGCCCGGATAAATGGTGAGGGTTGCGTCAGGAAGGGCATCCGATGTAAAACATAATAATTAACAGAATAATTTCACCACACCGGATCGGTCATGGCCCGGGTTAACAACGACCGCCACTGGTACTGGTAGCAAACAGGGTACCAGCGGAAATTGGACTACTGTTTGCCAAAAACGAAGAGGAGGGAAGCGTATGAGGAGACAGAGAGAAATCAGGAGGGGCAAGAATATAGCACTGAGGGTAGAAACCCTAAATGTAGGGACGAGGACAGGGAAACGTAGAGAGCTGGCTGATATGATGCAGAGGAGAAAGGTCGATGTTTTGTGTGTGCAGGAGACAAAGTGGAAGGTTAGCAAGGCTCGATGCATTGGTGCAGGGTTTAAACTGTTCTACCATGGTGTGGATAGGAAGAGAAATGGAGTTGGTGTGGTCCTGAAGGAGGACTATGTAAAGAATGTCGTTGAGGTGAAAATGGTGTCAGATAGGATAATATGTCTGAAGCTGGAAATTGAGGGTGTAATGGTGAATGTTGTTAGTGGCTATGCACCACAAGTTGGTTATGAATTAGAGGAGAAGAGAGATTCTGGGGGGAGCTAGATGAGGGCAGTGGTTGAGAGCATTCCCAGGGAGGAGAGACTGGTGATTGGTGCAGATTTCAATGGTCATGTTGGTGAAGGTAATAAAGGAGATGAGGAAGTGATGGGCAGGTTTGGTGTTAATAATAAAGGGAACCTGAGACGGACAGATGGTGGTGGATTTTTGCAAAGAAGATGGGAATCGGCTGTGGGTTAACACATATTTCCAAAAAAAGGAGGAGCATATGGTGACTTATAAGAGTGGAGGGAGGAGCACACAGGTAGACTACATCCTATGTAGAAGAGGTTGCTTAAAGAGAATTGTGATTGTAAGGCAGTGGCAGGGGAGAGTGTAGCTAGGAAGCAATCGGATGGTGGTGTGCAGGATGGCTCTGGTGGTAGACCAGAGGACCAAATGGTTGGAAGCTGAGAAAGGAAGAATGAAATGTTGTAAGGAGTTCAGAGAGGAGCTGAGAAAGGCTTTGGTGATAGGAAAGAGCTCCCAGACGACTGGGTAGTAGCCAAGCAACAGTAATTAGACAGACAGGTAGAAAGGTACTGGGTTGTGTCTTCGGACAGGCAAAGACTGGAAAAGGAAAACCTGGTGGTGGAACAAGGAAGTGCAGGAGGTTATTCAGAGAAAGAGGTCAGCAAAGAAGAAGAAATGGGGACAGGGACAGGACTAAAGAGAGTAGGCAGAGTACAAGGAGATGCGGCAAAGGGCAAAGAGGGAGGTAGCGAAGGCCAAGCAGAAGGCCTACGATGAGTTATATGAAAGGTTAGACAGTAGGGAAGGAGAGAAGGAGTTGTATCTGCTGGCGAGACAGAGAGATAGAGCTGGAAAGGATAGAAATGGAAATGTACTGTCAGGTGAGGATAGGGTGAGGGAAAGATGGAAGGAGTATTTTGAGGAGTTTGATGAATGTAGAAAATGAAAGGAAAAAGAAGGTTGGATGGCATAGAAATTGTGGGAACAGGATGTAGCAAAGATGAGCAAGGACGAAGTGATGAAAACTCTGAAAAAAGGATGAAGAACGGAAAGGCAGTGGGACCTGATGACATACCGGGTTGAGGTATGGAAAAGTCTAGGAGAACTGGGAGTGGTGTTTTTTGACTAGATTATTCAATGGACATTCTGGTGAATGAAGAGTATGGTGCCGGAGGAATGGAGGGAAAAGTTTACTTGTACCGATTTTTTTAAGCAGAAGGGTGATATGTACAGAGTTTTTGTGGCTCTTACAGGGGCATAAAGTTGATGAGCCACACCAATGAAGATTTTGGGAGAGAGTTGTGGAAGCTAGGCTCAGACAGGAGGTGACAGTGGTGTGAACAAACAGTATGGTTTTCATGCCAAGGAAGAGCACCATGGGATGCGATTTTTGCTTTGAGACTGCTGATGGAGAAGTATAGAGATGGTCAGAAAGAGCTAGGACACTACACTGCGTCTTTGTGGATTTGGAGAAAGCTTATGACAGGGTGCCAAGGGAGGAATTGTGGTGGTGTATGAGGAAGTCTCAAGTGGCTGAAAAGTACATTAGATTAGTGCCAGGACATGTATGGACATAGCGCGTGACAGCGGTGAGATGTGCTGTAGGAGTGACAGATAGCTTCAAGGTAGAGGTGGACTGCATCAAGGATTTAACAGATGAGGTCAGACAGAATCGCCGTGGACTATGATGTTTGAAGACGACATTGTGATTTGTAGTGAGAACAGGGAAGAGGTAGAACAGAACTTGGAGAGGTGGAGGTATAATCTGGAAAGGAGAGGAATGAAAGTCAACTGTAGTAAGACAGAATACATGTGTGTAAATGAAAGGGAGGGAGGTGGAACAGTTCAGCCTACAGGGATCAGTGGTCACAAAGGTACAGGAGTTCAGGTACTTGGGATCAACTGTCCAAGGAAATGGGGGAGTGGGTTTGGAAAGGGAGGTGAAGAAAGAGAGTACAGGCAGGATGGAGTGGGTGGAGAAGAGTGTCAGGGAGTGCTGTGTGACAAAAGGGTCGCAGCAAAAGTGAAAGGAAAGATGTATAAGAGAGTAGTGAGACCAGCCTTGTTGTATGGCTTAGAGACAGTGGCACTGACAAAGAGACAGGAAGCAGAGCTGGAGGTGGCAGAACTGAAGATGTTGAGGTTCTCTTTAGGAGTGTCCAGGATGGACAGGATTAGGAATGAGATCATCAGAGGGACAGCACAGGTTGGAAAATTGGGAGACAAAATTCGAGAGGGAAGACAGATGGTTTGGACATGTGCAAAGGAGGGACAGTGGATATATTGGTAGGAGGATGTTGGAGATGGAGCTGCCAGGCAAGAGACGGAGAGGAAGGCCAAAGAGGAGTTATATGGTTGTGGTAAATGAAGATATGCAGGGAGCTGGAGTGAAAGTGGAGGATGTGGAGGACAGGGTGAGGTGGAAAAGTTTAACTCGCTGTGGCGGCCCCTGATAAAGGGAGAAGCATAATAAGAAGAAGCAGAAGAAGAAGGAAAAAGATCCAATCATAACTTGAGCATATGTGGAAAGGCGGGACAAGTTTGGGTAGCGATCCAATCAGTAATGCTGTAAGACGCACACATTTGATCTATCCCCGGGAAGAACGTACAAATAGCCTCTGTACTGTTTCTCAAGAAACCACCTAGACAACGTCAACACTTGGGAGAAAAAGGAGAGTCAATATATTGTCACATTTCTCATTTCATATCAAGGAAAACAAGACTCTTTGTGAACCCTGTGAGGCGACCATCTCCGGTAAAACTACAACTACCTGAATCGACATCTGCAGGCATTTCGTCCTGAAACCGCGGTCAAGCAATCCGCAAATAAATAGAGTGAGCTCCTGTTTTAGCGGTATTACGGTACGCACTCAAGGTTCACTATGTTCAAGCCAATATTTCAGCGACGAAAGTAGGGATTAACATATGTTTCCAGTTCGCAACGTGGATATATTTTACTTTGCCTAAAAATTGTTCATACTATCTTTAAGGAGTATTCGGATAACATAACTCCGTTTTATACTGTAATTATGAATAAATGCACATAGATCATGCACATATATCTGAACTTACGATCTTATATGTTTAATAAAGCTCATAATAGGTCGTTTATTCTAACCTGGTTCTATTCTATCTCATGAGTGTCCACACCGAGTTTGAAGCAGATTGGTGGAAATTGAGTTTTGGTGACCACTTTACTGTATACTGTTGTTGTCAATGCATGCATATAGACCTGAGCTTATATCTTAATTATATCTTATAGTATATCATTCATTCCAACTAGATTCTATTCTAGAATATCTGCTGAGTGTCCACACCAAGTTTGAAGCAGATCTACCGTGGAAATTTTCAATTATAACCACTTTAATGTCTACTATTGTTCTCAGTGCATGCATGTAGATGTTTCATTTTGTCTAAGTGCGCATAATGACTTAAAAAATTCAAGGGAAATGTTAAAAAAAATAAGCATTTATGCATTGCAACCTTTACATTTCATATTTTAGTCAACTAAAGCTACTGTAGATTTAGTCGACTATAATCTATATAAACTAAAAACAATCCAGATGACTAAATTATGACTAAAACTAAATTACATTTTAGTGAAAAGACTATGACTAAAACTAAATCTCAATTTTCTGTCAAAATGAACACTGATTACACCAGCATATAACTACCATATTTCAGGAAACACAGAAAAGCAAGCAAAATTGGCACTACAGCAGTCACAAGGTGATTAAAAACAATGGCATTATGCTGACTTGTTTACTTATGGACTCGGATGGCACGGTGCCGCAAGTCACCTCACAGCTCCAGAAATTGCATTTGCACAGCAGTAGCCTAGTTCTCAATCAATTTGTTTCCAGTGAGTGGTTAGTTCCAAGCACATTAGTCTGGTGTATCAAGAGAAATGAGTTTAGTTTTTTTTTTAATCTCAACAAATCAATGGTGCCATGTCAGTGTCTCACAGACTGTAAGAAACTGAAGCTGAAAGTGTTTAATAATTACAGGAAGACAGTATCCAAACATTTTAAAACAACTGCTGAACTACACTCATTGACAAAAAAAACTCGGTGAGAACTCAGGGACTCCGTGACAATAATTTCCTTTATAGCTCTTTAAAGTGCGTTATGTTTATGCTTGTATTGTTTGCCTAGTAATTCCCAAAACCAAGTATCCAGTATTATATTGTCTGTTCTGTCTGTTTATTGTTTTGATTGCATAGTCTTTGTAGCTGCCACATTTCATTTCACTACACTTATGTGTATCCTGTTGTTACAAATGTGTATGTGACAAATAATCTCTCTTTAGGTGGCATGCGTTTAGTTCACCTCCTCTGTGTGTGTATAACTGAGTACTGCAGGAGTGGTTGAAGCAAGTTGGAAAACACTTCAAACATTAGCATAGATTGTGTTGGGTAGATGTTCTGAGTTAAGTATCTATAGCCCATTTTTCCACTTCTCTAGCAGTATGGAGCAACTTAGCAAACTTTTGTTTGAATGCTCATCTTTAGGATTGGTGCATCTGTTGCAGAATTCTAAGTCAACTGTGCAATTTGTCATCTGGTGGATCACAGACTGATCAAGTGATTGATTAAATAGTTTAAATATATCTTTAGGGTGTACTTTTGACAGTGTTGCACCAACCTGTTTGAGCAAGACAATTAAACAATTAGTACGATTTGTTTTGTGGTACAGTGAACGTTGTCTCAAAGAAATTTCGCAACAGTGCAAACGAAGATAGAGTTTCCAACTACCAACTTTTATTGTCTATGACGATTTTCTTTGTTTGAATATTTAATTAATGAATTACATATATATTTAAATCACATAGTCACAGATTACTATCTTCATTCCTGATTCATGTGGTGTTGTGTTGTCAAGAGCATGTGATAGCTTTTGAGTACAGGTTTCAAGTGCTTTCAGTGCAGTGTGTCTTGCAGCGCTCCCCAGATTGCATGTAAACCTGAAGCAAACCTGAGCACATGGGGACTTCTACTAGCTTTCCCATCATAGGCGTTGTGAGCCATTTCTATGATCTCACACTGAGGGATTGTATAAATGCCTGTAGGGACCGCTAGCTTTATATTGTGTGTGTGGGTGTGGAGCATAGGTTATGAGGTGTGTAGGAGAGCTCAGTTACAGAATTCAGTCAGCTTAACACTCACTGTTATGTAATAGAAGCCAAAGTTCCCTCTATTGAAGTGAAGTGCAGCTTGGGCTTTAGCTAAAAGTCTATAGACAACTGAAAATGATAAGATAAGAAAACTCTTTATTTGTCCCACATTGGGGAAACTTACAGCAGCAAAGAGATAGGGAGTGATATAAACAAATGATAAAGAATAGAAAGATATATATATGAATGGACATCCTAGAACAGAACTGGCCCTCTTAATTATTTTATCCGGTCTGTTCCTGTCTGTGTTAGAAATACTGCTACCCCAGTAGACCACTCCATAAATTGACAGATGCCGCCACAGTGTTGAAGAAGGTTCATAAGCAGTTCCCCCTGTACTCCAAAAGACCTCAGTCTGTTTAGCAGATAGTCTGTTCTTTCTTATAAAGGTCTGTGGTGTTATCTGTCCAGTCCAGTTTATTGTTGAGGTGAACATCCAGGTACTTGTAGGAGTCCACTATTTCAATGTCCATTCCCTGGATGTTCACCGGTATCACATGGGGATACTTAGTAATTTACCAGACCTCCTTATTCAAAGCAACTTACCATTAATACAATCTTACAACGCAAGTAATTTTGGGTTAAGGGCTTTGCTCAAGGACCCAACAGTGGCAGATTGGCATTTGAACCCTGGATCTTCTCGTCTACAGTGTAGTACCATAACCACTGAGCCAACAGTTATTTATTGTTTTTGAGCATTCATGTGTCAAAACCACTGATACTAGTCTCTAGATAGCAAAGCTCTCATAGTATTAAGAATATATTTATGTTGTGTCACATTGGCAGGTTTCAGTGATTTAACATGTTCCTAAAGCTCAGACTCGGATGGTGAAACTGCGACATGAAAAAGTGGCATAAATGGGTAAAACGGCTTCCAGGCCAATTTATTAGTTTGTGGGCTTTAAAATTATTTTCATGGGATTTGTCTACACACATTATATTGAATGGTTTTAAAGAATCTTTTATGCTGTACCCCAGATGGATTTCTAATTAACTCTTTGTTCATCACAATCAAATGTAATGCAGATCAGCTTCCTTCTAAATAATATTATATATGAAACCAGTTAATGTCATAATTTAACAATGCAAACTAGCTTTATTTGATAACATAATATTTACATACAAATCACTGGAAGCTTATTGACATAGACTGATGCTTCATTACTGACGATTCCTTCAATGAGCATCTTCATCATACGGTCTTTATGAAAACTCCACTGAAGATCCTTGGTGTAAGGCACAAAACCTAGAGCCCTGGATCACTGGAAAAAGTAATACAGTCTGACAACATGAAGTCAAAAGTGGCATTTAACATGCATAATTGATATATCTTTACAAACCTATAATGTAAACAGTTACAAGCTGTACTTATAGGATTCTTGGATTATTTTTGGATGCGTTACACAGAAAATTAAACTATAAAAGATTGTTGTGCTCTTTTGTAGATGCTATCTTGTCTGTATTTTGATTTCATACAATAATTTCAAGCCTAGGTTTATGTGGTAAAATTACTGTGCATTAATAATTAAAGAATCAAGTTCCTTATTTGTCTGAGTAAATGCTGCATTTGGAGTCTCATCAAAGGTGCAGTTTAGCATGCTGTTTAAATCCATGGTTGCCAGATCCCATGAAAGAATCCCGCACCAAGTCTATGTAAATATTCCTAAAAGACAATGACAGGACCTGGCAACCGTGGGTTTTTTTTTCCCCCAGTAGCCGATGTGATTGTTATCGTAGTATGAGAGGTCTGATTACTGAGCTAAAGTCCAGCTGTCTTTATCAGATTACTTAATCTGATTTCTCGATGGGAGTATGCTGTATACATGCCTACTTTATGATCAGATAACTGCAGGAATCCAACTATGATCGGATTATTAAATGCATGTAAACGCATTCGTATGTGTGGCGTGCTGGGGACAGGGAGTACCCACTGTATCTACTGTCTTCTCTCAATACTCCTATGCCAGATGGAGAGTAGCTCAGTGCAGGCATTTCATTGATGTCATGAGGGGAGACAAGGTAAAGATAGTCATGAGAGGACCAAAGTATTCGTTGGGGCATTCTGGGTTAATATGACTGTAACATCAAACTCACACACTTGTCAATACACATTCCCTAACTGAGTGGGTACATTTCGAATTAATCTTGTCCCCAGTGCCTAACTGGACATAGCGTTTGGTACCTTGCATGAGAATCCTTTCACAATACTCCAGCGTGCAGAGGTATGTAGGACCTATGGAACAATTCACCACCTACACAACACATGACAAATATACTGTACGTACTAGCCTAATACCCTGCAGTACTAGACGTTTTGTGGTATGTGTTTCGAGGTCAGATACTTTGTGTGGGAGAGTGATTGGGTATACAGCTTGGGGCTTGTATATGTCCCCTCCCCCCATACATGACACAGTCATGATTAGTGTGGATCTGTTTGACTGGAAGATCTGGTGGCAAATGGGCAATTTTTTTTGAAAGATGGAAATGTGAATGAGTCAGGAGTATTTAACTGGCTTTCCTTCACAGACGGACTTCTTCAGTTTCTGAGAGAAAGAGAGTGAATATACTAAAACATGCTTAATAAAGTTAAAGTATAAAGAAATGTGATCACAATAACACACATCTGAATGGACTGAGATAGCATGGCACAGGTCCACGATAGCAAAATAGTGTTGATATGAGAATCTACCATATTGGAACTGACCAGTGAGAAGCACAGAGTGGTTGGTCTCTGATCCCCTCAGATGAATCTGTGAGAATCTATAAGAGGAGTGGACAAGACCTGATGGAAGGTGTTGGTGTGGTACACCAGCACACAGTTGTACTTGGAGATTGGGGCCAGGCCTAGGAATGCCATGTTCCTAAAGTGCTATCAGCTATTCGGTTCACCAGCACATAGATATACTTGTGGAATATAGCGTTACTGTGGGGTTCCACAGCAAACCGGGGATGGAACAAGAGACTTTTCTTTCTTGCAGTTTTAAAAGTTATATAATATGAATTTTTAAAAGCAATGCATGTCTATTACACTCACATCTACAGTATGGCATGGCACCACAGTAATGACATCCTCCATCGTAAGGCCCCAGGCACCTTGGAAAGTACAAAAGTAGTAACCAGGTGGTCCAAGAGCAGGGCATAGTCTTGTATGGGTACCACCTTGCGGCAGCCTACAGCATTTATTGGGTCAAATGTGTGGGTCAGTGGTTGCCGGTGACTGCGGCCAAACCCATGGGTACAACAGACGCTGTGACTGAAGGCTCTCAGTGACTATGTAAAGATGGAGTTTAACTGTATGTCTTTTTTATAGTGGATAGTCTTATATGATTGGCCATTTTACAAGTATAAATCTCTATGTCCCTTTGTTTGTTTATTTAATGTTGCTATCAGCATCAGTGGCCATTTCAGCAACACAGACACAAGGTTACATCTATAGAAAAGGTTACATCAAGACTAGTGTCATCTATATGTACATATACACATTAATGGCAACTTATTTTAATCAATTACCCTAGCAAGCACATCTTTGGACTATTGGAGGAAACCAGAGTAAACCCATACAGACACGGAGAGGACCCAGGCCACTCCACCCTAGGATTTAACCCAGAGCCTTCTGGCTGGGTGCTACCCACCGAGCCATCTCTACATCCCATTACTTGCTCTCTGACTCACGTTAAGATGGTGAGTTTCCTCCGGTCACTTTCATCACCCCTACAGGGAGCATGATGAGTTGGACCTGAAGGTACAGCTTATTCCATACTTCCATACTGCCTGGTTGAGACCATCAGCAAGTGGATCCAAACTCAATCAAATCAGAGGCTGACAGATATTGCAGGATGTTCTCCAGCTGGTGAGAAATAGGACTGGATTATGTACAAGAGTTTCACATCCCATCAATACTGAAGTTTGCTCATTTAGGAAACACGGTCCAGAGCTTTTTATACATTTTTAAGGAGTGCCTTGCCACTTCAGGTGGCAATGACAGGATTGAAGTAGCTGGATTTTCCTCTCCTTCCGACTGATTCATACACCTTCCCTTTTTAGGCTGTTATTAGTTGTGGAACAAAATCTTTAATATTTCTTATTATTGTGTTTAACAGATTTGTTAACATCCCAGCATGTGGAGTCTGCAAACAGCAACTACAACTGACTAGTTTAATCCAAGCTTCGTAACAGGTCTTATGCAGTGCAAGGTCTTAAACAGTGTACATTTACATGTAATTTACAGATTGACTGATGTTGCAGCGCTACATTAAAGGCAACAGAAAACAATGGGATATAACATCCAACTTCTGAACCCTGTGCTGAATCGACTCATTTTTTAGAGTCGATTCTGACGTTTGTGTAAACTCTTCAGTATCTACAAAAAGAGCCGATTCCGTGTTTACAAGTTTTAAAGTTCGGAAATAACCATCAAAATGTAGTGTCGACTCCATGACCTGAATCGACAGAGTTTGCTGTCGCAGAGGACGCAAAAACCACTCATGAATTACATTTTATATGATTTATTTTGTCGCATTATAGCAATAATTTATTGCACAGAATCAACTCTCGCGACGTTTCTGCAAGATAATGTATTCACGGTAACAAGGGACACACTTACATTTTTTGCGTTTCTAATCTAGTGATTGTTTATATTGTATTGCAGACATAATTTTGATATTCCCTGGCCCAAATAACATTTTATTTAATATTTCGTATAAATAGTTCATCTTATGAGGAATAGCAGCGTGTCTGATGCTGTTGAAATGACACCGTTACCCCTTTTACTCACAGTAGGTGGTGCTGTTTGACTGTTTTATGAGCTACTAGCCCCTACATCATTCGTTCCTTCATTCAATTTCTTATATGCTTAATGCTCCAAAGTGGCATAGGGAACAAGGCAGGAACAAACCTAGACAGGCCAATCCATCCAATGACACACACACACACACACACACACACACACACTAAATCCACTTTTAGTGTAATCAATTAACCTAAGGCAGTGGTTCTCAAACGTTTTAGGCCAAGTACCACCCATTATCAGACGTCAACCTCCAAGTACCACCTATCACAGTAATACACGTGCACCACACACACTTGCACACAGTATTTAGCAGAGTCTAAATGTTTATCCTTCAAACACGCATGTTTATTGCTTACAGTGGTGCTCAAAAGTTTGTGAACCGTTTAGAATTTTCTATATAAATATGACCTAAAACATCATCAGATTTTCACACAAGTCCTAAAAGAAGATAAACAGAACCCAGTTAAATAAATGAGACAAAAATATTATACTTGGTCATTAATTTATTGAGGAAAATGATCCAATATTACATATTAGTGAGTGGCAAAAGTATGTGAACCTTTGCTTTCAGTATCTGGTCTGACCCCCGTGTGCAGCAATAACTGCAACTAAACGTTTCCTGTAACTGTTGATCAGTCCTGCACACCGGCTTGGAGGAATTTTAGCCCATTCCTCCATACAGAACAGCTTCAGCTCTGGGATGTTGGTGGGTTTCCTCACACTAACTGCTCATTTCAGGTCCTTCAACAACATTTGGATTGGATTAACGTCGCAACTTTGACTTGGCCATTCCAAAACATTAACTTTATTCTTCTTTAACCATTCTTTGGTAGAACGGCTTGTGTGCTTAGGGTCGTTGTCTTGCTGCATGACCCACCCTCTTGAGATTCAGTTCATGGACAGATGTCCTGACATTTTCCTTTTAGAATTATCTGATATAATTCAGAATTCACTGTTTGATCAATGATGGCAAGCCGTCCTGGCCCAGATGCAGCAAAACAGGCCTAAACCATGATACTACCACCACCATGTTTCACAGATGGGATAAGGTTCTTATGCTGGAATGCAGTGTTTTCCTTTTTCCAAACATAACGCCCTTTTAAACCAAAATGTTCTATTTTGGTCTCATCTGCCCACAAAACATTCTTCCAACAGCCTTCTGGCTCGTCCATGTGATGTTTAGCAAACTGCAGACGAGCAGCAGTGTTCTTTTTGGAGAGCAGTGGCTTTCTCCTTGCAACCCTGCCATGCACACCACTGTTGTTCAGTGTTCTTCTGATGGTGGACTCATGAACATTAACATTAGCCAATATGAGAGAGGCCTTCAGTTGCTTAGAAGTTACCCTGGGGTCCTTTGTGACCTCGCCAACTATTACACGCCTTGCTCTTGGAGTGATCTTTGTTGGTCAACCACTCCTGGGGAGGGTAGCAATGGTCTTGAATTTCCTCCATTTGTACACAATCTGTTTGACGGTGTATTAGTGAAGTCCAAACTCTTTAGAGATGGTTTTGTAACCTTTTTCCAGCCTGATGAGCATCAACAGCTCTTTCTGAGGTCCTCAGGAATCTCATTTGTTCTTGCCATGATACACTTCCACAAACATGTTATGAAGAGCAGACTTTGATAGATCTCTGTTCTTTAAATAAAACAGGGTGCCCACTCACACCTGACTGTCATCCCATTGATTGAAAACACCTGACTCTAATTTCACCTTCAAATTAACTGCTAATCCTAGAGGTTCACATACTTTTGCCACTCACTAATATGTAATATTGGGTCATTTTCCTCAATAAATAAATGACCAAGTATAATATTTTTGTCTGAATTGTTTAACTTGGTTCTCTTTATCTACTCTTAGTACTTGTGTGAAAATCTGATGTTGTTTTAGGTCATATTTATGCAGAAAAATAGAAAATTCTAAAGGGTTCACAAACTTTCAGTATCACTGTACATGTTGTCTTAGATGTGCTGGTTTCATGTCTTGGTTCTTCCTCTCTCGTGCTATAAGTGTATCTAAAACTTAGAAAACCTGCATTGTACCACCTTGTAGTGGTTTTCCTGTGTAAATTAGCATCGGTTGATGTAAGGGCGGGCGTTGAATTATCATTATCATCTCATTCAACAGGTATGTTTGATTTACCAGGTTTGGGCTCACCTGCCACATTCAGCAAAGTCAATTTATTCGAGGGATTCATTTGAGCCATTCTGCTTACAAATGCAAAAGTGTGTACTGATGATGCCTCGGAAAATTTGATATTTGGGAAGCAGTTAATGCGATGCAGACGTAATTAATTAAAGATTAATTTAACAGTTGTTCAGAGCAATAACTGCACTGTTTTGTGAGTGTTTGTGATTTGTTTAACTGGGTTCTTTTATCTACTTTTAGAACTTTTGTGAAAATCTGATGATGTTTTAGGTCATATTTATGCAGAAATATGGAAAATTTAAAAGGTTTCACAAACTTTCAAGCACCACTGTACCACTTTCAGTAGTACTGTAGTATTTGTCTCATTTCATGTTTTAGTCCCATTGGGCGTAACCTTTCTGTTTCGTAAAGCCAAGCATTAACTCCTTGGTTTTGTCCACGTTGGGTGAAACATTATTAAATGCCATAAAAATGTTTGCTGATGATTGGATGATAATGTTAATGGTAATATTCATCTGAACATAATGTTTATGTCCAGATGAACAGATTCAACTTTTGGGATGCTGGTGCTTGTTATTTACAGGTGATAGCAGTCTTTTAGAGAGTCTCGAATGCAGCCGTACTGTAGACTCATCAGGCATAGAGTATTTAATTTTTTTGTTGAGCGTAGAGCTGACTATAGTGTTGAATGCTGAGCTGTAATCCACTGGCAGCATTCTCACGTTTGTTCTTCCTGTCTTGACTGCACATTCCAGCTTCAGCATCAACAGTTTATCTGTTTTGACAGTAAGCAATTTCCAATGGATCTAGAGTGGCTATGTAGCATGGAACAGATAAGATCTCTAACCAGCTCCTTAAAGCACTTGTTGAAGGGAATTGGGGCCTGAGAGACTTTACTATAAGGGTACCTGAAATTAATTCAGCATTAATTCATGCAGTATTTCACGAAGGAGTAATCCTTCATTCAAACACGCAATACATCACGAGTCATCATGACTAAGCATCACTGACGTCGTTAGACTTGGAGCTATAGCCTCTCGAAACTGTTCTCTACCCCCCTCCTCAAATAAACATGCATTATTAGTTTATATCTTAACTAGTTTTACTTATTGTTATCCGAAAGTCTTATTTTTCTTCTTCCTTCTTCTTCTTCTTCTTATTCCATGTTTTTGTCAGGCTATCAACTGTCGTAATTTTCTAGATATCAACCCCGTTTCCTCTCTGGTCCGGAATGATGTTCTTGTATAGGGCTTTTTTGTTGGACTTGGCAAAGTCCAAATTTTCCCAGAGGAAATGAATGGGCCCAATGTTAACGAATGGGGAAAAATAAAATTTGAAGCTAGAAATTTGAAGCTAGACAAAGCTAAACAAAATTTGGCTAGTTAAGGTCTAAATGGAATAGGGTTTTTGTAATTTTGGCCCCTCAAAGTCATGATTTGGCCCCTATGTTAACGAATGGGAAGCACAAGCGCATTGACCATAACTCAGTCAGTTTTTGTCTGAGTTATGGCAGGCTTGGTGCCAGATGCACCCAGAGGTGACTTGTGATTTACCCTTAGGTACGCTCAGGGTTGACTATTGCAAGGTGGCAATCACACTCGCATTTTCTTCAGGAAATCATCATTTTCCTGGCGCTTGTCCCACTGCCACTCGATGCGACTGAGAATACTCCAACCGACGCGTCACTTCGTCTGTCACCAGAGACCACACTCAAACCAGGCCAATTTAGTGTAATCAGCATGTCTTTGGACTGTGGGAGGAAACCGGAGTGCCCACGCAGACATGCAGACTCCACACAGAAAGCACCCAGGCCGCTCTACCCTGGGATTGAATCCAGGACCTTCTTGCTGAGAGGCGGCGATGCTACCCACCGAGCCACCGTGCCGCCCTCTGTAATTTATACTCTCTTATTCAACTCTGTAGTCTGGCTCCATATTATCAATGTAATGATTTTTGACACACTAGGACCAGGGAGAGGCTCTGCCCCAAAACGTCCCTGAAACAAGGATTGAATGTTGGTGGCGTGTGACAGGCTATCACTCTGGACTGCTATGCTAAAACACGCAACACTATGTGTAAGGGAGAAGGTGTCTGAGTGAGTGAATGTTCCTGAAGGCGAGCATACATTTAACACAAACATAAAGTAAATATGTTATTTGAATATCTGTTACAAACATTAATTAACAAAAATGAAATTGATGCACTATTGGAAACTTCATAAAGGGCCTTTGCTAGTAGAGGATGGTTGGGGAACAAAGTTATCTTACTGAAAAAGCCAGTTAGAGTTTTAATTTAAAAATTGCAGTATTTAGGGCAGATATAAATGGATGGCTTGTTCTCTCTTGTTTTTACGACTGTATATTTTACAGATACATGTTTAAAATAGCTCGTCATAACTCTTATCTAACTATTCTTCTTCCTGTAGGTGGATATGCAATTTTTTTTAATAAAGCAGCTCCTCCAAAGGCCAGTCAGGTGAGATGATTTCTACAGTTTAAATAAAACATTCTAATAAGTTTAACTGGCATTTGATACAAATGCTTGTTAGTAAAGACAGGAAAGGAAAAAAAGTTATATAGGTCTAGAAATAGTTTTCTCATAATTGAAGTGATGTAAGAAAAGCTTTAGTGTGCTAAGAAAAAAACTGCTTTGGCTACTATTTGGTACGGCCACTTTTGGTTTATTTATGTATTTTTATTGGGATTTTGTCAATTGCCATTTGTCCTCTGGCTGCGGATGTAGTAGATTTTGATTAAACTTTGGTTAATATTTCATGTGTGAAAATAAATAATATTTAAATTGGGAAAATAATCTTCTGATGTCGAAAGTTTGCTGTCTCCAAATTAGCTTACTAATTAAAAGAAAATCTAGCAATGTACATTTTGAATGTACATGGATTATAATATGCAGAAAGAATAAATGTTGTAATAAATTTCCTAGAAACAATTGTTTGGATTTTTGCTCTACGCCTAAATTCATACCCCAAACATTGTTTAGATTTATGAATATTTAGAGCCTTTATTATATCTGGTAAGAATTACACGGTCTATTGGTGTGTTCCAAATGACTCATTGGGAAATACTGTACGACTGAATCCAAAGCAGCACTGAAATTGAAAATTTTCCAAGGTTCCAAGAAGATGGACTCAAACGTTTTAACCCACAAGTAACAACAGCGGCAGGTATTTTACTTGTGAACATGCACATCCACACAATATTTTATGGCTCAATTTTATTTTTAAATGATTGACTCTGACTAAAAGATGGTAGGCCAGAGAGGGAATTTATCCCCAGGCGCTGCAATAGTAACCCTTACTGGCCCTGCTATGGACTGGTGTCTTGTCCAGAGCACATTATGCCTGCGCCCTTGGGTCTCAAGGGATGGATACCAGAGCTGTCATATCCCTGACCAGAAGAAGCAGAGTTAAAACATGGAAAAATGCCTAAATTAACAGGGCAGAAGTGATCATCCCTTGATTTAATACTTTATATAACCACCTTTTTCTTTTCAAGTACACCCATCAGTCTGTTTGGATACATCTCTACCAGCTTTGCACACACAGACTGGGGAATACATGTCCATTCTTCCATGCAAAATTGCTCTCCTCAAGACCATTCACGGATTTGTTATTGGAAATACTTTAGGGATCTGACTAGTCGACTCAAGGTCAATTACATTCCCAACCTTTTTTTCCACAGTCTTTGAGGTTATGCTGGAAATTGAACCACCTGCCCATCTTCAGCTGTTTAGCAGATGGCTGCAAGTTTTCCTCATTTGTTTGTACTTGGCACCATCTATTTTCTTTTTCACCCTGACCAATTGCCCAGTTCCTGCTGAAGAAAATCACAGCCACAGCCACAATGCTTCATGTCAGTTATGGTATATTTTGGATGGCTTGATGTGTTTGGTTTTCGCCCACTTTAATTTCAGTCTAAAATGTTAAATCTTGTTCTCATCTGTTCATAAAATATTTTATTGTTGATTGTCATTGTTATTTTGTTGAAAAAGGTCTTGGTTATTCAGTAGTATTATGTAATGTAGCAACCCTAATTATGTAATGTAGCAACCCATGATTACACTCATTATTGTTATCAGCTTTTAGTGAGCGGGACATTCAGTGGCTCCACATCTTTTACTGTCTTCTCTCAGTGTACTTCTCCTACTCTATACTGGATGGAATGTAGCACGGTGTAGGCATTTCATTGATATCACGAGTAGAGAAAGGTAAAGGAAGTCATGAGAGGAGCAAAGTAAGTTAGCATTGATAAGCAAAAGATAAGCCTTTGTTAAAAAAAAACTTAACTTGACCCCAGCTAGCTGCTTAATTATAAAGACAGACTTGAGGTCCCAACATAGTACCAAAACAGCATTATTTAGCGGATTTAATGTCCTATTAATTTTGTCAAACAATATATTTGTCTCTTTTCTTCTTCTGTTGGATTTATCTGCAGCATTTGATGCTATAGCTCATGATATTTTACTGAATAGTTTAGAAAATACTATAGGAGTTAAAGGATTATTGGTTTAGATCCTGTCTTACTGACCATTATCAATGTGTTTATGTAAATAATTTTTGCTCCAAGCTCATAAAAGTGAAGTGTGGTGTCACATAGTGATCACTTTTGGACCCACTGTTCTTTTCATTATACATGCTCATGCTAGGCTCAATTATTGTTATTTATGCAGTTTTCTCTGCTATGCAGGCGAAATGAGGTTGTATATATCAGCCAAACCAAATGATGCCATTATAATCTATAACATTGAGGATTGTGTAAAGGAAATAAAAGATTTGATGTTGTTTCATTTTTTTCTTTACTTAAATTTGATAAAACTCAGTTATTATTAGTTAGATCCAAGACCGTGATGGATAGGATGTCTAAATCTATGCTAAACCGTTAAAAAACGTACATGTCACATTTGACTCATAAGAAATTAATGGAAGAGAAATGTCGAAACCAGAAAGATAGTGGAAACAGAAAAGCAATATCACAATATTCTTAACCTTAATTTGTTGGTTTGTATTTCCTGTTTTTTATGCAATTTAGTTATCTCACTATTTGTAGATGCCATTTTGGGATGTTCATTTCCCAATCTCCGACTCCTCTATATAGGTGTGCTTATTCCGGTTGTCATGGTACAGTGGTAGAGTAAGCACATACTGAGGATCCTGGTTCACACAACATACACTGCTAAAAAAAATAAAGGGAACACTTAAACAACACAATATAACTTCTGTGAAATCAAACTGTCCACTTAGGAAGCAACACTGATTGACAATCAATTTCACATGCTGTTGTGCAAATGGAATATACAACAGGTGGAAATTATTGGCAATTAGCAAGACACACTCAATGAAGGAGTGGTTCTACAGGTGGGGACCACAGACCACTTCTCAGTACCTATGCTTTCTGGCTGATGTTTTGGTCACTTTTGAATGTTGGTGGTGCTTTCACACTCATAACATGTGGAGCATTTTGGCTTTGATCTTTGAGAACGCTGAGAGAACGCTGACCACTGACGCGAGGATCTGGCAACCCACACCCATTACCCCTATTGCACACTGGACGCACGCTGTTTTGTAGCTGTTAGCAGCTTATTACCTTTGAAGTATTTTAATTCCCGATCGCATCTGTATCGTATATAATCGTGTATATATAGTAGTTTTTTACAACATCTTAATCATTTTCTTCTCGTACCGGCGGATTATATATTTTTTGCCGCTAATCGTTATTTAGTAACTACAGGTATACCGGCTTGTGTTTGCAGTCATTAGCCATTAGCTAATTACCAGAGTTGGGAAATTTTTTTGCAGTAGTGTGTATTTTTTATAACTTTTTTACAGCCTTTTCCCACCTTCTTTTTTTTCTTAGACTTAGTTTTTTGTGACGTTTTGTATTAACTTAGCTTGTATTAACGCTTAAGTCGAGCATTGCATTGGACCATCGGCTGCAGCTGAACCATATCTTCAGTCGGCACCCCACAACACCACTCGAAGCTAAGTACCTTTAATTCATTAATTGTACTAACATGGCTTCTGCTGTGCTTGTTCCCTGTGCCGAGTATGGCATGTTTAGCTATTCTTCCTCCGTCATTAGTGTAAATTTTACTTGTGATAGGTGTAGGCTTGTAGCTAGTCTGACGGAGAAGATTGTAGTTTTAGAGGCGCGCATGCAGACATTAGAGAAGTCTAGCTCAGCTATTAGCTTAGCAGATCTGGATGCCAAAGGTGAAGTTAGAGCCCCCACCCCGGCAGAGCCCTCGCAGCAGGACAAGTGGGTGACTGTTCGGCGACGTAGTCGTAAGGCTAGTCCACGAGAGCACCACTATTTACCTGTTCACGTGTCCAACAGGTTTACCCTCCTCAGCGATGCACCCACTGAGCAGCCTGTTGAAAGAGCTTTGGTCATAGGTGACTCTATCTTACGACAGATAGAGTTGCTACCCCTTTAGGGACACCAGCAGCTAGAGTTCTCTGTATCCCCGGAGCCAGAATGCCGGACATTGTAACGAGTCTTCGTGAACTCAAGAGCCGTAGATTCTCTAAGATAGTTATTCATGTAGGGGCTAATGATATACGCCTTTGTCAGTCAGAGGGTACTAAGGCTAATTTTGTAGAGGTGGTTAGAGTGGCGAAGGCGATGTCCGATGCAGTAGTGTGCTCTGGCCCCATCCCAATGCGGCGAGGTCACCAAGCCTACAGCAGGTTATGGTCGCTGAACTGCTGGCTGTCCAAGTGGTGCTCTGAAAACAACGTGGGCTATATAGACAACTGGACAGCCTTTGAGGGTAAGCCTGCCCTTTAGGATGGGACAGTGGTCCATCCCACTCAGGAGGGTTTGCTGCTCTCATCTCCTGCAACATTGCCCATAGTCTTATGGCCCCGATTTGGTTGGGGGCTGACTATCCAGAAGAGCAGGGGTCAGGCAAGCAGACAGACCGGCTTAACCAAAATGTCTGCTGGTAGCCATGCACCATCACCCAGAACCCACATTATTGAAACTGTGTCTGTTACCCTATCTGCCCTAAACGTAAACGCTCCTCAAAAAGTTCTGGGAGGCGTAGCCACAATTTTTGACAAAGAGCTAGGTTGTTACAAATATAAATCCCATCCCATTACAAGGCTAATTCTTTTTGAAAATAACTGATTCTCATGTGACTGATTCCTGCTTGCTACTGTCAACAGGACAGTTTTAATTGTAGGTGATTTCAATATTCACTTTGAACAATGAACAGGATCCACTTAGAATTGCTTTCGAGTCCATCTTAGAATCCATGGGTATCACTCAGAATGTTGATGGGACCAACCCACCGCTGTAATCATAACTTTAGATCTAATATTAACATTTGGTATCAATATAGATAACCTTGATGTTTTCCCGCCAAGTGATTCGATTTCAGATCACTATCTTTTAGTATTTGAGCTATCTCTAATAAATAAAAAATCCTTCTGCCTCGTTATCACACCAAGCGCACTATCACATTCTGCTACTACAGCTGCGTTAAAAAAAAAACCTACCAGACTTGAAATTTAATACACCTACGGAGATCAATCATCTTGAGTGTGTAAATGACCAATTAGAATGTGTGCTTTGCTCACCCCTGGACATGATTGCTCCTGTTAGGGTCAAACGCTCATTAGGGAAAAAAGGCTAGCACCATGGTATAATGACCACACTCGTACCTTAAAGCAAAGAACCACAGCATCTAGAGCGCAAGTGGATACATATTAAATTGGAGGTATTTAAGATTGCTTGGAGGGATAGCATGGCAGAGTATAAGCATTGCCCTTACTAAAGCTAAAGCTGCATACTTCTCCTCAATCATTAAGAGAAAAATAAGAATAATCCAAGAATTTCTCTTTAAATACAGTTTCCAAATGAACAAAAAAACCCACAGAAAGTGATTCTCCCGTTCTGTGTAATTTTTAACCAGTAATGATTTCATGACTTTCTTTTAATGATAAGATAGAAAACATTAGGCATAAAACTCATGCTCATCACATCACCAAACTATTCAGCCACCTTCCAGATGCAGCACTAGTGAAAGACATTCTGTTCAAATTAGCTGTACATCAAGAGTAGAATCTTTTACCTCAATTACTAATACTGAACTATCCGCACTGATCAAGCTCGTCTAAGTCATCAACCATGTTTATTAGAATCCAATTTCCTACACGTCTACTCAAACAAGTATTACCTAGTGTTCTAGAGCCAGTGTTAGCTATTTTAAATTCATCCCTTACCTTAGGTTATGTGCCCAAATCCTTTAAGTCTGCCGTTATCAAAACACTGATTAAAAAAGCCCAATCTTGACCTTGTGTGATATCTAATTATATAGACCAATTTCAAATCTACCGTTTCTGTCCAAAATCTTAGAAAAAGCCGTCTATCAGCAGCTCTACAGTTTACCTCCAAAGGAATGAAATTTTATGAAACATTTCAGTCTGGCTTCAGACCCCCATCATAAGTACTGAAACAGCATTAAATTAGGGTGCTAAATGATTTATTAATGCTCTCAGAATAAAATTGTGTTCTTCTTTTCTTGTTCTGTTAGATTTTTAAGTGCAGCATTTGACACTATAGATTATGATGTTTTACTACTAACAGACTAGAAAATACTGTAGGTATTAAGGGATTACCACTTTCTTGGTTTAAGTCCTACTTAACCGACCCGGGTCGGTACCAGTTTGTTTCATATAAATAATTAAGTCTAAGCTCTCAAAAGTGAAGCTTTTGTAACCTCTCCCTGTCGTCCGTCCTTTCTTGGCTTTTACGTACCGACCGGTACCAGTTGTTTTCATATAAATAATCTAAGGTCAAGCTCTCAAAAGTGAAGTATGGCGTGCCTCAGGGGTCAGTGCTTGGCCCGCTTTTATTCTCTCTGTACATGCTGCCACTAGGCTCAGTTATTCGTAAACATGGCATTAGTTTCCACTGCTATGCAGATGATACACAGTTGTACATATCAGCTAAACCTAATGACAGCCTTACAATCAACAAAATTGAGGACTGTGTAAAGGAAATAAAAGATTGGATGTTATTTAATTTTCTCTTACTTAACTCAGATAAAACTGAGGTTCTATTAGTGGGACCCAAGGCTGTGAGAGACTTGTTGGCTACATCTATCCTAAACCTAGATGGCGGTCCAGTACTGCCCAGTCCGTCTGTAAAAAACTTAGGGGTTACATTTGATTCAGATCTCTCCTTTGATGTGCACATTAGCAGCATCACTTGAATTGTTTTCTTTCAATTACGTAATATCGCTAAACTTAGAAATATCCTCTCTTTTAATGATGCAGAGAAACTTGTTCATGCATTTATAACCTCAAGGTTGGATTACTGAACGCCTTACTTACTGGATGCTCTAGTAAATCTATAAATAAACTTCAGTTAGTTCAGAATGCAGCTGCCCAAGTGCTAACTCGAACTAGAAAATTTGATCATATCACTCTTGTTCTATCATCACTACACTGGTTGCCAGTCAAATTCCGCATTGATTATAAAATACTTCTTATAACTTATAAAGCTCTACATGGCCTGGCCTCACATTATCTGAGTGAACTCTTAGAGTTTTACAATCCAACTCGTCTACTTTGTTCGCAGGCTACAGGACTTCTTTTAGTTCCTAGAATTAAAAAAGTCACAGCAGGGGGAAAGGCTTTCTCATACATGGCCCCCCAACTATGGAATAAACTTCCCACTTTAGCTCGAGATTCAGACACTCTCCAAAGTTATAAGTCTAGGCTAATGACATACCTATTTGCACAGGCTTTTGACTAGATTTAGACTGGGATGCATGGCTTGGGTCACTAGGGCCGGAGTCTGGAGTCATGTCTGGCCTGCCTGCCTTGTCCGTTAGCCGGGAGTGTCGAGTGGATGGTCTGGCTAAACTGGGCTTCTGTCCTCGTGATCTTGACTCGTGCATCCTTGCCTTAGAATAAGGGCAGAGCTGGGGGTTCATAGTCAAAGAGGTTATGGTGATCACAGACGTTGGGTTGCTGTCTTCTGCCTCCCGTGGGGTTGCCAGTGTCTCATGTGATCCCTCTTGGCTTTCTTGGCCTCTTTCTAGCTATGCTGCTATAGCTAATGCTGCCGGGGTCTCATGCTAGCACATGGCATTAGTGATTGACATGCCATCAGTGATTGTTAATAGACACTGTGCTCTTAATCAATAACTAATTACATTTTCTGTTTTCTCTCCGAGCTGTGTTCCGGTACCAGTTCCTGCCCCACACATGATGTTCATCCACTGCAGCTTCACTCAAGCTGCTTCCGTCATCAGCTCCAGCCTCATCATACCCGGGCCACTTAATGCCGATGTGCATACTTCACATTTTATTTGAACTATGGCTCTATGACTTTAGTTTCATTCTTAGATTTATCATCTACGCCACCCAAGAAGGTTGGGTCCCTTTTTGAGTCTTGGTCCTCCCAATGTTTCTTCCTATAACACTTAGGGAGTTTTTCCTTGCCACTGTCGCCCTAGGCTTGCTCAATTTGGGATTGGACGTAGTTATTAGGAGATAATCTAAACTTGTAAAGTTGCTTTGAGACAATGCTCCATTGTAAAAAGCACTATATAAATAGATCTGACTTGACTTGACTTGACTCATCCTTGATGGCACAGCAATGCGAGCTGTGGCAAGAAGGTTTGCTGTGTCTGTCAGCGTAATGTCCAGAGGCTGGAGGCGCTACCAGGAGACAGGCCAGTACACCAGGAGACGTGGAGGAGGCCGTAGGAGGGCAACAACATAGCAGCAGGACCGCTACCTCCGCCTTTGTGAAAGGAGGAACAGGAAGAGCACTGGCAGAGCATTGCAAAATTACCTCCAACAGGCCACAAATGTGCATGTGTCTGCACAAACGGTTAGAAACTGACTCCATGAGGATGGTATGCGGGCCTGACGTCCACAGATGGGGGTTGTCCTCACAGCCCAACACCGTGCAGGACGCTTGGCATTTACCAGAGAACACCAGGATTAGCAAATTCGCCACTGGCCCCCTTTGCTCTTCACAGATGAAAGCAGGTTCACACTGAGAACATGTGACAGACATGACAGAGTCTGGAGACGCCGTGGAGAGCGATCTGCTGCCTGCAACATTCTTCAGCATGACCGGTTTGGCAGTGGGTCAGTAATGGTGTGGGGTGGCATTTCTTTGGAGGGCCGCACAGCCCTCCATGTGCTCGCCAGAGGTAGCCTGACTGCCATTAGGTACCGAGATGAGATCCTCAGACCCCTTGTGAGACCATATGCTGGTGCGGTTGGCCCTTGGCTCCTCCTAATGCAGGACAATGCTAGACCTCATGTGGCTGGAGTGTGTCAGCAGTTCCTGCAAGATGAAGGCATTGAAGCTATGGACTGGCCCGCCCGTTCCCCAGACCTGAATCCGATTGAGCACATCTGGGACATCATGTCTTGCTTCATCCACCAACGTCACGTTGCACCACAAACTGTCCCGGTGTTGGCGGATGCTTTAGTCCAGGTCTGGGAGTAGATCCCTCAGGAGACCCTCTGCCGCCTCATCAGGAGCATGCCCAGGCATTGTAGGGAGCTCATGCAGGCACGTAGAGGCCACACACAATACTGAGCCTCATTTTGACTTGTTTTAAGGACATCAAAGTTGGATCAGCCTGTATTGTGTTTTTCCACTTTAATTTTGTGTGTGACTCCAAATCCAGGCCTCCATTGGTTAATAAATTTGATTTCCATTGATGATTTTTGTGTAATTTTGTTGTCAGCACATTCAAGTTTGTACAGAACAAAGTATTAAATGAGAATATTTCATTCGTTCAGATCTAGGATGTGTTATTTGAGTGTTCCCTTTTTTGAGCAGTGTGTTTATTGATAAAATATTTTTTATAAATAAAATATTTTACATGTTATTTTATTTTTTTGTAGCTTTAGGATTTGTGCAAAAGAACATAACTGTTAAAAATTATGATTGACCTTAATGGGATACCATGTTCTTCATTGTATTTCATGTGTATCTGGCAACCCTGCTGTAGGCGGGGGTGCGCCTCTTCGAGCTTCTGCTCTTTCATAGTGCCACATCTGTCACTTCTGCACATGGATTTACAGCGATGTGTGGGATTGTAAACGTGGTTTTGATGGAATGATTCGTCGACATATAAAGGCAAGGAGATGTCGGAAGTACGAAAATTTACCAAAAGGCTAAGTAAACCCGGGACAGCGGCGGAGCTCCGGCAAAGTGTATCGGAGGCTGTCAGGACATCTATTGCTGTGGTGGGTAACCTCGTATACTTCAAAACGTCCTACCTTTTGCGTCTGTTCTGTTCAGTTATCTTAAAACCAACACATGTTTTCTTGTAATACTATTTTTGTGTTTCGCGTAATTAATATTCGATTGAGTTTCATTTTGTGTCCCACTGAGTTTCAGCCGCAATTTCCCGCTTGCACCCGGCAGTAAGCGAGCTGATGCTGCGGATGTAACGTTGCAGCTGCCTCTTTTATGTTTCCGTGCATTTGGTTGAATTAAGGATTCCGAGACAGTCTGGTGAAGATTCGTGGATCGTAGCCTAGTTACTGATCCTAATCCTCTCTGATTATTATACTCCACTAGTCTTGAGTGCAGACCACATGGACCATTTGTAGTACCTCCTTTGTGTACAGAAACAGCATTTGTGCATATCCAGTCTCTCTGTCTTGCTCTCTACTTTCACACCACATGTCTATATTGGGTTTAGTCTTATGAGAGCCACTACGAGCCATTTGCTTGAATACTGATTGTAGGCTGTTGTTACTCAGACATGGTTAATTGACACGCATGCAATGGCAGAGAGGTGCAATTTTAACCGTGGTTATAGTGAGATCTTGGCTAATGGTGATACAGAAGGGATGTGGAAAAATGGCTGCAGTCTGGATCCTAAGCCTGCAGTTGCTGAGTGATGAATTTAGTCTCTTGTGTTATGTCTCGGGACAAAACAGCCATCAAGCATTGATCTGTGGTGGTTTTGGAGATGCAAGAGAGCTTCATGAGACATTTTTGTCTGTGCTTTCTCTTAGTAAACATGCCATCCAATCTATCCTGCATTTACTTGCCCTAAGTGACTTACAGTTGAGCTAAGCAGTGGAAGCTTAAGGGCCTTGCCCAAGGGCCCAGTAGTGGCAGCTTGAAAGAGTGGGCTTTGACTTCAGAACCTCTCAATTAGTAAATAGACAGATAAATAGATTATTTATCCTCAAAGGGAAAATTCTGTGTTGCAGCAGCAATGTATTATATATAAAGGACAAAGAGTCACATGCAGATAGCACAGTTTGACATCCTCATTACCTTCTGTGAAACAGGATGTTGACCAAAATGGACATTGACCTGACATTACCATAACCACATTGTGTTTTTAGGCTACTGTAATCTAAATTTAAAGGGTATTTTTACAAGTGTGTGCAAACCATACATAAATGCATCAGCGATACTTCTGAAAACATGAATGGAACACTACCATCTACACAGCATCCCTAGTGCCGAAACTGTTGTAAACTGCTAATCTGTTATACACATACACATTTCAATTTACAGAAATGCACAACAGTGATACAAAATGCAATGTACTGTTGTACTGCTACAAACCTGACTAGGGGAAAGCTGTAACACTTAAAAGGATGGTATGATGGACCTGATACTTTTAAGTAATGAGGTTGCAATGAGGTAAAAGACAGATTTTTATTGCCTATTATCATTTATTATAATTTGTATGACTTTGGTTGTTAAAGTGAATGGACGTTGATCGAGCCAACCCATAGCTGCAATAAATAAGAACAACACGTTTTTGAAATAATGGCTGTCCTGTTCAGCTCATTCTGAAATCATGACATAATACAAAACTTTTTTGTCTGTGTGTATACGAAAGCCGAGGCCAGGCTTGGTGGCTCAGTGGGCAGCACCATCACCTGTCCTCACCTCACAGCAAGAAGGTCCTGGGTTCATTTTATATGTGTGTGTGTGTGTGTATATATGTGTGTGTGTGTATATATATATATATATATATATATATATATATATATATATATATATATATATATATATATATATATATATATATATACTGTATCATAGTGGAGCCTTTGATAAGTAATGATAAGTAAATTAATGTTAAAACACTTACATTACCATACAGTTGGCCAAAATCATTAATACAAAGCTTATATTATAATAAACTGTTTAAAAATCTCATGTAATTTAGTTAATAATAGATTGAAAGTGAAAAGTGAAAGCAAAACTCTTACTCTTGATGAACTCTGGGCGCTAGCATAGCTAATTAGCTAACTGCAGTCTGTGGTCTGGAGCATTCAGTTCGTGGTTTGCTTTTGGTTGGCTCTTATAAACTAACCTCTCTGGGACACATGGAGACTTATTTGCACTAAGAATACAGTGCTGTAGATGTAAAAAGAAAGGTTATTGAACCTTCATCACTGTGTACTGAATTGTGACTCGTGAATCGAGTTCCGGCTGAAATGAGTCACGTAACGAGTTTCGCTGTAACCTTGTGTCTGTCATTAAAATGGCAATTGATTCTGATAGTAACATTAAATAAACAAAACAATAGCCAAGATATATTGTGTCTATGGCAGGTTTGGAATGTCTTGGCTATCTATGTACACAGACCAAGACTCACTGGAAGAAGCTGAATTTCACAAATTGTACAAACCAAAAAACCCTTTGTGTCTCATCCTAACATGTTTTCAGTTTGTGCTGTTCCCAAGGATTGAGAGAAACAAAGTACCTTCTAATTTAACAAATGCAGCAAAGGTTCACCCTCACATGCTGGCCTCTGGTTCAGAGAAAGGCCATGATGTGTTATTGTGATGTGTTTATGCAGTACCAAGCAGTTGTCTTTTCCATGTGTGCTAAACCAAGAAACGTCATCTGGAGAAGCAGTTAGCCCTTTTGTCTTGAGACGATCAGATTTTCTTTAACAGAGATTTAAAAAACTTTACACTAGTGGTTAGTATTTATAGCATAGCTCATAGCTTTACAGATACGGAAGTAAGAGTTGTTCAGTATACGTAACCCCGAACCAACGCCCTATATATTCACTGAGTGGTCTGCTGCTAGCTCACACTTCCTCTTCCCGCCGTTCGTGGTTTGACAGTCTGTAATTCAGCTGCCAGTTCTTTTTCTCTGTTTTGTAGTGGCCTATAGTAGAGATTGTTGGAGTGTAGGTATTCATTTATGCTAAATTTATCTGATGTGGTGCCTTTTTTTTACAGAAACTAAACTTATGGCTGTAAGTGATGAAGCTGATCGTAGATCAGAGTAAAATGAGTAAAGTTTCCTCAGGGTAGATCTAAGACATTCTGAGAGTGCAGTTTCAAGGCAGCCAGACTGTAATTTGACCACTGTTGGAAACCCGGGCTGTGGTTTTAGCCTCCTCCATGCACATGTCTGTGACACATGACAGGAAGTTGCTTAGGTCTTATGAGTGTGTTGATGTGCACATGTGAGAAAATGTTAGAGCTGCTGACGGTACACGTGTGCATACATTTTGTAGCTGTACGTGAAACTCCCCAGAAAAAAAAACAAAACATATTGTGAGATGTACTAAGCCTGAGATACTTAGTTAAGCCTGAAATGCTTAATTATAAGTAATTAAACAGTGCAACATCAGTTCTCTACAGATAGAAGCAAGTATAATTAACATTGCTTTAAAGAATACTGGTTTGTTCATTGTGACCATGTCCAAATCATGGTAGTACAAAATGCTATGACAAACGCCATCAAAGACTCAGAAAGGAATCTTTGTAAAGGAAGATTTAAATTACAACTAAACCTGTTTAAACATGAAGTGTACACAGATGAGCCAAAACATTATGGACCAATTATGGATGTCCAACAACGTTAAGATCGGTGGCACTTGTCAAGTGATCGTCTACAAGAATGCCCGAATCCAGAGTTTCTCAGCAGAACTTTGTCCAGTACATCAAACACCCTCTACCAGTTTGTCGTCTTCCCACAGTGCATCTGGGTGCCATCACTTCCTCAAGTAAACTTTGTAGGTTCTCAGCACCTCGGGTGGCAGGATGGTGCAGCATCCCTGGTTTGATCACGGCCTCAGACTCTGCCTGTGTTGGGTTTGCATGTCCTCCATGTGTCCATGTGTTTACTCTGGGTACTCTGGTTTCCTCCAAATACATGCGTTAAGATTCTGTACCGGTCACATTTACACTTGCGCAGCACACAGCGGTGACAGCCACAAATTAACAGCACACTTGCTTTTCATCAGCTGTAATTCAGAATTCAGTTCATTTGTGTACAAAGCTTTAAAGATCAAAAGTATAGATCTAGTATAAAAGTAAACAGACACCGGTTTGTTTATGACGAGGAAGTGTTAGATTTCAGTTTTGTTTTGAGTGCTACTTAGTCAACAACACTCTCTCTGTATACAGCAAGTTACTAAGGAGGAAATAAGGAGGGTAAAGAGGGAGTAAGAATTCATTTTTAACACAGCCATATCTTCAACGTGGAAGCTCTTCAGAGCGTGCTATTTGCAATACATGCATAGCGAAAATAAGCCATGGAGGAGCAACTCCAAAAACATTCAGAAAAACAAATTTAATACGACATTTAAAACAGAATTATCCCACTGAATATGCTCACAAACTCACAAAGGCAAAGAAGTTAAAGCTAAAGCTAGCACAGAGCCAGGCACAAGCCAACAGCCCCTGCTGTCTTTCTTTTGCAATGAAGAAGTTTCCATTGAAAGTTGAACACAATTGTGTTCTGTAATGCGGGAATATATCATTCTTAGACGGAAAGAAAATCGCAATTGTCTACAGTTGGAATCGGCCATATGAATGGCTGAATCAATCATGTGTTGAAATTATTGGAACCAGCCTCTAAAATTTTCGGAGACTTATGCCTCTGTTGGTTTTACCAAACAGGATAGCTTTCTTTGAACTTGTACACTGATGAACTCTGGACACCAACATCCTGTCTCCAGATAGACCACTGTCAGTCCATCAACATAGCTGGTCAAGAGCATCCCAGAAGCCTTGCCATTTCAGAGATGTTCCAACCTCAGTCATCTGGCCATAGTGACTTGGTCCTTGCCAGGTTTTTTGTCTGCTCAGTTCTCTCACATTTAAAATGTTGACTATGAGAACCAACTGTCTGATGTATTCCAGACTTTTACATGCAAAGTTGTGATGAGACAATCAAGTTTGTACGAAATAATGAACATGAGGTGTCAGAATGTTATGGCTCATTGGTGTATGCATAATAAATCGTTTATTATTATTGCTATTTTACTAGACACTAGAGTACGTACTTAAAAGTCCCATGCATATCTCCACACCATTATAATACTGTATAATAGTAATTAAGAATATCAAGATGTGAGAATGTACAGTACATGAGTATGTGATTCAGATATGGTAGCATGCCCTTCTGTCATCCTGTTTGTAAGCCACCTAGCTCTGTGCTTATTATTATGTCAGCTTGCTTATTTTGCAGGTAGTCATGAGTGAGAGTTTAGTAACAGAATCTCCACTTACATTGTCGTATTGGTAACTGATCTAACGGTATCCAATCCTGTAAAAATATGATAAACAGAGCAATGTCACAAGTTAGCTCTTACAAAGATCATTAGATAGATCATTTCATTAGTTTCTCATTTTAGTTTTCATAAATTAGCCCAATGTGCTGGCCAAACCACAGCTAGTACTACAGTGGTAAATGTTTAATAGATATCTTTGCATGGTGACATCAGATGAGGTGTGTCAGCTTACTCAACAAAAAAGAAGCTCATGCCCGAAACAGAGAGGACAGCGAAAGTCAAGGAAAGCAGAGAGGTACAGACAAAGTCATTGACAAGACAGCCTTATCTTCTGCAATTTGATTTGTACAGACATGAGTCACTTAATGTCCATAAAACGTTCTGTGAAATTGCACGTTATATTAAATATAGCAATGCTATATGGGATATTGTAGTGTAGAGGTGTTAACAAATGGCCAAGGTACTGCAATGTTTGCCTTGCATGAATTTGTTTATCAACATGGACTGCCACATATTGATTTTCTGTGCTTTTTTTTTTTACCATTTATGATGGTATCATATTATCACCATAGAGCAGAGCCCTTTCTTACCCCTCTCTCTCTCTCGCTCTCTCGCTCTCTCGCTCTCTCTCACACAGACACACTACTTTTTTCTCTCGCTCTATCACAAACACATTTATGTAATGAGAAATTGTCTTTGTGACAGCGTAACATATTTCCTGTAGTGTTTATGACATAAGCAGGTACTTTAAAAGACAGCAGGAAACTGAAAATCTGCACACTCTGTCAGAGGCTGTGAGGTGTGAGGGCACTTAATTCTGGTGAGCTGCGTTGAAAAGACGCAGTCTGTGTGTACAAAGTACAGCTGTTGTGCTATACTTATTAACAAAAAAAGTGACACACTCAGATTAAAATATCAGATTGTGGCAAATCTCATGCAGTTATGTCTCAGGCAGATATGTAAATGATTAGAGGTGTGGTATGGTTAGACACTGGGCTTGCCACAAGAGGGCATAAGTGTTTCCATTGCTGCCTTATAAAAAGGCTCTCATAGGCTACTTTTGGTTAGTGTACCTCTTGGTGAGAGTTTGTTGACTGCTAGACAAGAATCTACGAGGCACTCGAAGACATTTTGCCCATTTCACAGACTTGGAGGATAGTGGAGGATGCTTGCCCACACACAGCAAGGGTTGTCCAGAAATGTCTAAGCCAGATTGCAGCACTTCCTTGGCTTGCTCATCAGCAGATTTATTGCCAATCGGGTATTTATGGGACCAGCTGAGACATCAGCTTCAGCAACCTATAAGTGTGCAAGATCTACAGACCCAGCTGCAACATCTGTGGGACAGATATTCCACAGAATACCATACAGATCCTGTATGCCTCAATGCCCAACCATTGCTCATCTTTTATCCAGGCTAGAGGCAGCCTAACACGGTGCTGGATCCTCCTTTCAGTTGTACAGTTTTCCTCAATAAACTTAAATGTAGCTAATTTTGAATCTTTTTTTGAATGATATTGAATTATTATTGCATTATATTGAATATTGTAATATATCATCATTGCATTTATACGTATACAGTGGTGCTTGAAAGTTTGTGAACCCTTTAGAATTTTCTGTATTTCTGCATGAATATGACCTAAACTTCATCAGATTTTCAAACAAGTCCTAAAAGTAGATAAAGAGAACCCAGTTAAACAAATGAGACAAAAACTTGGTCATTTATTTATTGAGGAAAATGATCCAATATTACATATTATGAGTGGCAAAAGTATGTGAACCAGTTAATTTGAAGGTGAAATGAGAGTCAGGTGTTTTCAATCAATGGGATGACAATCAGGTGTGAGTGGGCACCCTGTTTTATTTAAAGAACAGGGATCTATCAAAATCTGCTCTTCACAACACATGTTTGTGGAAGTTTATCATGGGACGAACAAAGGAGATTTCTGAGGACGTCAGAAAAAGAGTTGTTGATGCTCATCGAGCTGGAAAAGGTTACAAAACCATCTCTAAAGAGTTTGGACTCCACCAATCCACAGTCAGACAAATTTTGAACAAATGGAGGAAATTGAAGACCATCGTTACCCTCCCCAGGAGTGGTCGACCAACAAAGATCACTCCAAGAGCAAGGCGTGTAATAGTTGGTGAGGTCACAAAGGACCCCAGTGTAACTTCTAAGCAACTGAAGGCCTCTCTCACATTGGCTAATGTTAATGTTCCTGAGTCCACCATCAGAAGAACACTGAACAACAATGGTGTGCATGGCAGGGTTGCAAGGAGAAAGCCACTGCTCTCCAAAAAGAACATTGCTGCTCATCTGCAGTTTGCTAAAGATCATGTGGACAAGCCAGAAGGCTATTGGAAGAAGGTGGGTCATGCAGCAAGACAACAACCCTAAGCACACAAGTCGTTCTACCAAAGAATGGTTAAAGAAGAATAAAGGTAATGTTTTGGAATGGCCAAGTCAAAGTCCTGTCCTTAATCCAATCCAAATGTTGTGGAAGGACCTGAAGCGAGCAGTTAATGTGAGGAAACCTACCAAAATCCCAGAGTTGAAGCTGTTCTGTACGGAGGAATGGGCTAAAATTTCTCCAAGCCGGTGTGCAGGACTGATCAACAGTTACAGGAAACATTTAGCTGCAGTTATTGCTGCACACGGGGGTCACACCAGATACTGAAATCAAATGTTCACATACTTTTGCCACTCACTAAAATGTAATATTGGATCATTTTCCTCAATAAATAAATGACCAAGTATAATATTTTTATCTCATTTGTTTAACTGGGTTCTCTTTATCTACCTTTAGGACTTGTGTGAAAATCTGATGATGTTTTATGTCATATTTATGCAGAAGTATAGAAAATTCTCACGGGTTCACAAACTTTCAAGCATCACTTTACACTTTCATTCAATTCCAACAACTCCTTCTTGATTAGTTTTTTTCAATGAGTGTACAACAACCTGTACCTGGCAAGGTAATATATAGGTTAAGGGGTTATTAACTTTAATAATAAATAACCTTATTTGGCGCATTACTGTATACATTTGTAGCTGGTGTTTTCTAACTGACTCGCTACATATAACAATGACAGTTTATTAAAGCAGCACTGTTAGTTCATTTAGAAAGACTTGCTCATAACAGAAAACAGTGAAGACAGTCCAAAAGCAAAGCATCTTGTTTTGAGTTTTGACCCCTCAGGTTTGTGGTAGGTGAGGGGCAGGTTGTTCTGATGCCTACTGTGGAATTCATTGGGCACAGGCAGAGGTACCCCTTGGACAGGGCACCAGTTCTTCGGGTTTTCAGGTTTTCAGCAGCTGGCTGAAATCAAGTCTTCAGTAATGTCTGTGACATATGACAGCAAGCGGCTTGAATCTTGTGAGTGTCCTGTTATTGATGTGAATATGGAAGATCATAGCTACTGAGGAAGTAGTTGTCAAATTTAGTCTAGCGTTAAAATGGTGAATAAAATGCACTGGATGTATTGTTTGTAACAAAAACTAATCAAGTCCATCCAGACTGTTTAGTTTAATATCATCATAAAATCAAGGTCACACACAATGTATTAACACAATTTAATGTTTATGCTCACAATTTCCTATTTTGAATTCCTTTTTTACTCAGTGTGAATTTGCTGAAGCTAATCTTATTGTAAAAAAAAGTCCCTTAAAATTAATATTAATCTAAGAAAGCATTTTGGATGGTGTGCGAATTCTTTAATTGCTCCCCTGTGTGAAAATCACCATTTTCATCCCTCGTTGTTAGATGACTGCTTTCCATTATGGACTCATAATCTCCATGTGAGTGAAACATTTCCCTCATTTGAACTGTTACGTAATAAACTCACTTTTTTCGATACCAGCAAATTCGCAGCTGTATTAGATCCTTGCAGTACATTGCAGCACCCAAATTGAATCGTTGTTTACTGTTGTTCCTTCATCTTGGGGTGTAAATATTATAAATATTATGTAAATATTTATTTCAAAATTATCCAAACATTTTCTGTTGGGGACAGGTCAGGACTGCAGGCAGGACAGTTCTTTTAGAGAATGCTGATTTACTGTGACAAAGTTGATTAACCTTTTAGAACGCTGATTAATTTTACTGAGCTGGAAACAAACTCAGCCTCCCACTTACACAACAATGCTTAAAATATGTTATGCAATGCCTTAAACTAGAGATATAGTTTATGGGGTACCATAGAGTGATTTTACAATACCTGGCAACCATTCATTGATTCACTCATTCATTGAAGAAGAAATATCCTCATAATTATTACTGCAATCATTGGGTTATATGTGATATCTCTAATACACAGCAACTTTGTGACTTGTTTGATATATTGTATAATGTATTTTTTATGTGTCTGATTGCTATTAAGTCTTTGTTTGTTAATTTTGTACTCCTTTTTGTATTTTTATGTAATTTATGTATTGTTCTACATTTACATCTAGAGATTTAGCAGATGCCCTTATCCAGAGGGACTTATGGTTGTTACAATCCAAGCAGTTGTTAACCAAAATAACAATAAAAAGACGTTACAAAAAGTAAATGAATAAATAAATAGATGGTGTTCTAAATGGTTTCTTACTGTACATCTGCCTACAGCCTCTACCTTTAATTTTATTCAGTGGTTAATTATGAGGTAATGGCTTTATATTTTATATTGTAGTGTTTTGCACTAGACATAACATGTATAAGACAGTAGAGAATGTGCATGCCCTCTTTGCAGAGGTGAACATGCATGAAGTGGTAGATAATGGAGACCTGTAGGGGCCCATCCAATACTAAGATAACAGGCATAACAGGAGAACAAATCGGAAAGCCCCTGCATTACTGATGAAGGACTAAAGGACGAACAAGGAATGTGGATCTACCTGTACCAGCAACGCATTTGTGTCTAATAATGTGTCCTGTGACTGTACACTGTTTATAAAACACCAGACATTCTGCCAGCACAACTACCGTGTAGCAACATATGGGCTGCAATGGGCTGTGTACCATTATGCTAGATGTATGTAATAAAACGGACAGTAGGTACAACTATGAATACAAATTAATATACATAATACCATATTTCCATGTATGAATACTTTTATTTTTGTCCACGGTTAAACAAAATTGCTGTGAGTGAACCTGCCAGAAATGATCGCAGACACATCTAAAGGAGAACGTAGGCTCTGGAAGAAGTGGAGATGCGTTGTTTTAGTTGTGCATGCAACCATTTAATTTCAAATAAAAAACAAATGAACAACATGATATGAAAAATAATAGTTTCAAGTTATTTCGTGGTGTAGTTTGGAATTTTTCAAGTGGAGTGTTGAAGTCAATAAATGAATAAGTCTTGCATCCAAGACTCCAGGGTTTGATGGTGCAAATGTTCAACTTAAATTCCACACAAAACGCCTCAGTTAATAGAGGAAGAATGTGTTTTCACGAGTAGTTATTTTGTGCACTTCTTTCCTTCCTACTTTTTTTTGTTGAACTAAAATAGCTCACACGGTAGTAACACTTGTTTTTATGAGGCAATCAACTAGCAATAATCAGAATGATTAGGGTTAGACATTCACTTGTGGTCAGCACAGGTAGCTTATGCAAATCAGGAATGGTAAAGTTATTTAATTAAACTAAACAGTTTTTCTTTGTAACATAAATTATGTGGATTTAACCTTTTGTACAATTTTAGGATTACTGATGAATGGCAAACATTCTTAATTTTTTATTTAATCAGCCACTGATTCTGTAAGTTCTCCTACTTAGAAAGATGAGAGAGGTCTGTAATTTTCATCATAGCTACACTTCAACTATGAGAGACAAAATGAGAAAAAAAAATCCAGGAAATCACATTGTAGGATTTTTAAAGAATTTAATTGCTAATTATGGTGGAACATAAGTATTTGGTCAATAACAAAAGTTCAACTCAATACTTTGTAACATAACCTTTATTTACAATGACAGATGTCAAAAGTTTCCTGTAAGTCTTCACCAGGTTTGCACACACTGTAGCTGGTATTTTGGCCCATTCCTCCATGCAGATCTCCTCTAGAGCAGTGATGTTTTGGGGCTGTCACTGGGCAACACGGACTTTCAACTCCCTCCACAAATTTTCTATGGGGCTGAGGTTCTGGAGACTGGCTAGGCCACTCCAGGAAAAACAGCCCCAAAGCATGATGTTTCCCACCTCCGTGCTTCACAGTAGGTATGGTGTTCTTGGGATGCAATTCAGCATTTCTTCTTCCTCCAAACACGACGAGTTGAGTTTTTACCAAAAAGTTCTATTTTGGTTTCATCTGACCACATGATATTCTCCCAATCCTCTTCTGGATCATCCATATGCTCTCTGGCAAACTTCAGACGGGCCTGGACATGTACTGGCTTAAGCAGGGGGACATGCCTGGCACTGCAGGATCTGAGTCCCTCTTGGCGTAGTGTGTTACTGATGGTAGCCTTTTTACTTTGGTCCCAGCTCTCTGCAGGTTATTCACCAGGTCCATCCGTGTAGTTCTGGGATTCTTGCTCACCGTTCTCATGATCATTTTGACCCCATGGGATGAGATCTTTCGTGGTCCAAAGATCGAGGGAGATTATCAATGGTCTTGTATGGCTTCCATTTTGTTACAATTGCTCCCAAAATTTATTTATTCACACCAACCTGCTTGCCTATTGTAGATTCACTCTTCCCAGCTTGGTGCAGGTCTACAATTTTCTTCCTGGTTTCCTTCGACAGCTCTTTGATCTTGGCCATGGTTGAGTTTGGAGTCTGACTGTTTGAGGCTGTGGACAGGTGTCTTTTATACGGATAACGAGGTCAAACAGGTGCCATTAATACAGGTAACGAGTGGAGGACGGAAGAGCTTCTTAAAGAAGAAGTTACAGGTCTGTGAGAGCGAGAAATCTTGTTTGTTTGTGAGTGACCAAATATTTATTTTCCACGATGATTTACAATTAAATTCTTTAACAATCCTACAATGTGATTTCCTGGATTTCTTTTCTGATTTTGTCTCTCATAGTTAAAGTGTACCTATGACAAAAATTACACATCTCTCTCATATTTCTAAGTAGGAGAACTTGCACAATCAGTGGCTGACTAAATACTTTTTTGCCCCACTGTACCTAAAATGAAAACACCATGTCATTCACTGCTCTACATATTTTCAGGCAGCCAGGCGGCCACAATTTTTTGCCTTGAAGGAGTCTGATAAATAATACAATGTTAGCATAGAAAGTATTTAGTCTAATTCAGGTATCTGTGTTTTTAACATGTTCTTGTATATGTATGTGTGCAGGAACAAACAAAGATTATCGAGCCTCTCGACTATGAGACTGTTGTGTTCCAGAGGAAGGCCCAAATCCACAGTGATCCTCAAAGAGACTTACTGCTGTGGCCTGCTGATGATGTCTCAGTAAGTTCACCAGAAACCGTTTTCATTATGATAGAGCTGCCAGAAGCACCATGAGGAACAATCCAGAATGGCACAGTCAGTTGAGCACTGGTTCCCAATGCTGAACCACCCTGGTTTGATCCTCATCTCTGGCAGGTTGAAGCTTGAATTGCGGGTGTAGGTCCTAATGGTTTTTTTTCACTGTGTGGCTGTGTGGTTTGCACTTAATGTTGGTTTTGGTTAACTGTGTGAGATATTGAAAAAAGTGATATCTCGATATTTTCCTGGATTTTTTCTATAACAATAATTAGACGATACTTTGGCAGTGTATATCTTGGGTCTAAGGTATTCAAAAGTTGTTTGAACCCTTGTCTCTCAGTCGCCTGAATTGGCACCATGCCTTTTGAGTTGTAATTGGTGACAGCATTTGTTATGTCTTACCACCAGTTGCTTTTCTTGTTGTAAGGCACTATTTTTGCAGAATTATTCTACTAAGGTTTACTGAGTGTGTTTTGATGTTGGTACCTTGGCTGGTTTAAGCCTGGTGTGGACAGCTGACACCCGAAGTTTGTAATCCTCATATTCTCCACTGTGGTTAGTTTTCAGATGGTGAAGTAAGTTAGTTGTCGAGCTTGTTTTTTTTGCGAGGCTGGAGCAATTTGTTTACTCATTTTTAACTTCAGTCATGCGCTTTTAGGTGGAACCCTAACTACGGTTGTGGTGCTAGCACACTTCATACACTCTTTCCTACCTGGCTGCATGACGCATTGAATACGTGATCTCTTAAGGCGTGTTTTTGAGAACCATACTCGATAATGGATAATGTCAGCTCTCTCATCGTTAAAACAGCACTTAAGATATTATTGTAGCTTATGATTATTGCACACTCCTAGTTTTGGTTGTGTAAGTGTATCTCCAGTCGCCCAGGCCATGCCAGGCAGGTCTCAGGGTGGGGGCTAGGTCATGTGTGTCTCAGATTGGGCTACAGCAGCAAAAAGCCTAATGTGAGTGGTTTTGAGGATGTGGTATGTTTGTATGTTTGTATGGTCAATTTAACATAATATATAACTCAATTAGCAGTTGTAGTTTACGATGTACCATGAAGCCAGTTGCATGGCTGGATTTTCGAAGAACAACAAGGTCGGTTTCATAGGTATTACCCAAAATGGTAACACATTGTGACTAGACAGTCAAGCAACATTACTTATGATGAATAATTTATTCACACTGCTCTTTTCCAGGAGTCCAGACTCGAACATCCGAGAAGAACCACTGTCTCTTCAGTACCTCAGAATGCTGAGCAAGAAGCAAAAAGCTTATTTGCTAAGGAGGTACCTTTCAGAATACCATATACAGTATAACCTACATGATTAATGCATACTCCTGGGCTGAGCACCATTTCCCATCCTTCTTCTGTTTTTATGAGTGCATCTGCTATTACGATGTGATAACTGGCTTGTGTTCTGTTTGGCAGTGCATCAAGATGTATAAAACGGACTGGCACGTGATCAACTACAATTATGAGGCCTATTCAGGATGTTTCCGGATGCTTCCCTGGTAAACGCTATTCTGCCCAATGTTTTCAGTGTGGTCTTTTGTTTTGATGCACTGAATAAAGTCGAGCTTTTCTTTTCTGTTCCAGCAAAGTAACTAAGACTGAGAAACTTCCGTCCCAGGTGTATGAGATCGACGAGGGAGAAGAGGTAAAATGTCAAAATTTGACATTTTCAGTCTGTTTTGTCTCTCATGATGTACAATTTGAGGATTGATAGGCACCATTGCTCAGAGGGGAAAGCAGTCGCATGTATGCAGTCAGCACAGAGGCCCTTTAAGTGGCCTGAGGCTCACGCACTATAAATAGCTCCAAATGAAATGTCCGGTTGATCTGGATGATATGAGATGAAAGGGGGTGAGAGGTGGTTATAGGAGAAAATATCGACTTTCCCCGCCTGTAATGCGCTCAAAATACATGAGCTAAGTTTAGAAACGGTGATGGTTTGAAATTTGTTTGTACCTTCCTCTGTTGGATCGGCGAGAATATGTTATCATGCTCACAATCCATGTGTAGCCAACAAAATAAAGCAAAGAGCCCATGTATGCCAATTAAAATGGCTGAATTATTGTAAATAAAGACAATTGTAGCCACGGAGTGTTCAAAGGAAGAAGGAAAGGAAAGTAGGAAGGTGATTGATCTCTTGGTCCCAGAGGAGCAGTGAGAGAGGGAGAGAGAGGGAGAGTGGAATGAGAATTAGGAGGCAAAGGGACTGCCCATGTGAAATTACATTAAAGCAGAGAGCAAAAGAAAGACACATTCATAGAGGATGCCAGACCTCTTCAATTATATTAGAGGATATGCACACACAGACACACATTTGTTTGTCTGGCTATTCTTGTGAGGACTTTCCATTGACACAAATGACAGTGAAGCATTACTGCAGCTAATTAATCCTACACCACCAGCTACCTCAAACCCTAACCTTAACCTGTCTTGATGCATGCTCAATAATCCAGGTAAGAAAATCCCAGAAGTTGAATCTGTTCATCTGGACATAAGGTTTTGTCGGAGAAACGTTTCGTCACTCATCTAAGTGACTTCTTCAGTCTCAGCTAGTTGGAAAATTTCCCCAATATTATATACAGCACATTAAAATGAGTCGATGTTTACCATACGCCAACACATACGGATCAGTACTTAAGGTTTGACTCTCATCATCCACTGGAGCACAAACTAGGAGTCATGACAGCAGTCACACAGCGGCCAAGGATGGAGAGAGATCTCACATTAAGCAAGCCCTGGGCAAATGTGGTTATCCGAAACTGAGCCTTTGTCAAAGCCGGTAAGACGCCCAAACAGTGCTCCAGCAGATTGACGAGAGGAGAACAACAACCGCAGTCTAAGCGTAAACCAGTGGTGATTACATATGTGGCAGGAACATTGGAACAATTGAGATGCATATTTTCCAAATACCGCGTCTTGGTGGCTTTCAAACCCCAAAACACGCTACGCCAGAAACTGGTCCACCCCAAGGATTTGGTCCCCCAGCACAAAAAGAGTAATATAGTGTACGCTGTTAAGTGCCAGGAGGATTGCCAGGAATTGTACATCGGGGAGACCAAACAGCCACTGGCGAAACGGATGGCACAACATAGAAGAGCTACCTCATCAGGTCAGGACTCTGCGGTTTACACCCACCTACAGGCCAGTGGCCACTCTTTCAAGGATGAAGACGTGCAGATCCTTGATAGGGAGGAACGATGGTTTGAACGCGGAGTAAAAGAAGCCATTATTGCAAAAAGTGAACGTCCATCGCTGAACCAGTTAGGGGGCCTAAGAGTACATCTCCCACCATCTTACAACACCGCTATCGCAGCCCTTCCCCAATCCTGTGTGAATGGCACACGTGGCCATTGTCGTTAATGGTATGTCAGTCTGCATATTAAACTGATCACTGGTCCCATTGTTATGCAATGGTGCTGGTACCAGTCGTTATGCAAAGTGCTGTATATAAGATTGGGGAAGTTTTCCAACTGCTGAGACTGAAGAAGTCACTTAGATGAGTGACGAAATGTTTCTCCCACAAAACCTTATGTCCAGATGAACAGATTCAACTTCTGAGACTAACCTTAACCTCAGTAACCTCAAGCAAATATTTTGGTTCTTTTAGTTTTCTAATAAAAGTTGTCTTTTTCCAAAAAAGCAATTAAAGTAGTGAGGACCTGGTAATTAGTCTGGTCCTCACTAGTCTAAATTCCAGGGTTTACTATCGCTGTAGGGACTTTTGGTCCTCACAAGTATAGCCAGACAAGGTACACACACACACGTTTGTCTCTCTGTCATTATGGGGAACTTGTATATACTGATTGCTATAGGTAAAATGAATGCTTCACCTAACCTTAACCTCAGTAACCTAAAGCAAATCTTTTTTTTTTTCCTTTCAAAAGAAAGTTAAGTTTTTGTAAACAACCCGATTTCTTCATCATGACCAGCAAAAGGTCACCACAATGTCAAAGAGGTCAGCTCTTTCAATCCTTGTGGGGGACCAAATGTAATATATACAGGGTAAACACCCCCCCCCCCAACCCACACGCATTTGTATTGCTGTCCTTGTAAGGATCTTCCATTGACATAATGATCACTGTAGGCAATTACTGCTACACCTGCACCTACCTCTAACCATAACCTTTACCTCAGTAACCGAAAGGAAATGTTTTCTGTCTTTTGGTTTTTCAAATAAAAGTTGCTGGAAATTAAATTAAGGAAATTAAAGAAGTGAGGATGGGTAAATGGCCCTCACAAGTCACTGTGAGGCATTTGGTCATCAGAAGTATAAAAATACATGTACACACATCACACACACACAGACTAAGAACTGACAGTGCCACATTTACTGCATGACATTGGGATCAGTGTCACTGGAACCAAAACAAATGCCATTTATCATAATGTGTACCAATATTTAATCCCTCATGGGAACATGTCATTGAAAATTCCTAATAAATATTAAAGAGCTACATTGTGCCTAGCAACTAGGATGAACAAAATGTTTATCAACTGAATGTATTAAGCTGAAAGGAACATGAATTGGCACATTTTTTAAACTGAATACACTACCAGAAGTGGGAATATAGTATCAGTATAGTCCATCAATGAAAAGTGCAGACTGTTTTATTACGTGTGATGACTTTAGGTTCCAAAATTGATCTTTTAGCTAATCCCTGTTATTTTATATTGCATAGATTGAGGAAATAGTTGAGTATTGTCAAAACTTTTCTTGATAGCAAAGTGATTTGTTGTTATGCTTCAGTTACTGATGACATGCTCAAACTGCAAGGATACACCTCCAGAGAAATGTACCACGATGTGTGAGCATAACACCCCAATCACATATTATAACAGAACCGTGGTCTTGACTCAAATTCATGAGTGGCAGAGTACAATACTCACTGAGTTTCTGTTTGCTGCTGTGTTGTGTGTTGCTAAGAGATTGTAGCCACTATGCTCCTGTTGTCAGTGCAGCCGCTACTAAGCAAGTGCAGCTTTAACCTCAACATGTCGTTTTGATTGCTGATTTGCAATATCAGAAACTCTGGGTCAACAGAGACAAAAGTATATGAGGGTCTGACTGTGAGTTGTTAAACTGAAATGTTAAGAATATGAAAAGCGATAATAATACATAACCTAATAAACATTTCAACAGATTAACATTCTTTTGAATGTTTTATATAAACATATGTCATGCTAATGCATTTTTGCACTAATTGAACTAAGAAATCAATTCCCCCTAGTGATGAGGGGGGTTGCAATATAAAATACAATATTTAATTTTTGTAATAAATGATAACATTTCTGACATTATGACTGCCATGAATAATTCTACTGAGTACTTGGTGTTATCTAGCGTTTCTGCTTTTGTCACAATGCTGTTGAAACTTTAAACTTATTCCATGTACAAGTTTAAAGTTGGTATAATGCACATATTTTCAAATTTCCTATATTTTTAGATTCTGTTCTTATGTTAATTGCTTCAATGTGCACTGTGGATATCCAAAAACCTGAGTATTAGCTTGGAGTTTCTCCTCCTTTGCTGCTACAGCAGGCTTCAATCTTCTGAGAAGGCTTCCGACTACATCTTGAAATTGACTGTGAGACTGAGCACTGATAAGAGGAACTAAGCCCTGGCATACTGTTGGAATTCCAATTAATTTCAAATATGTTTGATAAAATGAGAGTTAGGGCTTTGTGCAAGAAAGCCATGCTCTCCATTACAGTTTGCAAACCATTTATTTAGGGATTCTTGTTATTAGGGCATGGCAGAAAGTTGATGAATTGAGTTCTGTGGGCAAATACAGTGGGCAAAAAAGTATTTAGTCAGCCATTGATTGTGCAAGTTCTCCTACTTAGAAAGATGAGAGAGGTCTGTAATTTTCGTCATAGGTACACTTCAACTATGAGAGACAAAATGAGAACAAAAATTCAGAAAATCACATTGTAAGATTTTTAAAGAATTTAATTGTAAATCATGCTGGAAAATAAGTATTTGGTCACCCACAAAAAAGCAAGATTTATGGCTGTCCCCCTGCTTAAGCCAGTACATGTCCAGGCAAATCTGAAGTTTGCCAGAGAGCATATGGATGATCGAGAAGAGGATTGGGAGAATATCATGTGGTCAGATGAAACCAAAATAGAACTTTTTGGTAAAAACTCAACTCGTGTACCTACTGTGAAGCATGGGGGTGAAAACATCATGCTTTGGGGCTGTTTTTCTGCAAAGGGGACAGGACAACTGATCCGTGTTAAGGGAAGAATGAACGGGGCCATGTATCGTGAGATTTTAAGCCAAAACCTCCTTCCATCAGTGAGAGCATTGAAGATGGAACGTGGCTGGGTCTTCCAGCATGACAATGATCCCAAACACACTGCTCGGGCAACGAAGGAGTGGCTTCGTAAAAAGTATTTCAAGGTCCTGGAGAGGCCTTAGCCAGTCTCCAGACCTCAACCCCATAGAAAATTTGTGGAAGGAGTTGAAAGTCCGTGTTGCCCCAAAACATCACTGCTCTAGAGAAGATCTGCATGGAGGAATGGGCCAAAATACCAGCTACAGTGTGTGCAAACCCGGTGAAGACTTACAGGAAATGTTTGACCTCTGTCATTGCCAACAAAGGTTATGTTACAAAGTATTGAAATGAACTTTTGTTATTGACCAAATACTTATTTTCCACCATAATTTACAGTTAAATTCTTTAAAAATCCTACAATGTGATTTCCTGGATTTTCTTTTATCATTTTGTCTCTCATAGTTGAAGTGTAGCTATGATGAAAATTACAGACCTCTCTCATCTTTCTAAGTCAGAGAACTTGCACAATCAGTGGCTGACTAAATACTTTTTTGCCCCACTGTATAAACCTCTACTTGTAATATAAACCACTATTTATCTATGGAGAGGCCTTGTCTGTATGATTCATATTAGAAACAGTGAGTGTGGCTGAAAAAAACAGATCATTAATTAAGAATGGCCACAAGTTTTTGGCTATACACTGTTTTACTGACATTTTACTTGCAGTTTTATATATTAATTGTTGATTTGTTTGTTCAGGATGCTTGTAGTGGATGTGCATCTGTGTATAAGTGTGTGTATGAGTCGGAAATACTGACTGTATTTTAATATGCAGGGTTGGGTGAGACAGATCTCTCGAGTCAGCATTAATGCCATTTATGTGACATGTATATAAATTTCATGTGGAATGGCATGGCGGGCCACATGTTCCCAGAAGTGCATGTCTGAGAAGAAAAATACAGATTCATTAATTGTGTGTGTGTCTGTGTGTGTGTAGGAGGGGGAAATGGATATGTATCATTGTGAGCACCAAATGTTCCCACAAGAATAGAACAATATGACTTTGTTTTACCTTTTGGGGACATTTTGCCGGTCGTAAGGAAAATTACTTTTTTTTTTGCACAATCTGCAGCTTTCTATTGAAAAACTAATAAAGCCAAAAGATGGTTCCTTCTTTTGGTTACTAAGGTTAGAGTCTGGGTAAGGATTGATAGCATTGGAAATGTCAATAAAAAGTCCATAAAACATATATTTACCAAGACTGTGTTATCTGTGTGCTTGTGTCAGGACTCCTTGTCTCTATGCTCTCAGAAGGGAGGTGTGATGAAACAGGGTTGGCTCCAGAAAGCCAACATCAACACCAGCATTTCAGTATCAATGAAGGTAATTAAGTTTGCTTAAACATTGTTTATTTATCTATGTAATTACTTACCATCAATGGCTATTCATGACAGGAGTAGGGTTATATCAGTACTAATCAGACACAATTTAGAGGGATCAATAAAACATTGTTTAGCTGGTTTTATGAAAGACTATAAAATTTGCACCCTCAAAAAAACAGTGTCTATAAATGTACATAGATTATGATATTTGGAAACACCGTCATCTTTCCTGCCATCCCATAATATTGCGACAGATGGATAACTGCTAATGTGCTACATTTACTTTCATTGATCACAGGTAGATACAAGTGATTTCAGTATGACAGACTTTGAATCTCCATCTTCTAATTCTCCATATTATTAAAGTTTATTTAATACTGTCAGAAATACATTTACATTTTATATTTAAATCTAGTCATTTGGCAGTTGCGCTTAGCCAGCACCAAACATTTTAAGGTGACACAATGCAAGCACTTGATCTATAGACTAGAAAGTAAAGCTACTCAGAGACTAACAAGGGAACAAATGGCAAATACTTAGAGCTTGATATTAAAGTTGACACCTAAATCTATACAAAAGGGGCTACAACAAACCTGCTGAGGAAAGAAGAGGATTATCCTAGGCTTTGTTTGAAGAGGTGAGTCTTTAGACATTGGGCTGTTATCAGGGGTGTGAGAATCTCATTCCACCAATGAGGAGCCAGGACACTGAAAGATGAAGATCTGGCTGTGCTTGGTTTCATCTCAGACAAGGATGTGCCAGGTGCCCTGCAGCTGAGTTGGCCTGCAGGTGTGTAGTTGAATGGAAATAACATTGAGCAGAACCTTTTGTGAACAGATTTAAAATGAATTTTGGCTGCAACAGAAATACAGTGGAGTAAGGAAGTGAAAAAGGACGGTCCCAAGCCCGGCTGCAAAAGGAGGAGGGTTGGGCGTGGGGCTAGCTACCCACCCTGTAAAAAACCTTCTAGCTACAGAAACGCAAACAAGAACACTAACAGACACCATGGACCTGGGAGAAGATAGACCTCCAGCTGGAAGGTGTATGACGTCGGACGGTGAAAGCCAGAGTCATCTGGAAGCCGTCGGGCCGAAGACCATCCTCTCCACCAGGACCACCACTACCATCGCTACATGGAACGTCCGGACCATGTATGAGACTGGGAAGACAGCACAAGTGGCCGCAGAGATGAGGAAGTTTAACCTCACCGTCCTAGGAATCAGCGAGTCAAGATGGACTGGTTCCGGGCATAAGCGACTGACTTCCGGCGAGTTACTGTTGTACTCAGGACACGAGCAGGAAGAAGCCGCACACACCCATGGAGTGGCCCTGATGCTTTCCAAGTTGGCACAGAGAGCGCTCATTGGGTGGGAGGCGCACGGACCACGGATCATGACAGCCTCCTTCTATACAAAGAAGAAGAGGATCAACATGGACATAATCCAGTGCTACGCCTCGACGAACGACAGTGAAGAGGAGGAGAAGGAGAACTTTTACAACAGATTGTCAACCACCATACAAGACAGACCAAAGAGGAACATCGTCATCGTAATGGGTGACTTCAACGCCAAGATCGGCAGCGTCAACCGAGGGTACGAGGAGATCATGGGGCAGCAAGGTCTGGGCGAGATGAACGAAAACGGGGAGAGATTCGCCGACCTATGCGTCGCAAGTAACCTGGTCATTGGAGGAAGTGTTTTTCACCACAGAAGGATACACAAGGCGACTTGGGTGTCACCAGACCTGTCGACGGAAAACCAGATTGACCACATGTGCATCGGGAAGAAGTTTCGCCGCTTTCTTCAAGACGTACGCGTCAAACGAGGAGCAGACGTTGCTTCCGACCATCATCTCCTTGTGGCCAGACTGAAGCTGAAACTGAAGAAGAACTGGACAGGGGGGACCAGCCAACGAAAGCGCTACAACACCGCTACGCTGAAAGACAGCAAGAAGAAAGAAGAGTTCAAGGTCACCCTCTCCAACAAGTTCCAGGCCCTAGAAGAGCTGCTGGAAGATGAGACGATAGAACAGAAGTGGCAGAAAGTGAAAGAAGTGGTGACTTCAACATGCCAAGAAGTTCTGGGCCCCAAATCTTACACACACAAGGAATGGATCTCAGCAGAGACGCTACAGAAGATAGAAGAAAGAAGAGAAAGAAAGCAATGGTTGAAACAACAGCAAAGAAAACCAAAGAGCCAAAAAAAAAACCAAAAGGCAAAAAAGCAACAAAGAAGAAAATATACAGAAGCTAATAGAATTGGGTTCCCCCAAGCGAAGCAATCAGAGTAAAGACCAAGCCGGTGAGCTTTACAAAAATAGAGTAAACTGGCAAAAAATAGAAAAGCAAAAGAAAAGAAAAAGCAAGCGCACAATCAGAAACAAGCAAACAACCAAGGGAAACAAAGTGTATTTTCCAATCATCCAAGAAATTAAAAAAATCTAAGGAAAAGTTTTTGGGCCCAGCCCCCCAAGAAAGAGGCCCAGTAAAAAAAGAAAAATGAAAATGGAGAGGGCCCCGAAAGCAAGAAACGAAAAGAATGGAAACAGAAAAGAGGGGGGGGGGGGATCCGAAGCACTTTTTTTCAGGAGTTTTTTTTTTGTTTTACTTACAAAAGGGGAACCCCCAGCCTTCCTGCCAAAACCCAACCGGAGAGACCGCCCAGCTTTTGAAAGGCGCCCTGCCCCAATTTCATGTTGCTTGTTGCAAACCCCAACGAAAGGGAAAGAAGATCCCCCGCAAAAGCCGCCAATCAAAGGCATTTGGAAAAAAAGAAAACGGCCCAAAAAAAAAAGGTCCCCCCCTTGGCAAGGACCTGGAAAACACCCAAGCAATCCCCCCCGACAGAAGCCCGCTTAAGGCGGCACCCGTCCGAGACCAAAGTGGTTGGGATCCTTTCCCCCCTCCCCCACCACACTCCTTTCCTGGCAAAGGAATCTGGGAAAGATTTGAATAAGAAAACCAACTGAAAAAAAGGGTGGGGGAAAAGAAAGCCTACCTCCAAAATCAAACTCCCCCCCCAAGAAAAGGTGACCCTTAAGTTTCCTGCCTTTTCAAAGAAAAGAAAAGAAAGAGAAAAACCTATCGAGGGGAAATTAAATGCCCCTGGGTTGGTCCATCCCCAAGGGGGGAAAAAGGTTTTTTTTAACCGCATCCTGGGGGGTTTTAAACAGAAATGAAGACGCCTGTTTTTTAACCCCCGCCATCCCTTTCGGTGACCCCAACAAGCCCCCCCGCCTTTTCCGTTAAGGAAAAAGGATCCCTGGGCCCGGAACCAAGAATTCGCCAAACCTGGCCCCGGCAATATTCTGGAGCAGTCCCCCTGGGGAAAATGGAAAAAAAAAAAACTCCGCCTCTTTCTTAAACGTCCAACTTCAATCGAACCTTTTTTTTAAATGGAAAAGAAAAAAAAAGAAAAAAAAAAAAAAAGAGGGGGGTGGCGTTTTTTTTTTTTTTGACAAAGAAACCCCTCCATCGTGTAAAAAAGCCAAAAACGAACCAGTCCCCCCCCCCCCCCCCCCCCCCCCCCCCCCCCCCCCTTCCCCCCATCAAGCTTGAAAGAAAACAATCCCCCTGGGGGGATCCAGCGAGATCAGCAGCAAAACAAACCAAGAAAATTTGCCAACCAGGCCCCCCCTCTTTCAAAAACAACCTTAGTAAAGCCCCGTTAAAAAAAACCCTACTTAAACCCTACGGATCAGAAAAAAAGACCCCTGGAAAGAACCAACCGGCAACCAAACGATTGAAGAAGAAAAAAGCCAGGGTTTTTTTTTTTTCATTAACACCTGTTCCCCCCCCCCCCCCCCCCCCCCCCCCTCATGAAGAATTCTTTTAAAAGATCCGCTGGCCCGATAAGAAATCAGCAATTTGTAAGAATTGTGGGGGGGGGGCAAAACGAACAAAAGGCCCAAACGCCCCCCCCCTGTTTTTTGGACCAAGAACATCCCTTCCAAGAGACCGCCTGGGGGCCCCGAGTTGGATTTGGGGGCCCACACCCTCCCCCCCGCCCAAACCTAAAAATCCAAAACAATCAACCAAAACAAATCCCCCTCACCTGGGAACCCCCCCAAAAAGGAAAGAGGAAAAGAGAGGAACGGCCTAAAGGGAAATTACCTGGGCGCCCGAGAACCTGGGAAAAAATGCAAAAGACGCAAAGCAGAATGGGGGCAAGACCCCGTGGGAACAGCTTTGTGGAGAAGAAAACCTCAAACCCAGAAACCGTTGATTCCCCTTGGGGGAAAAAAAAAAAGCCCTTGGGGTGGGCGGCCTTTAAAAAACAAAAAATGTCCCCCAGACGGGGAAAACCCCCCGGAAGAACAAAAAGGCCCCGTGAAAAAGTGAAAGTTGAAAAGTTTGGAAAGGAAAAGTAAAAAAGTTTTGCCTTGAAAAAAAAAATGGTAGGTTGGTGGGGGTTTGTGAAAAAAAGCCGAGACCTGGATGCAGACGCAAAGCAGATGGGCAAGACGTGGGGACAGCTGGAGAGACTCACCCAGAACCGTGATGCCTGGAGAGAGCTGGTTGGCGGCCTATGTCCCAGACGGGACCACAGGCGGAAGTGAAGTGAAGTGAAGGAAGTAAAAGAGTTGCTTGATGGTAGGTTGTGAACCAGATGAGGCCACAGAATTCTGAGTACTTTGTAGTGGAGCAATGGAGCATGAAGACAGACCAACAAGAAAACATTGCAGAAGCTTAGCCTGGAAATAATGAAAGCCTGTATGAGGAGCTGAGGAGCTTTTTTGGTCAGAAATGTTCATCTGGTGTTGTGCAGAAGAAATCCACAAGATCTAGTGGTTGCTGTAATGTAGTTAGAAAAATTGAGGTTGTTGATCAAACTCACACCAAGATTCTTGCCTCGTGGGCTGGATGGACGAAAACACCATCTGTCCAGCATGAGAGCATTCTTTGCCGGGAGGTAGATTGACCTTCAGGAAGAGTTGTCAGAAACGCAGTCAGATACCTGTTTTGAGACTTTGAGATGGATGAAGGTGAATGATAACTGAAGTTGGTGTCATGGGGTATAAACACTGAGCCAAGGGACTTTGTGTACCGGGCGAATAAGAGAAAAACCAATAACCCTGAAGATTGGTGATGAACTCTCTTCTAAGGTGTTAAAAGGGAACCTCACCATGCTACCTGGTAGGATTGATCTTGTAAGTATGAGGAGAACCAGGAAAGTGCATGGCCCCCAGTGGCATGTGCATAAAAGTTAGCAAGAGTGAATGAAAGGAGGGAGACATCTATATTTGGACAAGTTAGCTGGGTTGAGAGGTAGAGTGGTGCTTGAAAGTTTGTGAACTCTTTAGAATGTTCTTTATTTCTCCATAAATATGACCTAAAACATCATCAGATTTTTACAAAAGTCCTAAAAGTAGATAAATAGAACCCAGTTAAACAAATGGGACAAAACTGTTGATCAGTCCTGCACACCAGCTTGGAGGAATTTTAGCCCATTCCTCCGTACAAAACAGCTTCAACTCTTGGATGTTGGTGGGTTTCCTCACATTAACTACTCGCTTCAGGTCCTTCCACAACATTTTGATTGGATTAAGGTCAGAACTTTGACTTGGCCATTCCAAAACATTAACTTTATTCTTTTTTAACCATTGTTTGGTAGAACGGCTTGTGTGCTTAGGCTCGTTGTCTTGCTGCATGACCCACCTTCTCTTGAGATTCAGTTCATGGACAGATGTCCTGACATTTTCCTTTAGAATTCTCTGATATGATTCAGAATTCATTGTTTCATCAATGATTACAAGCCATCCTGGCCCAGATGCAGCAAAACAGGCCCAATCCATGATACTACCACCACCATGTTTCACAGATGGGATAAGGTTCTTATGCTGGAATGCAGTGTTTTCCTTTCTCCAAACATAACGATTTTCTTTTAAACCAAACAGTTCTATTTTGGTCTCATCCGTCCACAAAACATTCTTTCAATAGCCTTATGGCTTGTTCATGAATATGTGTGAGTCAAGTCAAAAGAGTCGAGATGGTGGATGGCCATGGACATGATATCATCAGCAAGGAGGTGGAGGTCACCCAGTAGACCCTCAAGCCATTCGGAAGAAATTAGCTGAGAAGAGAATCAAGCCCATTTTTAGAGTTGCCAAGTTAACCAGGGGGTCGATACGTCAGGATGATGTGGTGACTGAGCACTGAAACAGCATGAAATTCTAAAGAGAAAATGTGAATTTCAATCAAGAAATGCAGCAATATGCAGTCTGCCAGCCTGACCAGACATTCCAGGAGTATGGGAGAATGAGACAGTGGAAGGCAGGGTGTCAGTTCTTTTCTGAGGTAATTCAAGTCTCTTTGAGAGCCAAGACGTGAAGGGATAATCTAGTGGCATAAGGAATGAAGTCAGCTTTGTGTACAGCTCACTGACAGTTCCACAGTGTCAAAACTAGGTGGACATACAAGATGGGTGAGGTCACATTTACGCAAGGAGTGACGTTTGTTATGGGAAGTAGTAAGAACAGGGATCCAGAAACACATAGTTAGTTGGTGAAGTAGGTCAGAAATAACATGCATGCATGTGTAGAGTGCTGAGCTGTCCTTTCTTGTACTTCCTTGTTGGACTCCCACAGGTAGACTCCCTGTGTAACTAATTCTTTGGGCAGAGAGGCAGCTGCTGTGACAGGCTAACCTTCAGAAATACTTTACAAGTGATTAGCAAATTAGCCACTAACCCCAGTATATTTATGCTAAAGCTCATTAGCAGGTCAATGAATTATCGAGCCTTTACTTTATCCAGGATGATCTGTGTCAAGGGAAGAATGAACGGGGCCATTTATCGTGAGATTTTAAGCCAATGAAGGAGTGGCTCCGTAAAAAGCATTTCAAGGTCCTGGAGTGGCCTAGCCAGTCTCCAGACCTCAACCCCATAGAAAATTTGTGGAGGGAGTTGAAAGTCCATGTTGTCCAGCGACAGCCCCAAAACATCACTGCTCTAGAGGAGATCTGCATGGAGGAATGGGCCAAAATACCAGCTACAGTGTGTGCAAACCTGGTGAAGACTTACAGGAAATGTTTGACCTCTGTCATTGCCAACAAAGGTTATGTTACAAAGTATTGAGTTGAACTTTTGTTATTGACCAAATACTTATTTTCCACCATAATTTATAGTTAAATTCTTAAAAAATCCTACAATGTGATTTCCTGGATTTTTTTTTCTCATTTTGTCTCTCATAGTTGAAGTGTACCTGTGATGAAAATTACAAACTTGCACAATCAATTGCTGACTAAATACATTTTTGCCCCACTGTAGTTAGTTACTTTCTACCTTTGCATTTAAAGCATTACCAGGACTGGAATTTTAGTTTGAGTCTTAATTTGGATCATTATGTTCTTAATGATTTGTCATGTAGTAGCCAAACATAAAATAGTCAATAAAAATGCAATAACCTTAGTGTTATGTAGTTAACATTAGCATAGCTTACAGGTTGTGAAGATTTATCTATGCTTCCAAATTTTTTTTAATCTAATTATTTTAATATCTAACTGTCTTTTAACTAGAATTATCAATCCAAGAAGAGCTAACTATTTAAAAATTTTTATTTTTTTTGTGTTCTGAGCTGTGCTTTATGCTGAACATCAGTGATGCTGTGAGGAAATTTTATAACATTGGTGAAAAGGCCATTTTTCAATGCTTGTGTTGCTAATATACATTTCCCTTGGCTGTCATTGGATCTCACAGTCCATATAACAGCCTTATTGAATTTTATATTAAGTTTCCTTAGTTCAAATATCTGCTTTATGTGACTAAGGTCAATTTTGTAATCCTAGGTGTTCAAGCGGAGATATTTTTACCTGTCTCAGCTACCTGATGGTTCCTACATTCTTAACTCCTACAAGGATGAGAAGAACTACAAAGAGTCCAAAGGCTCCATCTATTTGGATTCCTGTATAGATGTGGTTCCGGTAAATCCTCTAAGTGTATTTAACATGTGATAGTCTATATAGGCTTCTTTTTTTGTTTAGATGTAAATCAAAGACTATGCTTTTGGTAAGATATCGGGTTTATAGAATGTAGGATTAGGTGGGTGGTTAGGATTTTGTTCAGACTGAGCATTTAAATGGAAAGATTGTTTAGGATTTTTACCTTTGTTGACATTGAGCCACCACAGACTGATTAAAGTCCACTTTATACTGTACGATAAATCATAAAATAATTATTTCGTCATGAGTTAAGATCGACAGTATTAGAACACATAATGTGACATGCTAGTCGGTGGCCGATTTAGTGCTACTGCAACCAAAGGCAACCGACAACAAAGTTCTGATTAAAATCTCAGAACGTAATTGCTGCTATGAGGCTCTTCTAAAATCCACCAATAGGAGGAGCGCAGTGGATGATGCAGAACCTGAAGTATGGCTACAAATGAAGTAGAGGCAAAGGTGAAATGGAAAAAAATGTCGGATTTGAATAAAGATCAGTTTGTGAAATTGTAACATCAGAGAGATGCCTTATTGTTGCTTCATCAGAGCTATGACGGCCAAAAACAATATAACATGAAAAGAAAGAGGAGATGATTTAAAACTTCCAGGGAATTAGCGAGTACTGCTTTGACACATCAAGTATACAGTTTTACCTTCATGACAATGTGAAATTATTTATTGCCTCCCAGTTTGACTATACAAACAGCATGTAGTGCTTCACTACTCACAGGTCTGTTGTTATAAAATCTCATCCTATAAGCAGCCATGGAGACTACATGATATCCCACAGTGTGTCATAGAATGTCCTTCAGATTTTATAGGAAACATCTCATATATAACCCAAAATCAGAAGCATGGTATGGAAATGGTATGGAAAATGCAAAAAAAAAAAAAGTGTGTCTTACATTTACTTCGACTTTTATTTCACTTCCGACAGCATGAACTCAATATATTTCATGTTTTTTCTAGTCAACTTCATTTCATTTAAGCAATAATACATGAGAGGGAGTGCTTTAAGGTGAGATATTGGCACGGGTGTGCTGTGTTTGTAGGCACGAGGCCGCAGGCTGCGATGTATTATTGCGATTATACCACAGTTCTGTTATCGCCATTTATTGTTAGATTTTAGATAAAGAGGACAGAAAAATGATTTGTTTATCAGCCTTCCGCGAGGTAAAATAGTTCCATTCTATCGTTACCCCGCGGCTAAGCCCTACTAGCCCTACTATAAAGTTGAGGAACAGAATTACCCATAACTGTTTATTATACAGACAATAAACACAAATATATCGATTGGTAAGTGTTAATTTATAAAAGAAAGTTTAAAGTTTAAAAAGAAAGTTTATTTACATGCGGCAAATAAAATGGTTCAGGTATTTGAAGGCAGGCTGTTACTAAGATCCACTGTTCTACCGACTGAAGCAAATCAGAGTGAGATCTCGGTGTTATAACTAAAGTTTAGGATCCCGTTTCATTAGCAATTATAAATTTGTATGATGAAGCTCTTAATGTTAATCTTATCAGTCAGAAATGTAACAGCAGACTAATAGAGCATCAGCAGCTTCTCTGTATTAAGAGCTGGACTTACAGATAACAGACCTGTCAGATCAGTGAACCTCCGATCAGCCGAGGATGGTGTTTAATGAAAGACGCCGAGTTTACCTCCAGCAAACGACGTCTGTGTGAGTGATGAAGCTGATTCAGTTCATTTTTGTTGATGGGACTAAAACTGATCTTCAGTCGAGCTGTTAATCCATTAAGAGCCTGGGACGTTTGAAGTAAAGGGCTGACTTTGCTTTGCTTTTCCAGAGTTTCCAAATCCTAAAGGTGGTAAACCTTCCAAATTTAAATCATTTTCAAAACCAATATATTTTGTGAACTTCGGCAGTGTTTTACTTGTATCATTATAACTTGGCTGATTTTTAGGGCGGGTGTCGTTGCTAGGTTACGTGTGTAGCCGCGGAGTAATACTTATAGAGCTTCTGTTAGAGTGCCGTTATCGTCAATAATGTCACAGGAAAAACATCTCTCAGCCAATCAGATTGTGGGGTCGGAACTAACTGTGGTATAATTGTTAACAAACATCCATTCCTGCATTTCAGGCCTGCATCACATTCCAAAAAGTTGGGATAGTAAAGCGTTTACCACTTTGTAACGTTGCCATTCCCTCTCACAACACCCAAAAGACAGATATCTTGGTGTGCATGAGCACGGGGTTGTTGTCGCATTTTCTTTTCAAAATTCTCCACACATTCTTTATTGGGGACTGCAGGCAGTCCAGTCCAGTACCAATACCCTCTTCTGCCACAACCGTGGGTGATCATGATTACGTTGAGATCACTTGTATGAACTCACATTATTATTTCATTTTTTTGTCTCATTTAGTAGCCCTAAATACCAACTTTTGTTTTGGAATGTATTGAAAGGCTGAAAAGCAGGAATGGATAGTTTATTAACAAATGAAATGAACTTGACCTGAAAAAACATGAAATATCTTGTTCATACAGTCTGCAATGAAATAAAACTCAAAGTAAATGCAAGTCACACTGTCTTTCTTTAAGTGGCATTTTCCATACTGTCCCAGCTTTTTTTGATTTGGGGTTGTAGTGTGACTTGTAATAATCATATAAAATTGCTGAAATCGCACAATGTAAAACTGTAAAAATGTAGATTTTTATTGGGATGCTTTTGCAGTTTTTTTTTTTTTGCACACTGATTGCACTAAAAGTATCTGATTGTAGAGGAGAAATCCTGAGTACTCAGTTATGTTTATAAGATATAAAAAACGTAAAATTATTTGCACCCATTTTGTAGTGTCCTAAAATGCGGCGAAATTGCTTTGAGCTGAAGATGCAGGAGCGCGACAGTCATTACCTGGCAGCAGATAGTGAGGCTGAGATGGAGGAGTGGGTGAGCACCCTGAAGCTGACTCTACAGAGTGCCTTAGAAGACAGAAGGAATGGAACTGACTCCTCAGACTGCGCTTTAGGTGAGCTTTATCTTTACCTCTTTCTTCCTGCATTTACACTATTGATGATATGTACAGTACTGTGCAAAAGTCTTAGGCCACCATTAGACCTGTTGTTTTAGCAATGGACCCAAAAATTTCAAACTTGGATTCGTCACTCATGATACTCTTTCCACTAATCTTTATAACAATCTTTGTGAGCTTTAGCATTTCTTAGCAATTTCACCCTGTTCCCCTTCCAATAAAAGTGGTGTCTTGGTTGCTACCCTTCCAAAAAGATCATTGCTGATCAAGCTTGTTCAGACGTTACAAAGGTCAACTTGGCATCTCGATGAAAATTCCAAATTCTGGTATTGCTCAAGTGTAAGGGGAGATCACACTAAATACTTGCCAATGTAACCTACAGAATGTGTTTTTTCCCAGTTTTTTAACACTGCGTAAAATTTCCTCTATTTTCTGGTTGTATTCTAATAAAGAGACCATCACTAAAACAATGGTATGTCTAATCTAATTTACATTTACAGCATTTAGCAGATGCCCTTATCCAGAACATACAGTTGATACAGTCTTACAATCCAAGCAATTGTGGATTAAGGGTCTGGCTCAAGGACCAGAGATGGGATTAGAACCCTGGACCTTTTGGTACATAGTCCAGTACCTTAACCACTAGGCTACCACAGTCCTGCTACCACATAATCTAATGGTGCAGTAAGACTTTTGCCCGGTACTGTATTTACACTTTCTGTATCCCTTGGTGAAACATTACCCACCTTTTTGGAAATGGCACAAACTGTATAGTTTCTAGAGACTGGCTGTGATTTGTTTCGCCAGTAAATTTGAATAAGGAACACTGACTATTCACCAGTATATAACAATTTTGGCAACATGAGGTATAATGTGCTGTAGTTGCTACCATTGTGAACCTAGGGTAAGAATTTGAGCTTGATGCTGTGATGTGAACGTTGTTTCTCAGTTATATCATTTATTGTAATCCAAGTTATTCTGGTTTCTTACTTTTAACAGATTTTGGCTTGTATTTAGTTGTTGGTTTAAGTTTTTATCACGACATTTCACCTGTTAAGACAACTTTTAACTTGGCACACGGTTCTTTTGCATTGCACTAATAACGATACATTGGAAGGTTCTATAAAGAAGGGAAACTCAGAATGAAGGATGCAAGCACACATTAAATTGGAATTTACACCTTGTGTAATAGCTTTTGGTTGCTTTGACTGGTTATATAATGGTCTAACGTTGGCTGCCACTATGACTACATAGTAACAAATAGCATCATTGCAATATTATTATTATTTTATTTATATAGCATAAAATGTCACAAAATCCTGAGGCCGAGGACATAAATACAAGGTGTTTAATGAAACGGAAGTGGTTATATTTTGGGGTGTGACATTAAGACTTCTCCTCTGTCTGGTTAATTTAGTGTTGAGCTTTTAAATGCTAAATTTAAACATGACCTCATCAGAAGCAAATCTATAAACAAATACTCATTTACATTATGCACATATACAGTTACAACAGAGCCAATGCTGCATTACATTATGTTGAATTAATGAAGACAAAATTATCACCACATTTTAAATATGATTCATTTATCTATAATACAGTGGTACCTCGGGTCTTGACCACCTCGGAACTTGTAGAATTCGGGTCTCTATGCATTTTGACTAGAACAAATTGTTTTGTTGTTTGCTCGGTTCTCTGCTCACTTGCTTAAACTTGTTTGAGTTGACTCGTTTTAGACGAAACTCGATTCAGTAGAGTGATTCAGTGATTCAGATTCACAGTAGCTCTCACTCAGTGCAGATCTCTGGTGTTTCTTGCGTCTTTCTGTTATTTTTACATCTATACTACAGTATTCTTAGTGGAAGTAAGTCCCCATGGGTCTTACAAAGGTTAGTAATGACAGCAAGCCGAAAGGAAATCAGGAACTGAAGCCTCTTGGCTTTCACGTTGCAGATAGCATTAGCAACTATGCTAGCGCCTTGAGTTCACCAATTTTCAACACTTTATTATAAAATAAGTTTTGTGTTAATGAGTTTGGCCAACTGTAGGTTAATGTAAAGTGTTAATGTAAGTGTTAATGTTTAATATGTTCAGCTGTGATACAGTATAGGCTATATTAAACTCATCGCTTCAGGATACATACTTATGATGGATTTGCCTGGTACTCGTCATTTTCGGTTCTTGATAAGCCTTCTGGAACAAATAAACAACGAGAAGGTACCACTGTACATAGAATACTGAGGGTGTTCTGCTAGTCTTTACTAATTAATCAAGTGGACATTATTAAATAGTTCACGAGCAATACACAAGCAATACTATTTTACATATCACAATTAACTCAAGTAAAGCCCAGTATGGCTCAAGAATGTTTAGCAAACAGCGTTATATGTATTGCCAGTTCTTTATAGTTGAGCTTCTTATTTATGTCTTTGATACATTTAGTAACTTTTACTTCCCTTCCCAAGTTTCGTACCTCATTTTCTCTAGAGGAAGTTTAAGAGCAATGGTATTAACGCTTCCTGTGTCAGAACTCTCACAGCCATTGCACAATGCATTGTTGAGTGTAGCGCTCTTGTCTGTGCATGTGTTATTCTTTTCCATATAAGTTTGGCCTTTCATTAGGCCAGACACCATCCCACTCTTCTGGCCCTCTGCGTAAATATTTTCTCATGTGCTGGCAGATTGGTACTGAGCCATGGAGAAATGCTGTCATTCTGTGGGAGTTTTGTTGGACAGAGCTCAAGCTGCTTCCATTCACACAGAGCAGTTAGGGGACTGAGAATAATGCATAGCATACGCTGAAGAACCTGGCACTTAATGGTTTAAATGCTTATCAAGCAGATCTGGTTTTGGCATTGTTCATTTTATTAGTTTGTTTTTCAATGAATCTTATGCAGCACATTATAATTAAAGTTATTTGCATGCTTTGTAATTATTATATACTTACAAATACCTATTGCAGTTTTGCCATTGCCCAGCCATAGCCATTTTACATCTTTCTACTTTCATTTTAATCACTTTTCTAGTTGTTCCTGTTCTTTGAATACCATCAGCAAGCCCACATTTCAAGTTTTTAACTCATTCCTGGGGAATTTTGATTGTCTGAAATGTGTTTGTTGCACTTGCTTTAAGACGAGACCAGAATCAAATGAATCAGTGAATCAAATCTCACTGTAGTATCGGGCTGTTCGATCGTAACACTCAAACAGCTCACAGTGGACAGCGCAATGCAGCATGCAAATTATGCTTTGAAGCTCCAGACAAAGACCTGATAGGTATGCGTTAAAAAAAGATATGATGGAAATCTGTTGCTCACTGGACAAATGTCAGACACAACAGTGCAGTTTTTACACACTGTGTTCCCTCACTGTGCACTAGACACATCTACCATATGGCAACACCTTGCAGATGTAAAGTCAGATTGCTGGTGGCTGGACATTTTTGGTTGTACAGAGAAAAGGGGACTAATAAAGTATGTAGAGAAACAGATAAACTATAGTCCGTAATTGTCTGGAACTGATAAATGCCTGGAACTACAGACTGAAACTGATAAAATGGACACTGAGTATACAAACAGGGAGGTGTACGTAATAAAGTAATCAGTGAGTGTATAACCTCATACAATATACCTTAGGCATTTGCCAGAGATCAGAACTTTGAAGCCTCATAACTGGGGTATTTCGGTTTCGAGCATGAACTGGCCTTTAAAAATGAAAGTCAACTTTTAAATCAGGTTTTAATGTCATTTGTTTTAGGTGTAGAGCATCATATATATATACATATATACATAACCATATTCCATTGTGGAGCTACAGTGACCGTAGCCAGCTACACAAAGAGGCTTTTTAATAAGTCACTCTGTGTAATGGGAAGTAGGTCAGCAGCCATAAATGGGTTCAGGTGAGACATTAAGAGCTGACTGATAAACTTAACCAGCAGTACAAAACTCTATCCCTCTCTCTCACTCACGTTTATCATTACTTCTTGCTTACTGGACTGGAGTTTCATTTTACTTGGATTTACAATGTCGTAACTCTTGACAATCACAGTCCTGGTCGACTAATTGTGAGGTTAATCATTACTCACTGTTGATGCTATGCTTTGGTGTGGCCACAGCTAGATGCTATTTTTGAATGTGATTGTGCTTTGTAGTTTATTATCTATTTAAATGCAAAATACAAATGTTGACTCTGTCAAGACTTATCACTAGTAAATGTGGCCTTGACATAATTAAAGTCAGGTTTAGCTCGACATCAGTTGATTTCTTCATTCATTTTGATCAATAACCCATCACTTGTCATTCTTGTCCCTACATGGAACTGCTCTTCACCCTGATAGAACTGTAAGGAATTATTGTTTTCATTGGACACCATCGTGCAGATAAACGCATCATCAAGTATTGTCTCCACACTGTTTTTCACATTCATTATGATTGTGCTTTACTAGGCAACTTGTGTCATATGCCAAACCCCCTTGACCATGAAACACATACTAACTGAATACGCCCAATATACGCACAAACTTAAAGATATCAAACACCACGGGAGAAATCTTTAAACAAGAACATGCCTAAAAGTGCTGGAACAAAATCTGAAACCTGACTAATACCTTTCCTGCCATGAATTGATGTACCGTAACCTTGTGTGTGTCGCTGAAATGGATACTGATGCCAATAGCTTTGTTGAAAAAAACAAATAAACATACAAACTAGGCATTCAACTAGGGCTGTTATATATTACATAATCAGGTAATCGCAATTATTTAAGATAATCACACTTAATTGTAACAATCGCAATTATGTAGGACTACAATAATTTTCCAAAGTTGGTAGATTGTGAATTGGGTGTACTGGGTAACTGAGGCAGCTAGGTTTAAATAAAAGAAAGCTGTAAATGCAGTCATTGAGGCGTAATGGGGTTAATGAAAGCAAAATACTTCTAACTTGGTGTTGTAACAGGTTTAGAGGGCAGCGTTGTGTAATGTTGGTGTGTTTGTTAGCTGTGTAGTAAATTCTATATTTTTGGCATGTATGCTAGCAGAATGAGGTTTGTTACTGCAGCTTCACTCAAGCTGCTTCCGTCATCAGCTCCAGCCCCATCATACCCAGGCCACTTAATGCCGATGTGCATATTTTACATTTTATTTGAATTATGACTGAATGACTTTAGTTTCATTCTTAGATGTATCATTTACGCTGCCCAAGGAGGTTGGGTCCCTTTTTGAGTCTTGGTCCTCCCAAGGTTTCTTCCTCATAACACTTAGGGAGTTTTTCCTTGCCACTGTCGCCCTAGGCTTGCTCAATTTGGGACTGGACGTAGATATTAGGAGATAATCTCAACTTGTAAAGTTGCTTTGAGACAATGCTCCATTTTTGGGGGTCTGGAACGAATTAATTCATTTCATTTCATTTATTTACAGCATTTAGCAGACGCCCTTATCCAGAGTGACTTACAATTGATACAACCTTACAATCCAAGCAATTGTGGGTTAAGGGTCTTGCTCAAGGACCCAACAGTGGTAGCTTGGCAGAGATGGGAATTCAATTTACATTATTCCTTATGGGACAAATTTACACGGTAATCGTTGTTTTCGGGTCTCGCCAAGCCTTCTGGAACGAATGAATGATGAGAACCAAGGTACCACTGTACAGATCTTTCATTGAAGTGTAATGAGTAGAATAAAGTATATTATAATATTAAAGTATAATATTAAAGTTGTACTTAAGAAAACGTGCTATCATTTTTGGTCAAAACACTTCTCACACTCTGGGAGCTGGCAGTAAAAAAATATGTTCAGGAACAAATGGGTTCTGTGGCTGCCCCAGATTTTGTAAGCAGTGTTATCTTCGACTTCAAACAGTAACCTTCCTGAGAATTAACAAACCACATAGTTTAATGAAGTACATTTTTACTTTCCACGTCTGTAGAAATATAAACATGCCACAAATACAACTTTGCTTAATGTCTAGGTATTGTGTTATCTTTTCCTTAAGTATGGCCTTTATAGCAGTACTGTATTATACATATTTCCACATGTCTCATTTACTCAGATGAAGAAACCAGCAGCCAGGGAAAACCAGAGAGCAGTGTTGAGAGCTTCGGGCGGAGTCTCTATCCTGAACTTATGAAGGTAGATTAAAAGTTTAAAAAGCAGTCGATTTGTGACGTAACACGTCTCTGACTCTCTCTTTTTCTGTCACTCTTTTGGTCTTGTTTATATTTCTCCAGTATGGCAGAGAAACAGACCAACTCAATAAAATCAACAGGAATGAAAGTCGACAGAAGATCCTTACCCTGGATCCAGAGATTCAGGTAGCTAAATGCAGCAGTATGATCTGCTGAACCTTAATTTGTTTAACTGTGTCTGTCTTGTACTCTTCCTTCATCTGTAGTGTAATGGCCAGGTCTAAGTGATATGGTCTCGTTTCCTCAGAGACTGGATTTTTCTGGCATCGAGCCAGATGTGAAGCCGTTTGAAGAGCGCTTCGGTCGTCGCATCATGGTCAGCTGCCATGATCTGACCTTCAACCTGCAGGGCTCCGTCAGTGAGAACGATGGACTTCTTACCAATGTATATATTATGCATTTTACACATTTTATTGTATCATTTTTTTAGTAAACACCATGTGAAAACAGTGAGCAACACTTTCCTGTTATACAGATCCCAGAATGTACTAATGGTAATACCTTGCATCTATATTTAGAACCATCTGGATATATATTAACTCACCCTAGAAAGATCAGTTACAGAGGGTAGCATACTTTTGGCACAAGCACGGCTGTGCTGAGAGAGTGCTATAAACCACAGTAATGAACAAAGTCCTGTCTAGCAGAGCACTCCAATATAGCTAATGGGCAGGAATGTTGACAGACCTTAATGTGGTTGGAAAAGGCTGGTAATCCTCCCAGAAGGAAGAGAGACTTGGGTGAAAACTCACACTGTGGCTAGTTAGAGTTTTGATATTTTGTTTGTGCGTTTCACGTTTTTGCTTCATGTTTATTTATTCTCCTTCCTTCTAACTGTAGTTGGAGCCTTTCTTCATTAGTTTGGCCTTATTCGATGTGAGCAAGGGGTGCAAGATCTCGGAAGACTTCCATGTAGATCTCAATCCCCCCTGTGTGAGAGAGATGCTGTCAGAAACACCTCATACACCCACCAAGACAGAGGGAAAAGAAGTGGAGGGTGGAATAAGAGTCAGTGGCTTACCTCTAATCGAGAGGGTGTCGGAGTCTGTTCTGCGGCTTCCAACTCAGGTAGCTGGGAACAACGTTTACAAGCATTTTAAATGACAACATATCCGTGAGAGTTTAGCTTTATTGTTCTGCGTTGTGTAGAACATTTGTTTTTACAATCAAGTCAAGTCAAGTCAGATTTATTTATATAGCGCTTTTTACAATGGAGCATTGTCTCAAAGCAACTTTACAAGTTTAGATTATCTCCTAATAACTACGTCCAATCCCAAATTGAGCAAGCCTAGGGCGACAGTGGCAAGGAAAAACTCCCCTAGGTTCTAGGGAAAGAAACCTTGGGAGGACCCAAGCAAGACCAAAAAAGGTACCCAACCATTCCCCTTGGGCGGCGTAGATGAATAAATCTAAGAGCCTAAACTAAAAAGTCCATGGGAGTCATGGTCGAATAAAAATGTGAAATTTATAATGCAACAGTGGAAGCTCCCCATCAGATGAACATCCATGTGTGGGGGGGACCCGGAACTTGCCGGAAACACAGCTCGGAGAGAGAAAACAGGAAAATGTAAGTAGTTATGATTAAGAGCACAGTGTGTTTATTACAATCACTGATGCCATGTCAATCACTTGATGCCAAGTGTAGCAATTAGCTATAGCAGCATACAGCTAGAAAGCTAGAAAGAGGAGAACTGGTAGGGAAAACACAGCCAAGAGGGAATCCACATGAGACAATTGGCAACCCCAACGTAGCCGGCAGAAAGAATACAGCAAACCCAACGTCTCTGATCACCATAAGACTCTTTGACTATGAACCCCCAGCTCTGCCCTTATTCTAAGGTAAGGATGCATGAGTCAAGATCACGAGGACCGAAGCCTAGTTCAGCCAGACCGCCCACTCGACACTCTTGGCTAGCGGACATTATTGTGTAATATTGAGCTGGCCAAAATGCACTGAATGGCCACTTTATAAGAGATAGAGAAGGTAGTGCATTGGACCTCCATTGGCCTTCATACTAATAGGTTGATCTATACATACCTGTGTTCTCCAGGGAATCTTCTCTGTGACCAACCCACACACTGACATCTTCCTGGTGGCCCGGGTGGAGAAGGTTCTGCAGAATGGAATCACTCACTGCGCTGAGCCTTACATTAAGACATCAGACATGAGCAAGGTGTGTATATGTGACAGCCTGAGGGCAAACCTATAAACTGAGAGTTGTCACGTCATTAAAATATATAAATGACTTTTCTTTAATCTTCAGCTCTGGTTTGCCTTCACATATTGTATTTACTATGTAACCTTACATTCAATTACAGTGCTACCTCGATTCGTCATTAATTCGTTTAAGTTGTTGAGAACCGAAAATGATGAGTACCGGGCAAATTTTACCCATAAGAAACATTGTAAATGGAACGAATCCGTTCCAGACCCCCAGAAATCCACACTGTATAAGGCTTTATATGTAATGGAGTTGTAATGTACAGGTGCTCCCTGATTTATGATGGAGATATGTTCCGATAAATCCATCACACATTAAATGTATCATGAACTGAGGAGTTTAATGTAATCCATACTGTATCATAATTGAGCCTATTACACATTAAAATACAGTTTGCCAAAGTCATTAACACAAAGCTTTTTTATAGTAAAGTGTTGAAAAATCTCATGGAATTTAGTGAGTAATGAATTGAAAGTGAAAAGTATAAAGCAAAAGTCTTATTCTATCAGTGAACTCAGGGCGCTAGCATAGCTTCTAAGGTAAATGCAGCCTGTGTTCTGGAGCATTCAGTTCCTTTCGGTTTTCTCTTATAATTAATTGGCACTCGTGTGTTAGGTATTTTTTTTACGTACCATATATTCTTAGTGGAAATAAGTCACCGTAGGAAAATTAAGGATAACAGTCAGCCAGAAAGGAAAATGACAATGTATTTATAATAAATGCTAGCACATTTTTTCATCTAATTGTTAGTATTTTTGTCTGTATATATAGTGTTTAAGAATACAATAAAACTCCAATAATGCATATAATGCTTAAAGCGGTGTAGATTTTCAGGGGGTCTGGAACGGATTCATTCAATTATTTTCCATTAGATGTTTAATTTCTTATGGGGAAAAAAATTCTCGTTAGTCGTTGTTTTCGAAACTCGAACCAATGATGAGTACCAAAGTACCACTGTAGAAGTCATTTATCTTGGGTCAGACGGTTTAGTGCACAACTACAAGGTGGTACTAACTATAGCGGTGACATTGCTATCAATAAACTTTATCTACTCAGCTCTTCTGTCCGCTGAGGCTGAGCTTTATGCAGCCTACAACAAAGAAGTTCCCTTGTGTAGTTCTTAGCTTCAGCATAATGCTAGAGTATCCAGTATAAATGTAGTTCTCCAGCCATGGGTGGAGTCACTTAGATGAGTGGTGGTATAATTCTACAGGGCCAGCTTGTATGAATCGGAGCCAGATATAAAGGGCTTGCTGAATGCCATGTTTTCAGACCTAGACTGCCCACAACGAAATGACTGGGTTGTGTGATTTCACAGTCTGTTGGTTGGTAGGCACTCAAAATATATAATAACCAAATATATGTGCACAAGCACTGAAAAGGCATGTTTCACATTATTTGTCCTCTTTAACAATTTCTTGATTAGAAAGTTGAATAAAACTGTTATTAGAACACATTTCTAGTGATATTTTTTTCAAGTGAAATTAGTTTTTACCTAACCAAGGTGTAAAAAGGTAGTTTTTGTTTCTTATTATTAAAACTGTGAACTGAATCAGTGACAGTGTGATGAAACCTTGGGTACTGGCATTCATGTGAATGTATCTTTGACAGGTACCACCTACCTATACATGGATACATACCAAATACACTCCTTCATTGCAATGGTATTCTTTAATGGCAGTGGCCTCTTATCAGCAGGATAATGCACACTGTGACACTCCAAAATTTGGAATGTGAAAATTAGAAATGGGTTGAGGAACATGAAAGACTTCAAGGTGTTGACTTGGCCTCCAGATTCCCCAGTTCTTAATCTGATCAAGCATCTGTGGGATGTGCTGGACAAACAAGTCAGATCCATGGAGTCCCCACCTCACAACTTGCATGACTTAAATGATCTGCTGCTACCTTCTTGTTGCCAGATACCACAGGAAACCTTCAAAGATCTTGTGGGTTTCATATTTTGAAATGTCAGAGCCTTGGGGGCACGAGGGGGTCCTACACAATATTACTCAGGTGGTTTTAATGTTACGGCTGATCAGTGTATGTATCACCCATGTTAGCTGATCTACTACAGCTTGAACTCTTCCACTGCTTGTTAGATCTTTATTGGCTTGAAATGGCACCTCATTGGGAGCTTGGAGACGTTCTGTATTCTTCTTGTTGGACGTCATAGATGGTGCCAGTAATTATATTGTATTTATACTTGTTTAAAGTTCACTAGAATGTTTTTTTCTTTTGGCTATATGATTTACAGACAGTCCAGAAAGTGCTAAAGTCAGCCAAACAGACGTGCCAACGGCTTGGTCAGTACAGGATGCCCTTTGCTTGGGCTGCCAAGTAAGTCTCTCTATATGTTATAGAACTGAATAGAATGTTTTAATTTAAAAAAGGTTCGGCTTAATTCTAAGGACGGTAACATCTAACATCTAACTGTACTATATATAGTACTGTGCAGAATCTTAGGCCACTATTAGATTTGGTGTTTCAGCAATGGTATAATGACCATATGTAGTTATTTTATATATAATTATAAAACATATAATGATTTCAGTATCTCAATAAAGATACAAGCAGAAAGAAATATGTACACACAATTAAAAAAAACCCACATTTTTCAGAACAAATTTGCCTTTACAGACAATAGTCTACAGAATAATAATTTGTGACCTCCCTGAAAAAGTGGCTTCTTGGCTGCTACCCATCCAAAAAGACCATTCCAGATCAATCTTCTTCTGACTGTAGAAGGGTCAGCTTGGCATCTTGATAAAGCTGCGAGATGCTGCTGCTGCTTAAATGTAACTGAAGGTCACACTAAATACTTTGGCACTGTAGCCTACAGAAGCTGTTTTTCTGATTTATTTATTATTATTATTATTTTATTTAATACTGCATGCAAATTCCTTGGATTTTCTGGTTGTATTCTAATAGAGAGACAGAAAGACAATTATATATGGTCATTATACCATTGGTAAAACAACACATCTAATGGCAGCGTGGTGGCCTGAGACTTTTGCACAGTACCACATTTCCATGTTTGTTTTCCATGTGTAAATTCAGTAAACATTAATTCTCAACATTTCATTGTTATTTCAGGCAGGTATTTAAAGATGCCCAGGGTAGTTTGGACATGGATGGAAAGTTCTCCCCTCTGTATCGCCAGGACAGCAGTAAGATCTCCATAGAAGATCTTATCAAGCTACTGCTTGACATCAGGAAGTGCGTATATGATTTTTTTTGTGTGTGCTTGAACATGTTTGTCTTGTATTCACTGTGAACTGAGCTCCTTTTTTTCTTATAGACCAGAAAAAAGTAAGCTGCAGATAATTCCAGGACAGCTGAATGTCACTGTCGAGTGTGTACCACCAAACATACCAAGTACGTACTCAACACTATGACTGTCTAGATGATACTTCAACATTACTGGTTGTTTTAAATTAATCCCTGTCATTGTAAAGGGGTTAATTTGACTGAACAGTGTAAGTTCCAGTTTGTGTTGATGGCACGTCATGTTTCACTTGCTTGACAACCAGTTTGTGCAACAACAATCTCCAATAGCAAGATCACCTCACCAAATATCAGCCACTTCTGCAAATATTCTATTATTCTAATATTAGATATTATATTATACTTCTCCCTTCATTTAGAATACCAGTGAGCAAAGTGGTCATAGTCATGCATAATCGACACCCAATATGACAGGCTAAAACCTTTAATATGAACAAGTTCCACAACACGTGCTGACATTTGCATGGATTGCATCTCGGTCTATATTCACTGTACTGATGAAGTGTCTCATAACACCACTAGTGATGTACGGATACATTTGTGCACTTTCAGCTTGCTTTAAGGGAACCTTAAGTTTCTGGCTGTTAATGCACTAACACATACAGTTTCAAGGAGTTTTCCATCACTTACACAATACAAATACAGGTGTCCCACAATTTATAGGGGGGAAACGTTCCGACAAATCCATAGCAAGTCTAATGTATTGTAAACCGAGGAGTTTAATATATACTGTATATGTCATAGCCTAGCTTAGCTTAAGCATGCTACCTTAAACACTTATATTAACCTACAGTTGGGCAAATCATTAATTATCATTATTAGTGATCATTAGTATCGTACTGCATATCACTTGCCCAGGGAGTCAAAATAGCAAAAATCAGAGTATGGTTTCTGCTGAAGATGTATTTACCGTATTTTCCGGGCTATAAAGCGCACTGGGTTATAAGGCGCGATATCAATGATCGACTTCTAACGGATCTATTTTCATACATAAAGCGCACCGGGTTATAAGGCGCATTAAATGAAACAAAACTCTTAAGTTCCGTCAGACAAATGTGCCTTTACAGACAATAGTTACAGAATAAACTTTGTGACTCCCTGAAAAGTGGCTTCTTGGCTGCCTACCCATCCGCAAAAAGACCATTCCAGATCAAAATCTTCTTAGCTGCTAGAAGGGTCAGCTGGGCATCTGATGTATATAGCTCAGCGAGAGTTGCTGGATGCTGCCTTAAAATGTAACTGAAGGTACACTAAAATACATTTAGAGCCTGTCGCAGCCTACAGAAGCTCTAGTTTTTCTGATTTATTTAGTTATTATGATTATTTTATTTAATATGAATGCAATTCCTTGGATTTTCTGGTGTATCTAATAGAGAGGACAGAAAGACAATTATTATGGTCATTATTTTACATTGGTGTAAAACAACAACATCTAAGGCAGCGTGGTGGCCTGAGATTTTGCACAGTACCCAAGTTCCATGTTTGTTTCCATGTGTAAATTCAGAAACAGTAATTTCTCAACATTCTTGGATTGCTCTTCAGGCAGGGTATTTAAAGATGCCAGGGTAGTTTGGACATGGAGGGAAAGTTCTCCCTCTTGTAGCGCCAGGACAGCAGTTAAGATTTCCATAGACAAGATCTTATCAAGCTACTGCTTGACATCAGATCGAGAAGTGCGTATATGATTTTTTTTGTGGTGCTTGAACATGTTTGTCTGTATTCACTGTGGTGAACTGAGTCATTTTTTTTCCTTATAGACCAGAAAAAAGTAAGCTGCAGATAATTCCAGGACAGCTGGGGGGCTGAATGTCACTTGGCGAGGTGTGTACCACCAAAACATCACAAGTACGTACCACACTATGGACGTAGAGATGATACTGCAAAATCTGGTTGTTTTAAATTAATCCCTGATGTAAAGGGGTTAATTTGATGAAAATTGTAAGTTCCAGTTGTGTTGATGGGGGCGTCATTGTTTTCATTGCTTGAACACCAGTTTGTGCAACAACAACTCCAATGCAAGATCACTCACAAATCTCAGCCATTTCGCAGAAATATTCTAGTATTATCTTAGCTCTTATATTACCTTCTTCTGCCTTTCGGAAGACAGTGCGGACACCCCGAGTGGTCGAGTTGCTTACCCTCTGCGCCCCCCCTTAAGGTACACCTTTATGACCCGTTCCGTACCCGGCCCGCTGGTTTCGGACCATTCGTTTTTTACTGCGCCGTACTTGGTGTGGTTGTTTGTCGCGCATGTTGCCCCACTGTGGGGGCACACCTATGCCCCTCACATAGCGCTGGTGTGTGATCACCCCCTTTCAGTCGAACCCTATTGCTCTGCGTACTACTGCTTAATCTAACACAACTCGTAGGGTCCCCACGAGCTTCCGCTTCCTCGCGCCCTTGCTTTCGCTGTCTTTTGCCCTCACTACGTAGATTATGTGATGGAAGCACTACACTTATTGACGTGCTGCTCCTGACGATCTTACATCCGATATGACAGTTCCGCCCCTTCTGTCTATTGTGTTCCCTTTTCCCCCCTTTTTTTAGATGTCCTGTCACCACGTCTTCTCCCCTACTTAGATCTCGTCGTACTCGGTTGGACACCTTATTTATATTTTCTTGCTTGCTTTACCTGTCCTCTCTTGTGTCGCTGTCTTTTGCTCCATTCTACGTTCGGTTCTGCTTTTGGCACTGTGTGGACTTGCTATGTCGTCTTCGGGCTCGTGGTTGTGGTATAGTGATTTTTTTTGTTGTTGCCCGTTTCGTCGATACGCTCTCATTCTGCCTGCGAGATATTCCTTCTCTTTTCGCCCATCCATGCACTGTTGCTTCTGCCCTTTTCTATCTCTTCACGTTTCGTACTTTTTTTGTCTTTTCGCTTACACATTTCTTGCATGGTCGTTGTGTTCCAATTTTTATACTGAACTTTTTAACTCTCTGTCCCTCCATTTTCTCTCTTGCGGATTGCTCACTTTCACTCTGTTATCCATGTTGTTCCTTTATCTTTAGTCAAATCTTAGTGTGCTTTACTCTCTGACAGGCCTTGGTGCCTCCACTATGTTCTGCGCGTATTTTTCATTGATTTTTTTTTTGCTCTTCTCTGCTACTCCTGTCTTGTCCTGTTTCATTCTTGAATTTTTCCTTTTTTCCTCACACTTTTGTATCTCTGTGTCGTTATGTTCTTATCACAACTGTATATGTCCATCTGCACATTTTATTCTCGAAGTACTGGTTACTTGGATGAGAAAGCCAGTCTTTTTCCCGTATGTTTCCGGCCCCGATATATTAGTTTGCCCATTGGGCCTTTTCATAATTGCGCCCGCAGCATATCAATATCGAAGCGCAAAGTATTTATTACATAACAAAAAGCAGCACGGGCGTCTCTGTTCTGCGACCCTAGCCGCCCGCCAGCCCCTTTAACTGCCCACCCCCCACCCTCTCCTCCCCACCCGCTTCTTCCCCCCCCTCTATCCTCCCCCCCCCCCCCCCCCCCCCCCCCCCCGTCCCCCCCCCCCCCCTCCCCCCCCCTCTCTCGATCTCCCTTTCTCCTCCCCGACCACCCCCCCCCCCCCCCCCTCCTTCCCCTAGTCCCTTCGCCCCGCCTCCCTGCCCCCTCTCCCCTCTCACCCCCCTGTCCCCCCCGCCCCCCCCCCCTCCAGGGGTCTCCCCTCCCCCCCTGTTCCCCTCCACCTCCCTCTCTTGCCCCCCCCTTCTCCCGCCCCCCCTACCTTCTCTTTTCCTCCCCCCCCCCCTCCCCCCCCCTTTCGTCCCCCCTGCCCCCTATGCTCAACCCTCCCCCTCCCCCTCCCTCTTTCCCCATCCCTCCCCCACCCCTCCCTCCCCCCCCAGCGCGCTATGCCTCCCCCCCTGTTCCCTGCCCCACCCCGCCCCCCTTCGGTTGCCCCACCCCCCCGCCCCCACCTCCCCCTCCTAGCCGTCCCCCCCCCCCTCCCCCTCCTCCCTCCCCCCTCCCCCCCCCCTCTCCCCCCCCCCCCCCCCCTCCCCCCCCCCTCCCCCCCCCCCCCCTTCCCCGTCCCCTCCCTCTTGCCCCCCCCACCTCCCATCCCTTCCCCATCCCCCCCCGCCCTCTCCGCCCCCACCTCCCCTACTCCCCTCCCCATCCCCCCCCCCCCCCCTCTCCACCCCCCCCTTCCGCCCCCCCCCCCCTACCTGCCCTGCCCCCCCCCCCCCCCCCCCTTCTCTCCCCGGCCCCTTACCCCCTCCTTTTCACCCATTTCTCTCTTTCCCCTCGATTGCCCCCTCCTGCCTCTCCTCCATTCAGACCTTCCCTCTACCCCCCTCGATCCATCCCCCCTCGCCTCCCCCCTCCACCAACCCATCTACACAAACCACACTACCACCTCCTACTCGCCCCTCCCTCGGCTTTCATACCCCTCTTCCTCCCCCCACCCCGCCCCCCCGCTCCCACCCCCCCTCTCTATTCCCCCCGACCCCCCCCCTCCCCGCCCCGCTCCCCCCCCCCTCCCCCCCCCCTCCCCCCCTCCCTTTCACCCCCCCCCCCCCGCTCTCCCTCCCTAGCCCCCCGTTCCCACCCCTCTCCCTATCACTCCTCTTTCTTTCTCCCCCCCCTTAACCTCACCCCCCCCCCCCCCCACACCACACCTCCCCTCCCCGCCCACCCCCATCCTCCCTCGTTTCGCCCCCCGCCTCCTTGCCCCCACCCCCCTCACCCCCTCCCCCAATTTCCCCACCACCTCCCCCCCCCATCCCCCTCTCCTCCCCCCCCCATTCACACTCCCCACTACACTTTTCTGCCCCCCTCATCTCCTCCCCCCCCCCCATGCCCCAGCCCCCCCCCCCCTCTTCTAAGAGCCTCCCCCAACCCCCCCTGCATCACTGCATCCATCGTTCGACACAGGACAACCCCTCGATACAACACATACTACCCATCGGCATTCTACGGCACAAGGCCGTGCTAAAACATTTTGACAGATTTATGAGCACTGTGTACCATCTACAATCGGTTCTAGGTCAGAAAGCACAACCAGAATTAATTCATACATTAGACGCACCGCATTTTAAGGCGCACTGTCGATTTTTCAGTAAGTTAAAGGATTTTAAGTGCGCCTTATGGTCCGAAAAATACGGTATGTGTATTATCGGATTCACTTCGTAGAGTACAAAAATCACAAACCGAGCCATCGTAAATTGTGGGTACTTGTAATAGATTGCAAAAGTTTCTTCTCCATCTTTTCATAAACAAAACTTTGATGAGAACAAAAAAGAGAGATAATGTTTGACAATGGGAGAAATATAACAGTCCATATCCTGCTCTTCTTCCACTGGTAAGTGGCCAGTTTATTTGACTAAACATAAATGCCATTGATCGAGCCTCCTAGTTTTGATACACATTGCCAGCTTTTGATGCAGATAGATGATTTCTGAATGCTTCTGTTAATACCTGGTTATGCTGGAACTGTACATACAGAAATACACATTATAAAATTACCAAACATATAAACAAAAAAATGTGACATATTTTCAAACCTGGGGAATTATTGCACACCCACATACCGAAGTCATAATAGGTCTGCCCGTTTGCCATTTTTGACTGTGTCCATCTCCCACTCTCCAGCACTAGGTGTGCCCCTTTGCCAGACTTTTTCTGCAGTGCTCTGCTTTCGTAGATAATATATATAATATTTTCAAGCCCAAAACTCCCCGTTACTGCAACAAACATGTTCTCTTTTGCTTCAGAACGCCACTGGAAGTTAGTTTACACATTGTAAGTCACACAAAACTGCAACTTTTTATTGAACAAAACAAAATAAAGTGACAAATCACCTTTACAGTGGAATTGTTACAAGTGACATCTGTTATATATATCTTACATTTTTACTGTGTAACAGCATTGATTTGCCTTGCTGTGTCCATCTCCCACTCTCCAGCAATAGGTGTGTCCCTTTGCTACTTTTCACAATCACTGACCTACGTGATAGAGCTGTACCTACTCTGGTTCCTTTGTGTTGCATCCAAAAAAAGTGCATTATAGCCAGCCAGTGCTTTTGCATTTCTGTAATCCCAAATTGTCATCATGTGTTTCAACAGGCCACGCCTTTTTTATACATTTTAATAACTTCTTCCCTTTCGTAGATTCAGTCACCTGTTCCTACATTCCAGTAAAGCCGTTTGATGAGCAGTGTGGAAAAGTATCTGTAGAAATTGAAGAGTTTGTTTCAGAGGAGCCCAAGTATAATCATCCTTTCACCATCTATAAGAACCACCTCTATGTTTACCCTCAACAGCTCAAATATGAAAACCAGAAAACATTTGCTAAGGTAAAATAATGCTCCAAGTTACCAAATTCTAACATGCTGGATAATGGCCTGTGTGTGTTTGACTTTTAAAACTTTCTCCTGTAGGCGAGGAACATCGCTGTGTGCATTCAGTTCAAAGATTCAGATGAAGAAGGGACGGGTTCACTGAAGGTTAGCATAAGGGTTCTGCTATTGTTATAGTCTGACTCATGGCTCATGATTCAAATCCGATTAGGTGAACAGGTTCGTACAGCAGTCTGTATTGTAGTGTATTTTACACTGAAGGCTGATAGAATAATCACTTGCTCTGTCAGGCATGTAAACCTGTGGTTATTGAGAACAGGCTGTTTAACATACATGTGATTTGCTTAAACGTGGCATGTAGAAGTCATGATACTGAGTGGGGCTTCATTTTTGTTTTTTCCTCTTCGTTATTTTTCCATAGTGATAAATATTTTTATGTTTTTGAATGTTTTGCGCTATTTGTTTGCTGGGAACATTGCAAAGGCTTAGCTTGTAGATAATGTTCAGTGTTGCCAGATGTACCGAGAGAAAAAAGCAAACAAGTCTATGGAAACAAGCCTAAAAGTAACTGCTTGGCTCTGAAAAAGATCCTAACCGTTCAACTTACGACAATGTGAGAGAAAGACTTGACTGGCCAACAATAATTGTTGTACTGTTTTGTCTGTATTTCGCCCAATTAGTTCCTGACATTGTTAACAACTTGTGAAAGAAACTGCATCATTGATGGACCCTCAGTTACACAGTTTTTATTTGTATGCGGAAGAGAGGAGGGAATGGGAACATGAACAGAACGTGCAACAGGACAACCTAGTAGTTTTGCTTTTTTGGACAGGTATAGTGGAGAGAGGGGATCAGGGAACAAGCCCAAATAAGCAACTGCACTTTAGAAACGTGCCCCCCAAGAAAATCCCAACTACCAGTATTTGTAAGCGACTTTACAGAAAGATAAGACCAAAGATGTTTATAATAAGTGGACTTGGCAACTGTGTTAATGTTACTGTCTACCTGATCTCATTGTCCATTCCAGTGTATCTATGGCAAGCCAGGGGAGTCACTATTTACTACTACTGCCTTTGCTGCTGTGCTGCACCACAACCAAAGCCCAGAGTTTTATGATGAGGTAAACGTCATTATTACATAGCTACTTGTGGAGCTTCTTAATGTATATACAGCTTAATATAGCATTCGCCTCTGCCTGTGTGATTTAGTTGTGAAATCAAGTCAGACTAACCCCTATTATGTTTGTTCTTCCTTTTCATTAAAATGGGTTGAACTCAAGAGTCTGAGCTCAGAAACATATGCTAAGAAAACAGAGAAGCACTGAGGCATAACCATTTTGAAAGAAACTTAAAAATCAGGACACAAAGGTTGTTTTTGTTTATCTGGTTACATGATGAGTCACAAGATTACTGTTTGCCCAAAAGATCCTATGAGAGTCTATGTTTTACTTATAAAATGATTCACTGAGTATAGTCTGTCATGATTATAAATTAGGTGCTGCTTAAGGTCTGATGGTTTCAGGAAGTGAAGCCTCACACTGTTCAGAGGCTTTATGTTCTATGGCTGCCACCATGTGGCAGCAGGGAGCTTTGTTCTTCTGTTATCTGTTCAAAAACAGAGTGGAATTCTTCCAATCTCTCCTTTGTCATGTGGCTATTACAGTTGGGCAAAACAGTATTCAGTCAGCCACTGATTTTGCAATTTCTCCTACTTAGAAAGATGAGAGAGGTCTGTAACTTTCATCATGGATACACTTCAACTATGAGAGACAAAATGAGAAAAACATCCAAGAAATCACATTGTAGGATTTTAATTTAATTGTAAATTATGGTGGAAAATAAGTATTTGGTCAGTAACAAAAGTTCAACTCAATACTTTGTAACATAACCTTTGTTGGCAATGACAGAGGTCAAACGTTTCCTGTAAGTCTTCACCAGGTTTGCACACACTGTAGCTGGTATTTTGGCCCATTCCTCCATGCAGATCTCCTCTAGAGCAGTGATGTTTTGGGGCAACACGGACTTTCAACTCCCTCCACACATTTTCTATGAGGCTGAGGTCTGGAGACTGGCTAGGCCACTCCAGGACCTTGAAATGCTTTTTACAGCGCCACTCCTTCGTTGCCTGAGTGGTGTGTTTGGGATCATTGTCATGCTGGAAGACCGAGCCACATTCCATATTTAAATGCTCTCACTGTTGGAAGGAGGTTTTGGCCTTCTCGGCATAGTGTGTTACTGACGGTAGCCTTTGTTACTTTGGTCCCAGCTCTCTGCAGGTCATTCATCAGGTCCCTCCGTGTAGTTCTGAGATTTTTGCTCACCGTTCTCATGATCATTTTGACCCCACGGGATGAGATCTTGCATGGAGCCCCAGATCGAGGGAGATTATCAATGGTCTTGTATGTCTTACAATTGCTCCCACAGTTGATCCAAATACTTATCTTCCACCATGATTTACAATTACATTCTTTAAAAATTCTACAATGTGATTTCCTGGATGTTTTTTCTTCATTTTGTCTCTCATAGTTGAAGTGTACCTATGATGAAAATTACAGACCTCTCTCATCTTTAAGTAGGAGAACTTGCGCAATCAGTGGCTGACTAAATACTTTTTTGCCACACTGTATAAGTTTTAAACAAGACAGGATAATTAGAATGTTTCTTTAGTAATTTCATGGTAATATAATGAAGTAAATCCCTGATGATTATGTATTTTAGATTAAGATCGAGTTGCCAGTCTACATTCATGAGAAGCACCACATACTCTTCACCTTCTACCACATCAGCTGTGAGCTCAGTAACAAAGCCAGCTCCAAAAAGAGAGAGGGAGTGGAGACACTGGGTAAGACTGGATGTGTCATGGGGTTCATTCATTTACTACCGTTAATCATGAATGTAATTATTGAAAAGCTAATGTCATTTTACAGTTGGGGTGGGTATTGGGAAGGACTTCACGATACAGTACGCATCACAATACATGGGTCACGATAGGATTATATCCTATCCTATTCTATGATGCATATCGCCATATATTGTGATATTCCACATAGGTCACTGAATATATAAAAACAACTCAAATACAAGTTACGGTGTATAATCTTAATAAATCACATCACACTGATAATTCAGTGGACAAAACACTCCTGCGACATCTACAGGAGCAGAGAATGTAGTTTAAAATGTTTTTCTTCTTCCATCCGAAAAATCCTGAAGTACCACAAAAATAAATATCGCGATATATTGATGAATTGATTTTTAGCACAGCTCTATTTTACAGTGGGACATTCCTGGGCACCATTACTAAAGGATGGGAGGATACAATTTTCAGATCTACAGCTTCCTGTTTCTGCTAATTTACCCTCTGGCTACCTTTATGACAAAAATCAAGATTCCAAGAAGGTAGGTTTATCTTCTCTAGGCCCTCATGATTTAAGTAAAGTTTGCTTTAATACAGTGAACTTTCCGTTTCAAACAAGTAGTTCAAATTGGGTACCAGATATGGGATACCTGGGATATATGGCTACTCCCTAAAATTTCTGACGCTGTGAGAAAGATTGTGCTGTTGTAGGATGATTTGTGTTAACACGCTTCTGCATATCCCCTTTTTTTAAAAATCAATCTCAATCTCAGGCAGTTGTACATCACACCCACAAACAACACACCAACTTGTACAAACACCTACTTTGGTGTACATTTAGAGTTAAGAGTTGTTGTTTTTTTTAAAGTAAAAAAAACTACAGATTGGGCAGCTAAGGTCAAGCACGCCAGATATGAGAGTGACATATTTGTGTCAGCACTACAACCATTGTGTTATGTATGCTGGTTATACTGATGTTGTGGGATACATTGGAGTAACTTATTTGTCTTATGGATACCAATTTCCGGGTTTCTTTTGCTTCATTAAATGATAAGAACCAAGAAATAGATCTGTTGTCCCACAGGCTGCTAATTGAACCACCCCTATCTAAGGGATAGGTTTGGGTTAAAGGATTTGGATCTGAACTAGACCAGCCATTGATAAATGATCAGAACTTGTGAGCAGTGTTTTTAGACTATACACCTGTTCATTGATTTTGATCACATGCTTGTACACTGCAAGGTATTTCCAGTTAGCCTTATTGAAAACTGGTTGCTGTACACAGATTATATAGCTAAAGGAATGTAATGCAGGGTGTGGTGTGTTTGTGTGTGAAGTTTTTTTTAAGTTGGAGAGAGAGAGAAGAGACTTTTTAGCCAGATGTCTCCCTAAAATGTTTATCTTTCTTCAAGTGGTTTGAGCAGCTAGATTTAAATCTCTTTAAATGGATGATTATTCCTGCCTTTCCTGTTCAGGTTCACTGGGGACCCAGCACCTATCCCCAGAGAAAAAAAGACATAGCATTTCAGAAATTACTAACTAGCATTTTGCTAATTACCATTTTAGAAAGCCTATACCAGAATTCACTGGGCACAGGTAGAGGTACAACCTGGACAGACACCGGTCCATTAAAGGGTTCTGTAACCTTCATGCTATTGCTCAGCCTAGTTTTTGAACCAAGGTCCTCAGGAACTGTTGATACCCAAAGCTGGCTCCGGTCAAGATACACAGTGGTGTGAAAAAGTGTTTGCCCCCTTCCTGATTACCTTTTTTTTTTTTTTTTGCTTTTAAAAAAAATGATTTTCTTGCAGTTTTTAAATTAGGGTGTTTATTATTAAGAGACAGAAAAAATCCATACCTGCATGGCCCTGTGTGAAAAAGTGATTGCCTCCTAAACCTAATAACTGGTTGGGCCACCCTTAGCAGCTATAATTGCAACCAAGAGTTTGAGATAACTTGCAGTGAGACTTTTACAGGAATTTTGGCCACTCATCTTTGCAGAATTGTTGTAGTTCAGCCACATTGGAGGGTTTTCCAGCATGAACGGTCATGCCACAGCATCTCAATAGGATTCAGCTCAAGACTTTGACTAGGCCACTCCAAAGTCTTAATTTTGTTTTTCTTCAGCCATTCAGAGCTGGACTTGCTGATTTGTTTTGGATCATTGTCCTGCTGCAGAAACCAAGTTCGTTTCAGCTTGAGGTCACGAACATATGGCCGGAAATTCTCCTTCAGGATTTTTTGGTAGACAGCAGAATTCATAGTTCCATTTATCACAGCAGGTCTTCCAGGTCCTGAAGCAGCAAAACAGCCCCAGACCATCACACTACCACCACCATATTTTACTGTTGGTATAATGTTCTTTCTTTGAAATGCTGTGTCACTTTTCCACCAGATGTAATGGGACACACACCTTCCAAAGCTTCCAAAACTTTTGTCTCGTCAGTCCACAGAATGTTTTCCCAAATGTCTTGGGGATCATCAAGATGTGTTTTGGAAAAACTGAGACCAGCTTTAATGTTCTTTTTGCTCAGCAGTGGTTTCCGTCTTGGAACTCTGCCATGCAGGCCATTTTTGCCCAGTTTCTTTCTTATGGTGGAGCCTTGAACACTGACATTAACTGAGGCAAGTGAAGCCTACAGTTCTTTGGATGTTGTTGTGACCTCTTGAATGAGTCGTTGCTGCACTCTTGGGATAATTTTGGTCGGCCGGCGACTCCTGGGAAGGTTCACCACTATTCCATGTCTTTGCCATTTGTGGATAATGGCTCTCACTGTGGTTTGCTGGAGTCCCAAAGCTTTAGAAATCACTTTATAACCCTTTCCAGACTGATGGATCTCAATTACTTTCTTTCTCAATTGTTCCTGAATTGCTTTGGATCTCGGCATGATGTGTAGTTTTAAAGATCATTTGGTGTACTTCAGTTTGTCAGGTTTTGGTGTACTTTACTTTGTCAGATTGAGAACAGGTGTGGCAATAATCAGGCCTGGGTGTGGCTAGAGACAGTGAACTCAGGTGTGATAAACCATAGTTATGTTTTAACAAAGAGGTGCAGTCACTTTTTCACACAGGGCCATGTAGGTTTGGATTTTTTTCTCTCTTAATAATAAACACCTTCATTTAAAAACTGCATTTTATGTTTACTTGTGTTGTCTTTGACTAATATTTAAATTGGTTTGATGTTCCGAAACACTTAAGTGTGACAAACATGCAAAAAAAGAAACCACTTTTTCACACCACTGTACACTCACTCATTGCTTACGTACACCTCTTTGTTTCTGCACTCACTGTCCATTTTATCAGTTCCACTTACCATATAGAAGAACTTTGTAGTTCTACAATTACAGACTTTGGTCCATCTGTTTCTCAGCAAACTTTAAGTTTCCTTTAAGTTCTACTTTGTTCTCTAATAGCCAGGACCACCACAGGACCATCACAGATCAGGTACTATTTGGGTGGTGGATCATTCTCAGCACTGCAGTGACACTGATGTGGTGGTGAGGTGTTAGTGTATGTTTTGCATCAGACACAGCAGTGCTGCTGGAGTTTTTAAACACTTCAGTGTCATTGATAGGCTGAAAATAGTCCAGCAACCGAAAATGTCAAGCCACTAGCATCATGCAGGCAGCATACTATGAGCACTGATGAAGGATTAGAGGATGACTAACGCAAACTGCAACAACAGATGAGCTGCTGTCTATGACTTTACATCTACAAGGTGGTACAATATGACTGACGTGGCTAATAGGGTGCACAGTGAGTGAACACAGTGTTTATAAACTCCAGCAGCACTGCTGTGTCAGATCCAGTCATACCAGCAAAACACACTAACACACCATGCAGTGCTGAGAATGATCCACCACCCAATTAGTACCTGATCTGTGGTGGTCCTGTGGAGGTCCTGACCATTAGAGTAAAGGACTGACAAAGTATGTAGTGCATCTATATGATAAGTGGAACTGTTAAAATGGACGGTGAGTGTAGAAACATGGAGGTGGTCATAATAAACTTATTTGTGAGTGTATAATGGGGACAACTCACATGTTATGGAATTCTGCTTGAGGTCAGTCTTTCACTTTTCTTACTTTCTGCCACAAGTCATTACCAGACATTAAGTGGGTGGAGAACAGCAAACCACTGTTTAAAGTGCGGACCTGTGCAGCATCCACAGTTTACTCTCAGGTAAGACCTCTACCTCAGTAATATTTTATTTACATTACATATCTTATGTAATGTAAAGTGTACAGAAATCACTTTGGCTTTTGGCACCATCTAGGATTTGCACCTCCACAACTTCTTCCAGTACTGCCAGCTGATGAGGTCAACAACAGAGGGGAACCCAGCAGAGCTCATAAAATACCTAAAGGTGAAGGATTTCAGTAAATAAAGAATGCACGTTCAGTGTTTTTATACATAAACAAAGAACATCCATCTTAGTAACTCATGCAGTGTTTTAAGGGTGTTGAAGGGCTGGGCAATATGACGTTATTTTATCGTATCGTGAAAAATTTAGTTATCGTGAAAGACGATCTGCTTCTCTAAGCATATCGAGGATATCGTCAGTGCTTAAAGAACACTGACCAAATGTATGTTTCATTATAAAGAGTGTAATTATTCCTGTTTAATTCCTGTTGTGTTAATTCGTTTGGCCAACTGTAGCTTAATGTAAGTGATTTAAATATTAATTTACGTAATTTATTAATAAATGATGTGCGACATATTTGAATAAAAGTCACTTTACTAAGTATGGGATAATATTTGAATAGTTTGTAAGAATCTGTCGCTACTGATGCATTTTGCCTGCAATTACATGCATCGTGATAAATATTGTGCGTTGTCAATAAATTATAGTGATGTAACATTTTTACCATATCGCCCACCCCTGGTTGAAATACAGTTTTTAAAGTCCACCTTCTTATTTTCTGGGACTGTGGCAGTGCCTGCATGCTGTAGAGACTCAGGTCATCATTAAGTTCCTCCCCACGGTGCTGGTGCAGCTCTTCCAGGTGCTCACTACAGCAAGCAAAGAGCCTCAAGAGATCGCGGTTAATGCCACGAGGTGAGTGAGCACTGGATTATGAAATGATAACCACAACTCAGTGTCATGATACAGCATATAATCATTTTTTTAGCTATTTTATGGTACTGTGATATTAAAACCTACCAAATCTATTAAAACCAACTCTTCATTTCAGTTTTAGCAAATATAAAGAGAGGCTAAGCTAGGTTAATATGATCACCTTAGTGCAGTTAATTGAGATGACTAATTAAGACTGTCCACAATGATTTTTCAGTCATGTACAGTGGTACCTTTTGTTGTCTCGTTGTTTGCTTGGTACTCGATGCACTTGCTTAAACTTTTGAGTCGAGCTGTGTCTGTTGTTTCAGCTAAAACTCGATTCAGGATTCATGATTCAGTATAAGTGATTCAGTGATTCGGATTCACAATAGCTCTTGCTCAGAGAAAATCTCCACTGTGTTTATTGTGTTTTTCTTTATTTTTACTTCTACAGTACTGCATTCTTAGTGCAAGTAAGTCTCCCTGGGTCCTAAAAAGATTAGTTTATAAGAGCCAACCAAAAGCAAAACAGGAACTGAATGCTCCAGTTAGCAGCTATGCTACCAGTAGTGTCTAATTCACCAATAGTTTTGCTTTAACTTTTCACTTTTAATCCATTACTCACTAAATTAAAATGAGAATTCTCAACACTGTATTACAAAACAAGCTTTGTGTTAATTCGTTTGGCCAACTGTAGCTTAATGTAAGTGATTTAAATATTCATTTACGCTCTGGCTATGATACAGTATAGACCACTCTACCAAACACTCGTTAAACTCATCAGTTCATGATGCATGTAACTTATGATGGATTTATCGGAACATATCCCCATCATAAATCAGGGAGCACCTGTACAATACAACTCCATTAATTCATATAATACCTTATACAGTGTGGACTTTCTGGGGGTCTGGAATGGATCAATTCAATTTACATTATTCCTTATGGGTAAAATGTGCTTGGTACTCATTATTTTTCGGTTCTCGAAAAAAGTCTTTTGGAACGAATTAATAATGAGAACTGAGGTATCACTGTATTGATGTTGCAACAAACAGAAGGCTTCATCAGCTGGAGGGAAATAAACTACCATGAGACAGAGTCTTTTGCTGCTGGCAGTGCACAGATTTATTGTCATGTAGATTGTGAAATGCATTTATTGCATAAAAAACACACCAAGCTTTTTTCACAGGTTTTTTAACTGCTTTATTATAGACACTTGCCCACTGAGTAACCGTTTTATAATAGACACCTGCCCACTGCGTAACCATTTTATTATAGACACCTGCCCACTGAGTAACTGTTTTATTATAGACACCTGTCCTTTTATGATTGAAGCTTTCTTGTATGGACACTGGATCATGGAATGCAGCATAAAATTAAGTGAGCAGCTTTTCTATGAATTAGTTTCAGTGTGAATCCACATTAGAATGAGAAAATTGAATGATCTGAGCAACTTTGAACAAGGCATGGTCATCAGTGCTAGACTAGCTGGGCCCAGATGGGTTATATCAGCAGACAGGTAGTTTGAGTTCCAGTGCTGTGAGCAAAAGAGCTGAACCCTGCCTGTCAGCTGCCAACAGTTCAGGCTGGTGTAGGTGGAGTAATGGTATGGATAATGTTTTCTTGGCACATCCTGTGTTCGCTGATCCTTGTGGATGGACGTTTGGACTGTAGCACTCACCTAAGTATTGTGTTCGACCAGGTTCATCCCTTTATGGCAGCTCTTTACCTTGTGGCAGAAGGACACTGTCACGACAATGCCATAAATGTTGTATAGTCTTGGATTGGTTCCAGGAACATGATAGCGAGTTTTCAATGCTTTCCTGGCCTTCACAGTCCAAAGATCATTCCCAAAGTGGGGGGCACACAAAGCTATTGTGCCATCTAATTTATGGCAACTATCCAGGACACACACATTATCTGCGTGGATCTGTGTTCCTGCAGAATGATTTCAACACTTCGTGGAAGTATGCCATGATGAATTGCTTTGTTTCTAAAGGTCACAGGAGATCCAATATGACACTAGATAGACACCTCTAATAAAATGGCCGCTCAGTGTATAGTCCAGTGCAAACATACAGTATTTAAGAAATATCCAGAAAAAAATAATGCCATCAAAAAGGGTTTAGACTATAAAAATACTGTGTGGATTATTGATCACTAAAGTCTCAGTTAAATATTTTTGGCAGAATCACTAATTTGCCTTTCCACTGATACACTAATGCAAAAGTAAAAAAATAAACTAAGCTTTTGCACAGTGTGTGTAATTAACCAGGAAAGCCCAAACCTAAAATCATAACACTGTGTATGTCATTGTTGGTCACTATTCATTTTTTACAGAGTAATTTTAAATGGAGTTGTGGTAGCCAAGGAATCTGTATAAGTACTAGGGGCTGGTGGACTTTTCATGTAGCAAAGAGTGTTGGGTGGTATGACCAAAATTTGTATTACTATTTTTCTTATAGATTATGGCTGTTTCACATGAGTTTTTTATTTATTATTATTTGGGGGAGGGGCATGTGTGGGCTTTTATGTAGATTTGCAGCTTATTCTACTGTCAGGAGTACATTGAATAGTAAAAACATTTTTATTTGCAATACAGGAACGAATCAGTACGCATGAAACGTTGCAGACTGTGAACAGTTTTTATTGTGCAAAATGCAACCTATTAAAACAGAACTTAAAAAAAGGGATACGTCTTTATTTGCTGAAGTAATTTCGCCTCAGTAAAGGTGTTTTCACACGGAGTCCGGACCAAAAAAATGCACGTCAAGTTCTGTACACACATATGTGCTAATTTCTGTTGTTTCGAATGCGTTAAAATCAGGCTGACCAATCAGAGCTCGGTTGTCAGGCAGAACAGCTCATCCTGCTAATAGCAGAGCACAAGAGCTAATATGACAGGCAACACACTGACTATTAAACATGGATATTAAAGAAAAGACCTGGCGGAATATAGCTGAAAGGCTGGGGAGTGATGGTGATAAACCTCACAGTGACTGTATGGAACTGATTTCTTGTTTATCTAAGTGCATTCTAATCTGTTCATGCCCACAGAAAACACAAACTATAGCTTCCTGCACTAATGTTTGCTCGTGTTTTTTTTGTTGAAGTTGACAATGTGAAAAAAAACACGGCGAGATTTTCCCAAGACGTTAAGATAAGGGAAATTAAAGAAAACAAAAGCGGACAGGGAGTTTTCAGAGTGTTTAGACAAAAATATAGTGCACTTGGTGTGAAGGTCCCACTATGATAAAAATCGCATCAGTTTTTTTTCATGCAAAAAAAAAAAAAATCATACTTGGTGTGAATAGGCCTTAAGACATACCTCAAATCCAGTGTCCTAATCGTTGCTCTGAACCCGTCTCTCTCATCTGGATTGTTACTACATTCGAAATGTTCCGAATGTGTCTTTACTGTTTCACTGGCACTACTGGTTAACGTCATCAAATCTGACCACCTTAGTATTCCAACACGTTTTTGGACAAACTGTGCAATATATAGCCTTTTGGCCTGTGTCAGATTTCTTTAAAATCAAAAACCAAACTGCAGAGACAGCTCTCTTCCTGGGCACAAGTTCTTATTTTGTATCTCCGGTCACACTTCCTTTATCTTCCTTCTCTGTTTCCTGTTCTGCAATTTACCATAGTGATGGAGCCTCTCCCAGCTATTAACAGACTGTTATGCTGTGCTATGCCATGCTTGGCTGTGCTGTATTCTATGCTGTACGTTATGCTATATGTTATGCTACCTGGCTAGCCTGCGAGCTGTACCCAGTATACCAAATTGGCAATGCAGCTCAACACAGTACTCCGTAGCACTTCTTGCGGTGAACAAGGGGAAATCGGTATACCAGCCAGCACTAGTGTAATGGATGGAAAAAATATACAGTGGTACCTCAGTTCTCGTCATTAATTTGTTCCAGAAGGCTTGTCGAGAACCGAAAACGACAAGTACTGAGCAAATTCTTCCCATGAGGAATAATGTAAATTGAATGAATCCGTTCCAGACCCCCAGAAAATCCACACTGTGTAAGGCATTATATTGTATGGAGTTGTATTGTACAGGTGCTCCCTGATTTACGATGGGGATATGTTCCGACAAATCCATCATAAATTACATGTATCGTGAACTGATGAGTTTAATATAGTCTATACTGTATGATAGCTGAGCCAACCTTATTGTTTAAAACACTTACATTAACTTTCAGTTTTCCAAAATCATAAACACAAAGCTTGTTTTATAAATGCAATTTAGTGTGTAATGGATTGAAAGTGAAAAGGAGAAGCAAGAAGCACTCAGGGCACTAGCATAGGTGTTGATGCTAACTGCAGCCTGTGTTCTGGAGGATTCAGGACAGGATTTCCCTTTCGGTTGGCAGTTAATACTTATTTGCAGAAAGAATACAGTATAAAGAATATAGATGCACGATAAAAATAGCGGAGATCTTCACTGAGCAACGGATATTGTGATTCTGAATTACTGAATCACTGTGTACTGAATCGTGAATCGAGTTTCCGCTGAAAAGAGTCACGTTTATAATTTAAGGCATAAGACAAATTCATTTATATAATGAATATGCCTTAAATCTAGATATTTTATTAAATAATTTTTGAAGCTTTAACTTAATGGTTCTGTACAGTAATGCATACAGTAAAAATAGAGTCATGCTTTCCACAGGGTCATCATTCACATTGTGTCTCAGTGTCATGAAGAAGGGCTGGAGCACTATCTGCGCTCTTTTCTTAAGGTACAGTTTTGGCAAGTGAATCCTTGATAGTTTTTTTTTGTTTTTGTTTTTTACGTTTTTTGACATTTTATCTTTAGTGCTTGGATATATTTGAAACATGTCTAAGATAAGTCTTCTCTCTACAGTATGTGTTTGTCACAAATGACGCAGGATCAGGAAACTCAGTAACCACACATGAAGTCTTAGCCACAACTGTTACTGCTATTCTCAAGCAGACTGCAGACTTCAATACCTGCAACAAGCTCCTGAAGGTGATGTGTTCTTCATTTTTCTGCAACAGGGTGGTACAGTAGCCCAAGTGGGTAGCGAAGTCAGCTCATAATTCCAGAGATTCCTGGTTCTTTACATTAAAGGTTATCTGAGGCTTTTCAGGAGCAGTACTCGGGTCTCATTTTTCACACGTGGTATCTATGTTCTTCGGGTCTCATTTTTCACATGTGGTCCCAAGGATTTTGTACCGAATTATAAAAATGTTTGCATATGCTCTCAGAATCTCTGAAAGTACTGATTTGTCTTGTATTGCAGTATTCCTGGTTCTTCTTTGAAGCAATGGCAAAATCAATGGCGCAGTACCTCTTAGAAGGCAACAGAATGAAGGTCGGTGCAGTGTACCTCACTTAGTCTGCTTTTTCTAGGAAACCAGATTAGAATTTTGTAGGCAACTTTAAAACGAATGATATAAACAGTAAGTCTTATCAATTCAAAGTATCACAAAATTTGATCGACGATATCTATTATACAGCTTTATTGTGTTACCTACTTATGGGTGGCACAGTGGTGCAGTGGTTACCACTGTCGCCTCACAGCTCCCAGATCCCCGCTTTGGTTCCGACCCTGAACTCTGCCTGTGTGGAGTTTTGCATGTTCTCCCTGTGTTTGTGTGAGTTTACTCCGGGTGCAGGGGTTTTTGGGCATATTTGCACACATGGTGGAATCCATGACACAAAGCATTGAGGCCAGCCCTGTGGCACAGTGGGTAGAACTGTCAGCACACAGCAAGAAGGCCCTGGGTTCGTTCCCAGGTGGAGCAGTCTGTGTCCTTTCTGTGTAGAGTCTGCATGTCCTACCCGTGTTCGCGTGAGTTTACTCCGGGTACTCCGGTTTCCTCGGACAGTCCAAAGAGGTTCAGGTTAATTGAATATGCTAAAATTGGCCCCAATCGGAGTGGATACATATGAGAGTAGCTTCAGTGTAACCTTGAGTTTTGATGTAACCTTGTGTCTGCCGTTGAATGACCTTTGACGCTGAAGGGCGACATTAGCTACACTACAAAAACAAACAAATAATTGAGGCTGTTTTGAGAGCGATGGTATACCCTACCCAGTATTACAACTCCAAATCAGAAAAATCTGTGACAGTATGGAAAATGCAAGTGAAAAAACACAGCATGTCTTCCATTTACAGACAGTGTGAACCCAAGATACTGCATGTTTTGTCTGGTCAGCTTAATCGTTTTTGTTAATATGTTAATTCATCCATTTCTGCATTTCAGGCCTGTAACACATTTTTTAAAAAATGGGATGGGCACAATTTAGGGTTAGTAATGAGGTAAATTTAAACAGGTGACGTCAACAGGTAATTGTATTCATTGTATTCCTGATTGTTGTCAGACGACTTAGTATTCCAAATCTTTTTTGGAAGAATTAGACACTGTCTGCTCAAAGAGGCAGATTATTATCATCAACAATTCCAAAAACCAGGGTCTGTCATTGCATCGGGTTGTGTCAGTGCCCTTTGCAAAGGTCACTTACACTTCTAGCATTAATGCAGAAAAGTACACTGAGGTTTTAGAGCATCATAAGCTGCTTTCAAGATGACATCTTTTTCAGGGACGTCCATGCATTTTTCCACAAAGCAAAACCACATGCTGCACACATTACAAAGGCACAGCTATGGAAGTCTGCCTGTGGTCCTGAGCTGTCCCCAACAGGGAATGTGTGGAGAATTTTGAAATGGAAAAAGGCTACAACACCTACCCCTTCAGACGTGTTTGCAGGATGAATGGGAAAAAATAACACTAAACACCTGTGAGAAGGAATGGCAGGATTACAAAGTGGTAAATGCTTTTTTGGAGTGTGATGCAGGCCTGAAATACAGGAATGGATGTTTATATATAAATGAAATTAAGTTGATCAGACAAAAAATTTAATATCTTGGGTTCATAGTGTCTGCAATGATGTCAAAGTCAAAGTACATGTAAGGAGCACTGTGGGTTTTTTTTATATTTGCATTTCCATGCCGTACCAACTTTTTCCGATTTGGGGTTATATATTACCAAATGAAGTTGACCAGACAAATCATGAAATATCGTGAGTTCATAGTGTCTGCAGTGAAATAAAATGTGAGAAACACTAAGGTTTTTTATTATTTTTATTTAATTTATTTTATTTTGTTTTATTTTCCATACGGTCTCAACTTTTCTGAATTGGGGGTTGTAGGACAGTGTTGCTGAAAAAGTGCTCATCGAGTATATAATCTCACTCTCTTCAGGTGCTGTTGTGGTATTTTATCATAAGTGTATGCTCTCTCTATCTCACAGTTTTCCAATCAGCTGCATATTATTTTGTATGTATGATTATTCTTTAGGAGTGATTAAGGAATGAAGGAGTGTTTCTTGAAACTGTTTTTTTTACATTAACAACTACTTATTAATGTCTTGATCCATGCTCAATAATCCAGATAAGAAAATCCCAGAAATTGAATCTGTTTCCAACTAACTGAGACTCAGTCATTTAGATGAGTGACCAAACGTTTCTCCGACAAAACCTTATGTCCAGATGAACAGATTCAACTTCTTGAACTACTTATTAAATTTCATTGCTTGTATTTTAACTTCAGATTGTATGTTTCGAATTCCTCATGTAGATATGATTTTAACCTTTCTATAACCCTTTTTAGTTGAGTGCTTCATGAAGTAATTCCCATCTTCGTGTCTTGTATTTGTGCAAACAGGAAATGAATGCCTCTTAATATTCTATCTTGACACACACAAGCATCTATTAGTGTTTGGAATTTAGGCAGTCTAGATGGATTTCATATTTCCCTCAGCTACACGAATTACAAAGGAACAAATAGAAGTACTCAAGGCAAAATTGAATAAAGTTGAAAGCTGTAATTTACTTTCACAGATGCCTCGAGCCCAGAGGTTCCCAGATTCCTTCCAGCAGGCTCTGCAGTCTCTGCTGCTGTCCATCATGCCTCACATCACCATACGCTTTGTGGAGATTCCTGACGAGGCCCGCTGTGTCAACATCAGTTTGGCCAACTTCATTAAGGTAGGTCTAACTACTTTCTTAGGCGTGTATCCCCGACACACAAACACACATGCTCACAGTCCTATTGATTTGTTTGGTGTTTCTACATGCCACTAGTCAGATGTTTCTATATATCCATAAATATATGCACTTGACCTTTGCACAGACCTTTATGCTACATTTTGCAGATGTACATTGGATATACTAATAATTACAAGGCCTTTGAAAAGGCAAATGCTTAAAAGGAATGCCTCAAAACATGTTGCTTTGAACTGTGATACTACTTTGGTACATGTGCTTCTCTTTACAGCGCTGCCTGACCTTTATGAACAGAGGGTTTGCATTTAGTCTTATAAATGACTATATGTGTGGCTTCAGCCAGAAGGACCCCAAGGTGAGGATCAACTAATGTATCGAGATAATGTATTAAGTAATGCATGCATGTCTCCAGTAGGGGCAGTAATAGGTTATTTTCAGTGAAATGCAAGTTGTTCTTCAAGGAATTTTTATATTTGTTATGTGATCTATTATATATGCTATTGTCTTATTTTATATAGTTTTATATTCTCTGTTCTGTTATAATCTTCATCTTGTATTGTTTTTATATTTATCATAGCCTTTATGTTATTGTATTTTATTTATTACCTTTTCTTTAAATATGTTCTCTCTTTTTATTTTTAGCTTGTGTGTATTTAACCTATCACTAACAACATTTTAATTAGGCAACTTAGTTTATTTCCTACTTATGATGTCTAGAGTGTCAAAGGAGTTTGGTTCTCTTGTTTTTGAGGCTTGATCCTCCCAAGGTTTATTCCTTATAACATTTAGAGATGTTTCCTTGCTTCTGCCACCCTACTTTTGCTCAGTAAGATAGTTGTAAAACTGCTTTGAAACAATGCTCTGTTGTAATATGCCCTATTCAAATACTTTTGATTTAATATACTTGACATAAAATGTACCACTTAGGACTAGAAGTCAAGAAACCCTATTATAGATTGTATAGTGAAACTGAAATGATAGACAGTATTACATGTCTAAAGTTAACTAAAAGCAGCCAGTGGTATATGAGCTATTACATGTCATATAATGATGTGGGAGGGTTCTGCTTCTTTACAAACCATTGCTTTTATTACGGTATTTTAGTACTGTTGAATTACTTTTTTTTCGTCTCTACCCTTACACATTGTACAGTTTTTTCCATTCTATTCTCCTGAGTGTTATTGTTGGTTTATGCATTAATAATAGAACCATGTTTACAAAGGCCTGCTTGTGCGTGTGTGTTCAGTTACACACAGACCACATTCTCTATAAAACGTTGGCATAGAATGCTGTATGTTTTAATCAAAACCGAGTTGATTACAAAGTCATGTTCAGTAGCTAAGAGTAAAATTAGCCTAACATCTAACTTTTTACTTGTAGGCATTGACAGAAATGAAATTCTACTTCCTCATGACAGTGTGCAATCATGAGCACTACATTCCACTCAACCTGCCCATGGCATTTGGCAGAACCAAGTTGCAGAGGGTCCAAGGTAAATATCCAATATGCAACTGACACTTCCAGTTTACTTGGTACCTTTTAATACAGTGGTTCTTGAAAGTTTGTGGACCCTTTAGAATTTTCTATATTTCTGCATAAATATGACCTAAAACATCATCAGATTTTCACACAAGTCCTAAAAGTAGATAAAGAGAACCCAGGCTAAACAAATGAGACAAAAATATTATACTTGGTCATTTATTTATTGAGGAAAATGATCCAATATTACATATTAGTGAGTGGCAAAAGTATGTGAACCTTTGCTTTCAGTATCTGGTGTGACCCCCCCTGTGCAGCAATAACTGCAACTAAACGTTTCCTGTAACTGTTGATCAGTCCTGCACACCGGCTTGGAGGAATTTTAGCCCATTCCTCCGTACAGAACAGCTTCAACTCTGGGATGTTGGTGGGTTTCCTCACATTAGCTGTTCGCTTCAGGTCCTTCCACAACATTTCGATTGAATTAAAGTTTAGGACTTTGATTTGGCCATTCCAAAACATGAACTTTATCCTTCTTTAACCATTCTTTGGTAGAACGACTTGTGTGCTTAGGCTCGTTGTCTTGCTGCATGACCCACCTTCTCTTGAGATTCAGTTCATGGACAGATGTCCTGAATTTTCTGATATAATTCAGAATTCATTGTTTGATCAATGATGGCAAGCCGTCCTGCCCAGATGCAACAAAACAGGCCCAAACCATGATACTACCACCACCATGTTTCACAGATGGTATGAGGTTCTTATGCTGGAATGCAGCGTTTTCCTTTCTCCAAACATAACGCTTTTCTTTTAAACCCAAAAGTTCTATTTTAGTCTCATCTGTCCACAAGACATTCTTCCAATAGCCTTCTGGCTTGTCCATGTGATCTTTAGCAAACCGCAGATGAGCAGCAATGTTCTTTTTGGAGAGCAGTGGCTTTTTCCTTGCAACCCTGCCATGCACACCATTGTTGTTCAGTGTTCTTCTGATGGTGGATTCATGAACATTAACATTAGCCAATGTGAGAGAGGCCTTCAGTTGCTTAGAAGTTACCCTGGGGTCCTTAGAAGTGACCCTTGTTCGTGACATGACACACTTCCACAAACATATGTTGTGAAGAGCAGACTTTGATAGATCCCTGTTTTTTAAATAAAACAGGGTGCCCACTCACACCTGATTGTCATCCCATTGATTGAAAACACCTGACTCTAATATCACCTTCAAATTAACTGCTAATCCTAGAGGTTCACATACTTTTGCCACTCACTAATGTGCAATATTGGATCATTTTCCTCAATAAGTAAATGACTAAGTATAATATTTTTGTCTGATTTGTTTAACTGGTTTCTCTGTATCTACTTTTAGGACTTGTGTGAAAATCTGATGATGTTTTAGGTCATATGTATGCTGAAATATAGAAAATAATGAAGGATTCACAAACTTTCAAGCACCACTGTACATCGATAAAACTATAACTCCTGACCACATTCACTTTAATGTGTGCATTTACAAACACATAATGCAAAATGTGTGAAGTTTTGTCTCTATCTTATATACTTGAATAAACCACTGTTACAAGAGTATTAACAAAATGATGGATTTGAACTGTAGTGATGAATTCATTACGTGAACGCACACATATAAATAGTTATTGCACTTTAAACAGAAACACGCTCCATAAAAAGTCATTTTTTGACTTGAAAGTGCAGAGATCACCGCTATGTAGCAGAGCAAGTTTCTGCAATAGATAAGATTACCTTATCAGAATAATTCTTTTATTCACCCCAGATGAAAGGGCATTCATAGGTAATGAAGCACTAAAATTATGTTGTTCCCTGACCACTTTAAACACGCACTGTAACATACTCCTCCTTCCCTGCACGAAGGCCTCCTTTTTTCATTTTCTCTTTTTTTCTCTTTCTTTTGCTCATGGTCAGATTTTATTTCATACGCGGCGGAGCGTTTTGGCGTCATAGGTAGGTGGTGCCGGCCAGCATCTATGTGAAACATGTCTGGGTTGCCAGTTGTAACCACATTAACTGTCTGGCAACTTTCTTGCAGCAATCATTAATCATGCTTGAACATCTAACAGCCATCGCACCTTGCATTTTCAGACCTGGGCCTGTGCTCTTTCAGTCTGCTTTGTTATGCCAAAAATCTTCTGCTGCGTTAGGCCAAGTTTGCATTTTTTTAAGAACAACTTCAGGTTATTAGCTGTATATGTCTGTTTATCAAATGTGTTTTCTGAAATGGTAAACACTCGCCTGTCCTTGCCGCAGTCTTAACTCTCTCGTCCTCTGCATTGTATGAATGACTTTCAGTGCACACAGAAGGATCTTGTGTGGATCACTGGTTTCTCGTTCTGATTATTAACAGCAATGCATTCCTTGAAATACAAGCTATACTATGCTGTATAGCCAAATGTTTGTGGACACCTAACAAGTACATTCAAAAGCATGGCCTTTAGAATATAGCTTGTCTGTTTTTTGCAACTGATCCCATCTGACAAGGCGTTTTTAGATTTTGCTACGTGACTGATGTTGGACAGTGAGCACTGACTGACAGCATTCAGTTTCATCTCTGTACAAGCCATCCAAGTTCTTCATCAAAGTTGGCAAACAGAATAAGCACAATCACCCTTACACAGAACAATAAAACTAACGACAAATTGATGATCACTTTATTATGACCACCTCCTTGTTTGTACACTCATTGTCCATTTTATCAGTTCCACTTAACATGTATATGCACGTTGCAGTTCCACAATTACAGACTGTAGTCCATCTGTTTCTCTGCATACTTTGTTAATCCCCTTTACTCTGTTCTCTACTGGTCAGGACCCCCACAGGACCACATGTGTTAGTATGTGTTGTGCTGGTATGAGTGGATAAGACACAGCAGTGCTGCTGGAGGTTTTAAACACCTCATTGTCAGTGCTGGATTGAAAATAGTCTACCAGTTAAAAATGTTCAGCTACCAGCATCCTGTAGGCAGTATCCGGTAAGCACTGATGAAGGATTAGAGGGTGACTACTGTCTCTGAGTTTACATCTACAAGGAGGAGCAATATGGTAGATGTGTCTAATAGAGTGCACAGTGAGAGAACACAGTGTTTTAAATAATGTGTGATCCACTCATACCAGCACAACACTAACACTCACCACTTCAGTGTCACTGCAAGTGCTGAGAATGATACACCACTCAAATAATACCTGATCTCTGGTGGTCCTGTAGGGGACCTGACCAAGTATGTAGAGAAACAGATAGATTACAGTCTGTAATTGTAGAACTACAAAGTGCTTGTACAGTGGGGCAAAAAAAGTATTTAGTCAGTCACTGATTGTGCAAGTTCTCCTACTTAGAAAGATGAGAAAGGTCTGTGATTTTCATCATAGGTACACTTCAACTAACACTTCAACAATGCTCTCACTGATGGAAGGAGGTTTTGGCTTAAAATCTCGCGATACATGGCCCCATTCATTCTTCCTTTACCACGGATCAGTCGTCCTGTCCTCTTTGCAGAAAAACAGCCCCAAAGCATGATGTTTCAAAGCATGAGTTTTTCCCAAAAAGTTGTATTTTGGTTTCATCTGACCACATGATATTATCCTAATCCTCTTCTGGATCATCCATATGCTCTCTGGCAAACTTCAGACGGGCCTGGACATGTACTGGCTTAAGCAGGGGGACACGCCTGGCACTGCAGGATCTGAGTCCCTCTCGGCGTAGTGTGTTACTGATGGTAGCCTTTGTTACTTTGGTCCCAGCTCTCTGCAGGTCCCTCCGTGTAGTTCTGGGATTTTTGCTCACCGTTCTCATGATCATTTTGACCCATGGGATGAGATCTTGCTTGGAGCCCCAGATCGAGGAAGATTATCAGTAGTCTTGTATGTCTTACAATTGCTCCCACAGTTTTTATTCACACCAACCTGCTTGCCTATTGTAGATTCACTCTTCCCAGCCTGGTGCAGGTCTACAATTTTCTTCCTGGTGTCTTTCAACAGCTCTTTGGTCTTGGCCATGGTTGAGTTTGGAGTCTGACTGTTTGAGGCTGTGGACAGGTGTCTTTTACACAGATAACGAGGTCAAACAGGTGCCATTAATACAGGTAACGAGTGGAGGAGATGTTACAGGTCTGTGAAAGCCAGAAGTCTTGCTTGTTTGTGGGTGACCAAATTTTCCACCATGATTTACAATTAAATTCTTTAAAAATCCTACAATGTGATTTGCTGGATTTTTTTCCCTTCATTTTGTCTTTCATAGTTGAAGTGTACCCATGATGAAAATTACAGACCTCTCTCATCTTTCTAAGTAGGAGAACTTGCACAATCAGTGGCTGACTAAATACTTTTTTTTGCCCCACTGTATATGGTAAGGAGGTGATCGTATCACACTATCAGTGAATTAACCAATCTATCTGTCTAGTCTGCGGCAGGGATCCCTGGTTACTTCAGGTACTCAAGTTTCCTCCCAACTTACAATTACATGCATTTGGTTAACTGGTTGCTCTGAATTGGCCCCAGTGTGAGTGTGTCTGACTAGTGCCATTTACATTTACGTCATTTAGCAGACGCCCTTATACAGAGTGACTTACAGCTGACACCTTTTTTCTATTCAAGCAACTGTGGATTAAGGGCCTTGATCAGGGACCCAACAGTGGCAGCATAGCAGAGGTGAATTACCTTAACCACTAGGCCACAAGTTGGTATTGATATGACCTAAAAAGGTGACCATTACTTAAAAGGGGTGTCTACATACTTTTGGCCATATAGTGTATTTGAATCCCTGTCAACAGCACAACTTTGTGTAAACACAGTCACCCTCAAAGACATCTTGCAGCGTAAAACACAAGTTCTTTCTGAAACTGTGTTGTGGCGCAGACTTGAGGAATGCAATACAGACAACATTCGACCATCTTTCAAAACGACACAAATCAAAACTGTATTTTGATACTGTGTTATTATACATCATGTCAAGTAAAACTTCATTGTCTGATGTACGTTATTCTCATATACCCTTTTATATATATCATATAGTAAAACAATGTTTAAAACGCCATAATATTGCTTGTCTAGCTAATTAAAAGGTTCCAGTGTTCTTTGGGAAAAGTTTCTAAAAGGAGTAACAAGCAACGCTAATATCTGTATTTTTGCAGACCAGAGTCTGGAGTACAGCCTTACTGAGGATTATTGCAGGAACCATTTCCTAGTGGGTCTGTTGCTGCGGGAGGTGGCAGAGGGTCTGCAAGGGAATCCCGACATCAGGCAACTGGCTGTGGTTGTTCTAAAGAAACTGATGATTAAACATGCTATGGATGACCGATACACTGCTTTTAAGGCAAGTCATGAATGTACAGGTGCTCCTCAGACTACGATGGCTTGGCTTATGACATTTCGACTTTACGAAGGGAATCCAATAATACACATAGATGCACATTCAGCACAAACTGTATTCTGAATTTAGAATTTTTCCTGGGCTAGTGGTATGCAGTACCATACTCTCCCACAGATGCTGGGCACCTGGGCAGCAGCCAGTTGACTGAGCTGAGTGCAGCACCAATGGGAAAAAACATTTTATTTTACACAGATAAACTTGCAAAAAATTTCTAACATTCTGTTTTGTGGTACTGAGTGCAGACTGATGTGGGGGAAACCTGATTTTTTTTTATTTTAGCACAAGGCCTCAACATAACAAAATATGAAAAATTGAAAGGGTCTGAAGACTTTCCGAATGCATTGTGTGTGTGAATGTGTATTTTATAAATAAACACTAATGGTGCATTAAAATCAGAGCAAAGGCCTTTTCACACCAAGTCCGATTTTTATGCAAGAAAAAAATGGGTGCAATTTTAAATGTAGTTGAACTTTCACACCAACTTTTTTTTTTTTGTCTAAACGCTGAAAACTCCGTCTGCTTTTGTTTTCTTTAAGTTCCCATATCTTAACGTGTCACAGAGAATTTGTCGTGTCTTTTATGAAATTGTCAACTTAAAAAAACAAAGACACGAGCGAAGATTAGTGCAGTACGCTATAGTTTGTGTTTTCTGTGGGCATGAACAGCTTAGAATACACTTAAATAAACAAGAAAATGCTTACATACAGTCACTGTGAGGTTTATCGCCATCATCCCTCAGGCTTTTATATTCCGACAGATCTCTTCTTTAATATCCATGGTGTATAGTCAGTGTGTTGCTTGTCATATAAGCTCTTGTGCTCTGCTATTAGCTGGGTGAGCTGTTCTGCCTGATAACCGAGAAGAAGCCTCCGATTAAAAAATTTACGCAGCGTTGCAGTACGTCAGTTTCAGACTTGGTGTGAAGGACTGACATACACTGGTGCTTGAAAGTTTGTGAATCCTTTAGAATTTTCTGTTTTTCTGCATACATATAACCTAAAACATCATCAGATTTTCACACAAGTCCTAAAATTAGATAAAGAGAACCCAGTTAAACAAATAAGACAAAGATATTATACTTGGTCATTTATTTATTGAGGAAAATGATCCAATATTACATATTAGTGAGTGGCAAAAGTATGTGAACCTCTATGATTAGCAGTTAATTTGAAGGTGAAATTAGAGTCAGGTGTTTTCAATCAATGGGATGATAATCAGGTGTGAGTGGGTACCCTGTTTTATTTAAAGAACAGGGATCTGTCAAAGTCTGCTCTTCACAACACATGTTTGTGGAAGTGTATTATGGCACGAACAAAGGAGATTTCTGAGGACCTTTGGAGAGTTGATGCTCATCAGGCTGGAAAAGGTTACAAAACCATCTCTAAAGAGTTTGGACTCCACCAATCCACAGCCAGACAGATTGTGAACAAATGGAGGAAATTCAAGACCATTGTTACCCTCCCCAGGAGTGGTCGTCCAACAAAGATCACTCCAAGAGCAAGGCATGTAATAGTTGGTGAGGTCACAAAGGACCCCAGGGTAACTTCTAAGCAACTGAAGGCCTCTCTCACATTGGCTAATGTTAATGTTCATGAGTCCACCATCAGAAGAACACTGAACAACAATGGTGTGCATGGCAGGGTTGCAAGGAGAAAGCCACTGCTCTCCAAAAAGAACATTGCTGCTCATCTGCAGTTTGCTAAAGATCACGTGGACAAGCCAGAAGGCCATTGGAAGAATGTTTTGTGGACAGATGAGACCAAAGTAGAACTTTTTGGTTTTTAAGAAAAGTGTTATGTTTGGAGAATGGAAAACACTGCATTCCAGCATAAGAACCTCATTCCATCTGTGAAGCATGGTGGTGGTAGTATCATGGTTTGGGCCTGTTTTGCTGCATCTGGGCCAGGACGGCTTACCATCATTGATGGAACAATGAATTCTGAATGATATCAGAGAAATCTAAAGGAAAATGTCAGGACATCTGTCCATGAACTGAATCTCAAGAGAAGGTCATGCAGCAAGACAACAAGCCTAAGCACACAAGTGGTTAAAGAAGAATAAATAAATGACCAAGTATAATATTTTTGTCTCATTAGTTTAACTGGGTTCTCTTTATCTACTTTTAGGACTTGTGTGAAAATCTGATGATGTTTTAGGTCATATTTATGCAGAAATATAGAAAATTATAAAGGGTTCACAAACTTTCAAGCACCACTCTACAGTGTGTTCTCTTTCAAAACTTGATGTGCATTTTTCGTCCGTAACAATCTGACTCGGTGTGAAAAGGCCTTAAATGTGTCACATTTGTTCCTTGCAGAGGTTGTGTGAATTTATTTTCTTACAGAAAATCAACCCCTGAGTGTCCTACTTTTGCATACAACTGTATATGTAAATGAAAGGATTATGTTATTATGTAAAAGACAGCATAAGCTTTAAAGTTTAAGGCTACATTGTCTTCGACATAATATCATAAGGCCTATAATTTGCACA